>OX465564.1:11737174-12954049 GCA_950022955.1 Xestia ashworthii
TTTTCGACCGACAAAAAAACGGATTGTTTCCAAGTTGTATTTTTAATGAACTTGTGCTTATTATACTATCCAGAGGCCCATTCGGGCCCTCAGTATTCAGGCGCATGATTGGTCATACAGGAACATTCTCAACTCTGGCATGCCCAGAACTACAAGACTTTTACCTGTAACATCAGCAACCCGACGGAAAGCATAGAGGTCCACAGCAAGCATGAGTACATGCTGAATATCCTGAGCGCTTGTTGGATTCTCGTGTTCCAAGATGGCGTGTAGCCAGCGAGGGGCCCACCCCATACCACGCTTATAGCCAGGAGTAACTGGAAAGATAATCAGTTATATATATGGGAACCGGATTAATAATGAATGTTGATTCAGCAGTGTTGTCCTACTACAGGGCAAAGCCCTAGTTTCCCCTTTTTCAAATCAACTCGATCTTTAGCTAATACAGGCGAACGTTTTAAGCTCTAAAAATGTAGAAATGCTAGCATTCCCACGTTTCAGCGAAAAATGGGAAGCGTTGCAAAAAATATACATAGGTACATACAGCAAAAGGAATTTTAGTTTACAAACTCAGTTGTGTCTTAATATTATCGACATGACATATTTACAAGTAGGTACTTAATAGACATCTTTGAAATTCATAAACAAGTAAAAAAATCAAAGCAAATGTTATATGTAATAAGTATAATGTGAAATGAAACACAACTTTTGATTGTGTCAATTGATTTTCATTAAAATTTTGTGTGAATTGGATGATTGTGTGAGAAATGATGTGAACGAGACAGGAGTAGTAAATGATGTACACTTGTTGTTAGGGCCAACTTATTAGTTCACATTTAGCACTTCATCAAAATACAACAACGTAACCTTGTAACGGTTGGCATAAAATATTCCATAATTATTACATTACACGATTTATCGGGCCCTGCCTGCAGGGAAAGGGAAGTGTAATAAGAAATTGGGTGGTCGAGTGGTCCCGACCCGGCCGATCGTGCCCGACAGATCGTGTAATTTAATAAGCCCTTTATTTTTTCGAAGTTAGCGCTACACAATTGCTTACATTTTCAACCGACTTCTAAAAAGAGGAGGTTCTCAATTCGTCTGTTTTTTTTTTTTTTGTGTTTGTTACCTCAGAACTTTCGACTGGGTGAACCGATTTTGATGATTCTTTTTTTATTTGAAAGCTGGTGCTTCCCGTTGGGTCCCATTTTAATTTGTTGAAGATCTGATGCTGATCTTCGGAGATATACAATGGAACTCTTCAAAAATAGACGGCAAATCTGCAGTGATTGCTGCATCCGCTTGTAGGTTCATTGTTTATACTACATCATGACGTAACGTCACGCCTGTATGCTCTGAGGGGGTACGCAGATGTGTACAATATACCCAGATTTCGACAATGTTTGTTACCTCAGAACTTTCGACTGGGTGAACCGATTTTGATGATTCTTCTTTTATTTGAAAGCTGGTGCTTTCCGTGTGGTTCCATGTCAATGTGGTTAAGATCTTACGCTGATCTTCGGAGATATAAATGGAACTCTTCAAAAATACACGGCAAAGCTGCAGTAATTGCTGCAATTGCTTGGTTGTTTATTGTTTATACAACATCATGACGTAACATCACACCTGTATGCTCTGAGGGAGTACGCAGAAGTATACAATACACCCAGATTTCGACAGTTAGACGTGTAAAGTTCCATTTAATGGGATCCCGGAGAAATAGAGGTAACTCCTTAACTTTATAGGCACACCAGAAGCGGTTTGGGTAGTTTTAGGCAGAGTACTTTCTCGGAGTGATCGCATTTCGATTTGATAAACATCTGGTGACTTCGGAAGATAGGCAACTGAACTCCTTAATAAATGATAGCAAATGTACTGGGATCGCTGAAGACTCACGTCTGTCTATTGTTTACACCAGTTCATAACAAAAAATCACACCGATACGCTGTGAAAGGGTAAGCACATGTGAACCACTAAAAAGTGAAAAATAAAAACTTTTTTGCAAAAAATATAACCGAATTCACACAAAAAAGTGAAAAATAACTTTAGCTCCAGAAGTCGGTGACAAAAAAACTAAATCAATCAAACAAAGGTCACCGACTTCTGGAGCTAAAGTTATTTTTCACTTTTTTGTGTGAAGTCGGTTATATTTTTTGCAACAAAAATTTTCAATTACTATTAAGTACATATTTATTGTAATAATGGCAAAAAAAAAGTAACTTTACTTTGAACTGATAGATGTCAAATGTGATCTACAACATTGGCACTACATTACTCATTAGTGGCGTCTGACAAGGAAGAATTGAAGAAGAAGGAAGTAGTAGGACGATGATGATAATTTGAATGATTGATTAAATTACCTGCGAAACAATTAAGCACAGCGTCAGTCGATGCGGCATACGTTTATACTTCTTGGTGACCGTAAACACGAAGAGAATCCAAATCGACGCGACCAGAGCTACAATAGACAGATCGAAACCAAACTTCTTCAGTTGGTCCGCGTAGTCTTTGTTTATGGCTATCATTTGTGCCGACATAAACATCATGGGGGCTGACAGGAATGTGCAGATTACCATTGAGGATGCCATCTGTAAAAACAAATAAGATTATAATATATTTGAAGAAGTTGTAAGGCGCCAATGATTTTAAAAGATAGCAAAGCCAGCTTATAAGTTTGTTTATAAAATGTATGGTTATACCCAATAATGACCAGCAACCTATCGTCCATACCATACATGCTACCGAGAGATCGTGATGTTCAAAAATTTAATTTATTTTCTTGTGACTATTCCTAAATTACACTAGACTGAAAAAAAACGTTTTTTCCTAAATCATCGTCGGTTTCCCCCGAAAATGAGAAATCCATCTAAATACTCAGACCTGATAACGATCGATAAGTGCTAACAGAATTTAATGGAACTGTTTCAGATCTACCTACGTGAGCTGATACCGTAATTTGTGATTAGAAAAGGCAATAGACACGCTATCGACCTACAAAACTTTTTATAAGTAAAAGTTCTAAAAAACGTGCGGTATGCTGAAACGTGCTGTTCAAAGTTCCAATGCCAATCCTGGGTGAAGAATCAGGTCATGCAGGCTGCGCGTACCCACTACGTAGTGTCGTGGCTTGTGTTTTTAAATGGAGTTGTTCACATATAGGACGACACGATAACTGTCGTCGATGACTTTTGCCAACTAAAAATCAACGATAAATTAATCGTCGCGGCATAGTGGCCGGGAACTCGGCCTAAGTTGTCATCAGAACCAACATTAGGATAAGAGGAAGTGATTTTAATTCAGTTTCCAAGATTTGGCCTAAACAAACTAACTACTAACATAGCAATTAATGAAAGCTTTTGAAAGAAATTCGTACCAAATCCATTTCCAATTGGTACAAATTGGAAAACACGAACACTGCAGGCGCAGTCGGTATGGTTCCGTACAGGAAGGCGTAAGTGGATAGCGACAGCGTTTCCGATTCATTGGCCCCGGCTTGAAGGGCGCTCACGCTCTCCCTCATCACCACTGGCAGGACGATTCTGTAAATAGAAGTTATTTTATAACAAAATATACGATTTCTATTCATAATAACGGCTGATACAGACTTCACTCGGTGTGATTAAGTAGAATCGCGCTCGAATCGCGATCTGCGGGCCTGTTAATTTATTTATCTTAGTTTGTATTTACAAACAAACAAAATCGGTGGTGACAGACAGACAGACGGACAAGAAAGTGATCGTATAAGGGTTCCCTTTTTTTGCCTTTTGAGGTACGGAACTCTACTAAAGTATATTATGTAGTATAAATCAACTATCTGGCATCCACGACACAAGCCTCGTTGCTTAATGTGTCATTAGATGGCGCTGTATGTAATGTTCAGCGATATTTTTTTATCTTAGAAAACGAACAGTAACTAACCTCACTGAAAACTCCGCGTTCTAACGCAGAACGTTTAAATAAAGAGTTGAATCCCGATATTGTATAACAATGCGTGGGGAACCCTAATATGCTATTTAATTAAAGTAAATCTAAGAGAGTAAGAGCAAACTTTATACTGGACTCATCTGACTAGCTTTTTCTACCGACTATGTTGGAGTCAGCTTCTGGCTAACCGGATGCAGCTGAATACCAGTATTTTAAATGGAGAAAAAAATAAAATTGTGATAGGTCGACTAATTACATGATATAAATATAAATTAGAGCGTTTAATACCCACGAATAATGTATATTTCTATCAGCTTTTTAATTTGGGTCATTCGTTCCGAAGATTACCCCCTACATACAAACATACACACAAATTTTTAACACTATAATATTAGTATAGACGAGCGCCTCAAAAAAACTTTATAATTATTATAATTTGTTATCCGATTAAGAATCTCTTATCTTGTGTAAAATGAATAATTCATATTATATTCATGCTTAGGTCAGGCATCTGCGTCATTTGCATTGCATATAAGTCAACGATATGAGAACTGGTTTTTTTTTTAAATAAATTCCTATGTTTAGATTGTTATCTAATTGATTTGTATCCGTGAGATAAAAAAGCGGATTGTGGGTGGTGTTTCTTGGGAGAAGCCAATGTAGTATTTGGCCTCAGTCAGACGTGATTTCTTCAATTTTCAATTCCGAGGGAAGACCTGCGAAACTGAGTCAGGCTGAGTTAATTGATTTATATTTTATGTACTCGCAGGTACATTATATGTATGATACCGGAAACTTAATGCAGCGGGCCTGTTAATTTAATAATAACTAATTATTATTATTTTATTTGTTTATTTTTTAGTTTGTAAGTAATTTATTTCATCACCACTGCTCTCAAAACGGTGAAGGAAAACATCGTGAGGAAACCGGCATCACAGTATAAATATATATACTGTGATGCCGGTTTGTCCTGGAACCACAAATTCGACATCTACCAATTCGCACTGGGCCCGCGTGGTGGATTATAGCCCATACGCAAAATACGCGATTTGACGTAGAGTTGCGGACACCAGCCCGTTATACAATATTATACAAATATATATGTTATACAATACAAGTTATTCGTTTGTAAGTTTATAGGTTTTTATGTAGAGGTAGCAGAGGTAATCTCCAAAACTTCTTTCCCTTACGGGAAGCTACATTATCCTCGAGTGTCATCGAGGAGCGAAGCCGCGAGAAAAAGCCGTATTTGTCAGTCATGTTTTGTTTAGTAATTCTTAAAAGTTGAATTGATTCAATAATGTCATTGCTCCTGTCCAATGTGCACTTTTATTAATGAAATCACATGATTATGATTCACGAGTCGGACTGACGCAGAGGTCACGAGAAACTGTTTATAAACGAGAACAAATAAAACATAATACAAACTTGTGTGGCTAAAATGCTATCAGCATGAATAAGCCAAAAAGGTTATATCACTTATCTGGCACAACACTAATTGGTAAGTATATTGGGCACTATGCAATATATTTAGTTACCGTAACCTGCAGATAAAAGTCACGACTATGATTACCTTTTTTACCATACGCAAGATTTATATTTATAGTATTTTTATGGTTATAGCCGATATAGGGTATCGTTACGAAAATGTGTAAGGTGGACGGCCAGGGTAGCCCACGAAATGCAAATTTTCTTAGGTTTTTTGCAATTTGCAGGTCAGTGACCGGTAGCATGTTGATTTTTGATTAAAAATGGTTTATGACCGTAATAAATATTCGAAGAATAATTTCGAGGCCTTTGCCGAGGAGTGGCACAGAGCAGCCTAGAAATAGAAACAAGCCGATTCGTAAAAAGCGTACGTGACGGTCAGGCGAGTTCCATGATTTTTGTTCACTCAAAAAGTGATCAACGCGCCTAAAGAAGTTTTCACTTCAAAAACCTATTTCGCGGGCTACCCTTACAATTGTTATTTACGGTAAAACAGTACCCCTTTGGATTTCGAATATGTACGTGTAAGGTTTTAAAATACGCTGGGTAATGTACAAAAAATAGAAAGGTAACTTACAACTTAACCATGATCAGCACACAAGGCAATAAGAGGGCAGGGCCTCTCAGCCTGTGTATCTGACCCACCATGCGGAGTCCAAGCAAAAATAGTGCTGTTGCTGCAAAAGATTGGCCAAATACCTGAAACAAGTTTAATTGTTAAGTATGAGGAAAAATATAATATAAGAATAAATATATCTTTTGTTAAAAACAAAGGAAGAAAAAAAACAATCTTTACAAATCTTAGATCTTTTAAACTACGCAACGGATTTTTATGCAGTTTTCGGAAATGAAGTGAGAATAAGAGGAAGGTTTTAATATGTTTATCTACATTGCGCCCGTGCGAAGCTGGGCGGGTCGTTAATATCTACCAGAAAAGAAATTGATGGTGGGATTCAGAAAATCGCAATCATGAAAAATGTCAGAAACAAAATGAAAATAACTGTAGTACAACAAATTAATCGTTACAATGTCAACTTACTTGCAAAAGACCTTCGATGTAAATAGAAAGTTGGTGTTTGAATGCAGCATTACCGAAAATGCCCAAAACAGTCATCACCACAACGGGGTTGAAGGCGATGCCCTTTGCTATTTGCTTCAACAATTTGATACTACATACGCACCACTTTGATTGACCTTCAATAGTTATAACTGGGGTCTGATCGTTCTGTTTATAGATCTCCATCAACACAAAAGCAATAGGGTTCAAAATTGCAAGTGAGATTGGTGCCATCAGATATAAATAAAGGGCGTACTCCGGATGAGTTTTTCGATACAATGCATTGACTGAAAACAAAAACACAAATAAGTAGGTACCTTACGTTCTATTAGAGTTAAGAACTTTTTAACCCTCGACGCAAAAATGACGGGGTGTTATAAGTTTGGCGGGTCTGTGTGTGTGTGTGTCTGGCTGTGGCATCGTAGCGCCCGAAGGGATGAACCGATTTTGATTTTGTTTTTTTATGTTTGAAAAGTGAATTAATTCTTAGCTATGTTTGATAAAAATCAGTCCAAGTTGGCCGCCGCCACAAGATGGCGGATTACATATTTATTTAACAACTTCCTCAATAATGGGTATCAAATGAAAGGGCTTGACTAGTAGAATACTATACACTATGATAAATTAAAAATCAAAGATGGCCGCCACCACAAAATGGCGAATTGACGAACTTTTAGTACATTGTGTCGGGGTTTTTTTTTAAATTTAATTATACTTGTTTAAGCTCAGTTCAAATCTGGCGCGTCTCACGCGCATGGACGCACGATTAAAAAAAGTTTCCGTATAAAATTTAAAAGTTACGCGCGCATCATGTTGTTGAATGAGCTACATACTTACAAAAAAACCTGTGTGAAAGTTTATTCTAATTTAAGGTTTTGAAGTCATTGCCATCAGTTCTATTTCAATGTAATCAGGTATGCCCACTTAAAACCTGTTTTATCTTAATTGTCATAATGTAGCCTTGACTCTTTATCAATAATTTATGAAAAGCTATACAAACTGGAAACAGAGCTTATAAAAACTAGTTTAGTTTATTGTTTTTTTGTCTAGTTAACAATCTAGTTTTAGTTTACTTCATCTATACTTCTATACCTACTAGTATTGTAAAGAGGAAAGATTTTATTTTAAGGGGTTCCTTCCGTACCTCAAAAGGTAAAAAAGGAACCCTTTTATGACAATGATATTTTAAGTATAAAAGGTGTAGATAGGTTATAAGCGCTCAGAAAGGCTGTCGGCTGGTTAAAATGTGGCTAATTAGCCAACTTTGACTTCAGTGTCACTTTGACGGCGCCGCGGCGTCAACGGACGTATAAAATGTCTCTTTTTCGTTCGCGATAATTGAATCAAGCCATCCTACTTTGACTTGTAATCGTAATGCAGTGTGCTATGACAACATATAGATACTCATGTGTGCGATAATGTCCCGTTTTAGAAGATCGAATTTTGTGTAGGTAACCTATCTACGCCTTTTTACTTACTTATAATTGTTTTAAGATCACTTTCTTGTCCGTCTGTCTGTTACAGTGTTACCACACTTACCACCGATTTTCTCAGGAACAGGTGGGCCTAGCAAGTTGTTATACCAGATACTGAGGTCTGTATAGTCTAGTCAGTACTAAGTGTATTAAAATCAAGGCCCTGAGTTAACATGATAAAAATATATGGGCAAATTTAGATTGTCACGAAAACTTGTAAATACCAAAACATACCATAACAGTATGTAAGGAATCCTCGGTTTTTTGTTTGTTTGTTACGATTTAACTCTCGACCGATTTTAAAAATTCTTTCATCATTCGAAAGCCACATCTTGACTGAGTAACATAGGCTATATTTTATCCCCGTATTCAGTGGCGTAACTATACCTACCATCTGAGGCCCTTGGCAAATCTATTGTAGGTATGGGGCCCCTAAGAAAACTCGTCACATTTTAATTTAGTTTTAATAAATCACTGAGATAGTTACCCAATAGTAACATTGTGTCCATTTTAGTTAAATATCTAATTTTCAAAGCATAGGCATATATTTATAACAACGTCCTCCCATCTAGTAGGGTTATTGGTAGGTAATTGATTTTAAGTGGGTAAAAGGTTAGTAGGTAATTGATTTTACGTAGGTACTTATATAAAAGTTATATTTTTTACAAAATTTTGTTAAAATGTTCATTCACTTTTGAGCTCACAGCCTCTCGGGTCGGGGGCCCCGTCAGGCCGGGGGCCCGTGGCATATTGCCAGTCCTGTTATAGTTACGCCACTGCCTGCCCGTACTCCCCCGGGAAAGGGAACTACGCGGGTGAAAACGTATGACGTCCACTAGTAGTTAAGAATCCTATTACAATGTTTTGGCAAATTTTTGATTTTTACGTCTTGGATCAAATTATTTCGTTCGACATACACGAGTGGATTGTTATTGACGAAAGTACCTATGTGTCCAGGTCCTTCCTTGTTCAGCGCTCGCGTCGGAATGACTTAAACTGAGGAGCGAGCTGAATTGATGCAGAATTTAGAGTACCTACTTTAATTTTATTTATTGTAACGTTGTCCTTTAATACTGATAAACGAAAACTAATGTTAAACGAAGTTTTATTTTCATTTACTGATGAATCAAGACATACAGGCTGTGGCGTAAGTAGTGGTCCACCGTTCAGGATTCGATGAACCAGATAATTGACTATAACAATTAAAATATTTAACCATTTTTACCCAAGGGTTCCGAAAATATTTCCTTTCTGTCTTTTATTTACGAAATTTCTACCTTTTATTACAAATTTGTTTGTAGTTTCAACAAAAACCATTATTTTTTCATTTTGATTTCTGTTAATTACTGCTGAATACTAGAGCTATCATGATAAATAATGATTTTTATGTAAATTTAGCTCTTTTGAAGAAAAAGTTGGTTCTTCTCTAATTTTAACCCTAATTTTTACATATCATCCAAGTTCAAGGGTGATTTTTGTAAAAAAAAAACGTACTACACTGTCAGTGCCCATTTATTTAATAATATGCCTACTAAATACCGATTTCAAAATGGTATCACTATAACAGATCCTATTATTTATCAAAAAGATATTCAATTTTAATTGAAGAAAAGAAGATTTTCATTAAACTACTTTTTTAAACTTTACTGCGTTAATACTTACGATATTTGCAAAAAAATACACTACAGTGTCAGTGCCCATTTGTTTAAAAAAAAACTACTATTGCAGAGTTATCTAGACCTAACTTGTTACTTTAGGAATTTGAACAAAGAATAAAAAAAAAACAAATCACTTTATTTATCTCTTTGTCATGATTACAATCATTAAAATTAAACAAAATGTTCAAAATGGCCCCCATTCGCAGCTATACACGCTCTGCAACGTCGAATAAACGACAGTTTCAGTCGTCGAGCACACCCGCTTTCGCTGATTTCTCTAGCTCCTGCCCGGATTCTAGTCCTCAATTGGTCAATGCTTGTGATTTCTTTGCTATAGACTTTTTCTTTTAGGCAACCCCAATAAAAGAAATCTAGGGGATTTAGATCTAGCGAGCGTGGTGGCCACAATATTGGACCTAAGCGCCCTATCCACCTATTTGGATACGCTGTATCAAGGCGCTCTCGTACTCTAACAGCTTAGTGAGCGGGACAGCCATCGTTCTGCAGCCACATGTCTTCTTGGACTTCAGGAACGACACCTTCCAGAAGCAAGGGCAAGTCAATTTGCAAAAAACTTAAATATCTTTCTGCATTTAATGTTTCTGGCAGCTCGTGTGGACCGATTATCTGTCCGTTAATGATTCCGGTCCAAAGGTTTATTTTAAAAATTGATACTGTGATCTGTCTTGCCTTATGAGATGCGGGTTTTCTAGCTGCCAGTTATGCAAATTGTGTAGATTTAAATATCCATCTTTTTTGCAGGATGACTCGTCGCTCCATAGTATTTTATTAAAAACTGCGGGTCTTCTCTTATTCTGCGTAGCATTACTCTACAAAATGTTATTCTCAATTGATAATCTCTTGGTAGCAATGACTGTACCCTTTGATAGTGGTATGGGTACAGTTCATGTCTTTTGGTATCCGTTTTTTGAGTTTTAATACGTTTTGTAATAGTATTAACGCAACAAAGTTTAAAAAAGTAGTTTCATGAAAATCTTCTTTTCTTCAATTAAAATTGAATACCTTTTTGTTAAATTATTGGATCTGTTATAGTGATATCATTTTGAAATCGGTATTTAGTAGGCATATTATTAAATGCATGGGCACTGACAATGTAGTACGTTTTTTTTTACAAAAGTCGCTCTTGAACTTGAAGGTGTGTTTAAATTAGGGTTAAAATTAGAGTAAAACCAACTTTTTCTTCAAAAGAGCTGAATTTACATAAAAAATCATAATTTATCATGATAGCTCTAGTATTCAGCAGTAATTAACCGAAATCAAAATGAAAAAATAATGGTTTTTGTTGAAACTACAAACAAATTTGTAAAAAAAGATAGAAATTTCGTAAATAAAAGACAAAAAGGAAATATTTTCGGAACCCTTGGGTAAGTGGTTAAAATTTTAAATTGTTATAGTTAACTATCTGGTTCATCGAATCCTGAACGGTGGACCACTACGCCACACCCTCAGTTAAATTAGGCTTTATTTACGATTTGTTTTGTGAAAACTCAAGGAATTTAACGAAATTCTAGAACTCCAACATCCAAGTAAAACATTCAACATAATGTTTTAGTAATTTTAGCTTTTCTAAGAATTGAATGTAACTATGAGCGTAAAACTTCCATCGACGCCGGTTTTTCTTGCAAATTGAGTCCGACTCCGAAATATATTTAAGTAGGTAGGTATAGTGAATTACTTACATACATATACGAAAAGAAATATGAAAATGTGTAACTCCAACTTTCAAGAAAGAGAGTGGCACTATAGTTATATAAAAGCAAATAATTAAAATATCTTACTGCTGCTGAAAATTACAGCGTCAAAAATCATGAATTTGCGTAAAAAGTGTAATATTTGTAAGACCAGAACAAACACAGGTACTTAAAATATGTTGGAGTATGTTTTGTTGCAGATATTAAATGAATAATAAAATGAACGAAATAGAATGCGTTAAATTGTTAGCAGTATGTTCGTTTGACAATCTTTTGAGAGTTTACAATCTAACGGGTTTTACCATCTTACGGTGACTTAAACTTAGCACTTCGCCTGCGACTCTGCGACGTCGTCCGCGAAAATTGTGATGGATCGGCTTTGCATGTTATCAATATAATTTATATTACGGTTGAGTAGTTTCAGAGTTAAATCATAAAGAACAAACAAACAAAAATTCAAATCTTTCCTCTATAAATAATATTAGAGTAGATACATAATTAACGAAAAAATAAAACATACTTACTTATAGGATATCCCAAAGCAAAATCATTACTCTGTGTACAGAATATTGCAAATATTCCTGCTCTTCCTAGATTCAGTGGTTTAGATACCAGCATGGTAACTATCATAACACCAAAGAATACTAAGCCTTTAGCAAGGAGTATTGCAAGAAGGAAGGTCCAATTCACTGTACTGAAGTCCAATTGGGCAAGTGACAGGAATATAAGAGATGGTAGGGCAAAGGTACCCACAAATGTGGCAATACCTTTGGACTCTGTGGCTGAGACGACATTAAGACGGCCAGCTATGTACCTAAAATGTTAAATTATAATGTGATATTTATACAGTCAACTTTTGTTTTTCTACACAGAAAAATACAGGTATTACTAATGATTGAGTAACATTACTAAAGATTGAGTAACATTAGAAGCTGTTTGTGAACTTTATTGAGTTAAACTTGACCATGTTGTGTAATTATGCTAATTGATTCGTAACTTGATTCACATACATGATGATAATTATTTATTGGTTTAAGATTTCATCATCATCTTCCTGCCTTTATCCCATTTTACTTGGGGTTGCCGGAACACATTTGTCTTCTTTCATTCTCCCCATGCCACGGCATCATTTACTCCTCTCTCTTTGATACCATTCCTCAAACAATGGCATCCATCTTTCCTTGGGCCTTCTTCTCCTTCTCCAGCCATCTACATTCACATCTATTACTCTTTTAGTCACATTGGTTTCATTACATTACACGTCCTTACCAACAACATCAACCATTGTTGGTATCATCGTGCCAACAAACATCGTTGTTTGTTTCTTTCTCAGATCAAATAAAAAAACTCTCATCTCTCTCTCTCTCTTTCTTTGTAGTCAGAGATAAATTATATTTATTTTAATATGGGGACATAATGGGGAAATAAAAACTCAAATCCCTGAATCAATTATTTGAATTTTTTTTACATTTTGTCTCCGTGATACCAAAATTAATAGAACTTTAATATTTTAGAGGTTAAAGGTTTTAGAAGGGGTCAGATACATCCATAACTTTAAAATTGGAAAGTGTTTTTTGTTTTCCCCATTATGTTTTGGAATACATTTTTTTTTTATAGGACAATGTAAGCACCAAATCTCTACCTGCACTGAGCACTGATGATAATGCATAAAAACACAATATAATAATAGGAGTTCGTCCTTTTCAATAACATTTAGATTTCTAAACCAACAAAAAATTCAGTTACAGATTATGAATAAACTTATAGAAAAAAAAAAACATTCTAATAAGTAAATTAATCTTACCCGCATATAATAATGGTGAAGCACTGGAACAATGCTGGATATAAATTAGCAGTCGCATCCTCAAACTCAACAAGTACGACTTGATCCATAATTGTGTGCTTTTCACAATATTTAATATAATGTTGTATGTGTACAAATCACCCTCTATAGTGGTTTTTAGCGTTAAACCATATTTATTGATATTATCTTCAAGCTACTACAATAACAAAAAGATAATCAGTACAATATTTAATTTATTTTACTTTCCGAAATTGGTTACTTTTAATTAGTACCGGTATAATTTTTCCTTCACAGAGATCTTAATTTATCACATTCAATATTCAACACATTGACTGACATACAGGTAATAGGTACACACTCCGCTCTTCCCAAAATTAATTTGACTCGACGACAGTCAACGACAGTCGACGACGACAATATAAAATTCGACATTGATGGACTCGACCTAAAGGCCACAGAGTATTTATAATGCTGGGGCTACACTATCGCGATATCGCGAAGATTTGCGTTGTCGCGACACGTCTGGCCAAAGAATTCGTCCTATCGCGATAAACTTCGCGAATACGAAAGCCCTTCGCGCCGCTGTCGGTAAATTGCCGCACATCAAAGGGTTTTGTTGCGACAAAGTTCGTGCGTTTGGCTACACTTCGCGCGCTCTAGTTGACTGCGATACTCCGAGAGGTTTAAACGTGTTTAATTGAACTTGTTAATCACGGATTGGAATAATGAGAGGATAAGGAAAGATGCAGTAAATAATTTTTACCCGAGTGCAACCGCCTCTTCCATTTTTTCCCACAAATGTTCTAGATTATCGCGAAAGTAGCAAGGTTTTTTTCAAGTGTGGCCAAGCACTTCGTCATAGAGCGAACACGAACTTTATCGCGACAACGCGAACACGAATCTTCGCCTGCAAGTCTGGCCCACAGATTACTATATTAGTAGCTAGCTACAGATACGACAGTGACTTTTTGGTAGAGTTTCCAAAGGGTCCGTTTTGGCGCTGTTGTAGCCATCGGGGTTTTGACAGAAGTATATATATAATAGTTATGTATGTAGGTGTAATAGTGATTGCAGGAATCTTATCGATAACTAGTGATGTTCTTTAATATCGACTTTTTCATCGATATCGATACTTTAATGGCGCCTTCATATAGTTGATTTATTTTTGAGGTTCAGCCCGGCTAGCATGGGCAGGGGATAAAAATTTTATCCACCGGTTATTTCCACTTTTGTTTGAATTTTGTCCCTTGTCAGTGGAAATAACCGGTGGATAAAATTTTTATCCCCTGCCCATGCTAGCCGGGCATAATAAAATAAAAATGATATTTTATAGGTTTTATATTTGTATAAACATTTTTGAACTAACTGATTTAATTTTTTTGATCGCGTCAATCCAAAAAGAATGCTGTAGTGAGTCTTCTTTACAGCTCGTCTTAATTTTCTCCTTTTTCCACCACCAGGATAGCCATTAACACTGTCAAACAGTTCATCAAAAAATTCAACAACTTCAGCTGTTGTGGCCATTGTAGCTCCAGAATCTAGACCATGTAATTTATCTGAAAATAAGAATAATGAACACATTAGTAAACAAATACCAGTTTTGTAGAAATGGAGACACTTTGTATATGAGATGTTACGTTGCTGGACTGTTAATTATAGCCCTCGCAGTTGCCACAACAACTAAGAAATGTACGTTAATAAAGTAAAAAAAGGTCCATCAGCATGATGCACAACAAACAATTTTAAGTAATGACATGACAAAAGTTATGGGGCTCTAAGGAGCCCTCCCACTGCTAAGAATATTTTCTGAGGGTGCCACAGTGGAGGGAATTTTTTATTTCCTATATTGGATTAAAATTAAAACATTAGAAGATATTTATGTATGTATGTCTATACCTGCCGTTCCAATCAAAACTGATGATGTTATGACACTGTCATCTTGCTCCTCGGAGTAATTATGATCAACTGTACCAACCAACCAACCACCCTGAAAAATTGAGTAATATTGCTGTAATACATATTATTATAAGTTGTACTCATTTTAATAAAACCAGCCTATAACTGACCCACTGCTGGGCAAAGGCCTCTTCTCAACAGAGAAGGCACAAGCATTGATTACCATGCCTGCTCAAGACGGGTTGGCGAGTTGTACTCATACTTATAGTAAAATAATACTGTTATATGGGACTATATTTAGATAACCATACACACCAGTTGTAGTACATGTACATCCTCCGCATCTTGTTCCTTGAAATAATTATGTTCAAGTATTACATCCCACCCTGGAAACATATTTGATACAGTTAATACAGTAATTTTTAGTATTTCGAAGTTGATTTTATGTTTTCCCTATAGGTACATTCTGTATTATGTTTTTAGTATATGTCCGCTATATGTTCTTTACGTTCTGTTGGTTTCTAGTTGATTGAAGTTTTAATAAAAAATACTTATAACATTTCAAATCAAGTAATCAAAAAATAGTCCTCTTTTTACTTGATCTGAGTACTTATAACAAAACGACTTTTACATAACCTAATAAGTTTAACAAAACTCACCAGCTACACTAAGCGGAACGCCTTAAGCAACTTCTTCTGTTTTTCATAGACACGTTTCCTGAGTCCAATGAGGAGGGAATTTGTTGGCAATAAGAAGGCATCCACAGATTTCTAAGTTCATTGTTCTTGGGAAAACTCACTGTTGCATTGCAACCACCTACACAGCACTTTCGGATTCCCATGACGAATAATCGCACATTTAACATGCACAATCAGTATTGTCTCAAACTACAGAGGAAGTTGTGTATCTCAACTCAGTAAAATACGAGGAAAATTAAGGAAAATACACTCAGAGGTTAGAATTCTCTGAAGATTTTTGACAATGAGTGCATTATATACTCAAGTGTCATTTGATTATGACACTTGAGTATATAATATCCAAGATGGCGGCATGGCGCCGGCGATGCTACACCAGCGCCAAAACGGACCCTTTGGAACTAAAGCTGTCACAGCCGTGGTCTGGCCGTAGTATAATCACTACGTTTAGCCGCTGTTCACATTGGGCCACAGAGTTACTTTTATATATACCAAAGAGTAAAGTAACTATTATAGAGGCATTGGGCCAAGGCAGTGGGCCAGCGTGTAAAGACTTTACTTGGCGGTATATGGCCGGCCAACCGAATGTTGTCGGTTTTTTGACTTCGTACACCAATCAACCACAGAGTATATAATCACTAACGTGCTTCGCAAACAGTGTTCACACGTTGGCGTCTTAAGGTGGACGCACACTTAGGGTGGACGCACACTTATCCGCGCCGAAGGAATCGAACGCGCCGAACGCATCGAATTTTAGAATTACTTGTATGAAATCCTATGAAACCTCGCACACCTATCCGCGTCGAATCGTCCGAATCGAGCAGAACCCCAGAAATCCTAGAAAAATTAATGGATGACGTCATCAGATTCGACCACAGAGTATATAATCACTACGTTTAGATTCGACCGATGCGGTCGCATTCTATCAGTTGCGTACGCAACGTCAGACTATTAGAGTTTGGTCAACGAAAGCTGTCCACGAATTATTTTCAGAAGTTTTAAGTATGGCAATAATTTAAGACTGCCAAAATTGACACGTTTTGTAGTAGAGTCATCTTGATTTTGTGTTTACGTGTATCATATTTACATTGGTTTTGTTTAAAATAATGCCACAAACAATCAGAAGTACGATGAGAACTTCTATTTAGAAGAAGACTTTCTATTTACTGTAGTTGACAAATAAAGACATAAAAAGTGATTTGAATCAGAATGAGTGTGAAATGTACGTTGTACACAATGTTTACTACTTATTTTGCCTTACCGATTGACATGATTCTTGCGTAGAAAATGGTTTTAAGCCAAGTCCAGCGTTTTGCCACTAATTTATACGTAATAATAATAGTCATTTATTTCAGATTCATCCTAAGATTACATCCATATTTGTTAGTTAGTAAAATTGCGAGCTTACATACTAGTGTTAGTAATAAAGAATGATTTTTTTAACATAAAATAAAAATAAAGTGGCAGGTCCGGGTGGACTTCCCGATGGCGGCTTATATCTCAGCAAATAAAAAATCATCATTTCAAAAACTTTAATCTACGTTTTTCCTTCTAATTGGACTTTAATACAATCTTGTTGGTTTTATGTTAACTTGGCATTATCTGAGATTATAATTATAAAAAAAAAATCACTTAATTACATATCTAAGATAATATCACAAGTTTTCAAAATACTAATTCAACTGATCGACTCACGTTATACTCTATGTACCCTGGTGTAGAGATAGGGTCTCGTCGCCGACAATAATACACTCGAAAATTACAGCTCATAAAAACTTTTTTGCAAAAAATAAAACCGACTTCAAAAAGAAAAAGTGAAAAATAACTTTAGCTTCTGAAGTCGGTGACGTTTGTATGATTGATTTAATTTTTTTTGTCACCGACTTCAGAAGCTAAAGTTATTTTTCACTTTTTCTTTTTAAAGTCGGTTTTATTTTTTAACCGACTTCTAAAAAGGAGGAGGTTCTCAATTCGGATGTTTCTATTTTTTTTTTTTTTTTTTTTTTTTTTTTTATGTTTGTTCTTGCAAAAAAGTTTTTATTTTTCACTTTTTAGTGGTTCACATGGAAAGTGCATACCGTTACAATTACAACAAGCCCAAACACGACTAGGATACATTGTCTCATTATGGAGTTCCGTGACTCTTGGCTTCATCATCAGATCTGATGGTAGAATGGTTCTTATCAAACGCAAATGCTTCACTTGTTGTAGAAAATATAAAAATTGCTGTACGTTATCCTATAAAATTTGAAGAGTTCCCTCGATTTCGCTAAGATTCCATCATCAGATCCCGACTTGGCGACTATGGGACCAACTTGGAAGTATACCCTTTCAAACAAAAAAAGAATTTTTCAAATCGGTTTAGGCGTCTTCGAGTAATCGGGTAACATACATAAAAAAAAAAAAAAAAAAAAAAAAATACATACAGTCGAATAGAGAACCTCCTCCTTTTTGGAAGTCGGTTAAAAACGTATTTTTAAATTTAAAAAAATACTTCCTGAGTAATAAATAGTATCAACACCGTTTAAGCAGTGTCCCGCCTTTTTACTTGGATAGCTTTCGTTGGCCAAACTCTACTTCTTCAAAAATGAGTGATTCCAATCTTTCGGCGCGTTCGGCGCGTTCGGCTCGGACAGGTGTGCGAGGCCTCCTTGACTTCGATTCGTTCGGCGCGTTCGGCGCGGATAGGTGTGCGTCCACCTTTATCCGCGCCGAAGGAATCGACCGCGCCGAACGCATCGAATTTTAGAATTACTTGTATGAAATCCTATGAAACCTCGCACACCTATCCGCGTCGAATCGTGCGAATCGACCAGAACCCCAGAAATCCGAGACAAATTCGGATGCCGTCATCAGATTCGGCGCGGCTGATGCGCGCGATTCGACCGATGCGGTCGCATTCTATCAGTTGCGTACGACAGCGCAACTCCGTGTCTGGAGTTTGGTGGGAATTCTAAAATGTCCAGAATGATGCAACGATCAGGATAATAACGAACGGTTGATACTAAAATAAAATTGCTTATTAAATTACTTATTAATACATACATATTACGTAAATCTGTCGATACTATTTATTACTCAGGAAGTGTTTTTTTAAAATAAGACGTTATAAAACGTATCAAAAGTATCAACACCGTTTAAGCAGTGTCCCGCCTTTTTTCTTGGACAGCTTTCGTTGGCCAAACTCTACTTCTTCAAAAATGAGTGACTATCAACCACGAACATGTAACAGCCACGAAGGGTACGAAGGGTACCAATGCAATGACGTCATATTAGATAGCGACTGGTCATACAATACATAATACGAGTACAACTAACTAGCCTTTTGACAGTTAATTGATGGACACTGAGCCCAGTTTCTATCATTTCGAACCGTTAACAGATTTACGTAATATGTATGTATTAATGAGTAATTTAATAAGCAATTTTATTTTAGTATCAACCGTTCGTTGTTATCCTGATCGTTGCATCATTCTGGACATTTTAGAATTCCCACCAAACTCCAGACACTGAGATCCTTTAGCAGCCGCCCCACAGAACAGTTCACCGTCCTGGGGTTATTAAGGGGATGGTGCAAGAAAGGACAAATATTTATTTGGCACATGCCACAATTGCACATAACATACAACTAAAATAAAACTATGATCTAAATAAAAAAATAATAATATTGTTTGCCTGACGGGGCTGTGCCAATAGTCCCCATACAGCAACTAGTTGGTTGGCTGCTTTTCAACTGAACCTAGGAAAAAGAAACATTCAGATGAATAAAATTGACAACCTTCTCCTTCTAAAAGTTGGTTAAAAAGTGAGATAAGGGACGTTATAGTTATACAGTTTATTGCATTCCACAGTCCCACATCTAAGCCTACCTGGTTATATCGTCGAGTGTCTTTCCATGATCACGTGTCAAGCCCTTAAGTTCTAAAACAGTATGGCATTACCTATGGTGCGCGACAATGGACAATGTCATTAATGCTAGCATGTCGTGCTATCCGACTTGCGCTGTTACCGCTGGAAAGGCCATGGTGTCTGACGTGAAACCCCGCAAAGAGCGATCAAAGGTAGGCAAGCAGCGAGGCGATACCTTGTATAGTGTCATCTTGCGTAGGCACGATTCTCACTCACGTATAGCCAACAGACGGGCACACGTCTTGGTAGCACTTATTTGAGAATGTTAAAAACTATGGAACTAATAGTTACAAAGGACAAATTATGTTTCTAATCATTATGATCATTATTATCTAATTCATTAAATTCCTGCAAAAAAAATGCAAGATGTGTGATGTAAATATAAAACGGTATACAATGCTGAATAGTTTCTGTTTCTGAATTTACCCGATCGGCTTTCTGGCACATTCCGGACGTTCATGCGGCTTTTTACGAAATTGTTGCTATTAAAGAAAAGAAAACAAGTTATATTCATATGGCAATAAATGAGTTGGAAAAATTCCGTTTCCGGTCGGCGGCCATTATCGAGTTGTTCGTTCGCCGGGTCTGAGATAGGTCGCTAGTGAATGAAAAAAATTTAAGAATCCCAAATTCTCTCTAAACGAGAGGTCAGTATTCATTTGTGAAAAAATATTAGATTAGTAGCCTAATTTCAATGTTATTTAGTTTCTAAGCGTGATTGTCATCATCTTGTTCCAGATACCTACTCAAGCGATCAGCACCTCATAAGACCACTGCAAAGACTCACAACGCTTCAGGATGCAGTACAACGGATTCCACAACCAGCATCCGATGTAAGCATTTGTCATGATTTTCAAATTTTTACCTTTTTAAGGGGTTTCTCACAGTATCGCTATCGATCGTGTACTTCACGGGCGGCCATTTTGTGAAGTGCATTCATTCTGCTCAGCTGATGAACGCGCAACCCACATAAAATCAATAGTGCCATTTTCTGGAAATATCTCTTTTAGTAATTAGATTTTTCCCATTTTATGGCGAAAATGTCATTTCACGTTTTAGATTCGTTGATATTTCACCAATTCTTGTAAAAATCTTCATTCGTTAAAATGTTGATCAGTATGATTCCAACATGTCTCGTTCACGAGGCGTTCATGGAAACCGCTTTCAATCAATATCTGGAACAAATTAAAATTAAATAGATTTGACGTGTTTACAAGCTATTTGTAACTGATCTGGGTTCATATACTTCCTGCTCAATTAGAGCTGCTATTAACAAAGGTTTTCACATGGCTATGCCTATCCAGACTATCGAACATTTTACAAGGTTGTACGTAACTTAACTTATCCTTCAATAATGATTGAAATACAAACAAACAAATGATGGTGGTCAATAGGGTGATCTAGCTCATTGAAACGCCAAAATGATCCTTACGCTTTTTTACATAATTCTCCTTAAAAATTAGAAAAGTAAATTGGACTGTAAGTACTAAATCAGCCTGTCAATTTTATTGTGGCAACAGATTCATTGATTGCATTTCAAGCCTTTTATTTTATAGTTTAAGACTAGAAATGTATACTTTCACTTGTGGGTGTGGCGGGATGGCATCAGTCTGAAAGATGATTGCATAGCCTTGATCTATTTTGAAGAAAGTGTTCTATGGATACTGTGGGAGAAATACACATTTATTTTACACTTACAATACACATCAACAAAACTTAATATATTTGATTTGTCTTGAACAAAAGACATTGGTGGGGTGGAGGTTATGTCAGTGGGAATCTGTCTCAAACAATCAGTATGTTACAAGTCAATAACATTATAACAGATCTTTTATTGATAATTATTGTTTGTGTAAGCCTACAGGTTAGTCTGTGGGCTGGTGAGCAAGAAGACGGTGGGACACTTTAATGTGGTACCTCTTCTGATATGTCTCCGAAGGATATTTTATGTTGTTGTTAAACTTATCCAGGAAACTAGAAATGTGTTAATTTACATAACTAATAAACACTAATTATTTTTAAAGAAAGTAATGCAATTAAGATTGTAATGACCTTGACTGTATTACTGAACTAAATATTGTAACAGACAGATTTCAAGAAAGGTAAGGTGTTAAAATATGTATTTAAATTTTTTGGTGTCGTGTTTTGGATGGGGAGGTACATAGTTTTGCTAGTTAAAAAAGCGTTTAGACACAAAACAGATGGATTTACTAATGCTTTATTTCTTTTACCAATGGGCAAATTTGAATATAGTAGAGCCTCTTCAATTAATAAAAAAAGTCAGTAAAATTTTGTTTAGATTACCAGAACAATGCTGCATAAAACATTGGCCTAGAATCAATTTAAACAATTCAATGCAGGTAAGTTTTTCAGATGGGACTGCTGATTGAATGCATACTGGAATCATAAGAAATCTAAACAAGGACATAAGGTCTGATTTTTTTAAATAGAAGCAAAGCATGGACAATTGGTTGCAACCCTTAGTTTGAATCAAACCAAAAGGTTTCTGGTAAAAAAAAACTCAATGTAACTTTCTTAACCTTGATTTATTTGGACTGACAAAGATATACAAACAGCCAGACCTGGAACAACTTCTGTAAGTAGGCCTTTGAAAATAAAGTATGTAACAATCAAATCGCACAGCCACTGTGTATTGTCATTAAAGGACACAATCATGTTGCAAAGGTAAAGTATGGGATACAATTTCAGCAATTTTTTGTGATATCCATGCTGTGTGAGTTCTAAGGAGCAGCAACATGTAAGTAGTAGCTGTCATGGAATAATCACTGATCTTGTGAGGTAGTGTTTGGATTATTATTACTGCAGGGCTCTACTGTATTTTATCTTATTGTTTGTAATGTGCTGGTATAAAAATCGATTTTGTATCTTTACATGGAAGTTTTCATAAAAAACCTCATGTCCAAATTGTGAACATCTAATAAATGACAAATGCCTTACCTTGACTGACAAGTTTCTTTTCACATTATGTAAGTAGCTACATAAAAGTTGTACATGTTACATGTTATCAAAGTTACAACTCTAAATTTTTTTCTTCTCACTTACATGGCTTACTGATCACTTATTAAGTCACCAGTCTTCAGTTGCTTATAACATATGTATTTAACAACTTTTAGTTTCAGGCCTCGACCAGACCGGAATGAACAATTCGGTAAAATACCATTTTTTAATGGAATGGATTTTGGGGGACCTAAAAATTTTGGCCCTAGAAACATGGGAAACAAACTCAATTTCCGGCCCCGAAATGACTTCAATGGAATGAGGAATGACTTCAAAAATGAAAATGGTGGAAACCAAGGTGATTTTGGTGGACCAAAAGATTTCAACAAAATGAAAAGCAACTATAATAACCAACCCATGAAGAAAGATTATGAAGCTGATAAAGCAGCTGGTGGAAATATGCAGTTTTATGGAGCCAATGGAAAACCCGAATTTGGGGGACCAAAACAAGGTTTTCCCAAAAATAATTTTGGCCCTAAAAATTTTAATAATCAGAATGGACCACAAAATTTTGGACCCAAAAAAGTTTTCAATCCTAACAATATGCAACAAGCTGTTTTTGATGGCAAGCAAAGAGGAAAGAAAACTAAACATCCTGGAGATAGCTTGGTTAAGCCTATGTGGGATTTATCACAACTTGAGCCAATCCAAAAAGATTTCTATAAACCACATGCTAATGTAGAAGGTCGTTCAGATGATGATGTGCAAAGCTTCCGAGTCTCTAAGGAAATCACAGTCAGTGGCAATAATATTCCACGCCCTAATCAAATTTTTGATGAAGGCAATTTCCCTGATGACATAATGAGTACCATCAAAGAACAAGGTTGGGCTGAACCTACTGGCATCCAAGCTCAGGGTTGGCCTATTGCATTGTCTGGCCGTGATATGGTGGGCATTGCTTCAACAGGCTCGGGTAAAACCCTTGCATACATGTTACCTGCTGCTGTTCACATTGTAAATCAGCAGCGCATCCAGCGTGGCGATGGCCCTATTGCACTTATTCTTGCTCCTACCAGGGAATTAGCTCAGCAAATTCAATCAGTTGCTCAGAGCTACAGTGCACGTGGATTCATCAGAAATACTTGCTTATTTGGAGGCTCACCAAAAGGACCTCAAGCTAGAGATCTGGAAAGGGGTGTTGAGATAGTGATTGCTACACCTGGGCGATTGATAGATTTCTTGGAACGTGGCACGACTAACTTGCGCCGCTGCACTTATTTGGTTCTGGATGAAGCCGACAGAATGTTAGACATGGGCTTTGAACCCCAAATTCGTAAGATCATTGAACAAATTCGCCCAGATCGCCAAGTACTGATGTGGTCTGCCACATGGCCCAAGGAAATTCAAGCTCTTGCTGAAGATTTCCTGAATGACTATGTCAAAGTTAACATTGGTTCATTGAATCTGTCGGCCAACAATAACATTAAACAAATAATTGAAGTTTGTGAAGAGCATGAAAAAGAGATCAAGTTGACTAACTTGCTGAAAGAGATTTCTCAAGAAAGGGATAACAAAGTTATTGTTTTCGTGGAAACAAAGAAAAAGGTATATTTTGCTTACCATTATCACACCTTCATATATTAAATCATAAACAAGTATAAGCTCAGTAGACAAAATGATTCCAGGTGGACGATATTGCTCGTGCTGTACGTCGCAAGGGGCACAATGCTCTTGCCATACATGGCGACAAGTCGCAAATTGAGCGCGACGCAGTTTTGACGGAATTTAGAAACGGCGCGACCAGCATCCTCATTGCCACAGATGTTGCAGCACGTGGCCTTGATGTCGAGGACGTCAAGTTTGTCATCAACTTTGATTACCCAAATTCTTCTGAGGATTACATTCATAGAATTGGTTAGTGTTTTTGATTTCTTGTTTTAGTATGTACATTGAAATCGTACCATACAATCGGTGTTACCTTTCTTCAAATAAGGTAGTTCTGATTTTTATATGTTGTATGTGATAAAGTAATTATGTCAAATCCAATTTATCGACCTCCAAAACCCTCCGGATCATATATGTTTTTAGTTTTTGAAAAAAATCGGAACTACCTTATTTGATTCATGGCGAAATGTACCAATTCCATGGACTACTTTTCCAAATGAATAAAGTACATATTAGATGCATAATATTTAAGAATGTTATAGTACAAGTCATAACAGGTACATCCTAAAGATGACACAAGATCACTGAATGGTTACACAGATTAACATTTTTTAATTTTCAATTCTTGTTAATGGAATACTAATAATTATAGAAAGCTAATAAATCCTTAATTATTTAGGTCGTACTGGGCGTTGCCAACAGTCCGGTACAGCTTACACCTACTTCACACCCGGTGACGCCCGCCAAGCTCGCGGCCTACTTGCTGTGCTTCGCGAAACGGGCCAGAATCCGCCAGCTAAATTGAGTGAAATGGCTCGCAATAACAACAATAACTCCGGTAAGATTGAAAATATTTATACAGATGGAAATGTAAAAGGATACAGCAAAAAAAAATCCCCATGTTTTTTTATTCTTAATTATAAATGTTCTAGATCTGCACGCCTGTTAGGGTAGGATATAGTTTTGAGCTATTTTGTTGTATGTTTCATCCAGTGTACCCATATTCAAACAAATAAAAAATTAATGATTTTTTTTTAACAAAATCAATTTTACGCGACAGGGCGCAACCGCTGGCAGCAACGCAAAGAAAACAACAGTGGTGCCAGTTCACCGCGACAACAACAGAATAACCAGTGGAACAACAAGATGGCTAACTCAAACCCTGAAGAAAACCAAAACTCTTACCAAAACCGTGGAAACCCACAAGCTCCTCGATTCTCAAACCAAAACCAAGGAAACCAGGGTTATAGACAGAACAGCTATCAAAAGCAAGTTCCCTTCCCTAGCCCAAATGTATTTGAATCTATGGGCAACTACCAAGGAGGTTACAATAATGGATATCAAAATGGATACAATGGACAGAATGGATATGCCCAACAACGCCCATACAACAGTTAGTATTTAATATAATATACATATATTTATCATAATATCTCATGTAGTAAATATGAATTAAACAACATTTATATTTATTTTAATTCTGTTTAAGATATGCGCAACGGCGGCCAACAGTACCGCAATAACAACGCCGGTAAACAGACCAATGGCACAGGCTCGTCATATGGATCTCCTCCACCACACTTTGCTACACCACAGCACTACCCCCAGATGCACCCTCATCATCAGGAGATGCTAGGTTTGTAATAATTTTGGATTCTAAAGTAAATAGATAAAAAGTTTGGAGGCCTATCTTGCTTCAAACTTGTGAGGTTAATTTTATTAACACATTAAATTAGACATTACCAATTACGGTGTTCTTTAATCAAACTTTTTTTTTACTCCAGGTGGAAAGTTCTACGGCGGTGGTGTTGGTGGCGGTGGTCCCTGTGGTTACCAAGCTGCAGTGGGTGTAAGCGGGCCTTACGCGCATCTGCCGCCTGGCCCCCTGCTTTACGCGGCTCCTGTGCAGCAGTAATTAGATTTTAACGACACACCGCCTCGAAGCACTACCTAAAAACAACCGGTTTAAAAGTCGTATGCCAATATGTAGGCGATAGCATTATCGACTTAATAGTATATTGATGTTCAGCATAGATTTCCCTTTAAGCTCTCTCATTGTCCGTGTTTTGGTACTTGAGCTATATTATCAGATAATCCTTACGTCTAAGCGGGGTGTTGATTCTTTTGATGTCAATAATATTTTATTAATTTCATCTTTTTTGTTAGATCTGAATGAAGGCTTACAAAATTATTTTTACTTACTCAATGTGTGGACAATATATCCTTACCATAATGACTAATGTTATAAATTGCATTGTCAACTAGATTACCCTTTAGAGCGTAAATACTTTGTCTATACCAAGATGAAACTTTTGTGAATTCTCTTTCAGATCCATTTGAATTAAAGTTAATAGGTGTGTTAGGTTTTTAAGGCTATTCTCTGTTGGTGGTGTAAGTTATATGTAACACAGAAAACGGTTCATGCATATTTGGGCAGTTGTGATATACTCAAAATGTAAAATTAAGTTTTTGTGGATACCAGACATATATTTAAATAATAAACAGCAATGATTCCGCCAACAGAGAATATTTTTTTCCAAAATATGATTGTGTAGTGGAACATTATTATGAAAAAAAAAATGTCAGTTCCACTTTAGATTTTAATCATTATATTTGTTAGAGTAGTTGGTGTGGGTACCCACTCGTGTAATCCCGGGTGCCTTTCGTTTTCTTTAAAGTGTCTGTATGATGTACGAAATGCACGAAACATATAGAAGATGATTGAAAATTTAGGGGGAAGGTTTTAATATGACAGAAATTTATCTGAAATATTTTGTATAAATTATTTTTACTATTAACGATTGAATCCAGTGGAAAATGGGACAATTTAGTATTAGAAAATTAAAATACTTAAAAACGCGTTATAAAAATGCTTTTGATATACTTCATAGTAACAATCTGTATTGCCAGATAAAATTGTGAATATTTTTCTTATGTAAAGTGATGTCAATGACATTTCAGTCACTGATTTCAATGTTATTTTTTTATTGAAGATTAGATCTTTATAATCTTGAATATTATGCCTAGGGATACAATTAGTCAGCGTCAATTTGATCTAAGACAAAGTTGGGCTTTGAAATAAAAAACTCATTTTACCATTCACAAAAATGTAGAAGTGTGTATATAACATGCATTTAACTTAGAAAGATTAGTATTTTGTGCGTGATAAATATCAACCACAATGTTTCTTTCATAGCAAAATAAGTGATTTGTTCTTATTTTTGATTATTTTTATGTCATCATTTCAGATAAGTCGTCTAGTTACTTACTGGATTTCTTTGTACGTACACGGGTTCTAAAGGCTATTAATAAGAAAGTCAATAGGTACAAATTATACTGAAAGTTATTATAACGTATGTATTGTTTAGATGCCCGTTACTGTCCAAAGATTTGGAAAAATCTGTGATATTTCATTACTATATAACCTGTCGTTGCGTTGGTCAATTGTAATGCATAAGAGCACTTCCTAAGTCTGGAATGTGTTTCCTAGACAAAAATATATTTTTTGACTATTTGAACGAATTTCATGGGAATGTTTGTGACAACAAAGCTTGCAAGTCGTTCACAAAGATATAATAATTATAATAGGTGTAAGATTTAATAATTTATTGTTATTCAATTTAGTTTTCCGTTAACCATTAGGTGACGAAAATGAACCAGTTCAATGGGACGTAAAGTTATTATCTATAGTAAGAACCCCGTTTCATGAAACATCCCTGAGATACGATGTTATAACAACGGGTCTGATAAACGGATATAGGGGGTGAACAACGTGTTTGTGAGTTTCGCATTCGTGACGAGTTTAAATGCGAGCTTGCTTTGTTATTTGTGTACATTATAAGAGAAGACTGCCATGAAAGGATGTATATGTGCGTAATTTCGTCTCAAAGATGAATATCTTGCTAGCTGGCCAGGAAAGTCGTCGTTCGATTTTTTTTTTACTATTTATTAATCACTTGTGGCGGTAGGACGGCCATGCTAGTTATGCGTGCGTAATTTAGATTGGCCATCGTGTGTCGTCCGGAATGGTCGCGGATCGCAGGTAGCTCCTGTATTATTATGTACAAAGTACTGCACCCACCTCTACTAAACAACTGTGATAATAACACTAAGTAGCGTAGCAGGCGATTTATATACTAGAGAAGGGATGACATCATATCTGACATATTGTATTGTGATAATATTTATATCAAGGCTGACAAAATGTCGCTTTGACAAAATGTTTTCTCTCAAGACTGATTATTTCTTATTAATAAATATTTTATACATGTTCCACTTTGACTGAATGAATTAAGATGTCTGTATTTATATTGGTAGTATTTTCTTCTCTCTTGCTGTGTGTTTTCTCAAAAATTGAGTACTCACTATGTTGGATATGTGTCACAATGCCTTTCTATGCGGTCACCGAATTGATAAATTTTATGTTCATTTCGTTTTGTTCATTGATTTCTAGTTTCTTTATTGTGATGGAAAATGTTGTTGACAAATTATGTGGCAGCGGCAGTATAAGCACTAACTGTAGAGTATATTATTTGTTGTTAATTTGCAAAATTTTATTGATCCAACAGATATCTCATAGGCAATCGTACTTTTATGCTTTACTATTTAAGGATTTAGTTTCGAAAATTGAGAGTTGGTGAAAAATATACATAGATTTTTAAGTATGTGGCAATGCAGATCTTCATAAATATTGATTATATTATCACGAGCGACATATTTATCCGATTTAATAAATATATGGAGAGAGACTCCTTATATAAAACTGTCCCAAAGGGAAGTCTTCTGAATGTTTCTAAGAAGTGCATTTCTTCTATGTAATACAGTATTAAATTCAGAATAATAAATGTATGATTATTAAATCAAGAGATTTTTTATTTAATCATCACTGTGAGTGACTTAATTTGGTCGGGTTTTACACGGAGATGGAAAAGTAATGAAAGCTAATTTCTCTTAAAAGACAACTCTAGGGAATCTGAATTTTTGGTCACTATAACTTCTTTATGGGTACAAATTTTTGTGTCAATTTGGGAAGAAATTAGGGAAATCTTGAAATGAAAATTTAACACCGTGACTACCGCCACCCCACCAATGGCATGGTATATCTCGTAAACTACCGGTACTGAAGAACGCATTTTGCATTTTGGGCACTAATTTTCTATGTAGGTGTGAGGAAAGCGACAAGTGCGAGTGCCTGAAACTTGGAATAAACATTCAAATTTGTGGTCCTGCTGAACCAGCGCACGAAGTTATCATCGTTGATTTCTCATGTCCGTGACTACCGCTGGACCACCAACGCCAATCGCTTCCATATTTGGTCAATAATTTGTACTCAATTGGTACCAATTAGTACCCTAACAACAAAATTGGTACCTTAGCAGTTTTCGAGAAAATCGACTTTGAAGGTGGTCCGGCGCGGTAGTCACGATCCCTTCAGCAGGACCACCATGAGCGCCGAAAAAGGAGGCATTCTACAGCTATTCTAAGTATAAAAATAATTTGTACTCATAAATGTGATTTATTTCGTAAAAAAAAACAGAACTGAAACATTTGTATTTACCGAGAAATCAACGATGATAACTTCGTGCGCTCGTTCAGCAGGACCACAAATTTGAATGTTAATTCCAAGTTTCAGGCACTTGTCGCTTTCCTCACACCTACCTAAAAAATTAGTACCCAAGAAGATAAAATTAGTGCCCAAAATTCAAAATGCGTTCTTCAGTAGTTTACGAGATATACCATGCCATTGGTGGGGTGGCGGTAGTCACGGTGTTAAATTTTCATTTCAAGATTTCCCTATTAAAAACTCTGTGATTTCTTCCCAAATTGATACAAAAATTTGTACCCGTAAAGAAGTTATAGTGACCAAAAATTCAGATTCCCAACTGTTGTATTTTAAGAGAAATTAGCTTTCTAGTTTTTGAGATATAAATGTGGCCAAGCTGGGGAGACTCCAGATCGGCCACCTATAAACTCTTATATCTTTTGAACCATTGACCGACAAATTCTGATATTTGGCGACCAATTTCGACTAATTAGCGACATTTTTTTTGTGTTATCAAAATTAAAATCCCTGATGGTGGCCAAGCCAGTGTCAGTCACACCTTGAGAGTGGAACGTTATTGATGTGCCTTGGACTGGACTAGAAATTGGTTCTTTTTCAAAAAGAAGGGCAACGTTGATTCTACTGAAAACCGCGCTGTTCCTCGCCAGATGTGTGCACCACACACATGTCACCATTTACGTTTAGCCTATATTTGACCGATTCCACCAGTGTTGCGCTGACAACAAATGTAGAGCCTCCATTGCTTTTGTCTTGGCGCATCGTGATTCGTACTTAGAAACTACTTGCTGTCAAACAACCTCAAGTACTTTAATACACATACAACCTCCGTATTTTTGTGAGGTAAGTATGCTTTTATCGTAATGCCGTGATCAAGAAGTATTGACCTAAGATGAAATTAATAGTTGAGCGGGAACTTCCAAGTCTCAAGTATAGGTACTCAGCTGTTGCCTGTGATTGGCTAAATTGATTGACACGTCGTCGTCGCTGAAACATGAAAGTGACAACTATCGCTACAACTACTACAGGGGAAACTAACGCTTGGCACAAATCAACAAAATAAATTAAAAATTGCTTAAATGCTACATCCAGAGATGATCGAAACTGTTTTACCACGTCTACTACCCATTCACAGAATTCCACAAGATATCTTTCCTACTGCCACCTGTCGGAAGTCGCACCAAACCAGGAAACAAATATTAGTACCTTCCTAACCTCCTACGCGGATTGATAACATTTATAATTCCGTTCGGACTGTTTGTATGGAATCATCTCCTCTGATCTTAGTAGTGGTCACCAGATGGCGTAATATCTAACTTCGTAATAGTCAGTCATGCTGGATTTTGGGTTGAATGGCTGATAGTAATAATTGTAAGTGATTGTTTTTTTAGGAAATTTGCAATCAACCGTGCAAGTGTGTAATTGTGATGTCGTGGGCATATTAATTAATATAGGGAATAAGTGAAAACATTCGAAATCGCTGGACGTCGATTAATTTTGGTGTTTGTGTTGAAAACTGTAACAAATTTAATAATCGAGGTCATAATTTTGCAATGGCTGAATTGTAACGGTAGGTTGTTAGGTATTATCTTTATTCTGGTGCTTTCTGTGAATGTAAAACTAAACGATTTTAGCCTCCGCTTATTGTATGTTAATTCAGCATTTCTTTAATTTTCCATTCCAACATAACCCAACTTTTGTTCATACCTACATAGCTAGACTAGACGACCTTGAATCTAATCTTGTCAAGTCAATGTCGTTTGTTTATCAATAATTCCGTCTAGAATTTGACGTGTTCCTCTCAATTTAATAATTTAGCAATATTTCATGGTATTTATATTAAGGACCTACCTATTTGAGTCCTTGGCGGTAAATATGTAGGTATTGCTATAAGTTTTGTACCTACTTAGATTCTAGATTATTATTGTACCTATCTACTTAGATTGTTTTAAAATACCCTATATTTATGCTAATAATATTTTACATTTTTATCATCAAGAAAAGGAATGGGTAGGTATCTATCTACTTAGGTACCTAGGTAGTAACTTAGTTATTAATTAAATGCCACAGACACACACACACACAGACATAGTCTTTTAAGATGTATTCCATTTGATGTGTTTATTTAATTGCATTTTGTTGTGTGTTTTATAAAACAATGTTATTTTAGGGGTTCAATATTTTTAAGTATTTAGGTAGTCCGTATGTAACTAACACCACTCGGATATTCTACTCGAAGACTAGGCTCAAAGCCCAAGGGCCAAATTTGGTGCACTTGTATGGCAAGGTGACCGGCAGCGGCGTAGCGTAGTGGGTGCGGGCGGGGGGGGGGGAGGGGCGCCCCGTATGGCACTTTTTATGGAGCGGCAAAATTTCACAATAAATAAAAAAGGTCTGAACCATTTCATATTTTAATCGCAACTACAAATTTGGACCGATTGAAAGAGCACGGAATTTCTCATTTACTTATTCTGTTTCTACTTCTGTTTTACTCTAATTCGTGGAATCCACTTCCTTTGAATGGTTTTTTTTAGCGACTACTGGCAACACCGTCTATGTTGACTCGCGGGGATTCCCTGTATTTTATAGGGGTGTGTGGGAGCCTTAAGGGGCCGGCGGAGTGTGCGTATTTCACACAAACGTAATACCAAAATAATTTCTAAAATAAATATATTCTTAAGGTAATGTGTGTTTATTTCGATTGTATTACAGAATATCTATGTTCCCAAATATATATTTTGAAGGGACAATGATATAAACACGAGTTATGAGGAATTTAAAATTTCCATAGAAAACTTATTTTTCTCATAACTCTTGTTTAGATCAGTGTCCATCTAAAAAAAATATTTGGGAACCTAGATAATCTGCAATCTAATCGAAATAAATACACACTACTTTAAGAATACCTATGTTTGATTTTCAAAATATTTTGGTAATACGTTTGTATGAACAACGCATGCTCCGCAGGCCTCTTAAGAAAAAAATGTTTCAAAATACGAACTCATGAATCAATCACAGAATACAGAATAGTGTAAAACCTGAGGTTACCCAAGCGATACACGTTCAAGCTCATTTCTGTTCTGCGATATTTTGCTATTACTACTAATTTGCTTTGAAATATTTGTCATCATTGTTGTTTGGTTTGTCTTCATTTTGGTTTGTTTCACATCCTAATTTTAAACTGGAGGATAATAATTGTGCTATAAAGAAAATTACGTTCCAAGTAATATTTTTTATGTTTCTTATTTTTTATTATCATTTCTAATGGAGTGCGAATTCTTTGCCAAATAGTAAATATTATTATATTTATTATTTTCATCTCTATCCTATTTGGTTAACTGTAACGTGGTAATGGCTTCTGAAATTCGAGGCAGCATTGTGCGCCGCGTGTCTTACAACTGGGAAACATTCCAACCTTTCACTCAGGATTGGTCAGGAGCTGTTTATGGTTCAAAGCGTAAATACGTCGCTGAAATGTCTTGTAATGGCACCTACGTAATGGCAACCTGTGAACTCATGGCATCAGGAGAATTATTCCCATTTGAGTTCCAGGTGTTTCAAGATGGTACTTTTGCTGGTTTTGGTGAAGCACAACAGGGAGTAAAAATAATCCGATTCTCAGGAAACTTCAATGAGGGTCATTTTGATATTTTGATTCCGTTGGCCAATTTAAATAATCAAAATGATCTTTTGACCTTTCATGCCGGTAAAATTGAAGAAACACCGACTTTCAATGAATCAGTGGAATGTATGCAGTTGACTTCACAATCCCAGTCCCAATTCACTGCCCTTGATTGTGTCGAGAAGTGGCAAATGATCACTTCTAACGGAGCCAAATTCTTTGCAAAATAGTAAATATACCTGGTGATGGTGCATGCTTATTTTCATCCCTATCCTATTTGGTGAACCGTAACGTGGCCATGGCTTTGTGCGCCACGTAGGTAAATATAAATAGGTAGGTAACAAAAAAACATTTTACATTTTGTTTGCTCCCGATTTGTAAGAAAAAAACGGTCCTGCGTGAAGAGAGTGTCAAATGCATGTGGAATTTATATATATATTTTTAGAGCTCATTATCGTTTAGAACGTTTCCCAAACTTGCCTCAAAGATTATTTATACCAATTTTCGAGCTAATCAAGCCACGCAGTAATATCCTCCCGAAGTGCACTTGGTCTGTTTTCTTGGAACATTCAGTTTCACACTAAATCTCATAATCACCAACGTATGAAAAATGCGAGTGAAACCGCGCGGGTACCTAAATAAAAGGGCGGCAAAATAGTCTTCCGCCCCGGGCGGCTGACACCCACGCTACGCCACTGGTGACCGGCCATTTCCTACCGAGAGCCTTTCATGCCTCAGATACCTACCTATCAGGCAGGCCTCGAACAGATCCCAGTTGTCATTCGTACCTAGCTGATCATTGCCAGTCAAAGTCTGGCAAGATCTAGTTTTACAAGCCCCTTTGATGTTAGATCGTGTTAAGTACCATGTATTTGGATTGTGTAAGTGTTGTGTGTGGAAGTCAGGTGAGTTTTCGCAATATGTAAAATATCGGTTTGCCTGCGGTTCCCTATCCATTTGCATAAAATTTTAAGACCTAATATAACTTAGCATAATTTTGTTTGGCATAATTATATTTTCGCATAATATAATTACGTATATCAGCTTACGCATAATTGTTTAAGCGTAATTTCTCTAACCATAATAATGATTAAGCATAATATTCTAAAGCATAAAATTATTAAGCATAAAGTTCTAAAGCATAACTTTTTTAAGCATAATATCCTAAAGCATTCATTTATTTACGCATAATGATATTAAAACATATTTTTATAGGCATAACAATGAAATAATTATTAACACCTAGATAATAGACACTATACACGTTTATACAATATTGCTCTAATGAAATTTGTAGGCACTTGATATTGTAGGTAGAATAGAAATTATTGTTTTTATTTTTCTAAGTAGACGGTGGTGTCAGGTAATATATAACATATTAATATAATATAACGTATTGAACAATTTTGTGGGTTTATTTTTCGCTGTAGGAAGCATGAAGCAAGCAAGCATACAGCATGCAAGCAAGCATGAAAGCAAGCATGCAGCAAACAAGCAAGCATGCAGCATTCAAGCGAGCATGCAACATGCAGCAGGCAGGGTTTCTGTCACGGCTCCGGCGCTGCGGGCCTCCGGTGGCCCCACGCGTCCTAATCCTCCTCAGCCCGCGGGCCGCCTCGCCCCTACGCGCCTACGCGATTTTAAGTTACACTCTAGGGGTAGGACAAACAAGACCACGTGTAGTTGGTTTTGCAGCAATTCGGTTCTGTCACTAACTTTTGTTGCACAGCATATTAAATGTTTACACAACATCTAATCAATATTCTTCAGATAAAACTTATCTCGCTATTGAAAAATCGTTTAAGTTACATACTGTTATGTATAATAAATCATTTGCATGAAAATGGTTTCTGTTATTTACATTAATTGTATGCCTAAATATTGTTATGCTAATAGTCTTATATTAATTGTATGCCTAAATATTATTATGCTACTACTAACGTTATGCGAATCAAATTTATGCCAAAACAAATTAGTCTTTAAGATGATTATGCCAGCATAAAATGTATGCCTAAAAAAATTATGCCGAAGTATTGTTATGCCAAAACAAATTGTGCCAAAATCGTTATGCCGAAGTATATTAGGACAAAGAACATTATGCGAAAAGAAGGGATCCCGTTGCCTGCATCCATTATGTAGCCTGTACCTCCCAAAATGCCTGAGTATTCAACTCGACTCTACCAAAGAATGATGGAAACAATTCACAAATAGGTATACACGGCAACCAATCAAGAAATACAAAACCATTATAAGCGGATTTGTCATTGTACGGGAAATATATACAAAGCGAGTCCATGTTATACTGGAAATGAACAGCTTGTACGTCGCCGCCTGTACAGTCCTTTCACAGTTATTTTACCTCTTCCAGCGGGCCTAAAAAGGCCACTTTAGCAGAATCATAATTTGAATCATCTTAAAAAAATTAAATTGGTAAAATGGACCTTATCACCATAAATATACAGTCCATTTTAAGAATTTTAAATTTTAACGTGATTCAAATTATGATTCTGATAAAGTGGCCTTTTTAGACCCCCTGTGCTTCGCTGGCAAAATCTGTGATCTTTATGTTTGAAGTTATATAGTCGTTGTTAGGTTGTGCTATCACACAAAATCATCTGTCAAAATCAGGGGCGTAGCTACCGCCGTATCTGCCGTATCAATTATACGAGGCCCCCACGCGGCGACGTGCGTAAGCAAAAATTAATAAAAACTTCCCATTTTTTTTTTCAGAAATGACAAATGTAAAAAAAGTAATTTCTTCGTTTCGTTTTGTCAAAACAGTACCTACATCTGCCTTAGGAAAATAGGCACCACAAAGGTCATCTTCGGAAAATGTATTGAAATTTTTCTTGTTTTTCGAGGCAGGTTTCTCTAATTAAATGTAAGACACTTGTCGTGCAAATTACAGAGCTGACTTTGTTGTATCACAAGCTTTCCAAAATGGTACCACAATTCCCCTTTTCAGTAAGTGAATGACCAGAAAACAGCGATAGTTCATGAGAAGGTAGTATTTTAATAAAACTGAGTAGTACAGGTTTCTCGATGTACGTCTTCCTTGTTGCAGATTTACTTGTTACTGCTGTGTGATGTTAGCTGTTTGACTTAATGCGCTGGATCAGGTCGATCAGATCATGTAAGATCTGTCTCTATCAAGTGTATTCTAACCTACCCTTTCAGACAGGCAAAGCAGTCATTTTCTTCTGTAGGAACGTCATTTAAGCAGGATCAAACTGTTTTGATAAATCGATTTTCGGAGGATACATTCGGTCATAAGCTATCAGAAAAGTATCAGTTTACTGTCCTGAATGGCGTAGATTTCTCACAATCGGCACTTTATGGTGTAAAGGTGGTATTTAAGAGTCCTATTACATTTTTTTTGTAAATTTTTGATTTTTGCTGGATCAAATTATTTCGATCGACAATTCGACATACACTAGTGGATTGTTATTGACGAAATGAAATATGAAAATGTGTAACTCCAACTTTCAAGAAAGAGAATGGCACTATCGTTGTTAATAAGCAAATAATTGAAATATCTTACTGCTGCTGAAAATTACAGCGTCAAAAATCATGAATTTGCGTAAAAAGTGTAATTTAAGGAAAACTTGAAAAGTTCGATTTCTCAAAAACACCCAGTTTGGACCCGAAGGTATCGGGTCAAAATTGTTGCAAATAAGGTCTAGTTCCCTCATTTCAAGGCCTGCACCCAATCCAATCACCCTGAATTTAATTGTTTGTAAAAATTAACTGAATTGTTTGTAAAAAATTTGGAAAAGTGACAGATAGATAATTATGATGAATAAATATTTTTTTTAATTTTATGCAAATACTTTTTTTTCCGTTGTGAGAAATCTTTACCTTTGATAAGGGCCCGCCCCCAAACAAATTTTTATACGGGTCCCGCCAAGGCACGCTACGCCACTGGTCAAAATTATAATGATCCTTATTGAAAGGTTGCTGTTGGACTGCAGCTGTCAGAGGTAAAATAAACGTGGTAGGACCGACTGTACACTGAAGTGATTTGTTTTTCGCAACATTACGGAAATTAACTCATTTGTTTGGGTAACAATATTAAAATGACTTACATAATAGTATTTTCTTATTTGGTTTCAGTTAATAACTTGTATCATCCGCTTTGTACAAGGAATAATAGATTTTTAAATGGACAAAACGAGCTATTGAAATATTTATAAACAATGCAAAACAATGTTTTAGGTACGAACCGCCGATCATCAATGATATAATTAAAATGACTTACATAATAGTATTTTCTTATTTGGTTTCAGTTAATAACTTGTATCGTCCGCTTTGTACAAGGAATAATAGATTTTTAAATAGACAAAACGAGCTATTGAAATATTTATAAACAATGCAAAACAATGTTTTAGGTACGAACCGCCGATCATCAATGATATAATACAGGGAGATCCACATTGAAGGAAAATGTCAACAGCGGCAGCGTTGTGTAAACAAGTAAACAAGTGTATCATTGTTTACATTTCGTTGACCGCCTGAAATAGTCGGCATGTATATTGTATATAGGTATAGTGGTAGGCACCTATTTAAAACTTAAGGCATGATCACTTCTCTAGTGTGATTTAAGGTGGACACACACTTATCCGCGCCGAAGGAATCGACCGCGCCGAACGCATCGAATTTTAGAATTACTTGTATGAAATCCTATGAAACCTCGCACACCTATCCGCGTCGAATCGTCCGAATCGAGCAGAACCCCAGAAATCCTAGAAAAATTCGGATGACGTCATCAGATTCGACCACCGAGTATATAATCACTACGTTTAGATTCGACCGATGCGGTCGCATTCTATCAGTTGCATACGACAGCGCAACGTTAGACTATTAGAGTTTGGTCAACGAAAGCTGTCCACGAATTATTTTCAGAAGTTTTAATATGTATGGCAATAATTTAAGACTGCCAAAATTGACACGTTTTGTAGTAGAATCATCTTGATCTTGTGTTTACGTGTATCACATTTACATTGGTTTTGTTTAAAATAATGCCAAAAACAATCAGAAGTACGACGAGAAACTTTCTATTTACTATAATTGACAAATAAAGACATAATAAGTTATTTGAATCAGAATGAGTGTGAAATGTACGTTGTACACAATGTTTACTACTTATTTTGCCTTATATTGCCTAAAGTACTGGACCGATTGACATGATTCTTGCGTAGAAAATGGTTTTAAGCCAAGTCCAGCGTTTTGCCAATAATTTATACGTTATATCTCAACAAATAAAAAATCATCATTTCAAGTTACGTAATAATATGACACAAAAACTTTAATCTACGTTTTTCCTTCTTATTGGACTTTAATACAATCTTGTTGGTTTTATGTTAACTTGGCATCATCCGAGATTATAATTATAAAAAATCACTTAATTACATATCTAAGATAAAATTATCTTAGATATGTAAGTTTTCAAAATACTAATTCAACTGATCGACTCACGTTATACTCTATGTACCCTGGTGTAGAGATAGGGTCTCGTCGACGACAATAATACACTCGAAAATTACAGCTCATAAAACGTAAGTTAAATTTAAAAAAATACTTCCTGAGTAATAAATAGTATCAACACCGTTTAAGCAGTGTCCCGCCTTTTTTCTTGGACAGCTTTCGTTGGCCAAACTCTACTTCTTCAAAAATGAGTGAATCCAATCTTTCGGCGCGTTCGGCGCGTTCATCTCGGATAGGTGTGCGAGGCCTCCTTGACTTCGATTCGTTCGGCGCGTTCCGCGCGGACAGGTGTGCGTCCACCTTTAAATTAACCTGCACATTGTTTCTTCACTCAATAAGTAACCTTTATAACCATTTACCAAACTCATTGCTGGAGATAAATAATATGAATATTTTTAAACACAATGTCAAAACACTGTTACTAAAAAAAGCGTACTACTCTGTCACTGAATATTTGCAGGACAAACTTTTATAATGTGTATTTTGCATGCCTTATGGTAGGATATGGCTAATGGAAACTTTTGTTTATTTAAGACCTTTTATTTTGTACCCATTACGCAATCGCTTTTATGTACTCAATACTGCTTCGGACTCATTAGACGAGGAGTGGAATCGCATCAAAGTGGCCTATACAGAGACCAGCTCCATCGTTCTAGGGCACAAATCGACTCACTCTCGGGAGGACTGGATGTCACAACACATGTGGAGCCTGATTGAAGACAGAAGAAATCTTCATCTGAGACTGCTAGAAACCCATAACGACGCCACACGGGCCGATCTTAACATCCAATACCGTCAGAAACGCAAGGAGATCTACCGCAGTACCCGCAGAGATAGGAGACAGTGGGCTGATGGTATTGCTGATCGTGCTCAACAAGCTGCCAATACCGGCAACTTGAAGGAGCTGTACCAAGCTACCAAAACCTTGGCAGGTAACAGCAGGTCAAAGAAGAAGCCGCTTAAGTCCAAAGATGGTCAGCTCATTGTGACAACAGAAGGGCAGCTGTTACGCTGGCGTCAACACTTTGAGGAGGTCTTCCGTTTGTCAGATACATTAGAGCCTGACGCGCTGCAAGTCAGTTCCCCACCACCCCGGCATCTAAACATCAACACGGAACCACCGACAGCCTTTGAAGTTGCGGAGGCAGTCCGCTCTTTGAAGACAGGCAAAGCACCAGGACTCGGCTTGATAACGGCGAAATGTTACAAGCCGACTTATCCTCCGCCGTCAACGTTCTGACGCCTCTGATTGAAAAGATCTGGACCGCCGAAGAGCTCCCTGACGATTGGAACAAAGGTCTTATCATAACTGTCCCTAAGAAAGGTGATCTTAGCCATTGCGATAACTGGACAGGTATTACACTGCTCTCGATTCCCTCTAAGGTTTTCTGCAAAATCATTCTGGATAGACTGTCGAAGGCCGTGGATCCTCTTTTACGCAGGGAACAGGCTGGTTTCCGCTCGAGCCGTTCATGTACGGATCAGATCAATACCCTACGTATAATACTGGAACAGGCATCAGAATGGCAGAGGGAGATTTACCTAACCTTTGTCGACTTCGAAAAAGCCTTTGATACGCTGAAGTGGTCTAGCATCTGGTCCCGCTTACTGGAAATTGGAGTGCCGCCGAAAATCGTCCGTTTGTTGGAGAGTATCTACAAGAAGTACTCTTGTAAGGTAACCCATGACGGTCTCATCTCGGATGACATAGCAGTACACGCGGGCGTCCGCCAAGGATGCCTCCTTTCACCGCTTCTCTTCTTGGTCGTTCTTGACGGAATTATGCTTCGCATCTCTGAAAACAGGCGCCGCGGCATAGAGTGGGGATTATCCAACGTCTTGGAAGACTTGGACTACGCTGATGACCTATGCCTGCTGAGTCATACCCACGCCGATATGCAAGCAAAATTGAACGATCTACGGCAGGAAGCGGTAGAAACCGGGCTTAAAATAAACATCAGGAAGACCCAGGAGATGAGAACTGGTGTGAAGAATCACTCACCGTTGCTGATTGGCACAGAGGCAGTGGCACGCGTCCACAAATTCACTTACCTCGGAAGCGTCGTGGCGGAGACTGGGGGCAGTGAAGAGGACATCGCTTCACGGATAGCCAAAGCCCGAGCAACTTTCGCGCAGCCGAGACCTGTTTGGCAGTCGCGGAAACTGACCCGAAGGATTAAACTCAAGATATTCGGGTCCAATGTGAAATCCGTGCTGCTTTACGGGTGCGAAACGTGGAAGGTCACAAAGGACATCTCACGCCAAATCCATGTTTTCGTAAACCGCTGTCTTCGTCCCATTCTCGGAATTTACTGGCCCGAGACCATCTCTAACGTAGAGCTATTAGAGGAATGCCACGAGAGCCCTATCGACCGCCAGATCAAGCGTCGCAAGTGGAGATGGATTGGCCACACGCTCCGAAGGGAACCCGACCACATACCCAAACAAGCTTTGGACTGGAATCCTCAAGGAAAAAGAAAGCGTGGCCGTCCCCGTCAAACCTGGCGTCGCACCGTGTTGGCAGAAGCGGCGAGCATCGGAATGACATGGAGCGAGGTGAAGCGTGAAGCTCAAGACCGATCGCGATGGAGGACATCTGTGGACGCCCTTTGCCCCATCTAGGGGACATAGGACATGAATGATGATATTCGCAAATGAATAAATGATTATGATTATTATGATTATGATTTATGTACAGAATGTACACTTATGCATGTCTGTGTACAATAATTTTCCAAACTAAGTACATATACACAGGTTTCAATTTTAGAGATATGGCGTGTAGTTCCAAAAATGCACTTTATTGTCAATCATTAAGTCCATTTTACGAATTTTAAATTTTTAACGTGATTCATATTATGTTCTGCAAAAGTGGCCATTTTAGACCCCCTGGATGCTGTTGGGGCTGCCTTGCTTCTGTTGCGCTTCGGGGATGTTTGCCGAAGCGCGCGTGGATTGTTTTCCCACTACCATGCGCAAGCGGAGCACATCCCTGGCGCGCGGGGTGGTCAGCCCGAACAGTATCCTGAAAGCCTTCGGCCAGTGCAGCGTTTCGACTGCCAGTACGTGTATCACTGTGTGTGACATGGTACACGTATTGTGGAAATATTATTTTAATTATTTTGAATTTAATTTTTATATTGTATTGTGACTGTGTTTGATTGTATGTATTTGTATTGTATTATTCTATTTTGTTATGATTTTATGTTTTGTAATTGGTCCTTGTTGGCTTAAATATAAATAAATAATATTAAACGGTTTTATAATAACCAAGTCAATATTGATAATTTCCTCCACATAACATTGCCTAATACGTAAAAAGATCGACATTGATATGTTTTCTTTTCTATCCAGGAACAAATACGTGGGCAGATGGCGTCCAAGGGTATCAGCGACTAGGTTAAGGCGCCATACACATCGCCAAGCCGCTATTGCGGAACGAGGTAAGTAAGAAACACAGCCTTTTACGGTATCGTAACTCGCTTGTCATACCTATAAAGAATGCGTGGTAAACACTGATTCACTCGGTTATGGTATGCAGGTGAAATTCTATGTGATGCGTCACTTCTGTTTTGGTGCTTTGGCTCCTTGTTTGCCAACATTTCTCCATTGATACATTTGAGCAGAGTTTCCTGTTTGGCTGAGATCAGAAAGTGACTGTGTTTCGTGTTATACTTAATTTATTTCATTTAAAAATACATACGACTAGCCAGTGTAAAACCGTGTTAAATTCAATAGTGATGAAACCTGCCTCGTCACCTCGATTAATCTAAATTAAAACGGGACGGCCGTTTATTTATTATTATTATATTTTTAAGCCAAAACTCACCGTTACGTAGCCAAAACATGGAAATTAAAACGGACACTATTGTAAAGTGAAACCACCTGGTACCTACATGTTGTTAGTAACCTTCACCAGTCAGTAGACATGTTTACAAACAAACGCAACGTGACCGCGCCTGCGTGAATGCCACGTCCCGTCTCCGTCACATGGAATCATTGTGAAACCACCCTAGCATAAAATGTTGTTTATCCATGAAATGTAATGTCCAGACTATCTATATATATTTAGAGGTTTCGGAGCTGAAAATAAAACAGTTTGCATGTCTCTGTTTTGGAATTGACTTCAGAGCTTTACTTTTAAATTCAACAGTGCCAGTATTTATGTTAAGTACTGATTACTGAAGCATACTGATAAAAACATAATGCCAATCATCGTAAAAATACAACTTATGACCACTTTGCAGTACGTTGATACTGTTGTTATTGTTTGTGATCCTCACGTTCATACTTATAGTCATTCATTTAGGTCGACTGTTCACTGTGTTCCGCCCACGCTACTTTCATCGATCCATTTCCAAGAAAAACGTATATAGATATGGAATAACTTGTAGAAACATTAGTAGAACACATTCGTATATGCTTGTAACCTTTTCCAGTCGACCTATTGTATCTTTCTAGAAAAAACATCTACTCTTACAAAGAAATATAAGTAAACATCGAATAAAGTATGCGCTTGTGTTTTTTTTAGTTTGCCTTTTTTTATAGAACGGTTGTTGATTTAGCGAACTTTCTAAGTTACATAACGGTAATATTTTGTGTTTGTTTTGAAACAAATCTGTGTCGTGACGGTTACGGATTCTGTTAACAAACAACACGAGTTACAATATCAAGCCCCTACCGGCCACCTGGCGTTCCACCATCATTTTCCAAACTGAAGCCACGTAAACTAACTTTAATTAACAACTTGAGACTTTCCCCTCACAAACCATACACGTGAAACACGAAAACAAAAGGACATTATTAAAAACACAAAAAAATCAAGTGCCAGAGAAAAAAAACACGATTTTCTTAAGGAAAATACACCCTCAACATATTTTTTGTATTACGTCGAGAATCTACCTTTCGGCTGCTGTTAAAGTTTGAAAATAATAAAAATCATAGTTTTATTAGAACTGTGCAGCATGTTAGAAAATAGAAATACTTACTGACTTTTAATTGAAAATAACGTCCTGAACATTTGCTGACCTAGTAAAAATGTTTTCCACAACACCTTCTTTCGAAATATTTACTTATTTCTTGTGCCCGCCGTGCCCGGTGGCACTTGTACGGGCCGTGATTCCGTAAACGTGATGTCCTTTTGAAAAAAAAGCTTGCCGAGAAATTAATCTTGTTTTAATTAATTTCATTTGAGCGGGCATAAAATATTTTGGAATTGAAGTTATCACGGAAAAATGTAGGTAAATACATACTTTCTTTTGAAGTCTTTAGCTGGGAGCGAAGTTGTATGTAACTTTTAGAAAGCTAGCTTTATTTTAGAACTGTAACAGTGGTTACTGAAAAAAGACAGCTTAATTATTTTGAAGCTGTAAAGGTGACATTGGTATCGCTGGCTATTATCTACCACTTTAAAAGAGTAGTCATGCTTGTGAACATGAGAAGGCAAATAAACACGAAACAACCGCAACCGCAACCATCTAGATTGTGAATGTGACATCCGCAACAGAAGCGGAATGCGAGCGCATTGCGCAACTTGTTTTGACGGCGGCGGCGCGGCGCGGGCGCAGCGAAACCTTCATTGCTTCATACAGATTAAAGATACTGCTTGCTTTCCAGTCAAGTGTCAAGTAAGACAGGTCTGCGTCTGTGTACAATTATTTTTTGTCGCCGCGTTCAGTCGCACAACAACTTACAGATTGAAGGCTGATGCTCCAAGGTAGCCCGCGAAATTCAAATTTTCTTACGTTTTTTGCAATTTGCAGGGCAGTGCTAAGTTGTATGTTGATGAAAATATCAGTCATAATCATAAGTCAAAGTTCATAAAAGTCGAGGAACGACTTTGACCGTGAAAAATTCGTTCATCGACTCTTATGAACTTGGAGGGTTGTATTGATGATTTTGATGATTATAATTCTGTAACTACATACGTCTTACAGCCGCGACCGATATTTTCATCAACATACAAATTAGCACTGCCCTGCAAATTGCGAAAAACGTAATAAAATTTGAATTTCGCGGGCCACCCTGATGCTTTCACCTTAATGTAAACGATGAGAAGACTGACACATTATGTATGTCGATCTTCTAAAACGCGACGTTGATCGAAAGAGTTGTTTGGCACTTCTAAAATAACATTTTTTGTTTACAATAATCTGCGAAGATATAAATAAAACCTCTGCACTGTCAGTTATTATTTATACCAATTTGCGAAGATAAAACATCATTGTTGCCAATGTTTATAAAACTCATGAAGAATCTCAATCAGTGCAAGGCCTGCAAGGCACCGCTGCATGTAGTCGGGTAACAAGCTAACTGAACAAATTCCATTGCCATGAAACTCTTTCCAGGATAATATAAATCTAAATACGAGATGCAATTCAATAAATCTGTCGGTCATAATTTATTTGTATAATTTTCCTGTTGTTTTGGTCGCTATATTCGGTTTTACAAGATCTAACGTCAATTAAAGTCGTGAAACATTGGACTTCCGTAGATAATTAATGCCCAATCATACCTACTTCTACGATATTTTGATATATGTACGTCAATGAATTATCATGCAATAAATAATCTAATGCTAATCTGTTCCAATGTTTTGCTTGAAAAAATGCACTTTTGTTTTGGTTATTTTGTGCTTGTAACCTACAAAATAATGTCGGTGAATAAGTTGTTAGGTACATAAAGTATAAGTAAGTTATGTGCTTGTTGAAGTGTACGAGTACCTACGTAAGCAGCTGGTCGGATCCGGCTGCGCGGTGTGCGCCCGCGCCGCGCTCGTGTCGACAGCCTTGCTTGAGGCGGTGTTTTTGCAAAACTATTGCAACAACAACGAGGCTACGATTGACTCTCTCTTTCTTGTCCTGTTGCGAATAACCGCATGCTATTTAAACGCTATTGAAAGCAACTTGTTGGCATTATTAAATAACTTTGTAAAGCATTTCTTACACTTAACAGTAGGTTGAAGCTGTCAACTCATGAAGAGTTATCTGTATTGTGTATCAGCGCATATGTAATTATGCCTCAACAAGAAACTCATTGCGAAATAGAGCAGCTGATTAAATAATAGGTTACAGGTCTTTCAAAGTGCTAACTGATCTTATGTTGCTATGTTCGTCATGGAATCGCTTTATTGCTTACTACATTTATTAAACAGACAAAAATTATCGACAGGCAGACACTGAAAAAACATCACATAGTATGTTTTGCTTCCTTAAATTAAACACTTATGTAAAATCAAAGTAAACATTTGTATGTACATGTTAGCGAATTTAATCAAAACGTTGAGATCGCATGTCGGTTAATTACACTTGTTAGTTAATAATTATATATGCACTAGCTGACCCACGCAACTCCGTCTGCGTCACATAAGAGAGGGAAAAAATCCCCGTTTTTGCAACATTTTTCATTCCTGCTCCGCTCCTAATGGTCATAGCGTGATGTTTTATAGCCTAAAGCCTTCCTCGATAAATGGACTATCCAACACAAAAAGAATTTTTCAATTTGAACCAGTAGTTCCTGAGATTAGCGCGTTCAACCAAACAAACAAACAAACAAACAAACAAACAAACAAACAAACACTTCTGCTTTATAATATTAGTATAGATTAACCTTTAACCATTTGTCAATAAAATGCTGTTCGTAGGCTAGCATAAGTAGTAACGTGCTTAAAAAAGTACTTACTAACTACTGTCTATTGTGAAAATATGAATAAAGAAAACTGCAATGTCATAAAACATGACATTGCAGTTTTCTTCCGTGGCGCCGGCGCCGCTGCCTTTAGCGTCAATAAATAAACGTTTCTTTTGAAATGACTCGCGTTGTGTGCCCTCCTAATTTATAATTTGCAGCTCGCCTCATACTCATACCGAACTCAGATATTAATGGACTTTCCTGGTTGATGTCATCTTATCGTGTTTGAAGTCAGCGGAACTTTGAGTCATCTCTCTGTAAGGAAATGACTCTTGGAGTTTGGTTTTTTTTTACGCGTATCACCAAGTTATAAAATAATTCATTGATCCATAAAGAGGGAGACATTATTCTGTAGATAGTATTATCATTTGATACAAAATCCGCCCACGACTTGACATTAAAAAAACTTTCCTGAAAATCTACTTCAGGGATAAAAATTTCCTTTACAGGTCTCGTTAGAGACGTCACGTGCTTGGTATATTAATTTCTTCTTTTGCAATCTTTGAGCTTGATCCACTTCTAACCGCAATGTTATTTATCGATGACTTTCCTCTGTTCATATCAGAGGCCCTACTCCCTAACGCTTCGTCCGTTTATTCGGATTTATCCGTCTCAATCGCGCACGTCTGCAGATGAGTGCGAGTGAGAGAGACGGATGGATCCGAATATACGGACACAGTGTTCTCAGTTCCCGTTAGCGTTTCGTAATCAAAGTACTTTTACTGTTACTCAACTATCGGGCTTCATACTTCAATGTGACATTTCCTTATTCCTACTCTTCCTTTTGTAATTGTTTTGTTAACTTTATTGTATTTGTGATAATACTGAAAAATGTTTGAGATTTGGGTTTTGTGTTTAAATGTCACATTGACATTTAAAGTTTTTAATTTCAACATTTCTTGTTTCAGTAATAGGTCTTTATAGTGTTTCTTGTACTAAGTTTTTGTAAGTACGGAGCTGTGTACAGTTTTATTTGGTGCATAGTTTGTGTTTTTGTTGCGCGGTGAGGTGTTTTGTTTGACTCGGACGACCACGGCAAGGTCGCTGCTCACTGCTCGCTTCACTGTCACTTACTGCTGACGTTGTTTCTCCTACCTCCCGCCGTTGTAACATCAATTTACGTAACATTGAAAAGTGCACTGCTGTGGAAAACAAAACATTCAACGTTTTAATTATACGCTGTTTACATAGAATTCATTTTGTTTTCTACTTACTTAAGTAATAAATGAGTTTCTCGAACCAACTTATTGTTTACAACCACTTGTTAATGCTCAAGACGACCTTTTTGTCGACAGTTGTTTTAATTTTGTTTGTTCCTTAGTGCTTTGTTATCATCAATGTCATCGTATACAGCCTGTTATCAAATTCTTTTGTTTCGGAGAGCTCAGGTAGAACGCCGACTACTTTGAGACATCCCGTTATGCCTGTTGCAATAAAACCGTCGTGTGTAATTTACACGCGATCCACAGTGGCTACATAACTCGATACCACCACAACTTGTGTCAATCAAGTCAACCTACACCGGGCTCTTTCGAAATTGTGTCACCGTTGCTGGTGGGGCTTCTCAGCACGCAGCCGCCGAGTGCTCCACTACGTCGCGCCGCTCACAACTGGGCTAAGGTCGCGACTGTGCATTTTTCATGTTACCTGTATACGAGTACACGGCATTGTTACATTCCAAATCCATTCATATGTCGGCAGAACGAGTTTTGAACTTAAAATCCAGTTTAGAGAGTTGTCACACATAATTACGTCATTCATAGCGCTGCAGATTTCGAAATAGTTTTTAACTTAAATCTTGCATTTCATCTAATACACAACTAAAAATTATACAGGGTTACTGGTTAAGTCGACCTAGATCCGTTAATTAGAAATTGTACTTGTACAGTTTTTGCTGAGGAAACGTAGATACTCGTATTTACAAGCACATCTCCAGCATACCTGTCGTAGACATTTTTTTTAATATTGAAAGAAGAAAATACTTTTTACGAATTGATTTCATTTTCTAACCTTCAATCTACGAGTACGACCCAGTTTGTTTAGTTATTTTCAATTTTCGTGTTGAAAATAATAAAACAACTTATCAACTACACAATCAAATAAATTAGAGGCACAAATTACAAGATAATTGGACAATAGACCAAAAAATCGTAATTTTTTATGAAAAAACTTAATAAAACGGTTCAATTTGGGGTACTTATGCTGTTGGATAGACAAATCAGTCAGAAATGATGCACACTACAACCCCTTGACGGATTTAGGTCGACTTAACCTAACCAGTAATCCTGTAGAACATAATGCAAACGCATTCGTAGTTGCTCAGTTCGTATGAATGTAGTTTCGGTGCTACGAACGTTTAAATCTTCTTCTTCTATATCTTCTATCTATATACTTATAATAAATCTGTAGAGAGGTCAATTCTGTACATGAAATATATTTACAAAATAACTATCGGGGGGTGATTAGTGATCGATACTGATGCCAAAAATGCAATCAGTAAAATTTTTGTCTGTCTGTCTGTCTTTCTGTCTGTCTGTCTGTCTGTATGTTATTTATAGAAAAAAAAACTACTCGACGGATTTTAACGAAACTTGGTACAATTATTCTACATACTCCTGAGCAGGTAATAGTATACTTTTCATCACGCTACCATTAATAGGAGCAGAGCAGTGAAAGGAAATGTTGGGAAAACGGGAGAAGTTACTTGGTTTTTTTAGCTTCCGTCGCGTGTGCAGCCTTAATGGTTAAAGCTACATAGAAATCATGTATAACGGAAATATTCCACATAAAATTATATAAAAAATATCCCAAGACAGCATATGTCTATCTTTTATAGTTGACTCACAATAACACGTGTAACTCCCGATAGCTTAGCAGTTCGGAGAATAAATGTGAATGTAACTTACATTGTTTGTTGCGCTTTCACGCGACAACTACTGAACGGATTTGGATGAAATTTTGCACACAGATAGTTTATAACCTGGATTAAAACATAGAATACTTTTTATCCCGGCAGTAAGATTCCATGGGACAATAATCAAACTTCACGCGGGCGAAGCCGCTGGCAGAAGCTAGTGTAAACTATTCCATTAAACATTCAATATTTTAAGTCAACGTATTAAAACTGGAAATGTTTCAATCTTGACCATTTGAACTCTTCATTGAATTTTGCAAATAGAAACACAAACCCAAACGTATGAGTTGATTAACTATTCAAAGTTTGATTCGGGATAACATGTTGGCATTACGTCCATCGAGGAATGTGAATGATTTAGAACAGGGGTAAAAAACTAAATAAAGCTACATCTAAAATCGCTTTCATGTCAGAGTGCGATGCGATGCGGCTGCGCTGAGCTGCGACTGCGTTACAAAACTGGGTCAGCGAGTAAAACAAGCCACGTTTGATACGGGCTTGTGTTATGATGCCCATCCTACTGGCGCCGCCACCGCACCGCACCGCCGGCGGTGCAAGCTACTACGATATGGGGCAATTCGGAAATTGGAACACCAAATACGATGTTTGAATTAGCTAGTTTATCGGCCACCATTACTGGACTGATGGTGATTTATTAGAAATCTGATGATCAAATTCGCTACATTATCCAATTCGATAATAAGCAGTCTAGAGGTGTGACCATCCCGTCTCAATTTCGAAACCTAGAAACCGCACCTTTGATTTTTCGGTTTCATGTTCGTATTGTTTAATTATAATCATTTGCTTCGATGAAGGAAAAACATCGTGAGGAAACCCAGCATGCCTGAGAGATATTTCTTGACGGTATGTAAGGAAAAGCCATGGGCGGTTTAAAAACTCGGTCACAGGTTAGACACTAACCACACGATAAAGAAGAAGAGTTCAATTCGATTTCGGAAAACTAGACATAAGCATTCAATCTATCAGTAAATCTAAATAGAATCGATTTGTATTTAGTGGAAGAGGCTCGTATCGGGACGGATTAACCGGGTGTAATGAGGCGACACGGGCGCGCCGCACCTCCCGCGTGAATCATGCCGTACCTTGCGGCCGCCAGCAGACGCAGCCGGAATGTAGGTCACCTGCTCGCGATGGTTTGTTTGGGTCGGTGGCTCCCCCAAATTAGAATGTGTTAATAATACGACAACCTTTGCTTACAGCGTCTCGCACGTCACGTTTTACATCACTCTATTTTTATCAGCAGTTAAACGCTATCATGCAGTGGCATCTCGGTGACACTAAATACTCTCTCGCCCACTGTTCTAATCAGAACATACTCAATCATGTTGCTTTCTAAAGTTTCTACACTTAAATCGTTTCTAATGACTATTAAATGCCAATTATTGCAATGTTAACTTATTTGTATGCAGTCTCTACGGCAATCGTTTATTTATATCTGGCGGAAAAATGCATAATCTGCTGCACGTTGATTTTCCTGTTAAATCTTGCAACAGGAAAATAAATATTATTACCGTAAGAAACTGCCGACTTATGATTTCCAGTAAGATAATAAGGAAAGACCGTTCTTCTAAGTGAGCATAACGTGCGAAGTTATGTTTGTATAAGGTATAAGTGCTTGCCAACTCGCCGATGTGAGTATTCTTGGAATGTTTTCTATTTCTTCGATATTGTCATGAAGTGAGCCACTCGGTGCTGACATTCCGCAATCATTTATCGATTTTCCATTTCTGCGAGGTAGGTAGTTATGTAAGCTGCATGTTGGCGCCGCGCCGTAATATTGCTGCATCCGCTGGCCTGCTGGTAAATAGGTCAGTCGCCCACGCCGCCGCAGCACCCGTTTGTTTGGGTCCCCTTTATTGATCAAGCTCCTCGGTAGTCGGTACTCTCAAGCTCACGAGCTGTGCGCACGCAGACACCCCAGCTTGTGCATAAACTTGCCAATGCAGTCTCCACGCTCTTTACTACAATGATTAATGTACGTAACCCATTTGTTTGTACGAAGAATAGAACGTGAAGGGAAGTAAGAAATTCTGAATTTATTGTAACATTATCAGGACACACTTATTAGGTTGCATTTTACTGGACGACTAAAATTATGTTCAAATTCCATAAAAATATTTAACTTTATATAAATGGGACGTATCAGGGCGGAACCGACACGGGTAGGTCAAAGAGGAGACAGACACACACACCCCCGCCATCTTTATGTTTGGTTGACATGACAACGACACATTACGAGGACTCCGCCAGACGGGGCTCCGGCGGGAGCCGGCCACGAGGTTACACCAATTATGTAGATAATATTATTCATACAGGAAAACGTCTATGCAAAGTAAAAAAAGAAAACATCGCCAAATTGATTGATTGTACCTTTGAGGTAACATAATCCTCCTGATAAAGGAAGAGAAAATATGTCAGTCTGAGGAAAAAATAAAATGAAATAAGGTAAAGTCACGGACTCACGGTCGAAAAGCTTTTGAACTTGATGTAGGTAACTAGGGACTTAGATACTGATGTTATCATGTTCTTACGAAAACCACACGCGGGTGAAATACCCATGTCGTAGTCAAACCACGTGGGGATTTTGTAATTAACAAGTGTTCGAAAATATAGCGGAATAAGGATGTTATTATTAGTTGCAGAGGTGTCAAGTAATTAATCATAATCAATTTGTATCACTGAACTATTCCATGATGCTTTAAAAATAGAACTGCCGTAAAATAAAAATAAAAGATTTTATTTTTGATATCTTTAGACTTAGAGTTAGGGTCTATGAACAAAGTTATTGAATTAAATAATCATACTTACTTTTAAAATATTTTTAATCAAAATATAGTATCCCGTAGCACACTCGTAGCAGACGCTACGAGAAATATAACTACTATTATAAATGGGAAAATATAACTACTATTATAAATGGGAAAACTTGTATGGATGGAGGTTTGTTACTCCTAGATATAGATCATAGCCGGGAATAATACATAGTCTAATATGTGTTACATATTATAGTGTTAATTTAGTATTTCATAGAAATATAAATTCAATATGGCAACACCATTGCTTCCGTCACTGTTTCTACGTTTCAATTCAACACTGCAAAGCGTTTAGATGTTTAGATTTACTTAGTAAAAATATGTTTATTTTCATAATTTGCAGCTTGATAAAAAACGATATGACATCGATGGAAAAGCACCGTATTTTTTTTATTTTTGGAGGTATGTTAATGTGTAATTATATCTAAGCTGTATGTATTACGTATATTTTATTATATGTATGTAGTTTGGTGTATAAGTTAAATTAATTTAGGACGTAATGTAAATGCACATACGTGAGTATATCCTCTTTTGCAAATCTCGCTTTCAAAATTGGTTTGCTGTAAGAAAACCCAACTCTGGGTTAAGGTCGCCTTTGTACATAAGCTATATTATTGCATTAATATGTATATTTGTTGTTTTTTTATGTGTGCAATAAAGAATAAGAAAGATTTTTTCGCAAATTTTGTTTCGGATAAGGTTTCAAATACATTTCTTTGATATCGGATAGTCTGTTACGGACTTCAAACAACTGTAGCGTCACCACGTGGTTCCGTTAACCTCGCTCTATAGCCCGAAATTCATTTTACGTTTGCAGCGCTGTTTTTCATTCAACGTTAAATCGGACACAATACTTATTTCATGTAATGAAGAGAAGATGTCAAAACCTGCAGAAATCCGGAACATTTATTATTCGGCCAATGTACGACACCATGTAAGCCGACATCAGTTCCGTAGTTTTCCACGGCCCCAGCCAATTGGACGTGGTCGTGGGATTTATCCCTTGGTGAATACAAGGCTTTATGTCGCAGCATTCGTAGTATAAGCTGTGAGCCGACTAGCTGACCTGTCCCGGCAAGTAGGCCATGGCTGTTGGCGTTAGGTCGCAGCACCACTCGTGATTGCACTCATAATTCCGCACGATAGCAAAATACTGTACCATAACATAAAACATAATAACATTATTTCTTTAATCCCTGAAAGACAAGTGGTGTATCGTTGTACACCTATATTTCAACCGTAAAGTATGTCATAAGGTACGAGCCTATTAGCATCAACCGGGCTCAAATTTAAACTATTACTGAGAACTACTTGCAAAAAGCAAAATAAGAATAACAATAATTAATTTTAAAAAGTAGATACTTTTTATTACAAAAGTAAAGGTGCAGTAGTGATATTTCTTAAACTTTTCTATAATAAGCTTGTTTCCACCATCAATAAATTGCAAATCTATTTAGTCCGTCAGTTAGAGTATTCGAAAATAATAGACACGTATTTTTTGTTTTTGTAAATCAACGAATATTGACAAAGATAAAACACATCAAAACTCGGGCGTGGGGGCTCGTGACGTCAGTACTCACTATGAATCATACCGAACAGTGACGTATTGGGAAATTTAAAAGCGTCGTATCTTCGTCAATTTTGTTTTAAGTGACAAAAGAAAAAATACGGGTCAAATATTTTTTGATAATCTAAGTGACGGACTAATTAGATTTTTTCAGTGAACCAGCCTATTAGTGCTTAAAAGTACCATAACTAACTTAAATATGTATAAGTAACAGTTGTAAGTAACGAAAATACCGAATTCAAATGTTAGGTAGCGACCGACCTGATCTAGGTGTACCTACTTAAACCAAATAATCTGGCAATGTTGAAAATATACCTATTATTATTTATTAGCTGTTACCAATACCGGCAATATCTGCATAACTTGATGATGGCACTTTAATTACTCTAGAAAATACCTGAAAATAAATACGGTTGGATTTTGAACGTTGGGCTCGGCGACGAGAGTTCAAAATTCCAGCAAAGCATAAATAAACATTTAGGCATCCTTTTAGTAGACGCTACCTGTTAAAGAAACCAAGCATTAGATTGTTATTCGTCCCGTCAATGAGACGCTACTCATTTTCAATTGAAATCGTATCTTTGTCTTCTGTTTTGTTTTTTTGGAACTTAACACTTGGACATGGACAATTGATGAAGTTTCACCTATCTAAATAATAAAATTTGTGATTAAGTACTGTTTTTATTTATTGTCTGCATTGTGTATGTATTTACTTGCATTTAAGTATTAAACCACTCGTAATACAAAAAGATAAAATAATTTCAACCTATCCAATTTGTCCAATAACTGTACTATGCTATATAAAATCTCTAAATAAATACTACAGACTGCAAACATATTAAATATTGTCTAACAAACAAATAGAACGAAAATGGATGTAAGCGTTGCTTTTGGGCGACCACGTGGGCAATGTGGGCATCACCCACGTGGTTCGATTGATCGATGGTTCCGTAGTAGCCTTGGACGGTTAAACCTTGTACACATAATAAAATCACTTACGACCTGAATTCATTATTGAGCTTATTGCTTTTCTGTAATTCAGTTAAAATTTTGTTAAATTTATATCTTCAAGGCATTTTGATGATTTTAACGTTTATTTTGAAAACTAGACTAAACTATTGAAAGGTTGATGTAAACAAAGTATATTATGTATGATATTCATGGTTTCAGATGAATAAGTTTCATGGTCGAATCCTTGTTGAATTTTATATAAGTAATAAAATTGCAGATCATTATCGTTTAGCAAGTTTAGCCCCCGCGCCTGCGCTCGTGTAGCCATGTTTCCGCGCCACCCCCATGCTAGAGTTCGATCGCGTTACGTAGCGTAGACGATACGTGAAACGTAATCGTAAGTAGGTCGCTGGCTAGAGGTGCGCGCGCAGCCTGCCACCACCCCACCCCCGCGACGCCACTACGACGTCACTATTGATCGCGCACGTGGCGCCGTAAGTGACGTAGACCCTGGCGTGTCCGATAGTATACCCTCCCTCCCCCCTGTCTGCCTCCCCTGTCGCGCACCTTGCACACTGGCCACCCTCCACCCCTGACGTTGGCGCGCCCTCCCCACTTCTACTGCATACTGCAATAATTACGATGCCATGCACTTATTTTAGTTCCAGCGATGACCACAATAACCGCAATTTTGTTTGAACTTGACGGTTCTTTGATGATCACTTTAGAAAGGAGGAAAATAATGATACCTGCCTGTGCTATGATTATCTTACCTGGCAATTTGGTTTGTAGGCCCCTAACGGTAGTATTGTCATTCGGCGCGCCAAAACTACGTTACGTTACAATTTTCAAAGGTACTGTTCATAAGTTTAATGCCACGACTTGTTATTGTGAAAATACTAGTAACATCCATCGGATTATATCGACTTGTTGTTGTAGTACCAGTACTTAGTTAAGTACCTGGAACTGATAAATACCGTCAGATCGAAGTGCGATTTCCAGTTATTTTTAGCTTGCACAATCGAGTGACGTCAATGTACTATGTTTCATAGAAGACTCTATGACTTAACAAAGGAACGATTTATGTCACTTGTTTTCCCGTATGTCACTACTTAGAGATAACAGAATAATATTTAGATAATGTTCGAGCCAGATAAGGTTTTTAAAGTTCTTGTTTGTTTACTTTCACGTGCCGCAATGTTCTGTTGTGACTTGTGAGGCTTCCACAATCAGTAGAAAACGTTGTATATGAACGTTATTATTTCGTTATGTCCATCTGCGATGTTTTTCCACGTGCCACGAAAATGTGGTGGTTATGTTTACTCGTTTTATTTGCGATTTCAAAATAACCAAGTCAGCGCCAAGCAACATTATTTTGTCTCCAACCTTTGCAAATATTTTTAAATAAATAGAACAATCAAATATGCACTCAGTTGTTTATCATTCATACTCGCACACAGAGCCTTGTAAATGTTACCAACACGTGCGTGAAACAGTTTCAGACACGTGTTTTACTATTTCAAACCCGTTCAAAAGATGAATGAATTCATAACGGGACCTGCGAGTATGCGTCGTATATCGATTTGAAACCGAGTCCTGCATTATGTCAGGAACAATACAAACCGCATAGCAGGCTAATCTTAGATTTCATGAGTACTAGGAGCTCACAGCACAATGGAGCTAGCCTGTGTGTACACAATTTGCATGTGCGTAACAGCCGGCTTAGGCGCGCCCTACATAACGCCCTTCACTTTACAACAGAATGCATTTAGCATTGTTTACGTAACACTGCACTTATAGCGCTGCAAGGAAATCGTTATAATCCTCTTACTTAGACACTTGGTCTTTAATCAAATACCGTGTTCTACTTAACTAGGTTTCTAGAATTATGTCACCATATTGTGTAATGTTGTCAAACGTGCGCGAAGATAGCTTTTATCATCACGAAATAGAGAGCCTGTGAGCGCTGATACCTTATCAATCTTAATTTAAATCAAAGCAAGTGCATGTTCTATAAATATAATTAGTTATCTCATAAAGCACTTACAATGTCCGGTTATGCAGTAGGTTAGAGATAAGGACAGACAATAACATAGGAAACCTAGTATGTTGCACAAACTAGACTTAAGCTGGAGCTAACCACAGCCGACCTAATGCGTTGGCGCCACTTGTAACCATATACATAGGTCAACACGTACTCTGTGGCGTAAACCTTCTTGTGTACTAAGTACTTGTATTACTTTGGGAAATAGACACAGCAACTTGTTCTATGATAGGTATGACCATGATGATGGTACAGTACATTGCAAATGAACTCGTAAAAAGATGATGTTTGTCTATTTCCATCGTATGACGACAGGTATACGTCATACCTGAAATGTGCGAGAGATAAAGTAACAAACAAAACAGCAATGAAAAAGATCCTGGAATTGTTTTTATGTTGTTGTGTACATCAGAAAATGAGAAGGAAAATGATAAAAACGAGTAATAATTTTGAACGGCGAGTTAGTGGTTTTTTTACGTAATAGTACATAACAATCTGTTAAAAAAATTGCACTAATATACACCAGGTTGTCTAAAGTACAGCAGGAAGGCAAGCAAATCTTAAATGTGCATATTGTTAACAGTTTCCTTATGTACTACATGTAGCTATTATGTGGGTGGGTAAAACAAGCTCGCATGATGGCGAATGATAGGGGTTCCTCTTTATTTATTTAGAAAGGAATGTATGTACGAGTATACTGTTTAGTCATGCACTATTGCACATAGAAACCAATGCTGAACTTTGTGTAGTATACAAATCACTTTTATTACCGGTTTTGTAATTCTGCCAGATAGCAAAACGTAATGGTCGTTGTATACCTATGTAGGTACATGGTTTTACGCTTCTGCTCAATCGCCTGAAATAATCACTGTCTAATTTTAAAAAAAAACCCAGGTAAACGGAAGGGATGATTTATTCTTAGTCAGGTACTAAAGCCTGTACCCGTAGGTACTCCCAATCACAAATACAATTTTAGTTAAAACGATTGAAAAAATATTTTTGAAATAAGTTTCAATTTACTACAACATACGACAGGTACCCTTTACCTTATTCTATCAGAAAATATACTAACCTTCAGTCAGCATACTTGTGCAATGTTTGAACACTTCAACCATCTTGATAAATGGTCGAATTAAATAAATATTTTGCAGACAAGGATACAGTAGTGACGACAAGGTTCAATGAATCTTACAGGTATGTTTGTTTATTGAGTTTTGTAAACAGCTACTTCGATTCAATAACTTTATTTTTATTATTGTTGGTAGTGGAAGCTGATATCGTCACAATCATTCACTATTGACGTGCGGCAGTAAAACTGTGAATATAAAAAAGTGACGTAAAATAAACGTTGTATCAAACAAAACAAGTTAAATTTAAACGAAAATCCATTAAAATGTAACGTGATTGGAGGGGTTGCGCAATGTTTTCATTAGAGCCTGAAACTGAAAAGGTACATCCGCCCCACCACGGTGCGCGGTGCACGGAGCAGGTCGCGTGACGCGGGAAATTGCGCACAATGTTCGCTTGCATAACCTTTATGATTGCTTCTAAGGCTATTTCAATGATGACGTCAGTAATACGCTAAATTATCCCGTGGCAAGGGTACGAAATGACCGTGTGTTTGCTCAACAATACAACACAAACAATGAAAACACATTGAGCAACGTTGCTGTAATGATGTTCTTGGCATTACCTGCTACGTTTTCAGTCAAGTGGCTACAAATAACTTTATTGATGTTTGGTAAGTACGCTGTTTGTTTGAGCTGTAAGCTCTGTCCACCTTGTAGAGAAATTAGCGGTGGAACATAAATTGTGTCATACTTACGTAAACTTTAGCTGCTGGTACTATCATTAAACATTATATTGGCTCGTTCCGCCTGCAGTACACGAGGCAGTGGGTGGGGCTGAACTTTACACCCACTATCCTACTCCTACGGTAGCCTTAGAACTTTAATTTGAAACATTGCAATAAACTAGTCACTGAACCGGATATTACTTTAATAGTATTTCTGCCCGTGAATTTATGCGCTTAACCGTGATATTCCCGATTTCTGGAATGAAACTGAACTTTACATGTTAAGTTATCCGTTCCTCTTGCATAGAAGTATCTCGAAAAACGCAAATTGGCATCATCATCGAGAAAAAAAAACTTAAAAAAAAATATATATAAATGTTACAGTAATGGAACTTTCGCGTTCATTTGGTAGTTGAAATGGTAGAATAGAAATCCAGGTCTCGGATTTCACTAGTATGATATAACATTGCATCAGTTCGATTTGGGTCAGGCCACGCGCCACGCTGCAGCGGAAAGGCCGAAGGTCGTGGTGCAGTGCAGCTGCGGGCGTGGGTGTGCGCCGAGGGTTGGAGGCGGCAGGCGGCAGGTAGGCGCCAGGAGTAGGCGTGCTGAGGGGGCGCGTAAACGCCAGCGTTACATAACCCTGCAGCTAGCTATATGTACCTTACTTGCCGAGTTCCGTTAATACCGAAGGTTGCTGCGCATAAGGTCGGCCGTCTGGGTCACGACGCAAGCCTCGGCGCGCCGTATTTACGGCTATATTTTCTAGGTAGTAGTACGAGTACAACCTTCTAGTTCTTTTACTGCCGTTTATGTTGGTTGCTATTTATAGCTTTCAAAGAAAGTTAATTATTACCTTTGAGCTTGTGTAAAGAGTAATGAAAACTTGGAACTAGGAGCGTTTTAAAACATTCTATGTTTTCTCAGTTCTTTGAAAATTATTGTAATATTCTTTACAATATTTTGTCCACAGTGAATCACACTACTGACGAGAGTCCTTAAGGCTTAAAAAGTATTATTGTGCATGTGTAGTAATAGTATTTGTTATCTTTTCCTCGTATCTACGATGTGGGTTCACTATCTGTGGTTTTCAGAGTGCATTTTATCAACTTATCGCAATACTTATGCTAGATTTCATTCGAGTACGTTTGGCACTTAGCGCCCCCAAACTTCAAAGTCAACACAACTGTTGACGATGTCCATATGAATACGGTGCACCTTGACATCGAAATTGCCTTCAAACAGTGGAAGGATGATTGTACTCACTTCACGTTTTCACTATCAGCATTCTCGTAGCGGCTACGCTGAGCTACCACCCCGTATACGACGCCGACCAACGCTACTGCTACGCTACGTCTACGACATGAGCCTACGCTGCGGCTACGACGCGGACCTACGCTACTTCTACAACACGGGTCTACGCTGGTGCTACGACGTAGGCCTACGCTCCGTCTACGACGCGGGTTTACGTTGCTCATACGCTGAGCTTTCGCTTCGTTTAGTAGTCAACGTCATCGCTGGCAAACATCCTGCAAAAGCGTTCCTATTGATCTTTAAACAACAACTGTTTAGTTGTGTAAATATATCCCAACCTTGGGAAAAACCTTATAAACAGTAAAAACAAAATTTATCACTAACTTAATTAACAAACATTACATACATATTTGTTAAAACCAGATCTAACTACATCCATACTCGTATATGGATACATGTAGTTATATCGCGAACTAAAGTGGTCCAAGGGCAAATACTAATTTCCTTTACGTTGGGATTCCCTAAATGTAACGATTTTATTTTTACCGCAATTACTATTTAGCTGTGACCAATCACAATCTTGGTGATCACAACCGTAACCATACATACATACTATCAATTTGTTATCTAGGGAATTTAATTTCGCATAATTTGATATGCAATTAATTATTTTTATTACATGTGCGTTAAACCTTTTATCATTCTTATCAGTACATTGATAACATCTTATAGATGAGCAAAGGAGTTATTTTATTAAACAATAACAGTAACAATAAGGTATTTCTGAAATTGTTTGTGGTTGTAGGATTTCCCCGCTGAGCTGTGCGTCATCGGTACTGTACCTACACTGCATAATGTAGGTACTTGGTAGTTACCGCACTATTTATAGCTCAAACGAACTTATTTTAAAACGAGTAAAACCTAGTAAGTTATGAAATTCCATTGGCATTGTACGTTTTAACACAGTTTATCGAGAAAACTGCGTCTGTAAAGTTTAGCGACTGAAACTTTGAAAATAAATATAAAGACCCGGGTGGCGCCGGCGCCCGACGCCTGATGACAAATCTGAAATCAGATAGAAAAACGATGTTTCATCGTTCTGAAAAACCAGATAGCTCATCTTAGCGAGGGCCTGAAGTGTCTTGTTATTGTGCTTATAAATAACTGATGCATGACTAGTCTTTGTCGATGATGTGTAAATATATTTAATGAATCATATGTTTAAGAAAATAAACCGCAGTTTTTAATTATGACTAGACGTAAGATCCTGTGGTTGGTTTCTTGTGGTATAATTTCTTTGACACTATATTAGTTCAAGCAATAAAGTGATGGACTTTGCACCTACTCAAATTACTCATACCAATATTTTTCAGCTACATGAAAATAAATAAAACCTACCAATACAAGTAAAAAACCGCAACTGGTTTACCTGTTTGTGATGGAAGCCACTACTTACGTCAATAAACCATATACATAACAACATTTAACTAGTGTAAAAACAATATGCCCTTGTATTTTTTGTTGTTTTCCTAGAAATATCCTCAAAACTCAACGTTACTACCTGCGTTCCAGTTCTCCATTTCAAAACAGTTTATATTTGCAGATTTGATTACGGAATGAAATGGAAGCATTTTGCTGATTTTGCCGTCTTTACAATACAAATAAGTTTTAACTTCACAGATATAAAATTAAGATAATTGTCGGGAAATTACTTTATTTTGTGTGGTATTTCGAAAGTTATTGTAACCTTTGGTTGTATTTGTAAGCTACCTGCGCTTGAGTAAGAAACATAACTACATTTAAGTAGTGTAAAAACAATATGCCCTTGTATTTTTTGTTGTTTTCCCAGAAATATCCTCAAAACTCAACGTTACTACCTGCGTTCCAGTTCTCCATTTCAAAACAGTTTATATTTGCAGATTTGATTACGGAATGAAATGGAAGCGTTTTGTTGATTTTGCAGTCTTTACAATACAAATAAGTTTTAACTTCACAGATATAAAATTAAGATACTTGTCTGGTAATTACTTTATTTTGTGTGGTATTTCGAAAGTTATTGTAACCTTTGGTTGTATTTGTAAGCTACCTGCGCTTGAGTAAGAAACATAACTACATTTAAGTAGTGTAAAAACAATATGCCCTTGTATTTTTTGTTGTTTTCCCAGAAATATCCTCAAAACTCAACGTTACTACCTGCGTTCCAGTTCTCCATTTCAAAACAGTTTATATTTGCAGATTTGATTACGGAATGAAATGGAAGCGTTTTGCTGATTTTGCCGTCTTTACAATACAAATAAGTTTTAACTTCACAGATATAAAATTAAGATACTTGTCTGGTACTTAATTACTTTATTTTGTGTGGTATTTCGAAAGTTATTGTAACCTTTGGTTGTATTTGTAAGCTACCTGCGCTTGAGTAAGAAAGTTAAATTCAGTTAATATAGTTTCTGGTTATCATGAAAGTTTAACAAAATCACATTATCAAAAGCCTCGGATCGGCCTTTAATTACAAGCACATGTAAATAAACCTATTTTTTTAAAACCTTGTTATCTGTTCATAAAGTACGCAGGTTCGTTATCTACTGATATCGAATTTGACAAAGTTTAAGTTTAGTGCTGCGTCATAATAGAGGTATTTTTTCCTAGAACGATTTGACGATATTGCAATTAAATAAACGTTTTTCCTGTATCTATGATCGCTGAAATTGTTATTGCCGAAAATTGTAATTGCTTTATCAAATACATGGAATGACTAAGACCAATAGAATAGGTTTTTACAAAATATGGCATTTATGCATTCACGGTACTTGTTTATTTAATGTCCGTGCCGTTATTACTTTCAGATATTTAAAATTTACTTCCATAATTTGCAATTTCCAGCATCCGCGTTAGACGCAGATTATTGCCATCTGTTTAAAATTATGCATGTGTCATGTCATGAGTTTATTCTAGTAATTTATGACAAACGAACACACAATTACAGCTCAGTGGGAAAATAGTTTCCATTCACATAGCGTACTTGGTACGGATTCCACAAAAGTGTAGGGCGCGTGAATCGGGCTCAGGAGTGACGCAAGTTGTTTTGCCAACTTTACTTAGTCACTACTTTATAAAGTATTTCGCAAGAAAAGGTGTCGCGTCCCCGTTTCAGTTTGTAAACAAACATCGCCACGGTTCTGCAGGTCCGTAACGCGTCTAAACTGTAATTTCTGTGCTCATTCAACAAACAATATTTCATCAGTGAGTGACAATAAATAAATGCAGCAGCTTTTAAGTGATTTTCGTAATTATGACTGTGGAACCTATGTTAGTGTTCAATATGTTTCAAAGCTCGGTAAGTTACAATAATAATTATTATTTTATTTACATAAACGATTTAGGTACCTAAACAGCCTGTAAATACATACATTAAAACTTGTTTTGTTGCTCAGTATTAATGAAAGGAACATAAAAGAAATGTAGGGCATTAGTCCAAGATTAAATCTTTGTAAATAAGAACTATACAGCCTACTTAGGCTATATCTAAAATCTAGATTTGCGCTAAAAACCAACAAAGGCATAATGATTGCTCAGTCACACATTGTCTACGAATTTAGAAAATAGTACAATGAGTCGTCTATACTCAGTAGTGGAGTGATACTTAGTATTGTTCTATTTCTTAATTGTAAAACAGGATGTTTTGTCGACGCCAATCTCCATCGACAATCGTATTCGCGCGGTTATCTGTCGTAAACAATGGCGCTTTCGCATGCCTTCACGTTCATAGTAAGAGTACTACGAGTAGTAACTGTTGTTCCATTAATAGAGATATCGGAAACGAACATCTTTATATGAAACATAAACTACATTTTACTAGACTACACTAAAACTAAGTACATAATATACTACGACGACAACAGGACACTTTATTAGGCATCAAAATACTGCTTCGCATCGATGCTGCCTGATAACGTGCCTAGATCAGCAATATTTTCACACATCAGACAACCATAAAATACTTAACAATTTTCATCCTAACTTAACGCTATGACAAATTCGCTAGTATTTCAACATTATTTAGAAAACAGAGGTCCCCAAACTATATACAAGTTTACTCGTTTTGCTGATGTTATTATACATATGGATATGCGAGTAAAACGGGCATCGTAAGAAGCTATTTGCTTCGGGAAAGGGAATATTGAGGACGCGTTTAGTGACAACCCAACTAGCACACAAGCTGCTTCAATTACTTCTTTACAACCTGAATGTTCTACAATAGCTGTTCAAGGGGTTTACAATAATACTTAAGTGGTACAGTAGCGTATTTAATCGTTCTTTAACAGGTACAATAGCCGTACAACAGTAAATATAATCCCAATGGAGACAAAGGCGTCTTAAAGAGTTATTGTATGCGCATCATCACTACATATTATAAAACAAAGTCTCCCGCCGCGTCTGTCTGTCCCTATATGTAAGCTTAGATTTTTTAAACCACGCAACACTTTGATACCGGTTTTTTTTAATAGATAGAGTGATTCAAAAGGAAGGTTTTAGTATATAATTTTACGCGGGCGAAGCCGCGGGCATCGGCTAGTTTAATATAAAGCAGTGTTATATATACCTTTTATACCTTATATACCTTTTAAAACACCGCTAGGTCTTGTAATAGTTAAAAGTGTTTAAATGATGTTACAAGCTTCCTTTAAAGCGCTTTAGGTTGTATATTGCATATTTGTAACTCGTATATCTACAGCAGAGAAACAGGTTGTACAACGGACTATCAATAGTCCGTTGTTCATCCATCAATTACTCATAAGTTAAAATTTCAATTAGTTTGTTCATTTCCCCAAAATATCGTTACTGTAGATCTAATATAGATCTGTAAGCTCTAATTCAGAGATACAGACTACGCGTTACTCGTAAGATTCGAGGTCTACAGTCGCGCTACAAGAACTTATTTTAGATTTAGAGGCGCACTCTACCGCTTTATATATCCGTACTAACACATCTGTACGACCATTGTAGAGACATTGTAGAACCTTAGGCCGTATAAATCGGGGCCTCTTTCAGGGGTACAGCGGCGCTATAGCCGCTTATACATCTACTGTAGAACTTATTTATGGAGGCTATGCCGTTATTAAAAACCTCTAACCGGCCGGTGTAGGGCTTGTTATAGAGCTTCTGTGCTACTTGGGAAGTTTTTCATAATCGGATCTAGTTTTCAGGGTTTTGTGAACGAGTAATTTTGCCTTTAAGATAATCAGTTGCCGCACTCTGAGGACAGCAATCTCCTTATAAATTTTATTCGTTGGATACCGGAAAGGTTTTCAAAGGCCTACTTTTATAACAGCTTTTGAGCTCTTTCTGTTTCTATTACAGTGTTTTTCCCAGCTGTGCCCCAAACAGAACTCCTAACCATCCTCGCCATCACCTGTTCAGTACTCACAGTCTGCCTAGCCTTTTCCCAACAACGATGTTGGGAATGGCTTCCTTGTTCCAGTCTAATCGGATGAGCTGAATTATCAGTGGCCCACTTATGTCGGTTACTCATTTTACCTGAACTTGTTATTAATTATTTAAAGCTTTCCTTTATTACAATCACTAAGTTCGTAAAAATAGGTATGGGGAAATTTTTACTTTTTATTTGTTTACTACATAAATAATAATCTATCGGTATTAAGTGGAGTAGAGTAGGGGAGAAAATGTTATTATTAAACTATAATGATAAGTCTGTTTACATGCACAGTCTATGGGGTTTTTCGCAGTCATTAGCTTTGTTTTTTCCTCGACTGTTCGCTGTTTTATGGACATAATACTACATATAGTATTATCCTTTTCATACATTTTCATCATTTTAATACCGCATATGCTTTTAAAATTGGCATAACGTTTTACGTACCTAACCATACAGAAACATATTTTGGTCTTTCGGAGTAGTCACTTTCATATTTAATTCTAATTATAATGATTACCTACTTCAACGATTAATGATTTCAATAACAATTCCATTTCCGTCTCCATTAGGTAACTAGTTATCACACACAACGGGCAATGTTTATTAATTTGTTGGTATGTATCACAAAAATGGAAATTCCGTAGTGAACAAACTGACGATAAAACAGATTTTCCTTGTTTAATATTTCTCTAACTAGAAAAGGCCTTTTTTTGGGATAACGTGTTTTATTTATATGAAGGTAGGTATAATAATTATGTAAAATTACGGTGACCTGTGATTTTGGGGAAACAAGGAAACTGACATGTTTATATTTCCGCATATATTATTTTTATATAATTGTTAACTGGAAACCATTAGGTAAAACGTTTAGTTAATCTAATAGAACAATTTATTATTAGTAATACTATATCGCTAGAAGGATTTTCGCCCGAACTTTCAAATTATACAGACGTCTAGACACAAGAGTTTTAGATTATATTATTATATACATCTATAGTATTGTCTAGACAGGCCATGACCCTTTTAATATCAGAGTACTTGAACGCTGAAGTAGACGAATTTCATGAGCGTACTACGAATTTACTGGGTGCGACTTATAGCTGGTGTTACTGACCCCCCGGGACTTTACTCATAGCGGCAAGCTAGACTAGAAGATAACGGGTGAAGGGTTCATTTCAATTGGATTATGTAAGTCCCCTACAAACAATCCCGACTTGTTTTATTAAGGCGCTACCCCAGGCAAAATTAGCAACTCTATTTGTGGTGATTCAAACTTCGTTTGAAATACTATTAGAATAAAGTTCTAATCAGCTTGCACTACAAAGTGGTTTTTACGTCAGTCACTGCGGGTCGAATAGTGCGAAATTAGTGATTTTTATTCTTTATAAAATCAAATTTCCGTCTTTTGAAAAAAAGAAAACTAGCATTATGTTCATTATTAAATTGTCTATCCATTAGTATAAGAAGCAAATCAAAATAATGTTAACTTTACGAGAAGAAGCATGTTATAAATATTTTTTTCTCATTTTTGTGGTTTCATTGTGAGGGGATTTATTACACATTATGAGACTAAAAATAAAAAATAAAACTACCACTTTGCAGTCTAAGAATATGTAGAAATTTAATGTATTTTTATTACTTGGTATTTCTTTTGGATAAAGAGGAGTTAGCTCCAAAAAACTGCACAAAAAACGGCTTTTGCTTGGGGTAGCGCCTTAATTTAGCACTGTGTTGCTATTGACTGGTAGCAAAATAATGTAATGGAATCGAGATACAATGTTTAAAGTTATGGTTTCCTATAATTCTGTTTGAGATCATGTCCTTAATTTCTGAGAAGGAACATACAGAGTGAAACATTATTTTGTCAAACTAGCGTCATTTTGGTTCTTTTTCCCAATGACTCCTGCACAAAACTCGAGCCGACCAGACGTTGGTACTAGGAGAGACAGACTTCGCGAGTCACGAGTGGTTAATAAAATCTTACAGGATGAAGAACCAATTCCTATTGAATATGAATTGGTACACAACACAAAAAAGTTAATGTTCAAAACCACCTGAACGCTAAGAATAATAGGCATGTCTGGTACCAATTATACCAAGGTGAAACTGCCTGTCCAAATGTCATGAGACGGCGCTTAATATTCAATCATCATCAATTAAATACGTATTCTTGAGCAAATTACTTATGAAATAATTAATTAATTATGTACTTTATTTTCTTCATAATAATTGATAATCTTATCGTTTTCGTCATTGTTACAACTACATTATTTATAACTACCGATTCATTTTCAATTATAAATAATGTGATTAAAATGGAAATTGCTGATTTAATATATTCAGATTATTTATTTCAGTTCGGTAACATTTGATTTGATAACATCGGAATGAAAAGAAGTCAAGACAATTAGATATTTAATATTATTACCTATCACATTTTTATTTTTCAACCTCTGTTTAAATAGTACACAAACAAATTTTTATACTTACTGCAATATTAGCAAACTAGCGGACGTCCCGCGGTTTCACCCGCATAGTTCCCGTTCCCGTGGGAGTACGGGGATAAAATATATCCTATGTTACTCGTGGATAATGTAGCTTTCGAATGGTGAAAGAATTTTTAAAAACGGTCCAGTAGTTTTTAAGCCTATTCATTACAACCAAACAAACAAACAAACAAAGTTTTCCTCTTTATAATATTAAGTGTAGATAACGAAATAAACATGCACTTCTATTTAATTTTGCTGTCCAAGCCACTTAGACTGTTGAAAAACAACATCATCATGGAATCAGTAATGATGATTCTCTACAATTATTTTATGTTTCCGTCTCAGAATAGCATGTTGTTGTTGTACTGACAATTGTTGTTCATTTGGCGTTATCTGTTTTCTGTTCATGTAAACACAAGCTAAAGTGAGCTCGTGTCATGAAGCAGTCACATTGCCATGCCGGATGGCGGGATCACGCGATGTTTTGGGTCTCGTGAAGGACATGGACGTGAGAATACCGTCTTTTGTATGCATTATTACTGAAATATGGAAGCAATGACGACCTTTGCGCCCTTGTTTGTTTACATACTCACATACTGTAAGAAAATACGACTGTGCAACATAAAAAAGGTTCGGTGTGAACATGTATGACTATGTAAATATTATGAAGACGTAAACATGATAAATCGATATCATTTATGCTTGGCGGCGCTCACCGAGGAGGTAGCGTTTCTTTCTGCACCGAAAACTTTTAAATTAATGTTCAGCAATATTTATATAACTCGTCACTGTTGTTTTTAACAATTTTATTAAAACTAGACATTGATGAATGATGTCAAATGCGGTCAATGCGACATTCATGTTGCATAGTCGCTGTTTGTTTTTTTACTAAAAAACATGTTTTATTTTATTTCTTCTATTTCAGTTTTTTTCTAAAAATATACCATAAACAAGTTTCTTTATCTCACAAGCTTGAGCTTTTTAAGATGTTTGAATGAACCGGAACAACATTCAAATGCTTCTCAGTCGAGCGACAGGGCTGGTTTTTTTAAAAGATACGCAATTCATCGGCCCGAATTTACCAGCATATCTAATTAAATACTAATGTTGTTTAATAAAATATAACTCATTGAACTGGTTTTGATAAACGATCACAGATCCGTGTCGTGATCGTGACACTAACGATTTTGCGTCTGATAATGTAATACATTTAAATAAATTGTGTTGAATAAAAATAAAATCCACCAAATGAAAGTGTTCTGGTAATACATAATAGCATGCGCCGCTTCCGGGGCGGGTTGCGCGGGCGCACGCGGACGAGCGCGAGCGGCGCGGGCGCGACACGCGTGGGAACCGAGCAGCCACCACACAGTTCCCACGTCCCATTGTCTCTGAGCGGCTCACGGCCCAACCTTTGACACATCATAGTCGACCTAAAAACCTGCAGACAGGTAAAGTAGTTATAGCCGCGTTATTGTTATAAAGTCCACATGCCATAGTGCTATGAGTATGATGAAACACAGCGTTAGAATTACATCTATTTCGGCACGCACAAATATCGCTTATTGCAAGATTTGATATGCCTGATCTCGATCACGTTCTGTTGTTTATGAGACGAATATGTTATAATATTTCAGATAATATAAAAGGTATAACAATAGGTACGCAAAAAATACCTTTTACTTCTAAGCACCTTTAGTGAATTTAAAGTGTTATCGTGTGTTGTGTTATGTAATTATTGTTTTAATATATGTGGCGAAGACAATACGGTTTGCGTCGGCGCCGCCAAGGTCGGGGTCGTTGAACCTATTTACGTCTTTCAGCAAGAGGCGCCGGGCGTCGCCGCGCCGCACGCCACCACCCCGCACGTGGAAATAAACTGTCGTTAATACAACACCCTGCGATCACTAGATTACTTACCTTGATAATTTGTAACTATGTTATTTACATGGAAACATTTTTGAATTAAATAAAACCATGGTTCTTTTAAAAATCTTAAGAAAACTTTCGGAGCTTGGCTAGTAGATGGATTATTGGTTTTTGTCATAGTTAAATTGTTTATTATTTTGATTTTACCAATAGTCCTGACTGATAAACTCTACCTATTTCGATAGTGAAAGGTCTCGTATCAATCAGATAAGCCATGTTTATGCAAATTTCCCCCAGCACGAGTCACAAAATATGTGCTGATAATTATTATGATGATGATACAAAATGATTAATAATGTGTTTAATTTTTCTATAGTTTATCGCCTCGGCCTCGTGTAAAATTATGTTTAGTGATAGATATCATGTTAAACTAAATAGCGGCGTACAAAAGCGCGGACTATCAATATTTGTGTACATCTGTGACGTGTTTCACCCGTGCCCGCGCGCCATGTTTGTTCAAGCGAGCGCGAGCGCGAGCGGCCTCACTCTACTCACCGCTCGAGTTTTGTGGCCTCATCGCTCTCATTGTGATTACCGTCAATCAAAATATCATTTATTGATACGACCGACTTTACTCAACACGGCCATTGTCACTATTTGACAAAGTTTGTACCGCCCCCCTTGTACTGTACACTTTCTAGTTGTTTTGTAGTTTACATTTCTTAATGATACTGCCTAGCTAGGTTGGAAGTCACATTCAAAATAAATAGCGTGAAATTGTCAAACACGTTAGATTGTGATCTCTCTAGCGAGGTTGTAAACTCTCGAAATATTGTCAACTGAACATACTGCTTACAATACAACGCATTATTTTTCGGTAGATGGTAATCTATCGAAGTGAAACCGTAATAGGTATTGTGAAATGCATGCGTCGGAAGTATCTCTGCCCCCATAATCGGGACTTGGGGCACCCACACGTTAGGTTAGTTAGGTTCCTTTAAACCCTGCACTCAGAAATAGGGGCCCCGCTAGTGGGGCTCCGCTCCGTCGACTACGTTTTTAGGGGAATATAAAGTGTTTTTGAGGTTAGGTTAATCGGTATTTCTCAGGAATGGTACATTATCTTTTCATGAGAGTGGTACCATTGGGCAAGGGGGAGGGTCCTTCCCTCCTTCTCCTCCACACCACGCGAGTTGACTTCCATCGCATGCATTTCACAATATTATGGTTTCACTTCGATAGATTACAATTTACCGAAAAATAATGCGTTTTATTGTAAGCATTATGTTCCTTTGACAATATTTCCAGAGTTTACATCTCTCTAGTTATTTTACAATCTAACGTGTTTGACAATTTTACGGTGACATATCTATTCTTCTGAATAAACAACTGTATTCCGGAAGTATTAATTATATCGTGTATTCTACCAACATCTGCATGAACTATTGCCTCAAACGCTGACACCGACGTAGATGGAATGATTCCTTCTCCTTAGCGTGTTGATGACACTCTTTATTCAGCCCAAAATGTGACGACTCATACACTACCTACCTACTTAGCTGGATTTGGACTAACAACCGTCCAGCAAAGACACGGATACTTCGTTGTTGTCAAAATTCAAGTAAACGTAGTGATGCGATAGGAAATAGGGATACGCACTCTCCGTTTTCGGATTCGAATTTTAGCTCAGTATCCGGAAAGTGGAACGAATTCTTAAACGTCCAGAATTTCCAATAATAGGAAAAGTAAAACACAGTCTATAATTTAAACTTGACAAATAAAGTTTTGCTCTTGACTCAGGAATCAACAGCATCACTTGAATTAACGTAGAAATATCCAGGGTATAAGGGTCATCGACGCGCATGGCTGCAACCTTACATTCTGCACATAATTCTAATAAAAATATTTTTCATCGATCTGGGAACCCTAGGTAAACACCATGTCATGTCTCCATGCTATGCCATGATCAAATATAACCTTACTGCGCAGTGGTTTTGGACTGAAATGATACAAGATGTTTGTATACATTTCATTGTTGAATAAGAATCTCACATCCTGCTGCCAAAAGTATAAACATTGGCTTTGCGTGGAAATCAGAAATATCTCAGTGTGAACGTAAACATCGTGGGTACGCTGAGTAGGTGCCGGGTACCCACGACGAGCCCTGAGCTCACCCACTACATGACAAGTGGCGCAATGTTTCGCCTGTCTCGGGCGTCGCGTCGCCGTCCGGCCATTAACATACACAGTCAGATTTAGTTACTATCGCGTGGGTTTTCTCACGACGTTTCCCTTCATAGTTTCATACTCGGTGATAAATTTAAAACGTATACGTAAGTACTGTTACGTATATACGATACACGTTTACATCAACGTAATTTGTTATGTCATTAATATATGTTCTGAAAAATCCACGTAGTAGGTACACAACTCTCTATCGGACTGTAATAAAAAGGAGCTTTCAGCATACTTATCTCTGATCAGTAATACTCAAAAATTCAAGCTTTTTGTGACGTATATTTTCTGCAGTCAATTTCCGCAATTCTTTTGTTTGAAAATGCAGGCGTTACCACGGTTCGTCCCGGGGTTAGCTGAAATTAGCATATTTCTTATAAATAGCTGCAGCTATGCCAACGAAATGAAATGGTTGACTCCATCAAAATAACAACAGCTTGAATGTGTTTATCAAACCAAATAGGTCGCTACACTTTTACCTACATTCGGAAACGTTTGGATCTCGATAGGTAGTCGGTTGTTTACTGTTTACACACCAACGAGACGGGAACGAGGTTTATGCCATTGTGGTTACATTTGTTTGTTTGTATTCCTGCTTGTTTCATTTATTTTTCAATAGAGGTTAGACCTATTTTGATGCAGGTTCTTACTTTAGAGCACTTTGTTACGCAGCTACAATATGGTAAATACAATTTTAATAACTAATTGGGATTTTTAGTACCTACTTTAGTACCAATTTTCCCCATTATGCCTTTCCTGTTGATGTCAATGAGATAAATCAAACCTGAAAAAAAATACTAACTTATAAAACTTTGTTGTAGTTTTGATAAGCTAATAAAATATCACTTCGTCGGTTACAGTAAGTTAAATCAGAACATGTTCTTAGTAGAACGTATACCTATAGCTAGTAACCTACACACGTATTTGCGCAGACCTTGGAGCAACTCACCATGCCATACCGGTGAGTGACCGTTGATTGGCCGGTTACTGACACCCATCGCAAAAACTCCACGCCAAATAACATGGATATTAACGTGCTCATGATGAAAACCAAACACGTGGATCGTTCCACATGTTTTGTTTGCTTGGACCCTTGGACCTTGCTCTCCGTGATAGATCGTTAAGCTGGGAGGTACTTAATTAACACAATCTTTCCAACGCTTTAATTACTTTTACTTTCCTGTATGTGCCTAACATTGTTGAAATAAAATTAACGACCCTATTTTAAAGACAGTCTTAAAAGGCATCAACATGTTATCAATAGTTTGGTTTGCAAAACATATTGTAGAAACCTCAATTTTTGTTTTTTTTTTATTCTGGGTTTTTCCGTATACCACATTACCTACCTACATTATTATCGTTGTGGCGAAAGCAAGCTCTTTAGGGATAAAACAAAACGAAGTTGTTATTATCCTTATTTGTCAAAATCGTTAAGTGTGTACCTACATTCTCTGAAAAACACTTGACTTTACTACCGATTACTCATTTCAGGAGTTGTTTTTTACCTCCGTTCCGAAACAGTCAACACATTTCGCTGTTGACGAAATTACACACCTATACGGAAAATAACAAATCTTGGTAAAACACAAACCCTTTTGTATACCGAAAACAATAATTACGTATCGTACGATTGTCCATTATATCTTTTTTTTGAAAATATTTTGCTAATCTAAAATAACATAGGCTGAATGCACCGCAGGCAGGAAGTCGTACAAATAAATAACAAAGGTCGCGCATCCCATTCGTTCTATTCCATGAGTTCTAAATCAGGATATCTCGTAACGTTTCTAGCTAACTGAGATAAACTAAATCAATAATGTAAGTCTTGTATGTAAATGTTTTGTCCAAAATAATGTAATCGCATTGTGTCGGTGTGTATTTGTGTATGTGGTGCAAGCTGCGGGTATTTCCGGTGCAGTGTGCCGTGCGATGTGTTTGTGTCAGAGCGGAGTCCAGCGGAATATTCTCGGAGCTGTTCGCCGCGAGCGATGCCCCATGTTTACTGTTTACAATCATTGTACCCTCTGCACACGCACATACCGTATTTAACTATAATATAGCGACTATTTACTTTGTGCGAACTGAAATAAGAAACTGTTTCATTAGATCCGCCTTTCATTACATTTCATTGTTCTCCATTGTCGAGATGTTTCATGTGTCCACCTCAATGTGTAGATATCATGACTGTTACAATAACATAGACACATTAAGTTGTTATGTCATAACAAGCCATCTACATAATAATATCACGTAACACGTTGTCTGTTTGAAAATTGTATGACCTCTAGATATAAAACAGTTTGATCGTGAGTAAAATCGTGTGCTATGTTTACAAACACGACCTTCTGATAAATAGGTTATCAAGTGTTCACGTTGAATTTCTGTTTATTAACCGGATGAATGAATATATCGGGAAAGGATCAGAATATCTGGGGTTCGTTTTGCGAGAATGACGATATTGTTTACTGTGAGCGGAATTCGAAGAATGAAACACTAGTATACTCTGGGGCGTTCTATTATTAGTGGATGATGAGCTGCGTGATGGATGGATGACGCGGCCTCGCCGACGACGACGCCACCGCCGGCCGCCGCGGCGCCGCCGCCGCGTCGCTGCAGCTCGGCGCGGCGCCGGCGACGACCCGCCCCGCGTCGCGTGGCGCTTGTGACTTGTACATCACGAGACGAGGGCGCCATATACTACTACTTACTTACGTACACGTTGGACACATCTGTATTTAATATGTACAACAATTATGCTACACATGCCTTATCACGAGGTGACGTACCTACGTTTCGCGTACAGTGATGTAATTTTGAGCTGATCGCGTGATACGGTGATACATACTGAATGAACGCTATTTTTATTACAAAACCGTCAGATGATGATGCAGGCAGTCGTTTTGTTATAAATGGCTGGTAAGCTTGAAGCTCTAGAGGCATAACGTCAAACGACCACTAACTAAGTAGACCGTACTATCGGGCGTGGAAGACAAGAGTTTATAAGTCGAGTGTAGTTGATTCCTAAATAATTCATATTGCCTCTAAAGTAAATCAACGGACGAACATACAAATCCTCACAAATTGTTTGTAAAATATTATGATATTATGTCCATGTCACCGTAAAATTGTCAAACACGTCATAATACAATATAACGTGTTTCTCTCTAGCGATATTGTAAACTCTCCAATTATTGTCAACTGAACATACGGAAGTATCTCTGCCCCCATAATCGGGACTTGGGGCACCCCCCCCCCCCTTAGGTTATTTAGGTTCCTTTAAACCCTGCACTCGGAAATAGGGGCCCCGCGAAGCAGGGCTCCGTCGACTACGCTTTTTAAGGGAATATAAAGTGTTTTAAGGTTAGGTTTCGCAGGAATGGTACAGTATCTTTTCATGAGAGTGGTACCACTGGGCAAGGGGGACCCCTCCTTCCCTCCACACCGCGTGAGTTGACTACCATCGCATGCATTTCACGAAAAATAATGCGTTTTATTGTAAGCAGTATGTTCGTTTGACATTCGAGAGTTTACAATATCGCTAGAGAGATTACAATATAACGTGTTTGATAATTTTACGGTGACATCCACATTTTGCACGCATACGAGCCCTGTTCGCCTGACTGAATGCTGGTCTATAAACTGTCACAACAGGCAACATAACGTTAGCAGATTTTTTTAGGTTACTGGCGTCACATTTTTTTGTGAGAGAGCTGACAGAACAATAAAGATATTATTTATTTTATTTATTTTATTTTATTTATTTATTTGGCTCACCAACAATTGAGTACACTCAAACAATTCTGTGTTACATTGAATCAAATCGGGTCTAGTGTATCAATCTCTTACAGGTAAGCACATCATGCACTAAATATTGATTAAATGTATAAAACTTAAAATTACAGGATATTTGATACACACAGTACAATCAGGCTCCCCAGGCCAAACTAAAACTGAAAATTGAATTAAAACATCAATATCACAGGCAGAAACACAGTTGAGGACGAATCAAAATTATACTCGAAAACATTGAATTAAAATCATAATAAAATCCTAATAAAATTAAAAGTTAAAAGTTAAACAAATTCAAGATAGTTAAAAATTAAATATAACAAAATCAAAATTAACATTCAACAGAATATAATCAAAAATAAATAAAAAGCATCATAATTCAAAACATTAAAAAATAATTTACAACGTGATTGAACTAAATTCATACAGATATATCTTATGAAAATGAAAATAAAATCATGATCAAAATCAAAATCAGCCGGAAATATTGTTAGAATGGAATTAAACAGTATTATATACAAAATACAAAATCGCTCATTGTTACCTAAAAACACCCTTGAATCAACAGTCATATAGATTATTATCAAGTTAAATTGTAGACAGAATTAATAAAAGAATTGAAATACAAATTGAAAATAAAGACAAACATGTAAAACAATTTCACAGAAAGATTTCACACATTATTTACAATACTTCTGAACTTATTAAGTGAGTCCGAGTGCACATCGATCAAATCACTGCAGTTGTTTAATAATTTGCACAGACGGGGTATAGGAGAGTTAGCGCCCAGAACGGTTCTGCGCAAAGGAGGACGTAATGGGGTTATAGGAGCTCGTGGGATTTTTGTAGGCACACGAAGTTGGAACCTGCTCAACAATTGCGGACAGTCAATTTGATATCGCAGAACCTTGAATAAAAATGATGCATCTAATAAATCTCTTCTTTTTTGTAGGGATATCATTTTGAAATGCAGGAGTCTCTCTTTATACGACCGTTTCTTTTTAGCTATCCCGGAAGAATAAGCCAAGTGCCACACAAAACGTTTTTGGACCCTTTCTATCCTAAGTGTGTGGGTAGCATAATGAGGTCTCCATACAGTGCTGCAATATTCCAATGTGCTACGGACCAAACAATTATAAAGTAAGATTTTGGTCCTACAGCGACGAAAGCAGGTTACATTCCTTATTACAAACCCAAGCATTCTAGAGGCTTTTTTAATTACGTTTTCAATGTGGGGTATAAATGTTAACTGCCTATCGAATAAAACCCCTAAATCCCTCATCTGCTGCACTTCCTGTACAGAATTTCCACATATATAATATGTGGATTGTGTTACATTCATCTTTCTGGTAAATTTGACATGGTAGCACTTTTTGGTATTTAGGCTCATACCATTATCATCACACCACTTCACTAGCGTATCAATATCTCTCTGTAGCAACTCAACATCAAGATCTGATTCAATAACTCTGCAAAACTTTAAATCGTCAGCAAACATGAAACATTCAGAGAATTTAAGTTCATTTGCGAGATCATTGACAAATAAGTTGAACATGACTGGACCAGAATGTGATCCCTGAGGGACACCAGATGTAACCTTGTAGGAGCCTGACCGGTAACCATTGAGGGCAACAGAAAAGGTTCGGCCTTCAAGATAGGATCTAAACCAATCAAGGAGGGAGCCAGTGATACCATAAGCGTTTAATTTATACAGAAGTATATTGTGCGGAACGCAATCAAAGGCCCTACTAAAATCGGTGTATATTACGTCTACCTGTTTGCCCGCGTCAATGGCACTAACCAGGGTCTCCGTGAAAGTCACTAGGTTCGTGCATGTAGATCTTGAACTCACAAAGCCATGTTGAGAGTTACTGAGGTAAAGCTTCAAATGAGACTGAATATAGGGACAAATCAAGGATTCGAAAACTTTAGCGAAGGTAGGCAATATTGAAATTGGTCTATAGTTACCTACATAGTCACAATCGTTGCCTTTATGAATTGGTATCACCTGCGCTACCTTCCAAAAATTTGGGAAAGTGCCCGTGGCAAGTGACTTATTAAATATTTGTAGTAGGGGAGCCACCAGAGACGAAGCACACATAGAAACAAAATAAGGCGGGATCCCGTCGGGTCCAGCGCCTTTTCGACGATCCAAAGCTTTCAATTTGTTGAGCAAGGTTTCAGAATCAATTATAGGAGCTGTCAAAGGTAAACTGTAAGGTACCATGTTCTGAATGTATTCTGATGGAGATGAATGCTGAGTCACGTTTTGTTGACTGTACATTGCTGAGAAATGAGCAGCAAACATTTCTGATATACTGTCGCCATCTGAAGATGTTGTGTTGCCGTCAGTCATTGTTAAGGGAAAAGAACTAGTTCCACCCCGCTTGTCCTTAATATAAGCCCAAAATCGTTTTGGATCCTTGGCTATGGCAGACTCCAGGTCACTGACATACTTACTGTAGCAAGAGGCAGCCAAGACAGAGCACCGCTTACTCAGCAGTTTCAATTCGAGCTCATCCATGGGATTTTTATAGATTCTATATCGCTGACGAACCCTTTCCTTTTCCCTTAAAGTTCTAATTAGATTTTTATCGAACCAAGGCGGGTGCGTCCTATGTTTACGGGTGGAAGGGGGATTTTGCAATGCTATAATATTGTTAATTTTGTCGTAGAACACTCTGACCATGTCATTCACATCGTGTGTGTCACCAAATAAAAGGTTCCAGTCGATCTCACTTAAGCTTTTACCAATTGCGTCATAATCTATTTTGTAAAAATTTACTCTTTTGTTACTGTTATAAGGGAGTCTTGTGTCATTATGTGAATTTAAATTAATTTCAATAGGGGGATGGAAAGGGTCAATTATACTTAAGGGATTTGGAGCAGAACTAACGGAACCGGAAGTTAAGTCAGTCAACACAAGGTCAAGAATGCGTCCTGACTTATTTGTTATATTGTTAAGTTGTATTAACTTGTTTATATGACTAAAATCAGTTAGCAAATGACCAATACCCGGAGCAATATAGCCACTATCGGACTCACTTACCAAGTTCCAATCAATATTTCCTAAGTTAAAGTCACCAACTATACACAGCTTCGAAACTGACTGTACGAGTATGGTATTACAGGAGTCCAAGAAGTGTTCTACGGTTGAACGAAGTACAGGTGGAGGCAAATAAAGTGCACACAGAGCCAGTCGACGGACAGACTTTGTAATGGAAGTGTCAATAATAACCCACAAATCCTCACAGTTGCTTTCCCATTGAAACATGCGTTTTGAATTTAAACCTCTTAATACGGCTATCAGAACACCGCCACCATCTTTTTTTCTGTTACACCTGTCTCGCCTGTAGACCACATATCTGTTATCAAATAACTCTGAGCTCATCACAGAATCATTTAACCATGTTTCGGTTAATATTATTACGTCATAGTTTTCACAAGAAACTTGACGATAAAAATTAAGACATTTAGTGCGTAAGCCTCGAGTGTTTTGGTAATATATCTTTAAGTCCGAGAATGATAATTAAATTATATTTACTGTTACGTTATAATAGGGTTAGGTTAAAAACAGAGCGTGTGAGTGTCACAAGGCGACTGATTTGGTCGCGCGGGCCTGCGCCTACGCAACTAGTGATTCATTCGTTTGGCCGCTCAACGGTAAACATTACCCTAATTACTGTACTGTACACTAGTGCAATGCGAACCGACCTAGCTATAACCGAAGAATGTTAGCGTGATCAGCTGCGTAACAATGTCATACATATATACATCCACGGATTGGACGAGCCGCCAAAATTGTGGGTTACGTGAGTTACGCCGGCCCAGAAAGGTGTCGACCAAACTAGTGAGACTTGGGTAGTTCAGTAAGTTAATTAGTCACTTCTTTGATGTGTTCGCATTCATAATATTATGATAAACATTATAATTATGTATTTTAATTAGTCACCCTGAAAGATAAGCAATATGCACTTAAACTAGGAGCCACTGTTAAATATTTTACGATCATCACATTAGTTGGAGAATCAAATCGTTTTATTTTTTGTGTAAAAACCAGCATTAACAAAATGAGGTTATTGTGTGGTTCTAGGTCATACCTGCGCTAGTTATCTCCAAATTAATGACTATAAAGTGTCATTTCCGTAAGTGGTTACCAGCTTATGTGCCTATATAGTTTACCCAGTTATTAGCATTCCTTTCTAATGGGGACGTGGGCAAAACTGTTTTATATTACTATTCAATTAGTAATTTAAATCAGCGTCTGCATAGGCCGTGCACTTGAACAAAGTAGGAACTTTCCATCTTTTTGTTGCAGCATTCAAGGTCTGATGTAAACAACAAATACATAATAGGAAATACAAATATAAATAGCCTTACACTAGACAAAATGCCTTGCCTTTTATGTGCAGTATTTTGCTTGCTGCGCCAATGCGGATGCGTGAGGTACGGCTCCGGCCTTGTGTACAATTTAGAATCATGCAACGTAGTAATAAACATGATGATTTCTATGATGTCGTAAGCAAGCTGTAAACATTAGATCTTCATTGAATTTTTAATATTAAAAAAAAAGTGTTATTGGTATAAATGATTAATATAACACATTTTTTACTATGGTAGCTTAGCTTTCAGGGTTCTGTACCCAAGGGGTTACCAAACCATACCTTATTACTAAACGTCAGCACTCTCAGCAGCCCGTCTGTCAGTCAGTACTCTGTATTTCATAATCCGTAATGGTTAGATAATTAAAATATTTGCAGAATGTGTATTTCTGTTGCCGCTATAACAACAAATAATAAACTAAAAATTAAAGGGGGCTCCTACTCCGACTCGCACTTGGCCGGTTTTTACCCGACTACGCCAAAGCCAAAAGGAAGGGTTATATGATTTTAGCAGTCTAATCTAAGTATGGGCGTATGCAACGACCATACAAGGCTGTATGGTCGTTGGGTGTATGTTTGTATTTACGTACTTACGTGCCTCCGTAGCGCCTAAACTATTCATCCGATTTTGATGAATAAGGTGTCAATCGATTCGTTATTATAGCCCGGGTAACATAGGCTACATTTTGACCGACTTCAACAAAAAACTTTTTTGCAAAAAGTAAAACCGACTTCAAAAAGAAAAAGTGAAAAATAACTTTAGCTTCTGAAGTCGGTGACGTTTGTATGATTGATTTAATTTTTTTGTCACCGACTTCAGAAGCTAAAGTTATTTTTCACTTTTTCTTTTTGAAGTCGGTTTTACTTTTTGCAAAAAAGTTTTTATTTTTCACTTTTTAGTGGTTCACATGGAAAGTGCATACCGTTACAATTACAACAAGCCCAAACACGACTAGGATACATTGTCTCATTATGGAGTTCCGTGACTCTTGGCTTCATCATCAGATCTGATGGTAGAATGGTTCTTATCAAACGCAAATGCTTCACTTGTTGTAGAAAATATAAAAATTGCTGTACGTTATCCTATAAAATTTGAAGAGTTCCCTCGATTTCGCCAAGATTCCATCATCAGATCCCGACTTGGCGGCTATGGGACCAACTTGGAAGTATACCCTTTCAAACAAAAAAAGAATTTTTCAAATCGGTTTAGGCGTCTTCGAGTAATCGGGTAACATACATAAAAAAAAAAAAAAAAAAAAAAAAAAATACATACAGTCGAATAGAGAACCTCCTCCTTTTTGGAAGTCGGTTAAAAAGAAGGAATCAATTTTATCTTAAACAACGAATTTAATTAGACGGTGATTTTTCACTAGTCGGGTTTTTAGTATATACCATACAAAATCTTGTTATATCTTGCACATAATAGAAAGGTGCCTCAAACCATGGCCCCTGGCCTGTTGAATTCAAGTCTATGTGATCTACGATTTTTGGAATGATCCTATACATATTGGTTTCATTATCTGCTCAGCTAACTACACTAATTATTTAATTATAATTCATGTGTATGAATACGTTACATCACATCACAGCTGAGAGCAAATGTTTCTAAATATATGAGAAGTATGTACTCGATGTACTTACTTCTAAATATGTAATGCATCGACATTAGGTAATCACTCTATTACGTGTGCATACCCATTGGCATTGTCATTAATTAACTCGCATAAAGGATTACTCATACGCACGTCAATCGGAACAATTGATGTCGTAAGCATAGCTCTCCTTTTTAATTATACAATAGAAATAAAAGAATGTTATTATCAGCTAACCAATCACTATAAAAGTTACTAACAACAGATGAAAAAGGAATGCATAACAGTCGGCGAAGTGCGCAAGTCATACGCCCGGCCGGCCGGTACTCGTACAATCCGTACAATGATTACAATGACGCAGTCACCGTCAAACCTTGTTTAAAACCATTCATCTGGCGTTGCAAACAAGACAAGGTTCACCTTGTTTACCGTTAGGACGAGTTGCAGGAAATGCCTGGGTGACTGTTCTGCAGAAATTATTTCAATCGTTTTGGCAATTCCGGTAAATATTTCGTCAGTCGTAGCAAAGATTGCGTAGCGTCCTTGCGCAGTAATGGCTGCTGCATTCTGCAGCTAGATAATGTGCTGTTCGCTACATCGGTTTATATCTCTGCGTGGTCTTGGGTATTGCTTATTTGCGTTTATTTCTGCGTGCGCTTCGGTGTCGAGTCCGCTTTTAGCCGCAACATGAGCCGCGCGCGCGCAGACGCCGCCGCCACCGCGCGCCGGCCGCCATGCCGATGCATCGCGCCAACAATACGACTTACTCTCTAATACTATTTTTTCTTAAATTCCATTCCGATTGATACTCCAAGAAACTTCTTTGATACTGTTTCTGCGTAGATAGATACCAAACCCTCCCAGGCAATGTGCCAGCGCGGTCATTGATCACAGTTACTGTTACTGCTAGCCTGCATCATCCCACTGCTGGGCAAAGGCCTCTCCCCATGATTTCCAGTTGTTTCGATCTAGGGGTTATGTCGGCCACTGGTCATTGGTTTTGTCCAGCTCGTCCCGCCATCTTCTGCGAGGTCTGCTGCGACGCCTTCTGGCTGTATCAGGGCTCTAGAAAGTGGTTATTTTGGCCCACAGCTCATTGATCACAGTTAGGACTTGATATGTCCATGGAGTGGCTTTGTTTGGGTGCCGAAAGAAAACAAAGGAAAACAGCTGAACGTCATTTCATTTCTGAGAGGAGTATTTTTAAGCGCCTATGTTGCATTTTATGCATCCCAGTAATGGAGGGGGACGGCCGACTCAATGAAAATATATAAATAAAACATGCAGACGCTGCCCTGCTGATCTGTTTTTCATTCTTCGAAATGTAGCGTGTTTACTAAAGATTTATTGGTGTCAAAATTTTCCAAGCATAAGATATATCGTGTGAATTATACCGCAATAGACGTTTTTTTTTACGTAAATTATTGTTTTTTTTTTGTAAACAATCTTGTATTGATGAATGATCATTGTACTGTTTAAATGCTATCGACGTTATCGTCATTAATGAGCATTATTGGCGATAAAAATCTAGAAGTACTAGACATATTGCATTGATTGTAGGTATAACGGATAACACCTGAAAGCACTACTTCCTAAAGTTCAGCTAGAGAAAGTTTCCAATAATCGAATTAATAGTTATTATAATAAAGCTTGCAGTGGAGTTGATTGAATGTCCCCCTTCACTTCCACGTGCAATTGTTTTACTTCGTCATCGTGCTTGATTTCATTTTATATTGCGATAATGGAAAATTTCATTCCTTTTCCGTGCTGACCATTATTTTTTCTTGTAACTGATAAGCGGTTAATGTAGTAAGTTCAGTATAGCGTATAGTATAAACCACGTGTAAGCGCGTCGCACGCACCATTTTATATCGCTTTATTTATCTACAGGTACATAGCTAAGGCAACACGGAGACGTTACGTAACAAAAGATTACGTTTATGGCCTATAGAGCTGTGAATAATCGATAAAGTATACATGATGGCATGTACGTGCAAATATCTTGCACTCTTATCGCCATACACGTGCTTCCAGTTTACTATGCTACACTACTACTTGCACTATTGTGAAAGCGACGTAGCCGTTAGTAATTTACTTGACAGCCGATTACTTGTGAACACGTTTCATTTATTTGATTTAAGTATGTGATTGTGGCTTATTGGGAATATTGCTTGATCATTATCGTACCCGTGCCTTCTACCCGCATGCTCTCTATTGCGCTGACAGGGAGGAGCGTGGGTGTAGGACTACTCTCTTGATTAATTTCACATAGGGTTGGGTTCGTCATACATTTATGTAGTTGACGTTACCGATATTCTGTCTACAAACATTCGGTTGCTTTGCTGTCTTGGAATGAACCAATGTTCATTCATATCGAGTGAAAGTGGTACGTTGGTTAGTACACTTAGAGAGGGACGCCGATATACAAATTCACATTTAAATATAAATGTGTTAAGATGCCGCCGGATATGTACTCAGGTTGGGTTCACCCAAGGTGAGCAGACGGCGAGGCGGCGAGACGCTTGCCGACATCTACGGTCTACGCTCGACTTACTGGTTTCTAAATTAAATCATGTTTTTGATTGTCACTATGGAAATTCAATACTGTCTGGCTAACACAATGGACATAAAGAACGGTATTACTAAAGGTGTATTCTACTCGAACGCAAATCTTCATAAAACCAGTCGAACACGAATGAGATTCACAAGAAAATGTTCCGCACCATTGTTTAATTTGCTCTCCACTTGTCGCTTAGCCTAGGTTGTTTTTTTTTTTTCTTTTAATACGGAACAGAACTTGGTCATGTTTATCTGATATTAAAATGTGAATTAATTATGTAATAAATGTACCTACCAAACTAGTAGAATGTGGGAGAATGGAGGTAAAATAACTATCTACTTATTAAGGTAAGGACTAAGGTCAAATACACGTTTATTCTGCGAACTTAGGCCGGAGTTTGAAAACCCACATCCTTGTGAAACAGAACAAAGAATTATCAAGTGATCAGGATAATCGCTGATAATTATTCATCATTAAGTAGGTATATCAATTTCTAGGAAGACTAAACATGAGAAATTGAGACTTGCATTGCATGCAAATTGTAGTGATCTAATCGATCAGTTTCGAAAAATACGCTGATGTTGCCCGTCATATTTTACCTGGGCCGGCAGTCTCGACAGAGATAACGACAAAATCGCTAACTTTCGATCGCTGATAACTAACGAATAAATTCGGTTGCTATAATTATGCTTACGAGAAACGCATCTAGGATGTAGAGACTTTCATTACTGGCAAGCATCATTATTGCAACCGAAACTATTCGTTACTAATCAGCGATCAAAGGTTAGCGATTTTGTCGTTATCTCTGTCGAGACTGCCGCCCCTGGCTTATTCGTCAACTGGCGATTGTGAAACTCGCGAGCGCTCGCGGGTTGGCACCTTGTGATTTTAATTTTTTTTTGTTGTCCTCAACTCGGGCGACCGCTACGTAAACTTCTTATAAAATGTAAAATTCAATAATATCTTTAAACGAGCAAAGCTTGTTTTTAGGGTTCCGTTGCTAAGTGGCAAAAACCAGAACGATTATAGATGCGTCATGTCTGTCTGTCTGTCTGCCTGCCTGTCTGTCTGTCTGTCTGTCCGTTCGTTTGTCACAGCCACTTTTTTCCGAAACTATAAGAACTATGCTGTTGAAACTTGGTAAGTAGATGTATTCTGTGAACCGCGTTAAGATTTTCACACAAACATAGAAAAAAAAAACAATAAAATTGTGGGGTTCCCCATACTTAATTGAAACTCAAAATTTTTTTTTCGTCAAACCCATACGTCAGGTATCTATGGATAGGTCTTAAAAAATGATATTGAGGTTTCTAATATCATTTTTTTCTTAACTGAATAGTTTGCGCAGTGGTAAAATGTGTACCCCCCTCTATAACTTCTAAAATATGATGTATATTACCATGTAAACTTCCACCAAAAATTGGTTTGAACGAGATCTAGTAAGTAGTTTTTTTTTAATACGTCATAAATCGTAAAATCGTAACTTTTATATTATGTTACTTGCTGCTACGGACCCCTTCATGAGCGAGTCCGACTCGCACTTGGCCTCTTTTTTTTTTGGTATTGGTTTCAATCCGTTTTCATTTGACTGGAGTCTATAACGTGCGTGCGAGTTGAAGACAAAAAAATAAATTAAAATTGGAAGGTGCCAACTCGCAAGCACTCGCGAGATTCACAGTTACTTTGTCATTTGACTAAATCCCTACTTAGGTACCTTTACCTGTACACGTGTAAACATTTATTTATTTATTCAATACATGATCATCGACATCCTGTTTGTGTTTCAAAAATATTTTACAAATTCACCAATTATCATTTAATATGAATGTAGATATAAATATTTACATTATGTATCATTGACAAAACATAACACCCCTTCTACAAGAAGGTGCACATCTTGAATTAATAATCTTTTGTAATTTTTGTAAAATTGCGCTTACAGCAATGTAGACTTTATCTTATGTTCAATACTTGACGTAATTATACATGATGTTTTTAACCGATTACGGCCAACCTAAATGGAAGCGTTTTGAACTTAGCTCTGTGTAAGTTTGTAATATTTTTATGTTCCACCGTAACGCCTAAACTACTGAGTGGATTTTGATGAGTGAGGTAGCAAACGGTTCGTTATCATTTTATGCAAACAAACTTCAGTATAACGGATGTTATATCCAAAGAAAGAGGGTATATTTTTGCCCTATAATGATGTCTTTTTATTTATTATACACGTTGCCGTTTTTATAACATATAGTTGGGTTTTAGTAACTTCATCCTTTTATTTATTAAATATTTTTTTATTCTTTAAAAAAACATAATAAATAATAACACAAGGACGCTTCAATATCGATAGTTGTTATTATTTGCTCAGTCAATGATCGGATTCATCAACAAGGAAAAAATCCGTCATTTTTAATGACTTTACCATAATAAACAAAAACAGTGTTTTTGTGGTTACACGGAAAAAAATGGGGTCTGGCAAAGTTTTAATTCAAGAATAAAATTATTCTCAAGTATATTGTTTAATCTCAAGCATATATTTACTTAAGGTAACAATAATATCTTGAATAAAATAAAATGGAATTCTTCTAGATATATAATATTATTCTTCATTTATTTATTTACATCAAGAATATTTTTTTGGATCAAGACGATATTTACTCTTGACTGTAGAAAACATTTGCATTTTGAAACAAGTCATTAAGAATTCTTACTCTGAATATAAAAGGCTTTAGCTTAAGAAGCTCAGAGATTAGGGCCAAGAATAAAAATAAATTATTGGTTCAAGAAAATGTGTAAATTCGTTCAACAATAATATTATTGTGACAAAAGTTTTATATTCTTCATAGAAGTATTTACTATTCTCGTAATCAGAAAGCAGGAACGTTTTCGATGGAGAAAAATATTTTTTGTTCTAAGAAGAAAACATTAAATGTGAGAAAATAACGGATTTGAAAGAAGAATCTGAAATGATTCGAAATAAGAAAGACTTAAATTTTATCATAATAAAATAAATGTTTGGTTTAAGAAGAGTTTGTTTTTTGGTTAAGTATATAGTTGCATTGACGTAAGAATCTAAATTATTCAAGTAAAGGTAGTCAAATGTTTTCGAACAAGGCCTTTTTTTCTTTGGAAATAAGTTATGGTGTTGAACTAAGAATCTAAATTGTTTCAAAATAAGACATACTAACGTGTTTTAGTAAGAAAAAACTCCATTAAATGTGAGAAAATAACGGATTTGAAAGAAGAATCTGAAATGATTCGAAATAAGAAAGACTTAAATTTTATCATAATAAAATAAATGTTTGGTTTATGAAGAGTTTGTTTTTTGGTTAAGTATATAGTTGCATTGACGTAAGAATCTAAATTATTCAAGTAAAGGTAGTCAAATGTTTTCGAACAAGGCCTTTTTTTCTTTGAAAATAAGTTATGGTGTTGAACTAAGAATCTAAATTGTTTCAAAATAAGACATACTAACGTGTTTTAGTAAGAAAAAACTCCATTTAATGTGAGAAAATAACGGATTTGGAAGAAGAATCTAAAATGATTCGAAACACGAAAGACTTACATTTTGTAATAATACAATAAATGTTTGGTTTAAGAAGAGTTTGTTTTTTGGGTAAGTATATAGTTGCATTGACGTAAGAGTCTAAATTATTCAAGCAAAGGTAGTCAAATGTTTTCGAATAAGACATGTTTGTTTTGTGGAAATAAGTTATGGTGTTGAACTAAGAATCTAAATTGTTTCAAAATAATATATACTAACGTATTTTAGTAAGAAAGTATAATATGTTTGGTTTAAGAAAAAAATGTTTTTGGGTAAGTATATAGTTGCATTGACGTAAGAATCTAAATTATTCAGGTAAAGGTAGTCAAATGTTTTCGAACAAGACATTCTTGTTTTGAGGAAAGAAGTTATGGTGTTGATATAGGAATGTAGATTGTTTCAAAATAAAATATACTAACGTGTTTTAGTAAGAACATATATGCTTGGTTTGAGAAAAAATTGTTTTTGGGTAAGTAAATAGTTGTATTGACGTAATAATATTAATTATTCAAGTGAAGGCAGCCAAATGTTTTCGAACAAGACATTCTTGATTTGTGGAAATAAGTTATGGTGTTGAACTAGGAATATAAATTGTTTCAAAATAAAATATACTAACGTGCTTTAGTAAGAAAATATAAGTTTGGTTTCAGAAGAGTTTGTTTTGGGGTAAGTAAATAGTTGCATTGGCGTAAGAATCGAAATTATTCAAGTAAAGGTAGTCAAATGTTTTCGAACAAGACATTCTTGTATTGAGGAAAGAAGTTATGGTGTTGAATTATGAATGTAAATTGTTTGAAAATAAGATATACTAACGTGTTTTAGTAAGAACAAATATGCTTGGTTTGAGAAAAAAATGTTTTTGGGTAAGTAAATAGTTGTATTGACGTATGAATCTAAATTATTCAAGTAAAGATAGTCAAATGTTTTCGAACAAGACATTCTTGTTTTGTGGAAATAAGTTATGGTGTTGAACTAGGAATCTAAATTGTTTTAAAATAAGATATTCTAACGTTTTCTGGTATGAAATATATGTTTAGTTTAAGACGATTACACGAGCTAAACGCGAGTTTTATAATTAGTAAATGTATATGATTCACTGCTATAAACAAGATCAGAAAAATATATGATATTCTTCAGGATATATGCTAGCATGATACTGTTTTGAAAACATAATACAATTAATTTGGCTCGAGAAAAAGAAATCACGAACTTACCTCTAAAGATATCTTTCAAAAAATAAAAATCATACTAATATGCATGCGATCATTCTGATTTTTTGGCAAATAAATCTACAAGCAATATATTAGCATGATACTGTTTTAGTTTTTTAATCCAATCAAAAGTTTTTTTGCAAATCGATCGAAACCACTCATTTCGCGCTGTTTGGCCCGCAGTGGCTGACGTAACAACCACTTTGTAGTGCAAGCTGATTAGAACTTTATTCTAACAGCATTTCAAACGAAGTTTGAACCACCACAAATAGAGTTGCTAATTTAGCTCGTATAAGCGCCTTAAGAAAAGTTTGTTTCTGGTTAAGTATTAAATAGTTGCATTGACGTAGACACTAAATTATTCAAGTAAAGGTAGGTACTCAAATGTTTTCGAATAAGACATTTTTGTTTTGTGGAAATAAGTTATGGTGTTGAACTAGGAATATAAATTGTTTCAAAATAAGATATACTTACTTAACGTTTTTTAGTACGATAATGTTTTGATCAGATTTTTTTAATGCCGGGTCACATTCTTGCTGTCAACAAGTTTTTACACTGACAGCCGTACCTATACACGTTGTATAGCGTCTGTATTAATAGTTACACAACGATTTGTCTTCTTCTCTCGAATGTCAAATTACTGACGACTGAAAGAGAGAAATCAGTGTGTAACTATAAATTATTCACCTGCTATGCAACGTTTATTAGTAAGGCAGTGAGCAAAGAAAGCCCATAATACCTAATCTAATCTGTTTTCGATCATCTTTTGAATGACCTTTCAATTGTAGCCGTAGCCTATGGCATTGCCAACAAAACTTATAGGGTTGTTTTCACCTTTCGTCGCTGCGCTTGCGAATCCGCGTAAGAGCAACTTGTTAAGACCGCGTATTTACTTTTTGGTCATTTTACAGGAGGAAGAAAAACCTTAATATCTCAGCGATTTCAAATCTTATTACCGACTGAACTTAACAGCTAGTTCTTTACAACTGTCTTTAATGGAAAATAACGTAAATTTACTCGTAGTTGGCTTACATTTTGTGTAGTCACTTACGCGGTTTTTTTAACTGATTACAAAATAAGTAGATTTTTATTGAAGGTACGTGTTTTTAAAATAAAATAATTTACGAGTGTTGTATTTATTATTCGAAAAATCAAACCTGAAACAATATAATCTAACAAAAATATTATGTACTTATTTATCATCGAAATCAGTTTCGTTACAAAATTATTTCTATTATGTGCTGTACAACCATCTGGAAATATAACAACATCCTTGCAACCATTATCCAGTAATTTAATTTAATATTAGTCAGAACCATTAAATTAAAACAGAATTACATGTAATTTAAATATAGTAGCATACCTAAACACATTACAAACGAAAAATAACATACATAAATGGTGGTTATTCACGGCAAAATAATTATTTTCGGGAGGGCACACTAGGTAATCACGTCGGTGCCTTATTGGAACTTTGATCTTTTTTAGTTTTTTGCCACCGACTAGGCAGGCAGGTAATAAACACTGCTCAAAAAGCCGCAGGCTAAAGTGGGGCTGGGCTGGCCATGTCTGCCGTATGCCTGACGAGCTGTGGGCCAAAATAACCAAAATGTGGAGCCCTGACACAACCAAAAGGCGACGCGGTAGACCTCGCAGGAGATGGCGGGATGAGCTAGACAAAACCAACGACCAGTGGCCCACATTGGCCCTGGATTTGGAAGTCATGGGGAGAGGCCTTTGCCCAGCAGTGGGATGACACAGGCTAACAGTAACGAGTATTTAGGTTGCTTCAGCTTTACTAAAGTTTTTTATCTACCTATTAGGTAAGGAAGAATTAATACTATGTATGTACCTAAGTCAAAAGGTACATGCTTACTTATTTTTATTTAAAAATAATATTTTTACAATAACGTGCAAGTACCTCTATCAATATCTATAAATATCCTACATAGAACTATTACACTGCCGCGTATCTACATAATTACCTATTTTTCGAGAGCCACATTTGTGACAAATGGACGGACCGAAAAACCCTAATAGCAGGTACCTATTCCCTTCCATAATCCAAAAAGAATTAGGTACCTACCAGCCCGGCTAGCATGGGCAGGGGATAAAATTTTATCCACCGGTTATTTCCACTGACAAGGGACAAAATTCAAACAAAAGTGGAAATAACCGGTGGATAAAATTTTTATCCCCTGCCCATGCTAGCCGGGCAGCTAGGCCTACTTAAACATCTGAAATTATGTACAGCCTACGTAATATTTATTGCTATGGCAGTGCTAAGTACCTACCTATGGTATGTTGGTAACTAACTACCTACCTAAGTACCTACCTATTTAATTTTATAACAATATAATAGTACATTATGGTACAAGTGTGTAATGTTGGTGATTACCGCCGAGGCGGCATTGAGAACCGAGCCGTTAGGCGAGGTTCTTAAGAGAGCCGAGACGGTAATCATCAACACACACGTGTATCATACGACGTTTTTCAACACACTTGAGAATAAAATAATACTAAAAATAACTATAATTTCAACAGTGAAAACGAGTTTTTTTTTTTTTTTGGTGTGGCACTAGTTGTACTTTGTGCCATTTTCAGGTTGAAAACGAGTTGTGAATTTTTTTTCGCAATGGCGGGAATAATTCATCAGTTTTCCTATGCGCGCGCATCTAACAATGGCGATCGCCCATAGACTAAAAGAATGAGGTTCCTTTTTAGGGTTCCGTAGCCAAATGGCAAAAAACGGAACCCTTATAGTTTCGCCATGTCTGTCTGTCTGTCTGTCCGCGGATAATCTCAGTGACCGTTAGCACCAGAAAGCTGAAATTTGGTACCAATATGTATATCAATCATGCCGACAAAGTGCAAAAATAAAAATTTAAAAAAACATTTTTATTAGGGTACCTCCCCCAGACGTAAAGTGGGGAGCGATTTTTTTTTTAATTTTGACCCTGACGTGTGATATATTGTTGGATAGGTATTTAAAAATGAATAGGGGTTTTCTAAAATCATTTTTTGATAATATTAATATTTTAGGAAATAATCGCTCCGAAAGTCAAAAACAATGTGTCCCCCCCCCTCTAACTTTTGAACCATAAGTTTAAAAAATATGAAAAAAATCACAGAAGTAGACCTTTATATGAACTTTCTAGGAAAATTATTTTCAACTTGATGAGTTGAATAGTTTTTGAGTTATATAGCACTTTTTCAAAAAAACGCAAATGATAACTTTGTTTTTCATACAAATACTATGAAAAACAAAGTTATTTTTGCTGACGAAAAATGTTGGTATTTTTAATGGTCTGGGAAGCTACGGAACCCTACAGTGAGCGTGGCCCGACACGCTCTTGGCCGGTTTTTTTTTTTGGCTTTTAGCGGTTAGCGTTTTAGCCACGTACGAAATGGGGAATTCGAAGTTTTATTATTAAAAAAAAAGGAAAAAAAAAAGAAAACAAAAGTTGCATTTGAGTGAAAGTTTTATTTATTAAAAACTTATAAGTTGAAATTATCTATGTAGATACGAAGTTGTATGAAATGAGCAAGCAATAGGTACATTAATTTATTTGTATTATTGAACACGATCTTTTTTGTATCGAAACTTTTTAAGAACAAAGCAATTCAACCAATAAAATAAAAAAAAAACCCTATAACTCACTTGTGAATAATAGCAATGAAAAAGTCACAGTTTGATTACAGGTGTCATTATGTGCCTAATTGCGGTGAAATTAGAGCCACTTTATGAGCAAGTGTGTTGAAAAAATGATTATCAAATGTGAAGCCTGATTGCTGACCAAAACTTAATTAGAAAGGTACATAAGGAGACAACGGAAATAGGTTTTAAAGTTTATAATAAACCCTCATTTTATTCCCTGTAATATTGTCGAAATTTTATAGGTACCTACAAGTCGTAGGAAAGACAACAAACTCGTACAAGACTTTTAATCTACATATACCTAATTAATACCTACCTACGTGAAGCAAAAAATTTGCTTAGGTAGGTTGGTACCTACCTACCCCTTTTTACGAAAATTGCGCGGACGGAGGAGTATGAATTTCGCACACTTAAAGTTTTTAAAGAGAAGCAGTGCAAAATGCTAATATTTTTATAAAGTAAAGATATGTACCTACTTATAAAAAAATCGAAAAGCGAAATCTGAGATTATAGAAGTAGGTAGGTATAGTCTTTGATAATAGAACCTTAACAATGTTCAAACTTATAATTTAAATTAATTATGGTCGAATTTCGACAACTGGGCGACCAATTAGCACCAGAACAGTACCTACATCTTTCAAGAATCACGAATTTGATTTAAGACTCGTTATTCTTAAACCAAATTCGCGTTTTTTGAAAATATGCTACGTCACAACCGTCGTCAACAAAAAGGTTGCAATTTCACAAATGGTTTCCCCAATTTTTGGGAGTATGTTTATACCAATCTGTTTTTAGAGGCACGATGTTCGATCATTAGTAGTGTATGAAATAAAGTAGGTACAAAAGCCATTCGTTCCGTTTGGTTGTAATGAACTTAAATAATATAAAAACTATTTGGAGAACTTAGTGGAAAATACCTTAGTATTTTCCACCAAGTTCTCCAAATAGGTTTTATTTTTTATTTTATTTTATTTATTAGATCTACCAACAATTGTTTACACTAATTTACAAACAAAAATAAAACATGCCTATAAACTCTACAAAGCGCAACAATTACTTAGAGTTAAACACCACATGGACAAAAAAAACAATAATAAGTACCTAGTTTCATACTTTACTATCATTAAACTCTACCTACCCTTATCCACTCCAGGTTTTTTTATCAATAAAAGCATAATAGTTATAGCCTATGTAGGTATAACTATTTTTATCACCATTACAAAAATAAATTATTACAAAATGGAAATCAAGAGTAATCATGGCATTGTGGTAATAAAATAATGCTGGTAGGTGCTCTTCTAAACTACTAAGCAATCTTGCCATAACATTATTTTAAAAGTAATTTTTAAAGTAAACGTGGAGTATGATTAACGTTACTCAGACACCGTGAAATAGGTTTTATGTATGCATAATGTTATTAATAATAAATTTCGTAGTAAGTCAATGTCAGGAAAAATAGTGGACGTGACAGATTCGGCCTTATTTTTGGTAAATAACATTTCGTAGCAGGCAACACACTTTTTGTCTGTGTACTCTGTGGACTTGGATTTGGATGTGCCGGCGCAGTGCACATTACCGGCATTACGTCTTCTGCAAGTGTCAGTTCGTTCGTGGTGACTCTGTCGAGTGATTCTTTTGCGTTGTTGGAGATTGTGTTGTGTTGTGTGTGCTTAGGTAAGTGTTTAATTATTGGAATATACATCTAATTAAGGCCAGGATATTCGAGCGCAGTAGGCATTTAACGTTACCTCTCTCCGCGCGCAGCAAGTCGCGCGATCGCGCAGTTCAAATGAACTCGCTGACCCCGCTGTGCAAAAATTGTGCGTCCCAGTATAAAATTATAACAGAAGGTTAACTTTTTTTGAATTCATGTTAATTTATTTTTGTGTCTCTTATTTGTTCATTTGTTTGTTTGTATGTTTGTTACGTTAAATTGTTACAGTAGGTACAGTTAACTTTGTTTGACGGAATTCATGATTATTTATTTTTGTCTGCTTTTTGTACGTTTGTTACATTAAAACTCCAAAACTATGAAGGTATTTCGATGGGAGTTTCAACGTTTCGTAGTTCTGGTGGTTTGGATGATTCCAGGGTAAAAAAAAATCTATTTAGTCCGTAACTTAGATTATCAAAAATTACTGACACGTATTTTTTGCTTTATCAAATCAATAAAAATTACAAAGATAAAACGCATCAAAGTTGAGGAGTGGGGGCTTCTTACGTCACTTTTTACCAAAAAGTGGTACAATTTGAACTCAAGTGAAACGTCACGCAAAATTTCAACGCAATGTATCGTCTTCATTTGTAGGGTTCCGTACCCGAAGGGTGACCAACGGGACCCTATTACTAAGCCTCCGCTGTCCGTCCGTCCGTCCGTCTGTCAGCGGGCTGTATCTCGTGATCCGTAATAGGTAGAGAGTTGAAATTTTCACAGAATGTGTATTTCTGTTGCCGCTATAAGAAAAAATTTAGGGGGGCTTCCTGGGGAGCCCCCCTAAATTTTTAATTTATTTTTATTATTTGTTGATAAAACGGCTATAGAAATGCACTTTGTGTGAAAATTTCAGCTGTCTATCTATTATGGATCATGAGATACAGACCAAAAAAAAAATGTTTATGGTACGGAACGCACTTGGCCGGTTTTTTGTTTACGTGACAAAAGAAAAAATACGTGTGCGTGATTTTTTGGTAATCGTCTCAATTAGACGGAATAATTCGATTTTTTAGTCGTCAACCCAATTTTATTGCAAAAAAGAATTGATTGTCCTATTTATTGACAATTTGACACATGACAATCAATTCTTTATAAGAAATACTACAATTATAATTATATAATCATTTACTCACGACAATTAAAACAAAAGCAAAAAAAAAGTAATCAAAATATAATCAAAAATCACAAATATTAATAACGCTCGTGCTAGGACCTCGTTGCTGCAAATCTGGTTGAGGCAGAGAGTGTGTACTGGATGCGCACTTATCAGGCTCATTTTCTTTTTGTAAATACGCCTTTAGATCTTGGTATCGAAGAACTGCAAAGATAAAACGTTTTATTAGATTTTTTTTTGTTGTAGTTGTTCTACTGTTATTGTCTGTTTAGTGTAATATTAAAAACGAAAATACCAACTAGTTTGTATTTACGTTGATATTACTATACTTATAAATTGATGGTACCTACCTACTACTGCCAGTACTGTGACGAAAGCAAGTAGGTACCTAATTACTTATTATATGCAACTACAATATTGCTCTGTCGCGTCGTCTTTTATGTGTAGGTGGTTATGTCGATATAAATACGTAGAAAAATAATACATACCTTATTTTTTTTTTAAGTTTCCGCAGTTCAATTCTGGACATTTTTTTCTTTCTTCTGTTTTTATTCCCCATAATTTTAATTTTAATAAAATCACTATACCTATATTACAACTTACACTAATATACAGTTTAATTATAACCTACCTACAACAATATTATTTTACAGACAGATTTACAAAAACGGAAAATATCAACAATGTAACTTATTATATTTCGATCGATTAGCGGGGGAACGCAGCGAGCCAGCAAAAGCGACACAGGTCCTGCGTCGGTGACGCCTGACGGGCTACTGAATCGAAGCGCGCAAGCCGCTTTGTTTTATAATAATTTCTTGTTAGAACGTTTTACTGTTTTGAGAAAAATAACCGTAGAATATTCTTCTAAACGTCATTGCCTATTTTTTGACATGTTTTTTGGATGTAAAAGTTGAATCTACTTCAAGTACGACTCGAAAAACGATCAATAATTTCCCTGTTTTCGCGATTTTTTATGATCGAGTGAAGTTGTAAGTATCGTGTTTTGAACCATAGAATAACCAAGAATGTTTATCAAACTACAACATATATTTTAATCTGATCAAAACAAAGAATATTTGATTGTTTAGGGTTGAATTAAAAATAGGTCGTTTCTGAGAGTCCTGGCCTTAAGTTATTGCATTTTAAAGATCGACTAACACACGATGAATGACGGCACCGGGGCCGGCTAGGCACCATGTTGTGAGCAAAAATCATCTTACTTGTTTTACTACCTATTTACCTACCCATAGTTAAATAACTCAATGTACCTACCTATTCGGTTCGATTATGGGTGCACTAATTGTGAAATGATAGGCTGGTAGTAGGTAGATATGCGAAGCGGTAGACATTTCGCGGTTCCCTTACGAATTCTGCTCAAAAAAATGCTTTGCGCTTCAATGTTCAAATTTACCGGTAGGTACCTACCTACCACGCAACCGCATTCCCGGCATTCTCTTCTCACTGTGATAGGAAGCTGCTTTTTACGTCCAGAATCTAGGCAGACCCGGCCGGTAGATGTAGGCATCTAGCTGGTGAAAATACCACCAGCCGCCTGACCGCCAAGTTTGGTGAAGTTCACCGAGCCTATGCAACTTCTGATTCCAATCTGGTAGGTCAGAATCAGAGGTGTGTAAGCTCGGTGAACTTCACCAAACATGGTGGAAAAGGCTGCTGGACTGCCTTTCACGTTAGGTATGTCTCTGGGTGATGGAAAATGTAATCACTACCTAACTTAATGAGCATGAGGTTATTGTTACTTTAATAAAGGCTATACCGTAGCTACAATGCTAAACCTGCTGAATGTTTATCCTACCCGGCTGTTTTTTACATACTTAGTTAGGTACTAGAATAATCACTAATTTATGTTCTGTCTATTTGCAGATTTAAATCAAAACCTGTATCAGCATACCATACTATCTTTAATAACATAATATAGAGGATATTAAAATGGAGTTGCTTCTTAGGGAATGGAATATCCCACAGGATATAATTACAAATTTCAACGGTAGGTGAATATTTATACTTATAAACATTTTGTCCGGAAAAGGCCATCAAGTGAGTACTCTAACTGTACTAATAATATTACTATTCCAAAAAGAAATGTACAAAGTTGTAAATAATAACAGATAAATTCATTTAAACACAATTTTAATGTGTTAATGAACTTTAGGCTGCTTAACAGCCGGTATAATTAAGATACATTCAGATACATCAGCATTAGGGCTTGTTTGAATGTTATAAAATTTAGGTAATTAGTATTTTGTTTAAACTTGTCTAGTGATTATGGAAATTTTGTTTTAGAAAATGATGTAACTGTGGATCAATTAAAGGAAATCAATGACAATATCCTGAAAGAACTGTGCCCAAAGATTGGACTAAGAATAGAACTAAAAAAAAAAATTGATGAGTATTTAGTAGCGACCAGCACAGTAAGTTACCTACCTATTGAATATTCTATTATCCTGTTTATATTATGGGGTTTTCTAAGGGGACAATTTGGCATCGTATCTTTGTATGTATGTAGGTACATACGTATAAATATAAAACTTCGTCAAAAGTCAGAGGGGGGGGGAGAGGTCGAGAGGTATTTTTTCAGTTGGTCGGCCAGGTCCTTTGCTTTTTCTTGTTTATTTTTTTTGTAACAAATTAAGTACCTACCTAAGTTTAAAACAGTTAGATTTAAAACATCAAGGCCGATCTACAGGCAAAAACTCCAAGTCAAAGCATTTATTTCAATTAGACCATTACGGCAGTTTTTAATGTCAACAATACAAAAAAAAAATACAGTCACAGTCACAAGGCATTATAACTTGAGAAAGTACTGTAGGTGACCATTCTCTAGCGTAGATCTCTATGGAGAAGAACGGCTTTCTTACAATTATTACTTAAATGTTTTCAGACTAATACAGTAACAAATAGCAACATCACTGCTCCTTATCTATTCACGGAGAACGAGGACCTGGAAGACTTACAAGATATCCTTACAGGCGATATTTATGTCCGACCAAATTTCCCTGATTTTGACCTCAAGACGCTTCTAACAGTAACACCATGTGGCAAGAGTATATTAAATTATTACACTGCAAATAGTACCTTGACAAACAAGCACCGAAATCAACTCACTGATATCATTGTTAGACATCTCTTCACACATGTCGTAAATTAGTAATGTTACGAGCTGGGTATGAGATAAATTAATTACTACCGATTAAACAACACAATAACTTTATTAATCACAAAACAATTTAAACTTAATCACAAGTACACTACAGTACACTACTATTCACTATTCACTTAGATATCGCACTTCAAGCTCACTTCGATTCGCTTCGATGGTAGCCAAAACAAGACTGACTGTCGCGGCCCTGAGCGGTCCATTTACACTCGCCCACAGACACACCAGAACAACCTCGAATACTCTAGAGGGTCATAGAAAACACTAACAAAAGAGTAGGTAGGTAGGTAGGTAATCATTATTACCAGCCACTTGTACAACACAAACAAACATGAACCGCATGCCCTAGGCGTACGGTCGAAATTCTAATGTCCTTCCATAAAGAGGTCGCGAGTTTGTAGGTACCTACCCAACTTTGAAAGTAATAATAATAGAAAACTCTCGAAATTCCAACGTACACATGCTGTAATCACGTGCTTTCTCGAATGTTCTAGTAGGTCCGATGTAACACTGCCCCCTCCTTAGACATGCTCGTCCCGAGCATCATTAGTTCCGTAGTATCGCGCCAACCGATCTACATGCACAATCTTAGGCGCACCTCGTGGACCCTTCTGTATTCGGTAGGTGACATCGTTGATCCTAGTCACGACTCGGTATGGTCCATCCCATTTTGCTTGTAACTTCGGAGACTTTCCCTTGCTCCGCCCTGGGTTATGCAACCACACCAGTGAACCCTCGTCGAAACCCCTACCGTTTGCCTTCCGATCATAACGGGTCTTCATCTTCTCAGACATCTGTTGGCCGGATTGTCGGATATGCTCATAAACATCGTTCAACTTATTACGCAATTCATTCGCGTAATCTGTTACACTACATGGAGCATCAGGGGGAGTTCCAGTGATTAAATCAGCAGGTAACCGTAATTCCCTTCCAAAGTTCGCGAACGCTGGTGTCACAGTCGTACTTTCGTGGACTGCACTTCGGTAAGACAGAAGAAACGGCTGTATGTGCTTGTCCCAATCCCTTTGCCGGCTTTCCACAACTTTCGCCAGATATCTCTCCAACGTTTGGTTGAATCGTTCCACCATTCCGTCAGATTGTGGGTGGTAAGAGGTGGTTCTGGTTTTGTGGGTACCCATCAATCGACAAGTCTCTTGAAACACTTGCGATTCAAAATTCCTTCCTTGATCGCTGTGTATTTCTAAGGGTACCCCAAAACGACAGAAGACTTCCTGAACCAATTTATCTGCGACAGTTGTAGCTTCTTGATTAGGAATGGCGAAGACTTCTGGCCACTTTGTGAAGTAATCCATGACCACCAGGAAGTACTTGTTTCCGCTCTCACTTACTGGAAATGGTCCCGCAACGTCAAGTGCTATCCGTTCCCAAGGGGCTCCAACGTTGTACACTTTTAATGCACCTCTGCTGCGTGTACGGGGTCCTTTCACGGCCGCACAACTGGTACATTTACGGCACCAGTCCTCCACATCATCTCGACAGTGGATCCAGTAGAAGCGTTCTCGAATTTTTAGTAGAGTCCTTTTTACCCCCATATGTCCTCCTGAACATCCATCATGGTAGAGCCGTAGAACATCCGGTACCTTGGCTTTAGGAACAACCATTTGTAGATGACAGCTGTCCCCTCTAGCGTTTTCCCATTTACGGCACAAGACTCCATCCTGGATCACCAAGCTGTTCCATTGCGCCCAATAGCTCTTCGTGATGGAACTCATCGCAGCCACATCACTCCACTTGGGTTTAGGAACACCAGCTTTAATCCACTCGAAGATCGGTTTGATGTCCGAGTCATTTTGCTGAGCCTGCTGTAGGGTCTCCTTCCATTCATCGCTGAGATCCGTTCTAAGCATCCTCACGGGCACTACTTCCTTAGTCTCTTGCCTGGCACAGTGCTTACAGTCTTCAGGACAAGGTCTTCTCGACAAGGCGTCTGCGTTACCGTGAGTTCTCCCACTGCGATGTTCTGTTACGAAGTCAAACTCTTGTAGTAGTTCAATCCATCTCGCCACTTGCCCTTCTGGATTCTTGAACTGTAATAGCCACTTCAGTGCAGCATGGTCAGTTCGTAGTAGGAATTTACGTCCCAGCAAATATTTACTGAAGTGCTGCAATGTCTTTACTACAGCGAGTAGCTCCCGTCTTGTAACGCAATAATTTCTTTCTGGTTTCGATAAAGACTTGCTGAAGTAGGCTATTACAACCTCCCGGTCTCCTTTCCGTTGAGACAGCACGCCCCCAATTCCAGTATTACTTGCATCTGTGTCAACTATGAAGTCATTTTCAGTGTCAGGATATCCCAAAATAGGTGTATTGCACAGACGTTTCTTTAATTCCTGAAATGCGACGTCGCAGTCCTCGTCCCAACAGAATTGCCTCTTTTCCTCAGTGAGTTTGTGCAGAGGTTTTGCAATGTCGGCAAAATTCTTGACAAACCTTCGATAGTAGCTGCACAAACCCAGGAATGCCCTGACCTGTGTCTTGTCTTTCGGAACTGGCCAATCTTTGACGGCGACTACTTTTTCTGGGTCTGTTTGAACACCTTCCCCCGAAACTATGTGTCCTAAGAAGTTCACTTGCTGTCTGAAAAACGAGCACTTCTTCGGACTTAACTTGAGATTTGCTGTTTGGATTTTCGACAGCACTCGGTTGAGGTTTTTAAGGTGATCGTCAAATGTACGGCCCACGATGATTATGTCATCTAGATAGACAAGACATGCGTCTCCAATCAATCCGGCAAGTACTTGCTCCATCAGCCTTTCAAACGTCGCAGGAGCGTTGCACAAACCGAACGGCATAACTTTAAACTGCCATAGCCCTTTTCCTGTTGAGAATGCAGTTTTCTCCTTGTCCTTGGGGTCTATTTCTACTTGCCAGTAGCCACTCTTCAGATCAAGTGTAGTAAACCACTTCATACCAGTCAGCGTATCCAGTGTGTCATCGATCCTAGGCAGCGGGTAGCTGTCCTTTTTCGTGACGTCGTTCAGACGTCGATAGTCCACACAGAAGCGCATACTGCCGTCCTTTTTCTTTACCAAGACCACAGGAGAACACCATGGACTCGATGAAGGCTCTATAACACCGTCCTTCACCATTCCCTCAATCATGGTTTCTACCTCTTTTTCTCGTGCAACTGGCAGTCTTCTTGGTCGCTGACGGATAGGTAACTCGTTACCTGTATTAATCTGGTGCTGAACAAGTCCAGTTCTCCCTATGTCAGCATCATCTGAAGAGAAAGTGTTGGCGTACTCAAGTAACATCTTCTTAGCCTTCTCCATTTCTCCTTTTGTTAAAGCGCAGTTTTCCAAAAGCGTTGACACGTCAAATTTTGTAGTACGAATTTTATTTCCGGTAGGCACATCTTGCAATTGACGCATCCAAGCTACTTCCTCGCAAGTGCCGATCAAGGTGCCCTTCTTAATCACATGCTCCTGGTCACTTGGATTCAGTATGCGTACTGCTGAGACGTTGGTGGCCTTGACCAGAGTTCGTGCCATCTTCCATGGGAAGTCATTGTTCAACCTTTCTATCAGAACACTTCGATCTTTTTGTCCAGAATTCCGTGGCAAACAAATTGGCACAATCGTTTCTGATCTGCGAGGAAGAACAATCTTCTTCAAGCAGTACACTTTCCCTGACGGTGCACCTTCCATGAAGACTTCCTCTGAACCACATTTCAGTACTCCTTGATCAACGTCGATCTCACAACGATATTTCCGCATGAAGTCCAAGCCCAAGATGCAATCGTCCACTATGTCGGCCACGATGACATTGTGCTTATAAAATCTGTCACCCAATTTTAACTCTACCTCCTTCTTGCCTCGGACGTTTATGTGCTGACCGGTAGCTGTTAGTAACTGTATACGGTCGTGCTTATTGAAGTAGTCCCCAAGAAACCGACTTGCTAGTTTAGAATTGACGACCGTGCGAGAAGCTCCAGTATCCAACGTCAGTTTGCATGGCGTTCCATTGACTTCGTCTTTGATGGTCAGGCTGTTCCCGTCATGTGCTTGCGAGATCAAGATTCTCGGGGCTCTTTCAATACCAGCCAGCACCCGCCCCTCAGTCCTGGCATTTACTCGTTTCCCTGCTGTGGCTGGGCAGTCACTTCAGCCACTCTTCCCTGCTGATCCTCTCTCGGGGTGCTGCGCTTAGGACAGCTGGACCGAAGATGACCCCTTTCTCCACAAGTGTAGCACCTAGGACTATACCCCTGTGGGCGGTCGCGTACAGGTGATGCTACAACCTCCCTGACGCGGTGCGTTCGGTGGTCTTGCCTCACTGCCTCTACTTCTAAGGCATGGGCCAAAGCGTCCTTCAATGTCTCGTGATGCCCAAGTCTCACGGCAGCTCTAACTTCTAAGTCACGTATTCCATCAACGAACGCCTGTACCAGATTTCCATCAATCAGTGCAGGGGCAGACTGGTAGGCTTTCCGAACGAGTTTCTCAACTTCCAGAGCCCACTGCTGTAGGTTCTCGGCACTACGTTGAAAACGGTCCTTCAACTTAGCACGGAATACGTGCTCCAGGTGCGCGTCGCCGTATCTGGACTCCAACGCCTCCAGCAGCTGCTCGTAGGTAACGTCCTTGAGGAGTGCCTCGAGAATGGTTAGGGCCTGGTCTCGGAGGCCCAAGGTGAGCGCGGTCATGGCTTGTGGTTTGGTCCATCCATTCGCCTTCATGACGGCCTCAAACTGGATTCTATAGGCCGACCACGAAGATGTGCCGTCGAATGGAGGCACTTTAAAACCACGCGAAGAAGGTGCAGCAACCACTGCAGCTACAGTTCCACCTTCAGTCTTCAGTTCGCCCAAAGCCTTCTGCACCCCAGCAATCTTAACTTCGGTCTCCGATATGCGATTCTCGTGCTGGTGGACCTGATCTTTCATCAACTTGAGGTCCTTGCCGAAAGTTGCATGAAGCTCCTTTATGAGGAGCATCTGCTCGTCTTGGCGGCGGACCTGCTCCTCTTTGTCTCGCTGCAACTGCTCTTCCAACCGGCGAGCCTGCTCCTCTTGACGGCGAGCCTGCTCCTCTTGACGGCGAGCCTGCTCCTCTTGACAGCGAGCTTGCTCCTCTTGACGGCGAGCTTGCTCCTCTTTATCTCGCTGTAACTGCTCTTCCAATCGGCGAGTCTGCTCCTCTTGGCAGCGAGCTTGCTCCTCTTGACGGCGAGCTTGCTCTTCCTTGTCTCGTTGCAACTGCTCCTCCAATCGGCGAGCCTGCTCCTCTTGGCGGCGAGCTTGATCCTGCAGCAGCGCCATTAAAGCTGACAAGTCTGGCGCCACTGATGCTGGAGAAACTCCGGATGGACTGGCTGTGACGTAGGCTGGACACCACCCGGTGTCTGTGTCGGAGAATCTCCAAACCGCCTTTGGTCCATGTCCTGCTGTCGCTGACTCCTGGTACGGATACCCTCCGTGTCGTCCTTTGGTAGAACTGGCATAATTTATCTCTCACTTCTGACACCAATTTGTTACGAGCTGGGTATGAGATAAATTAATTACTACCGATTAAACAACACAATAACTTTATTAATCACAAAACAATTTAAACTTAATCACAAGTACACTACAGTACACTACTATTCACTATTCACTTAGATATCGCACTTCAAGCTCACTTCGATTCGCTTCGATGGTAGCCAAAACAAGACTGACTGTCGCGGCCCTGAGCGGTCCATTTACACTCGCCCACAGACACACCAGAACAACCTCGAATACTCTAGAGGGTCATAGAAAACACTAACAAAAGAGTAGGTAGGTAGGTAGGTAATCATTATTACCAGCCACTTGTACAACACAAACAAACATGAACCGCATGCCCTAGGCGTACGGTCGAAATTCTAATGTCCTTCCATAAAGAGGTCGCGAGTTTGTAGGTACCTACCCAACTTTGAAAGTAATAATAATAGAAAACTCTCGAAATTCCAACGTACACATGCTGTAATCACGTGCTTTCTCGAATGTTCTAGTAGGTCCGATGTAACAGTAAGTACCTACCAGTACATACTCGTTCATTCATTTTCCCACTATACTTTTATGTGGTTCTTTGAGCACAAACTGGGGGAAGCAATAAAAGCATATCCCTTCTCTTAGTGGACCTTGTGGATGGAGAGGGCCTAAGGATCATTTATTGTGGCATTTTAGATAAACGGGAAGGCAGTATGTATTCACTAGCTGATGATGATAATACTATGTTGTATGCTAGCTGACCTGCAAAGCACGAAACTAATAAGTTCTAATCTAAAAAATATTTTTTATCATTCTTAAGATTCCGAAGTCCAACAATGAACAATGAACCCTTATACTTAGATTTATTTTTTACCTATTTCAGTAAAATAACATATGAAGAATACAACATTTTAACCGCAAAAATAATAGCTTTATTTCCATTTGAAAACACTGGCACATACTTTGTACCACCAATTAAAAAAAGACAGTCCATATCCGGTAAACCTTCATTTGCTAAAGGCAAGCTGGTTGATAAAATTCGGAATACCCTGTATAAGTCTGGTGAAAAGAGAAAAAAATCAACATCAGAAGAGAATGTCATTCCAAATAAAACAAAAAAATATGAGGAGTTGAAAGGTTTTAAATGATTACTTGACCTACATAAATAGTAGCTAGAGTAGTTACTTGTCTGTATACATGAGATGGCGAATTTTTGCAAAATGTGTGTAATATTGTTATTAATATCTAATTATTATGTAGTCGGTAGTTAGGTACTTAATAAGTAGGTAAGTACTTTGTAGATCATAAAAGTTATAGGGTAAGCAGTAGTGCCCTGTCAGGTAGTTTGCTTCAGTAATACCTACAACCAATTTATTTATATCTGTCTTACATATTGGCTAACATAATTTTTCTATATTACAGAAGATCACACAGACCAAATAATTTTTCTTAAGAATAACAATGAGCCATGGAGTGAAATCATGGACTGTTGGAACAAAACATTCAAAGTGAGGCAGTGTAGCACCAACAACAACATTTCGGATTTTATTGATGAGTGGAACATTTTAAATGATCCAAGGAGTGATAGTTTGGTAAGTATTTTTTTTTTGTACAAAAAATAAAAAAAGTTTATTTTCTTTCACATTTTTTTTTAATTTTCTTAACAGTAGGTACCTATTTGAAACCGTTATTGGCTTAAAGTTGTATTTATAAGATACATTTTGTACAGCTATGGGTTTTGTTAATAAATAAAAGTAGTTATGTATTTACAAAAAAAGTACCTATAGTATGAATATCAGAGCTTTGCTTAGTTTGTTTATGTTTATTTCTTTTTAGATTCACATTTTCATTATTGTTATCTAAAGCTGTTCAATGTTTCACTGTTCACTAGCCAATTTGAATCTACATTTACTGGAATTTAGGGCTAGATAGTGTTGTGTGGATTGCCCACAAATATTTTTATTTGTTTATGTTGGCTGTAACTAGATTGGTCCAACTCCAGCATGCCAAATACGTTTCAGAAAAATTGTTTACGTTTCTAGATAAACCTGGACTTTGAAAGACTGTATCCTGAAAGATCAACATGCTTTTTCAGGAATTGGAAATGGTTTATTAATAAAATCATCAGCCTCAAATTTGGAGAATCAAAAGATGACACGTTGAGTACTTTATATGAAAGTATTCAAGAGCAGCCTGATGATGGTAATAAACAGTTTAATTTTCATTTATTAGGTTTACCTTCAGCGTCACCGTCACTATTCTTATTTATATTATTTACGTTACTAGCATCCGCTCGTGGCTCCGCTCGCATGGTACCTACTTACTTCAAAATAAATCACCTGTTTTATACATTTCAGATCTAAAAGTGCCAGATCAAATAAAACTGTTGTCCTACCTGATTCCCCCGAGAGGAAGACTGAACAAGCGTAGAAAATTTTCCACATTAGAATGCGTCGAAAACTTCATAATTTACGTCCAGGTAAATATATTGGGGTACTATTTTATTAAGTTGAATGGTATGGTATTTAATATCTATACCTCGCGGACTCACTCGCGGTTACGTAATTTTATGGAATGTTTTGGTTTTTTCCTGGATAAAGAGTAACATCTGTTAACCAGGGTATAATTTACATTCATACCAAATTTCATCCAAATTTTCAGATCAGATTCAATCACAAGCTTTCCCATTTATAATATTAGTAGTAAACACGCGTGCTTTGTAGGTATGTTCATCAGTTTTGCAATTTTTATATGTTTGCTATTATTTTCAGAATCCTGGAGATATACAAACGAAAATTGATGAAGTAAAAGACAAGGCTCTACGCAGCAAGCAAAGTGTTCAACCGTACGTAATTAAATGTGGTGCTGCCGATGATGGTAACGATATCTATTATTTGGTAATAGACAAGGTTATGTGGAAGTTTACCTCGCCAATGAAAGCTTTTGACACATTGTTCAAATCATACCATGCGCTTCACGCCACATATCCAGCAGCTGCTGCGCATTTATATGTGCTGATTCAGCGTTGTGTCTATCAAATAGAAACAAAGTATGATAAGATAGTACCATACATCGCAGATTTGTTGTCGCTTGCGAAAATGTAAACAAAATTGTTGTTTAATCTTGTTGAAATTAACTATAAATAATTGCACGATGAAGTGCCTTGAATGTCGCAACGAATATCAAGATTTTCAGCAATACTTTGTGCATTTGCGTTACGCGCATAATATTGTTAATTATTTTAAATGTCCTGAAGAAAATTGTGCCAGGTTATATCACTCTAAGAGTGATCTAAAGAAGCATTTAACTCAGTATCATGAAACCTCGAGTAGCAATCTCGTCTCAGATGCCAATGTATTTGATGTTAGTGGTAAAGCAAACTGTAATTCTGGTTCAACGTCTGAATTAACACCTTTGAATGAAGCCCCTAAATTGAATAATAATACTAGAAATGAAACCTCAAATTTATCTGATTTTCAAATAGAAGTCGATAATGCGTTACTTACATTTATTGCAAAATTATATAACATGTCCAATTTGCCAAGAAGTGTTATCCAAAATATAATTGAAATCGTGTCTGAGCTGTTTATATCGGAGCCGTTTAACATTATTAGACAATCCCTAATAATGTCAAAGAATGATTTGAATAATGATAGTTTGCTGATATTATCAATACTTCAAGATTCGTTTAAAAACATCAATACCGACTATAAAAGAATAGAACATTTCAAAAAATTAAGATTGTATGTCAAACCTATTAAAAAAACCATTGGTGTTTCCGAAGATAGTAATCGTAGGAATAACACTGTTGAAATGGTAATCAAAAATAGATTTTCTTATTTTATACCTTTGCGTGACACTCTTATGGAGTTCCTCGAAGCAACAAATACATTAGAAATTATAATTAACTACCAGAAAAAAGTAAGCGAAGAGAAAGATGTCCTTAGAAACATAATAAATGGCACATCTTGGCAGGATACAAAAGAAAAATGTAATCACGGAACCATTCTACCTTTGACAGTGTATTATGATGATTTTGAATCTGGCAATCCACTAGGCAGTCACGCTGGAAATCAGAAAATAGGGGCTGTATATGTAACTATATCTACAATACCACCACAGTTCTGCAGTCGTTTAGATAATGTCTTACCAGTTCTTTTGTTTTATACACAAGATAGAAACACTTTTGGTAATGAACCTGTTTTCAGACCGTTACTTAAAGAATTAAAGTTTTTACAGGAGGAAGGGATAAACGTAAAATCTAAGAAATCTAGTATATGTGTTACTTTTTGTGTAGCCAATATTTCAGGAGACAATTTAGGGCTTCATTCAATTTTAGGTTTTCACGAAAGTTTTTCTTCCAATAATTTTTGTAGATTTTGCACAGTACAAAAAGAGCAAACAAAAACTGACACCAAAGAGCGATCTGAATACATTCGTAAAAAAGAAGAATATAATGCACATTATACTAACAAAATTGGCGTTAAAGAAAAATGCATATGGCATGATTTAAATTATTTCCATGTTTACAACAATTTCACGTGCGATGTTATGCACGATTTGTGTGAGGGCATACACCGTTATGACATGTGCTTAATAATCAAACATTTTATTGATAACAGTATTTTTGATTTGGACAACTTAAATTCAAGAATAAAATACTATACTTATTTAAAGTCTGAAAAAAATTGTCCTCCACCTGTCACAAAACAAAACTTGTTAAATGGCAAAATAATGTTTTCGGCTTCTGAGATGTTGTGTCTTGTTCGTAATTTTAGGTACATAATTGGTGACTTAATTGCGGAGCATGATCCAGTATGGAAACAATATTTAACTCTGTTAGAAATTACAGAGATATTAACATCTCAGATTTTCACTTCACACTTGATTGATTACTTGAAAACTTCAATCGAAGCTTACTTGGAAAATTTAATTCAATTATTTAACTGTACATTAAAACCGAAACATCATTTTCTCCTACATTACCCAAGAATAATACAAAAAGTTGGTCCACCAATATTAATAAGTGCCTTTAAATTTGAGGCTAAGCACAAAGAGTTGAAAAAAATAGCACAATCAATAGCTAGCCGTAAAAACTTGCCACTAACACTTGCAACAAGACATCAATTGACGAATAGTCATAAATTACTTGTTAACACTGGACTTACTGATCGCTATTTACACGGAAAAATATTAAAACTAAATAATATGACAGAAATTGATGGTGATGTTTATAATTGTGTTGGTTTTATAGAGATTAATGGTATAACATATTGTGAAAAAAATGTTATCTTGTATAGGTATGCAGTCCAAGATCTACCATTATTTTTGAAAATTGAACAAGTGTTATTTAACGAATCTGATAAAAGTAAAATTTACTTTAAGTGTAGAGTTCTTAAAACAATTAATTATTCTCCTCATTACATGGCGTTTTTGGTCAATTGTACAAGTAGTTTTGAAGTTATTTCCTTACAAGATTGCTATAGCACAACACCGAATATAATTCATAAAATAGGTATGAATCAATATGTTGATTTGAGAAGTTGATTCATTATTAATGATTATTAACAACACAAAATGGAACATACAATACGGCCAGCGGATCTTGGCAGTTCTGAAGTGAGTCATTGGTGCGAAAATGGCCAATGAATGACTGACGAAAGATTCGCAAAACGGCTAACTTCAGACCCGGCCAAGATCAGCCGGCCGTATTGTATCTTGTGTAGATATGAACGAGAATAGCTGTTTGTTACAATTTTAAGATTGAATTCATTTTTTTATAAGAATTGATGGTATAACCCGCGCCAATAAAGCAATTAACGAATCTTAAATAGCGACGTTAATCTATCTCTAAAGTACTAGAGTAGGTAAGCAATAGTGTATAAGTGAGAGGTAATGATTTACGCTGCCATTTCAGATTGTTTTTTTTTTATTGACGTGCGTGGGTTATAGCTAAAGCTTAATAAGTGTAAATAATATTCAGGGGTGGAAATTTACTAACCAATTTTTGCATAATAATCTGATGGTATAATAATAACCTGCGCCAATAGAGGAACGAACTAAGTTTCGTTTCTTTATTGAGGCGGGTTATATAAAGTAAAATTCACATAATGAGTGATCATAAGTATGTTTATTGGCGGCCATAATATTACCGTCATCAGTTTATAAAAAATCGCAAGTAGCGATGTTGTGTGCAACACGGTTGAGCAAAAACATACTTTTGATCCAAACAAATTTGCCTTCCAAAAAGTTTGCAAAAGTATGAAAATCAGTAAGGCAAACTTTTTGGTAGAAAAACGTGTTTGGATTAAAATATTTTTTTTTGCTAAACTGCAATATAATGTTAAAATGTATAAAGTTGTCAAATACCTACCCAAATAACACACAAAATAATGTTAAAATGTATAAAGTTGTCAAATAACTTCAAAATATTATGAATAAGCGATTATGATTAAATTAAGATATTAACATTATATTTCAGTTGCTATTGATAGGATTTGACAAATATTTTGTATGACTATAAAAATGTGATAGTAGGCGGGTTGCCAGCACCTTAAGATTAAGAATGATCATGATAAAGCGATATTATCAAGATATTAAGTATTGTATTTAAGATGATAATTACTGAATTACTAGGTACTCGTATTATTACGTATAAGAATCTGATGGTATAGGTCCAATAAAGAAACAAATCTTAAATGGCGGCGCTAATTTATACTTCTTACGAGTGCAGCTAGGCAGCTAATGTAAACAATAGTTTGCGATGTCCCCTTAAGTAATATTCACAGTAATAACATTAGGTAATATGATTAATACCTAAAATATATTTAAATAAAATGATCAATACTTTTGTTTTAGGAAGTTTATTTTTTAATAAATGATTTCATAGAATTAAATCCATTGTATTATTTTATCTATTATTAATTTGAGTACCTCCCACTTATTTACCTACCTCTATTTACAGGCATGAAATAACACGCGGAGATCAGATTGAAAGATGTGATGGTGCATCAGACTCGAAATTCTGTAAGTGAGTTTTAGTGCTTTTTCTTGTTCATTTTATGTTTCAAATGGTACTCAATAATCATGGTATTTTAGTGAAGCCGTTTCAGTTCTATGTACAGATTCAAGTGCTTTGTTAAATACGGAGTTAAGGTTGTCTTAATTGAATTACAATAGTCTTGGTTCAATGCTTAAGATGCGTTTCAGTCAATATTTTTCAGTTCATCGTTCGATTTATTCAAGCTAAAGTTTAGTCACAATGTGAACATTTTGTTTAATTACATTTTGACTAAACTTTAACTTGAAAAATCGAACGATGAACTGAAAAAAATTTACTGAAACGCATTTCAACCATTGAACCAAGACTATTGTAATTCTTTAAATAAGACAAGCTGACTTTCGTATGAAACATGCCATGATTTGAATCAAGAACTGAAAATTCTTACAGTAAAATACTTTATTATTGAGCCAAGAGATCTCTTATCTCCGTATGAAACATGCAATGAATTAGATCAAGAACTAAAACTTCTTTATTGAAGTACAGGGTTTTTAGATCAATAATAATGACATTATTTGTTGGAAACAATCTGATCTTCGTATGAAACATGACATGCATTGAACCAAGAACTGAGATTTCTTGCAGTGAAATACACTAATATTGAGCTAAGAGATTTCTGATCTCCGAATGAAACATGCAATGAATTAGATCAAAAACTATAACTTCTTCAGTTAAGTACCTGCAGTCCAGCACGTTCTTAAATCAACAATATTAACATTATTGATTGGAGACAATCTGATCTCCGTATCAATTGCTTATTGATTTGAATTAAGAACTGGGCTTCTTCACTGAAATACGCTATAAATATTGAACTAAGAACATTGATATTATTCTTTCTAGACAACGTGATCCCCGCTTAAATTCGATTAAATTATTAAACTAAGAAATAAAACTTCTTCACTAAAAACGCATGATTATTGAACTAAGAACATTGAGACTATCTTTTTAAAACAACGTGATCTCCAGAGAATAACTTATTGTTATTGAACAAGTACCATAAACTTCTTCACTGAAGAGCATCTACTAGTAATTAAGATTGTTGGTATTTTTCATTAGAGATAAATTTTCTCAGTGTGAAAATAGAATTAATTGATGCAAGAGTTAAAGCTGCTTCACTGAAATATGCCGTAGCATACAGACAACTCATTTATTTTTCATACTGAGAATTTATTTTCTTGTAAGAAAACTCCGGGATCCGTTTGACAAAGTGTTCAATTGAGAAAAGCATTATTCTCAAATATATTGTTTAATCACAAGTATGTAAATTCTAGAAGGAAGACAAATATCTTGACTTAACTATTTATTTACTAGCATTGAGAATAATTGTGTTTTGATACAACCATTTATTGTTTTCCCCATATATGAATCACGGAAATTCTTGACCAATAGATATATTCTTGATCAGAAACAATGACATTTCTTGTCCAATAAATATATTCTTGATAAAAGATATTGCTCTTCATAGTCGGAGGAGTAATCGGAGAACTTCGAGGAGTACAATCTAGATTTAAGACATAATTGTCTTAAATTTGAGAATTTAATATTCTAGACTTAAAAAAAAAAACTTACTTATGCAAAGAAAACGTTTCTTTCTGATTGCAAGAATAGGATATTGCCTTGGTTAGTGAGTATAAATACTTGGAAGAAAAATGAATAACAAGACAAATATTTACTAATTTTAAGAATAAAATGTTTTCCCCATATATGAATCACGCAATGTCTTGACCAAGTGAAATATTCTTAGTTTAAAACATTTTTTTTTTTCCGTGTAGAGAAAGAATAACAACGCGGGGTTTTAGATTTAATTCGAAATTGTCCTTATTTCTATCAATGCCAAACAAATCTGCGCGCAATAGAGACACAGTGAGACACTGTCCGACGAGTGTCTTTATGAACTTCGACAGTTAATTATTTCGACAGGGTCTCAATTTCGAATAACAATACATAGTTCGATTACTCATACTTCGACAACACACACCTTCGAAAAACACTTCTTCGACAGATCCCTTTTCAGCGTATTGTTATCTAGCAATAACATTAGGTATTTATTATATGTGTAGATAAGTAAACTTATTCTGCCACTTATACATTACTTACTAGTTAGAATCTTACTATATTCCTTTTTTTTAAATCTAACCTAAAGTGAATTGTTCCAAAACCGGGATAAGCTGTTTGCGAAACCTTTGAGCAGTCAGCAGAGCCCAATAAAAGGGCGCGAAAAAGTTGAAGACCTCCCGTAGTTCAACTGCCTTTAGCCCTTTACACGCACATGTATAGTCGTACTGTGGCAGTGCGTAGCGGGTAGCATATCGGCGGTCGTTCTCTCGTCTCGTGCTCTCGTCTGGGACGCCGCGGCTGGGGAAGGACGAAATTAAAGTATTTACCGAGCCGCCCGAGGGTTGGCCGGGTAAGGGCGGCGCGTCGCGGCTATGACCGAGACAGGCTGGGTGAATGCACGCTCCGTACAACGCCACGCTACGCTCCCTACACTACTCTACACTTATAAATGCGTACACATGTTATTATAGCTCGATTTAATACCTATTCGTGTCTGCAATAAACATAAGGCATAGACTGCATTGTTTTTTCCTTGTAAAGTGTAAACAAATTGTAGAATAATCATAACAATAAACAGCAGCGAATAACTCACTGTTCATCTAAAGCTCATCGGCTAACGTGGGCTTTATTAAAATGAACAAAAACATAAATCTGAGCCTTTTCCCCAAAGGTAAAAGCAAGCCATATTCCATTCTTGACTTTAAGATTACCCGATGACAAAAGAACTAAGCACAAAGAGGGTCTACCTACGTCATAGACAAGATTATTCTATTTTTATGCCGTTTGTATCCGACCGACCGTTAGGAGAGTCCATAACATAAATCCGAGACTACTCATCTGTAGTGTAGCACTCAACTCTCAGTACAATTACATACATTCAATAGCTATAGAACGTAGCTTAAAGCAGTTTCCTAGTATGGAGACACATTCACATGCCTTATCTTTTAAATCTGTGCTGGAAATGAATGGGGCCTAATTGTTGCTATAACCGTTCGGTAACCATGTAGGTAAGTCTGGTCGCTGCGCTCGTTGCTTCATATACTCGCGTGGAATAGGTATAATAGGAAAGCCAGAAAGCAGTGTTGCCCGCACTCACCTTGAAAGTCTAAAAGGGAAAACCTGAGAAAATCTGTAGACAGAATGACGAAGTTAGGTATTACCTCTCTTAGTTTTGTTGTTTCGTAGCCTGCTCTGTTCCACTCCTGGGGAAAGGCCTTCTAGATTAAAAACCGGCCAAGAGCGTGTCGGGCCACGCTCACTGTAGGGTTCCGTAGCTTCCCAGACCATTAAAAATACCAACATTTTTCGTCAGCAAAAATAACTTTGTTTTTCATAGTATTTGTATGAAAAACAAAGTTATCATTTGCGTTTTTTTGAAAAAGTGCTATATAACTCAAAAACTATTCAACTCATCAAGTTGAAAATAATTTTCCTAGAAAGTTCATATAAAGGTCTACTTCTGTGATTTTTTTCATATTTTTTAAACTTATGGTTCAAAAGTTAGAGGGGGGGGGACACATTGTTTTTGACTTTCGGAGCGATTATTTCCTAAAATATTAATATTATCAAAAAATGATTTTAGAAAACCCCTATTCATTTTTAAATACCTATCCAACAATATATCACACGTCAGGGTCAAAATTAAAAAAAAAATCGCTCCCCACTTTACGTCTGGGGGAGGTACCCTAATAAAAATGTTTTTTTAAATTTTTATTTTTGCACTTTGTCGGCATGATTGATATACATATTGTTACCAAATTTCAGCTTTCTGGTGCTAACGGTCACTGAGATTATCCGCGGACAGACAGACAGACAGACATGGCGAAACTATAAGGGTTCCGTTTTTTGCCATTTGGCTACGGAACCCTAAAAACCCAAAAAGGATTCACTGAAAACTGATGCATTGCAGTTTTTTTAGGATCGCTTAGCTAACGTGTCAGCGTCTGGAATAGGCATGAAGACAGTATCAAAAAATTACAAATCTATTTAGTCCGTCAGTTAGATTATTGAAAAATAATGGACACGTATTTTTTATTTTTGTAAATCAATGAATATTGACAAAGATAAAACGCATCAAAACTCGGGAGTGGGGGCTCGTGACGTCAGAACTAGCTAAAAATTATACCGAGACGTGACGTATTGGGAATTTTAAAAGCGTCGTATCTTCGTCAATTTTGATTTTCAAACATCAGAAAAAATACGGGTCAAATATTTTTTAATAATCTACAGGACGGACTAATTAGATTTTTTTTTGTCGTCTTCCCATTGTAATAAATATCAAAGTCATTTGTAGGTATTCTCTGGCTAGGCACTTCAAATCAAATTATATCTCATTAAATAAGGACACCATAGTTGCAACACTGCAGGGACACGTTGTTAGTTCGTGAATGGGCGCGGACAATAGGATCCGCAAGCTTGCGCCGGCGCTGCTGCCTGCGCGCGGGCACAGTGACTCACGCGCAGACCACCCACGCCTTGCAATACCGACGAGTTAGGTACTACTAAGTGCGCCTTTGACGAAACAATAGCAAGCTATATTTTGCAGTAATGGTAGATAGGTACCCTAGATTTCTTAGATGAATTCCACCAAAGGGTTTCCGGGTTTCCACAAGGGAAAAAAGATTCGCGCCGATTTCGACATAGCGCGTGGGGACATGAACACGTGGTTTTTCTTAGGGTTCCGGTTAAAATTTTGACAAAAAGTGCTTTAGATTGTTCACCCTACTGCTTTCGTCATCTTTCAGTGTGTTTCTAGAATTTTGTGCTTTAGCGGTTTCCAATTTATTCGTGAAAATACTCAAAATCAACATTCTTTTGATTGAGTGATCAGATCACGCACGAATATCATCAGCCCCCAACAAATCTATGGAAGTTTCGACATCCAAAAACATAAACAAAGAGCCAAACAAACAAACCCGGAAATCTGAATCACGCCTTTGTTCTTTCAATCCTAATACTGACTACTGGCCACTGTACTAAGTGCGTGCTAAGAAAAAACGATACAAGCAACATTATTTATAATATTTCTTCATAACAAAGACTATTTCTGGGAAATAGTCTAAATACAAGCGCTTCTCGAAATATCTTCAAAACATTATGCACAGAACAGACGAAAAGCTTTTAGAATTGCTTTTACCAGCTAATGTAAGTGGATTAGTATAGTGGCAGGGCCGGTATGCGTGGAATGCGACTTGGTCTCGCGAACGACGGTGCAACGGGTGGCAACGGAGTGCAACTTTGGCGAACGACCGCCGACCGTGGCCAAGGTGCGATGCGTGGCTTCGCTCGGCCGCCGCCCGCCTGCCAGGCTTCGCGACCATCGACCGGCGACCGACCAAACCCTGCGGACCAGTTTACATTCCCTCCAGTTGATTCATCCCGGCCTGTCTTAGCGGATGATAAATAAACTTAGCGCAGATAACTCGTATTCTGATCTGTATTGTTGTTAATTCCAGAACCGCTAAACTTAGGCGCTGTTATTTACTTGACACTTTTAACAGTGTTTTGTCAACTCTTTAAAGTAGATATTAGCCATAAGAGATTTTCTAGATATTGTAAATAAATTAATAGTAAAGAAAACATTTTTAAACAAGCTTTCATTTAAAATGCTAATAATAAAAACTTGTTTTAAGGCGCTACCCCAGGCAAAATTAGCAACTCTATTTGTGGTGATTCAAACTTCGTTTGAAATACTATTAGAATAAAGTTCTAATCAGCTTGCACTACAAAGTGGTTTTTACGTCAGTCACTGCGGGTCGAATAGTGCGAAATTAGTGATTTTTATTCTTTATAAAATCAAATTTCCGTCTTTTGAAAAAAAAAAAACTAGCATTATGTTCATTATTAAATTGTCTATCCATTAGTATAAGAAGCAAATCAAAATAATGTTAACTTTACGAGAAGAAGCATGTTATAAATATTTTTTTCTCATTTTTGTGCTTTCATTGTGAGGGGATTTATTACACATTATGAGACTTAAAATAAAAAATAAAACTACCACTTTGCAGTCTAAGAATATGTAGAAATTTAATGTATTTTTATTACTTGGTATTTCTTTTGGATAAAGAGGAGTTGGCTCCAAAAAACTGCACAAAAAACGGCTTTTGCCTGGGGTAGCGCCTTAATAAAGAATGTTTTTTTACTTTTGATTTTTAGTTTTCGTTGTATTTTTCTCAGCAAACCCTTTTAATTGATACTTACCCTTATCATGAGAGGAATACGTCACTTGGCTAACCTTGCATTTTTGAAGAAAATTAAGGTCTATCGACATTGAACTCGTATACAACGTTTCGTGTCCGTGTTATTAACTGGAAACAAGTCATGTCGGTTATAAAATGTGTTGTCAGCAGACAGAACCAATGATAAACTTTCAGCCGACAGTGGCCGAAAAATGGTGTGCAAATGTACGGATAACTTCCCTACTGTATACATTCATACGAAACGTGTTCGTGCATTGAGCTATAATTATATATCTATGTGTTCGTGCAAGTTAAATAAAAACTAATACTTACACAAAAACACATGCGCTGTCATATTATGATATTGATCAGAACCAACAAGAAGTTATTTGTGAAACAGTGATTAGATAACTAGATTCATTTTGGGGTAATCTTCGCCCACAAAAAAACTTAATAAGCTGATTGGCCATCAGTTGATGCCGATGATGACATAATATGGTGAAATAGTTGGTAGGTTGAATTGAATGAAAAATCAAACATCATCGTGAATTGAAGAACTTCTTTTAAATGGCTATTTTTTAATTGTGAAATAAATAAATTAGTTGTGTAAAATGTGTAACAATATCTAATGCGTAGCTAATTGTTGGACATGCTTTGAACCCGCTAGGTCATGGACCTCCAGAAATTATGCGCAGTAAACAGAGGTTTTTCTTTGTTTCAAGGCTGTACCAGTTTTATTTCGACTTCCCTAATGATACTTGACAGAGTGTACGTGAGAACGAACTCGTATGTCTCATCTGATTGAAAAGCACATTACAATCATCACAGAGTTATTAGGGACACTTGAGTCAAGGTATCGTAAAGTTATGAATTAAAATATATTCATATAGGTACTTCAACTTTAATATTGTTTTCCTGTATAAAATAAATAATTTAGGTAGGTATATCCGCGGTAATGGCGACTACGGTAATCAAATAAAAGCAAATATTAATAAATCTCTGCTCAAGTGCAGGCTGTGTAGAGTTCTACTTTCACATCGTAAACTTTATCGTTATTGAGCAAGAAATTATAGACAAACAAACTCAGTAATATTCCTTATTCCGTAGTTATCAAGAATCCCTCTAGGGTTTGTTGTTTTTTCCTTCAAACTGCGTTTTGATTCTCAAACTTATCTCCATTGTTAAAACTTTGCAAGCCAATGTTTTCCCGGAAATGAAAATCCGTTAAAGATCAAGACATTTCCATTCGATGTGTAACAGCTTTTTACCACTTGCTTCTGGGTTCAACGGCCAGACAGTTCGGATCGTTGATTTTTTCGCTTGAGTGCTTGTCTGTACTCACCAATTTTGTGGTACACTCTTATATTTACTTATTTGCTAAAATATATTCTTTGGAAATACGATGTTCGTGTTCATTCGGTGAAATATTAAACCATAGCTGCTAGTGAAGATTCCTTGCTGGCAATTTCAAACGCAACGGTCACCGGCAGGCTAGCCGGTTGAGTAAAGTTGAATGTATCGGCAGGCATCTCATCCTTCGTGGAATTTGCACCCACACATTCTAACGCAGAACTGCACATTATGATGCCGCCCTCGCCGCGCGCCGTTGCCGCCGCCGCCGCCTTTATACTTTGTTGTTTTTTCTACTCGCCATACTTTTCCAAGAAGGATCGAGATCCGAAAAAATAAAAGCGAAATCCTGTGCACCTATTGTGATTTATTTTGAATGAATTGTTGTTTCACTTCACAGGTAACACCGACAGATTAACAATTGTCATTTTGTCAAATAGGTACTGATCTGTGTAGATTTAATTTTAAGAAACCCAGTAAGAAATGGTAAGTACATAAGTACTTACTTAATTTAACGTTTTTTACCTAATTCTACGTAAGTAAAACAATAAAACAAATTGAACACGTGAGTTTTGTTCTCAACTATCAATTGAAAAGTAATGGGTCGGTACGGTACAATTAATTTACAAGCATTAGGCACAAAAACAACGTGTTGTTTTAATAATTATACTTTGCTTCGTACGCAGATTTTCTATTTTTCTTTCTGAAACTAATGAAATTATTAGAAAATACAATGAGAAATAGAAAAAAGGTCCACAAAATATTAAAACATATTACTCAAATATGGAGAAAAACAAATCGTAGTAAGTAAGCGAGCGTGGCGTTTGTATTTGTGGAGCACGTGGTCGCCGCCATCTTGGAGCACATGCTTTTGGCGCGAAAGCCGTGGTCCCTTTTCTAATATTCCAATACAACATAATGCTGGCTTCCAAATTACATTTCTAACAGATTTAAGCAGTTTTGTTGATCAACTTAACTTTCCAGTGGAACAGAATTAAAAATTAACCACACAACAGCCCCTAAATGTAGGTAGTTAGGTACCTACTTATGTATTTCCATAAAAATGATATCTGCGACAGATTACAGAATCAAGTCCAAGGTTACAAGGTAAATTATAGGTATTCAATCCAATAGGAACTCTGTGTATATTTCCATAAACGGATGTATTGGCGCCAAAAAGCGGCGGCGGCGGCGTGGTACCTACTTCCACATTAATGGCCGCCGTTCATTGCGCTCGCTTGGGTGTATTGCCCGTTGCTCACCACGCGCATCCTGCCTACTACGTTTACTGCGTCCTGCTCGCACTCATTTCTTATGTTTATACACAAAAGAGACGCCCACTTCACGTGCAGCAATTTTTGTGCCACAGAAGGACGCGCCCGAGATCAATGCACTTTCCGAGGACAGCGAGCCCGTTTTTATTAATCGTTAACGTTGGGCTACTCTCGCCGAAATAGGGATCTTAGTTGGTAGCCCTAAGAGTTAATTTGGCCGTAGCAAGAACTTGGAACTAGAGGTCGATGTCTAGACGCGCGGGAAGTGATTAAAGTATGTGGAATTGTGAGTGGAAGGCATTCCGCTCGTACAGGGCTGTCCATGTAGGGTGGGTCATGGGACATGGCTCGGGATTTTGGATGAATGGCTCTATTATTGAACAAGATGTAAAATTCTAAAGATGAGAAAAACATTTTTTGTTGTATTTTAAAATTAGGATGAACAAGAACTTTCAAAAGATCAAGTGGGTGAGTAGGTATTCTTAACATTGCAAAACTGCCACCCCTGTTCAATTTATGTGTATGGTGCCTGCCGCCTGGACTTCGCTGGCAAGGCAACTTTTAACACGCTTTTTGCCTTGCACTTTACATAGTCTTGCCAGTTATAAGGCTTACTTATTTTTAACCCAGACGGACTGAAATACCAGCGCTCTGACTAGATTTATTTTTAGTTTATCCTTCGCAAAGGACCAAGTTATGTTAATTTTCTTTATGTTGATAGATGTTTGTTACTAAATTTATACTTATTTAAATTTATAATGTTATGTTAGCAAAATCCGCATTATCATTGTCTTATTTATCATAACTAGTAAGTATATTAGTTCTGGACCCGACTCTGCCTGTTTTTCTAATAAGATCTCATTAAATTCTGGGTAAAAATAACAAAATGTAAATGACGGAGTGGGTAAATCCCAGATTGTTTTTGTGTAAAGCCACATCACGATACGATATCTATTGCTTGGCGCTTGCTAACATCTTTTGATCATAAGGAAAATGATGAGTAGAAATGAATCATCGTAAGTACTAATAAAAATACTGCACGGATACTTATTGTAAAGTTTCCTTTATAGGTACGGTACGGTTAGGTATTTTTTTATGGACCGTTATCCGTAAATATAATTTTATGCTACTGCATCTCAAAAGGGATTTCTTACCTGCCTTTAACAAACTACTGAAACAAACAATTTCTCTTTCTATAAATAGAATAAATAGTAATGTTTCATTCATTAACTTATTCAGTTTTAACATTGTTTGCTGGACTTATATAAGTGTTTACAATAACACAAGGGCAACTGTATCGTGATAACCTCTTATTCGTAGAAAACGAAGATTTATTATGATCATTTTTATGTGAGTGATACACTTTTAGGTGTAAAATGGTATTTTTTAACCATTGGTTGCGTATATAAATGATAAATAAATAATATTACATAATAAGATAAAACCGACTGATACATAAAATATAAGCTGATAGTATTTCATGACTGTTCATGCATGACGTGCGGTAGAGACAAATTGACGTTAGTCAGCAAAATACACTAGTAAACAACCTGCTACTTAACCTAAAAAATACTTTTTAAGTAATACTAACAGCTATGATAATTAATTATAAACAACTGTTCTATTTTTAACCAGGCGATTGCACAAATAAACTTAACTTAGTACTTATAAACATGTTCATGCCTTTTGGAAGTGCATAATGATAAACATATTGTTATCTCGGCACAAATTCTTGTACTTTGACCCGCTCTACTATCTGTGATCGCAACTAAATTGTTTGTTGTGCGTTAATTGTTTTCCGATGAGACAACACATGCTCTGTCCATTATTTTATCGATATAGTGTGCGGGTGGCACTGGGGAGGGGGACTCACTGCATGCCACGCCGATGACTACCACGTCATTAATGCATTATAAGGAATTCATTCATCGACAATCGTATGGCCCTCAATTATCTTCAGTGTCTCACATCATTATTCCATATTTCAGTAAATAAAAAATAACACATGCATTTAGATGAACTTGGTGTTACTGCTTAGGCCCACAGAGAGACGTGTAATCTGTCCCAGCAGTGGGAAAATAAAAGCCTGGTCATTCTTATAATTTATACGCATGTCAGTGTTGTATATCAGTAGCTATGGGTTACTAATTAATGTTTTAATGAGGCATGAACAGGAAAGAAGCCTTCTAATAGTAAAGGAAGCTTCACATAGAACCCGGGCATCAGATTACACAACTTTATCGGCGTGCTCCAAAAAAACAAACACATAGTGTAATAACAACAAATTATTTTTATATCAATTTACTTGTTACGACTCTATTCATAAACTGTACCGAATTACCAACTCAAAGATAAATGAATAAACATTTTAATGACAGACTCGATCAAGCAAATAATCCTTAATGTTATTTTTGCGAAAAATAAAATACCTTTGTAGGTACTTACTTACATTTAAGAGATTTGCAATAAAAATGACAAAACTTTCAAAAATATATTCTAATCGATACAGACCTACCGCCTACGTGTAGGGATAGCCGATATTATGTTTAGTGTCCCGCATTAGTCAGTGGCTAGGTTAAATAAAGATATTGCGAGTACCTATTTGCGAGTTAGCGAGTTCACCTCACCCGCGGGGCCGCAATTTGAAGGTTATCAGGAAAATAAAAGCTACGGTTAAGGCCCTTGAATAAATTCATCGGTCATCGAACTTGTCACGCCCGTGTGTCGCGAAAATAATTAATTAAAATTCTGTGAAATTGCGAAGCGACGCCAACTACGCAAGTGATTGTACTTATTGTAGGTAGGTAGAACCCACCTACCTAGGGTTTTCAGGTCGTCAAACCTAATAGCCGGACAGACCAGCCAGCTTGGCCGGACATTTGGGTAAAAAGGCCGGACACGCTACGTTATTGAGGTTTAGTGTTTTTGGAACGACAAAAAATTGTATGTAAAATCAAGCTTTTTTGATTATTGCCATAAATATTGTTAAATTCTAATGAAATTTAAATAAAATTGAATGCCAAATCAGTCGTAGGTACCTACTTTATTATTAATCAATCAAATAAATTCCTCAGTCGGCTCGCCTGCGCTTGGCCACGCTCGGCGCTTGCTCACAAAAGCCGGACAAGCCGGACACCGTTTATTTTGGCCGGACATGAAATCAAAAAGCCTAACTATGTCCGGCTTTATCCGGACGCCTGGCAACGCTACACCTACCTAGTTGTTTTATTAAAGTACAAATACCTACCACTTGGAAATTATAATTAGAACCACTAGGTAGGTACCTGAAGCCCTATATTAGGACATTATTATTTATGATTATAGCTGTAGTTACTTTAGTTGGCAGAAATGATACAGATCTATGCACTCTAACTTAGGTAAAGTTAGATCTCAAGAAATTAATTAAGTAACATTAACCACCTACTTATAAATAAATAACAGCCAGTTAGCGAAAATTTTCAAAATTTTTGTTTCAGACTCAGTAACATTTACAACGCAGATTATGTTATGTTTACATAAGTGTACATTATTTATGCCATAAGACCGTTGAAGATTTAAATATTAAATATGCGAGGGGCACTCGAGCAGGTGGTTCGAGAGCGGCGGATATTACTTCCAATGGAGGGTCCAACGACCATACAGCCTATAGACTCCTAATAACAGGCGACCGATGTCTGTCAACACATTAGGGGTATAAATCTTATAGCCGTCGTCACTCACCGAGTTCGAATTAGTTTCGACCACTCCTGTGAGCCGCAAACACTTCCGCATTACTCCTTTAAAAAATCGAGAAAATAGACATAATATGGCCCCGTGTATAATACGTTGGTGTGTTAAAGAAATCCGGACTTCCAGTTTCCTAAAAGACAGTATCACATTTCATCGGTAATTTAAAAGTTTCATAATCTAAATTAGATTTATTTTCTAACAATATTTATCGGAGTTCATCTTATACTGGGCACTTGATGTCTTTTATATGATTGTGTCCCTTTCTTTTGAAAGTACTTTTTTCGCCATCTCTTTTCCTCGATGTTACGTGAACATAATTAGTGATGTTCCAAAGCGTACGACCACCTCTGTTGTCGATAAAGCAAAACAAAAACCTATAACTATTTATTTATTCAAAAAATATTAAGTATATTTTTAATAATTAAAAATTACAACAGCTCACAGATCACGGCGATCGTTCAGATTAGATCTGATGAATTGTGAAATTTTAATTTATTAATTTTAGATAGGTACCCACATGATCCTGATTTAAAAAATAAATGGATAATTGCAACCAAGCGAGAGAACTGGATCCCATCTACTTATAGTGTAATTTATGTTCACGTCATTTTACCGAAAATTGTTTTATCCCTATGAAAAACCGTCGCCGCCTACTAAGTTCATATAAGTTCAGATATTTTACCTACATGATTCAATCGTAATTAGAATAAAGAAGGTAATTTAATGCAAGTTAAGTATGTAATAACATATTTTATTATACCAACAGTTAAAAAATATCGATACTTTCTTGTTTGATTTAAAACTGTCCCATCCCTAGTGAAATGCAATGACCTTGAATTGGCCAATCAGAAAGCAGTACCCCGTCCCCCTCGCGTACCTCGTACCTCAGCGAGTTGACAGAATAGTTTTCTTGCGTTAGATCGTGTATTAGGCGTCTATAGGCTGTATGGTCGTTGGGAGGGTCAAAGGACTACTCAAGGCCGCAGCCACGACATTTCGGAACGTCGATAACCTCCGCTAGGCGCCTTCTCGTACCGCGAATACTACCATATCATACCAAATAGCTACCCAAATACAACTATTCACTTCGGGTTTACCCGTGTTCGAAACACTAAACAGTCACCGCTGACTTCGGAAGTTTTGTTGGATATTGTTGCATGCATTAGATTTTACACTTGGTCATAAAATAACAGCAACATAGAACACAATAATACATAGATCATGCTTACATGTGTAAGATTTAGTATTTTATTAGAGTTACACACGTACGTGCTACACATGAATACAATACATGTAAATTGCATTTTACTTATTGGAATAGCTAAATAACGTGCAACAGTGTTGTGCGACCTTGTCATACTTGCACGTGTTTTCAATAACAGAGAAGATATTGCCACCATGGAACCATGTCGGGTAGGGACTAAGACGGAAGAGAATATTAGGTTTAAGTGGAGTGGAGTAAATCAGAGTGGTCGGAGTAAATTAGTGTAGGTTACTGGTTAACGCAGGTTTTCATAGCAGATTGCAATTAGCAAGATCGATTGATAAAGAATCTCTATTAGTATAGAACAAACAAGAGCGGGCAGTCGAAATTTTACACGTGGCGCCTGATCCCCGAATTGTGTGTACATACCTAGTCATAATTAAATGATACTTAACATTTTTTTATGTTAAGTACTCCTAGTTCAAAAAATGCAAATTAAAACATTTTGTTGACAATCAAATGCTTTGTTTTGTAATTATTTATTATTCGAGTGATAAGCGTTATCTGCGCATGATTTCGCGCACGTTATCGATCGTTATCGTTGCGATATCGATACACCTACGCCGAAATAGCTAGAGGTGTGAACTGAGTGAATCGTAGTTGCCCCTCTTTTATCATATGAGTTGTACGGTTATCAGTTTGTTACTTTACCTTAACGCCATACTTAAATATTTTAATGATTCCTGAGCATCATATCATCATCACGGTCACCTGTAAGTGATTACCTACCTACCTACTGATAATAATAAGTATATAGGTAAATAAAATTGTTTATTATTACAACACATACCTACGTGTAGAATGCAATATGGTAACCGGTATCAATAAATAAACAGAATCCCATATTGAAAAAAAATGCTTCAACGAAAACTAACATTTCTAATGTATTTATATGTAGAGAAGCCAATAGGTAACTGAATGTATTTTTTTCTGCCCCCATATGGATACCGTATCACATAAAAACAGTGCCAGGTGGTGGGTTCAATGTTCGATGCAGCTTTTATTTTGTTTTGAAACTAAGCTTCGTCGGGGCCCCGCCGAGGGTTGCAACTGCCTGCGACAGACTGGGTACCCACATACGAAAAAAAGAACGTAGGTTGATCCACCTGGCGATGCCTCACAACCATTTAACTTCAATCGTAAACTGCATAAGTTCGAAAATGAAGTAAATATAAAATTAAACTTGAATATCGCGTCGACAGACTTGTTTATTTAACACAATATCACTTGTCATTTTTATTTACATTTACGTTGTATGTACGTAAACTGGAAATACACGTATGTAGGTAAGTACCTACGTCAGTATTTTTTTCAACTCTGCACACGCTGCCCCCTAAATATAGCTGAATAACTTATGTACCTACCTACTTATAAACGTTTTTAAAAGTTATCGTAAGAAGTAGTAATTGTTCTTAATTAATAGTATATTCTAGAGAATGCCCACATAACTTCTAAAAGTAAATTATAGTAAATTAATCAAGTCTCTTGTTACTAATCATAAGACAGCTCGTAAAACGTTGAACTTAATTTGAAAAGTTCGGACAGGAAATGGTATGGTCTATCAAAAGATTGACGCATAAAGTGAGCAAGTTGTAGAATTATTGTTGTAGGTGTATATTACATAAAAGCAGGGATGGTTATCAAAATGCACATGTGTGCCGCAAGCACGAGCTTCGTGCACGTGCTGCCGGCAGCTGCTGCGGCCCACTCAACCTACATAATACATTGAATCAAGAAAAAAACAACCTTTCTCATATACAATGTTATTTTAATATCATCGTCCAGATGTTTTAAAAGGTATGGGCAGATAAGATGTGAACATTTGATGCACACCACACTCCTAAGGTTACAAAGAGAAATAAAAAAAAGATCGATATTTTTTTCAGAAATCTCATGACTAAGGATTAGGAAGGACCAACACACATGACGTCTTTACATTGAAAAAATAAAACCGACTTCAAAAAAAATAGGTAACTAAAAAAGTGAAAAATAACTTTAGCATCTGAAGTCGGTGACCTTTGTTTGATTGATTTAATTTTTTTGTCACCGACTTCAGAAGCTAAAGTTATTTTTCAATTTTTAGTGGTTCACATGTGCTTGGTACACGAAAGTGCATACCTACCGTTACAATTACAACAAGCCCAAACACGACTACGATACAATCATTGTCTCATTATGGAGTTCCGGTGGCTGACTCTTGGCTTCATCATCAGATCTGATGGTAAAATGGTTCTTGTCAAACGCAAATGCTTCACTTGTTGTAGAAAATACCAAAATTGCTGTACGTTTTCATATAAAATTTGAAGAGTTCCCTCGATTTCGCCAAGATTCTATGATCAGATCCCGACTTGGTGACTATGGGACCATTTGGAAAGTACCTATACCCTTTCCAACAAAAAAATAATTTTTCAAATCGGTTGGCAAGCGACGGAGTTATGTGCGAACAAACATAAAAAAAAATAGAAACATCCGAATTGAGAACCTCTTTTTTAGAAGTCGGTTAATAAAAAAGTATGTCACCGAGTTTGTTCTGTTAGTCATACCTCAAAAGACAAGATCAAAGATGCTAACTAAGTACATAATTAGGTTAGATTAAGTTTCAGAAAAAGTTAAAAGAAAAATGTTTAATACATAGCAATATTTATTTAAAACTATGTACCTTTTATTAACAATAAGTTACTGTTAATAACTCAATACGCCCTAGTCACAAGGAAAGGCAATGCTTTCCTTCAATAATTGCCCGCATGTGCCGGCGCAGGCGCAGTTTGAATAAATCACAGAACAACGGGCGGTCATTGAAACTGGGTAGGAATTCATTCTTTTCCCCGTATTAAAAAAAAACTTGCCATTTTATGAATGATCTTTTTGTATTTCCTGTCCTAAGTAACACGCCGACCATTGTGATAAGTCTACCACGTTCAAGATACGAGAAACTTGTAACAAAGGTCTACGCAGTAGGGACTAAGGGCTTATTGATAATTGCTTCAGGGGGTCTAAAATGGCCGCTTTAGCAGAATCGTAAATGTATCACGTTAAAAAATTATATTCTTAAAAATAATGGTCTTTGTAACCATTACCATAAAGTCCATTTTAAGAATTTTTAATTTTCGTGATTCATTCGTTTTCAAGATTCTTACGTGTGGATTATTTTCTCCAGATCTAAATCTTAATTTAATTAATTGAAAACGCTTTGCAAAAACGCATATGGTTGCAGATTGTGCACGATGCATCTGACGCTATACGGCGCTGCATTCTGCTTGAATCTATTGATTTGTTCCAACTTCCCGCTCTCGACACAAACCCAAGAACTTTTCATCTTGGCTCGAACCTCCCTCGCCCTTACTTAGAACTTTAGAAAAATAGTCACGTGCGGTGCGGTGCGTCGAGGGACGACCGACGCGACGGTTTCAAGAAATAATTATACTTTACTTTACTGTAGGAGTCAGTCACCCAGCACCCTTCATGAAAAAGTAATAATATTATTCAGACAGTACTTCTTTAATTAATTATTGATTTACTATTATGTTACCTACAAAAACTTCAAATTCCCTTATTTTTTTACCATAATTTAATTCATTAAGATATTTTGCTTCATTGGCTATAAAACTTGCTTTGTAATCGAGTTTTCGAAGGGTAAATACTTAGGTAGTATTCAAGTGTAGGAGGCGAGTGAGGGTGACATGCCACGCTTCGTCTTACACACGTAGATTGAACTCGGAGGGTAGAGTGGGTTGCGAATGGGGAATGGGGTCCCCACAACACCACCAAGCCGCGCGCGCCGCCGCCGCCGCCGCTGCGCCGTACCGCACCGCACCTCCCCCCATACATACCGACCGATGCGATTATTCTGTCTAGCGAGAGGGAGGGGAGACGTGTCAATGCTCCGCTCGCGTCAGGTCGCTTCGTTGCATTCCAGTATTAGTTGTCAGTCCGCAACGCGCCGTTTGACCGAACGGACGTACGCGCGCGCAAATAACATTGAAGTATTATCGTTGTTTATTTATTTATCTTGATTGCATATCTCTTAAAATTATTTGTGTTTATTTTTTTCTGAACTGTATAGCGCCTACTTCTTGTTTAAGAACATTAATCAACCTTCATGAACTGTGACCGTGTTTTTGACCGTTTCAAACAATAACAAAACGGTAGAAAACTAAAGTGTGAGACAAGTCGAAATGAGCGGATTGACCAGCAGAGTTAAAAGAGGATCGAGGGGTAGTGCAACTCTTCTCGAAGCAGCTAACAGGATTTTGCGGTTACTTGGCGTGAGCTCCACCAAGCGCGGGAAACAGCCCTCGCCCAAATCTAAGGTAAGGTCAATGACTGTCTGCAGCCCGTGTTTTTGTATGCCCCATGCCGATGTCGGTTTGTTTATAATAATGCTCCATAACGATTCACTAGTTTGAATTAGATGATATTGAAACAATTTCGTTTTGACGTAGTAAATAGTAATGTGAAAGTTGTTTCATAAATTATTACAAAATACTCGTACTTAACTGATTATATAGGGTATTATGATAAACAAATAAAATAATTTAATATGATATAAGTAATAAAAAGTTTATATATCGAAAACTGTACTTTTAAAAATTCCATTACCGTTTTGATATTAGCATCTACTTGAAAAAGTAGGTATTTAATGAAGAGTAGACGTGGCAATGTCTTACAATCTATTATACGTTTGTTAACTTTCGCTGTGCAAAGCGGTGATTGCACACTTTCGCCCTGTTTTTCTGTGTGTCATTGGATGGCTCCGTGCTCCGTTCACTACGGCGAGCGCGCTGCGCGATACAAACAAACAACGTCGGCGGGCGCGGCTAGCGGCCACAGGCCACAGCACTTGTTTGTTCACGCGTCGCCGGCGTGACCAGCTTGTTTACTACTGCGAACTCCTCGGTCTCCGCACTCAGCAGACCGCTACGGCTGCAATCATCCAACTATCGCGTACACAAACACAACGTATCCTTACACGCAGATTGTGCCGCGCAATATGCATGATTTGCACGACCTTTTTAATATCGCGGTTGTTAGCTCACGTGGGTATTGGCCATAAATACATGTTTTAGATAATATCTGATGCACAAATTAATGTTTTTTTTTAAATTATTTTTGACTTAATTACCTTTGACTTTTAGTAAGTAGGATAATTATGTTAAAATTAGTACCTACCTCAATTAAAATAACTAGAACCGATAAATTATGCAACTACCTACCTTCATTTGAAAAAGAACACCAAACTACCAAAATATTGTTACACTTCGCCCTTTACCCATTTACTGTTATCTAGATAAAATTGACACGCCGACGCCGCGAGACTGTTTGCTTGTCCTCGTACCTACCTACCTACGTCACCAGTGATGTTGTGGCGTAATACTCCGCGGAGGAGGTTGTGTGGTTGCGTACACCCACATTCTTTATCTTTCCCGATAATTTTTGTAGGGCTTGTGCCATTGTACCTTGTGGAAAAACACTGATTTCACTGAAAAGTCAACAAATTCAACTGAACTGGCACACATCATCGGTACTAAAAGTGTAAACGACATCAAAGCAATTACCTAATTGTAGGCTACAATTTGTACCACAGCTGTAGACTAGAATACAACTTGAATTATCTTCTACTGAAATGTACAAAATATTATGTTCGTAAGTTTTTGTTTATGACCGTAAACGTCGTAGGTAGAACGACTCGTATTTCTTATTATTAATTAGAGGTCGTTCTGAGCGCGGCGAAGGATGTCGCTTGTTGTTGAATGTTCTCAACAAAATGTTGTTTACACTCCGTGATTCATGATCACGCACTCGGAATTCTCATTCATCTTTCACTTTTTCTTTGATGTAAATACAGTTTCAATATAGCTTATCCGTTATAGTTAACTGTTCACCAACTATCAGTATGCTGACTAAACATAGTTAACTCTAAAACGGATGTAGATAGTATGAGGGTATACATAAAATGCAGTACATCCGTCTGAACTTGATATGCTGTTTTTATTTCACATTCTACATAATGTTATTATAATTATCATTATTTTATCTCAAAGAAAAGACAACAATCCACATAGAAGTATTTTATCCATACAAATCTGAAGCATTACATAAAGCTGTGTGTGTTGCAAACGGCATTGCAATGTGTACAGGAAGGTTCGGTGGTGGGGATCTAGGTCGGCTATGAAGTCGGTGTTAGTGGACGGTGGAATCCGCTGCTGTGGGAATGCGAGTGTAAGTACCGTTGCGACGGTGTGGTCTACACCGCCGCCGTACCAGCGCGCGCCCCAGCCGCGGAATGCGAGACCCATTTGCGGCATTTACAACCAAGCTTAATTGTTACTGACTCCTTCCTTCCTTACCTAACTACAATTCAACGAACCATGCACCAGTGTTACAGAAGTGCAGTTTCCATTATGTTTTGATTTAATCATCATTACATTGTAACTTGTTTTCGACATAAATGTAAACAACCTACCTACTTATTTATCTTATTGTGATGAGTGTGATGAGTTGATGACTGAAACTTTCCATCCGTGATCAAAGCGTAACTCGTATTATTAGAGCCTGTCTGGAGAATACTTTAGACTCCTGGGTACCTATTTTAGGTCTAGGTTTTCGTATACAATATTGTTCTAAATGTTGTTAGCATTTCCGTCGTGTTATCTAGCCTCTGGGACTGTTTTATCTCTTTAATTGACACACGTAATTAGCTGTTGTGACCTAGTGGTAATTATAGTTTGAAACTCATCGCCTCCCGCAACACCCTAGTATTGTTTTTTTTTGCCCTGAAAATAATTGCTGTCCCACAGCAGAATCCACAAAAACTTTCACTGAAAGTAGCGTCGAGGCGGTTTTGCAAAAACCAAAAGAATGTCTCAACCTAAAAAACTCGAACGTACAGTGAAAATTGAAGAATGGATATTCCCGCAAAGTAACGGTAAAATTATAGTTACTTTCATTTGCTTTTCATTAAGTTTGTTTTTGGCTAATATACCGTTAAACACGAACTCGCGGTATTCTGCAGCGAGGTTAGAAAGAGACAGAATTGCAAATGCAGCTATCTCTGTCTGTCTTTACTTACGTTGAATGGAAGCGTCATTTTTTGTTCGACGACGGCCCCGTAAAAAATGAACAAAAACTCAAGCTACGAACTCGAAAAATTGGATCATCGAACTGTAGACGAGGCCAGTGAACGTGGCAGTCGGAACAATTTGACTATTTAAATCCTCGATGCCAAAGTCATTCATTTTCTAACTAGGTACCTACTTCTACCTTCTGGTCTCAAAAATAAGAGCATTAATTCTGACAAAAAAAAGAAGTACCTACTCTTACAAAAAAAATAACTGCCGCCGGTTTTTTTTATAAAGAAAGCATGCGCAAAGAGGTCCCGAACGTGGGAAAAAATTCAAGCTTGCAATAAAAACATTGTTTATTTTTAGATTTTGACATTCCATTGACAAACTGTAGTAAATAGGTAAATATATCACAAATGCGATGATTTTTGTCCAAATTTTAATTCACGTAGGAGAATTATTTACGTATTTAGCGGTCACCTAAATTTAAAGAAGCCGGCACCGCAGACAGCGCGTTGCCCCCTGGCCCCCACCGCGCATGACGTACTATCCACCATCGCCGCCGCCGCCGCCGCTGCTGCCAGCCGATAAACAAGTGCACGCTTTCGAAGCGCGACGACGTCGCATTTCTCTCACGACGTTCCACTAGACAGAGTCTGCGATCTCGTACAGTTCCGTGAATAAGTCTCAATGTTATTTTATTCAGTGGGTGTTTTCATTATTCCAGATCAACGGTCGAGCGTCTAGTGAGTTACGGGCTCCAATTGCTGCAGCCGAAACCATAGTAGAGACGCCGATCAAAATGCAAGCTGCGCCTGCGCCCGCACCGGCTACGCCGGCGCCCGCGTCTGCCGTGCCCGCTGTGCCTGCCTCCTCGCCGGCTGCCAGCCAGGCACAAAAGCCCACTAAAAGAACTGCTAAAGACTATATTTTTGGCAAATTAATCGGCGAGGGTTGTTACAGTACCGTGTTTCTTGCAAAGGATATTCACAGTGGAAAGGAATATGCAAGTACGTATTACTAATTCATTTTTTTTATCTTTACAAACATCTATAAATGTAAAAGCTATTGATTAAACCAAATAATTGTTTTGGTTGCAACTTCAAGAAGATTCACAAAATAATCTTTTCAATTTCTTTTTTCACAGTTAAAGTGTGTGAAAAACTTCACATCATCCGGAAAAAGAAAAGGGAGTACATTAAACGCGAAAAAGATGCCCTGAACATGTTGTTCAACGTACCCCATGGTTTCGTAAAACTTTACTGCACGTTTCAAGACGAAGAAAGACTGTACTTTGTTTTGTCCTTTGCAAAAAATGGCGAATTGCTGTCTTACATAAATCAAGTTGGCTCTTTTGAGCTAAATGTAGCTAAATTTTATGCGGCTGAATTATTGATGGCCTTAGAGAAAATGCACGCCAAAGGAATAATTCACCGTGATTTAAAACCGGAAAATATATTATTAGATGAAAATATGCACTTACAAATAGCTGATTTTGGAACGGCTAAAATCCTTGAGCCTGAAGAGATTCGTGCCTCACCGAATAATGCAGATGACCCGCAGAATGAACGATCTAGAAAAATTAGTTTTGTTGGAACACCGCAGTATGTTAGTCCAGAATTATTACACGACTGCGTAGACACACGTGCCTCAGACTTGTGGGCGTTGGGATGCATCATTTACCAAATGATTTCAGGCCTGCCTCCATTCCGCGCAGCCACAGAGTTTCTCACGTTCCAAAAAATACTCAAGATGGATTTTGAGTTCCCAGAAGGTTTCCCCGCTGACGCAAAGGATCTTGTAGAAAAGCTCTTGGTATTAGACCATACGAAAAGACTTGGGGCCAATGATAAAGGAGAAACTTATGATAGCATTCGCAATCATCCGTTTTTCACTGGAATGGACTGGGATAGTGTGTGGGAGCAGACGCCGCCGGAAATTAGCCCATATTTACCCGGTGGCTCATTTGAAGATGAGAGAGAGAAATACGATCATCTTGAGCCAGGATTGGGCAATAAGCAACTTGTGAGACTGTGGGAATTCGACTTATCTACCTCTAAAGGTAATTAATTTAATTAATGTAATTTATCTTGTTATTGTATTTTATAAAATCAAGATTATTAGCTATTCTATAAATTGAGATTGGTTTACTCAAATTACAAAATAAGGTTTTTATCATTACAACATGAGAACAATAAAGCTATTTCTGAAAATATTAGAAGTCTAAATAGATGTTAGTAGGTTGAATATGTAGCCGATGTGGACAATTACAAAGTCTCGGGCGAGTGCAGTGAAGCGACGAGTAGAGGCAACTGGTGCGTCCATGACCTGAATTCTTGGCAAATTTATACGCTTCTCGTTTCATAACTAAACCGAGTCCAATAACGTTTTATTTTGTGATTATTTCCGAATAAGCAGTGTCTTTTAGAAACAAGCGTTTATGCAAACATACCTACATTATTTCTTTTATTGAAACATGTAGCGTATCGTAATATGATCCTTGCACTCGCTGCACGAGAAGTCTACGTCATCGCATTCACAGCTATACACATTCGGAACGGACGTCCTCAGTCAGTGTATGGTTTACGGTTTTATAGTTGGCATGACGTCAACCTTCCGGCACGTCGCCGGCGTCGTCCCGAAGTGCCACATTCTCAACCGCTTATGCCATGACATGAATGACTCGCTCGTTACGCCCTACGTGTTTTATTAATGTTGACCTTATAATCAGCTGTGTAGCTACACGCTCTCGTTTTAGGATTTAGTGGAAATTGAACTTTATTATTATCTTGTTGAAAGAAATCTTGATATTTCCTCCATGTCATTGAATTTAGAATTTTTCTTTCAGGAATCTTAAACATCAGCCCTGAAGAAAAACGTCGTCGTCTCGAAGTGCAATCTCGGGATAGTAAATGGCACCAGTTCGTCGATGGAGAGCTAATTTTAAAGCAAGGCTTGGTGGACAAAAGAAAGGGACTGTTCCCACGACGCCGTATGTTGCTGCTCACAACAGGACCACGCTTATTTTACGTCGATCCAGCCAACATGGTGCTCAAGGGCGAAATCCCTTGGTCACCCGAGTTGCGGGTCGAAGCCAAAAACTTCAGAATATTTTTAGTGCACACGGTGAGTACCTACCCAGATTACATAAATTCTTGATTGCGCTCTTTAACAAAAATTACCTTACTTAGTAGAGTTACTCATTTCCCTTGATTTAGAAACAAACATAACGGGAATTTGTTTTTTTTTTACAGCCAAACCGTACATATTACTTGGAAGACCCCGATTCGTATGCTTTGGAGTGGGCTAGCGTAATCGACGAAGTGCGCATCGGTACATATGGACGGGACACGACTTAAACGACGGCGCGGCCGCTGCTCCGAGTCGCGCCCGCGCCGCTGCCGCGGCCCCCGGGCCTCGCGCCCGATCCTCGTACCTCACACGGCGAGTTCACACTTCTAGGTTACTTCTAGCCTTGATTTAGAGCATGGCAAATTCCAAGCCGAAAGCTTTCGCGTCGATGATCGACTTCGTGCGTGTCCCATGTCCCGCATGTAGCGGCGCGGGGCCAACTCGCCCCGCGCCGTCGCCGCCGCGCCGCCGCACGCACGCTGCGGAGCACGCCGCGAGCCGCGGGCGCGCTACATATGTTCAAAAAGCGCACGAAGACGCCCGCGCCGGCCGCTCCGCACGCCGGACGACGAGACGACGACCGATCGACTACTGCTCGATCACTGTGGATACTGAATGACTGATTCCTATTAATAATAATATCCCGACTATCTTAAATTATTCTAATTTAAGTTCCTTATTTAATTGTGGAATACCGACGATGATGTGTAAATATGTCTTAAATTATTATTGCGATTGCTTAGAAATAGTTAATTGTGGGGCGATGTAACTTTTATTGTATACAGGCCTCTTGTAAGAATGGACTTGTTATTCACCACCTGCGTGTTCACGAAGCCCATTCCGGTTGGTAACTAGGCAATTTATAGCTAAATTTAATATTTATTTTATGTTTAATTATTTGCCAACGGAATGTGACTGCTGTACAGTTATAATAATAACCGTAGAAAATTATGATTGGTATGTTTCTATTTTCTACTTCAACTATGTTTATCGGTGACAATTGGAAAGTAATGATAAGAATTAGCAAAGTTGTATATTTTAAACGGAATTACCAATTGTCACACACTGGTTGCTGTAGAAATAGAAGCGGCTAGACTTAGGAAGGGGGTAGCTTCTTCACTAAATAATTGAGAGGTTTGGCGAAAACCGATCCGATGGTGATCGGCCGCCTCTCACAACTCAGGTTGATAATATGCTCTGAGATAGCGATGAACACATTGTTGAGGAGTTTCAATGCTTTTTATTGTGCAAGTTACTTGTGCTGTTTAATTCTAACATAGCAAAGGTATACGGATAATGCCACCAAAGGTGACAATTACTGCTATTTCAGTGCTTGGTAATTAATTGTCTAAAATAAATTAATTTCTTAATTGCAGTCGGATTAAGACATTGGGATTGCTTAATGGATAGTGACTAGTGCAAATTTGTTTTTTAATGTTTTGTGTTGTTATGAACAGTGATTTTATGGCCATAGCAAATATTCAATGTCATGGCACTTTGGAGTTCTAAAATTGTATTCAAATTGTAATGGTGTCTTATCATTTAATCATTTTATAATAGCAGGTATATTAAAATGCCTAAAACTTGCCTGTAATATTTAACACTAGGGCTTAATGGGATTTAATCCATAGTTCAATACGAAACCCTCATTTAGCAAAATGTAGAAGAATAAGATTTCATTAAGTAGCATGAAGGATTGTTTTATTCATTTCATAGCGTATTATGGGCAATGAGATACAATATTATTGATTGGTCAGCGTAAATTGGACTTTTCCATGACATTGTTATAAATAATTAAAATTAAAACCTGCATTTAAAATTTAATAACTGTTAACTATTGTAATTATATTTTACAACATTTGTATTGCATAAATTCCATAAAGTAACAAAATAAGAAATTGAAAATAAATTGAAGTTGATTTTTCGTTTTTGTTTTATTTTTCTTCGTCGATCCTTTCACACAATATTACCTAGATAAGCATGTGTGGCCTATACCATACACTACAAAACAAGGAGCAAATGTTAACACAATGAATTTTAATACATTGTGATGGAGGATCTCAATTAAATTCTATAAACAAGCTTTACATCAAAGATACCACAAACCGCTTTACCACCAGACTAGAGTCCATGGACCAGGCAGGGTTCAGGAGTGGGTTCTCAACAGTAGACTACACCTTCACAGTACGACAAATAATCGAGACTTGTAACGAGTTTGTCCGACCTATAGTGTTGGACTTCATCGGCAACGAAAAAGTGTTTGACTCGGTTGAACACTGGGCAGTCATTCACTCGCTCATCGCTGAAACGGTGTCAGATAGATACCTGCAGATATGAGATGCAATTAAAGAAGTATACCGTGTGGCTAGGCTACCTTACAAGTCAAACTTCACGAGCTAACGAATCCAGTACACGTTAAAAGAGGGGTGAGACAAGGAGATGCGATTTCACCAAAACTCTTCACACCCTCCTTGGAAGATGTTTTTTTTTCCGACGATATTGTCATTTTTCCAGCAACGTGGAGGATCTGCAGGCCATGGTACAAGAACTGTACGACGTGTCACTCAATGTCGGTCTAAAAATGAACGCCTCAAAAACAATAGTAATGTGATGTGTTGATAACATTGATCACATTCTAGTGGATGGCCAGCGAATCGAAAAATTCAAGGAGTGCGTAAACTTTGGACAGACTTCGAGATGGCGACGAACGGACAAGACCGTGAAATCAAGCGTCGCCGTCGTATCTAGTTGGGTGGGGTGTTTTTGGTAAGCTGTCCGATGTACTCAAATCGGAGCGAGTGCCCATGAATCTAAATTCTGAAGTGTCGCATGTTCAAGGCCCATGATCCTAAAGCTTCGCATGTTCGAGCAGTGTGTCCTCCCTCTCATGACGTAAAGAACTGAAACTTGGACGCTTACCAAAATCACCAAATTTACTATCTACGGCATGCAAGTCACTCGAAGAGCTATGGAACAAGGAGTCATTTTGGCCATCTCCTACGACGAAGTGAAAAACACCAATACTGAGATGAACGAGATTTTCGGATATAGCAGAAACGATAGCAAAAAAAAAACTTTTTTGCAAAAAAATAGAACCGACTTCAAAAAAGTGAAAAATAACTTTAGCTTCAGAAGTCGGTCGACCATTGTTTGATGATTTATTAAGTTTTTTTGTCACCGACTTCTGAAGCTAAAGTTATTTTTCACTTTTTTGAAGTCGGTTCTATTTTTTTGCAAAAAAGTTTTTATTTTTCACTTTTTAGTAATTCACTTGTGCTTACCCCTTCACAGCGTACCGGTGCGGTGGCGTGATGTTATGTTATGAACTGGTGTAAACAATAGACAGACAATAGATTTCAGCAATCCCAGTCCATTTGCTATCATTTATTGAGGAGTTCCGTTCCATATCTCCGAAGTTCGTGATCAGATCATGACAATATTTCTATGGGACCAACTTGGAAGTATAGGTACCCTTTCAAACAAAAAAATAATTTTTCAAATCGGTTCAGGCGTCTTCGAGTAATCGGTAAACATACATAATAAAAAAAAAAAAAGTCGAATAGAGAAACCTCCTCCTTTTTGGAAATCGGTTAATGAAGTGGAAGTGGACGGGTTAGTATATCTGGCGTAGACTAGATGGAAGATGGGGGAAGAAAGTGCTAGAGTGGAGACCAAGGACTGACTGAGGAATGTGACAACCGACTAGGCAGACAGACGATCTCATTAAAGTCAGAAGAAACTCATGCGAGAGTCATGACACAAAACCGCCAAAAGTGGAGAGATTTGGAAGAGACTTTTGGTAGGGGGGGGGGGGGGGGCAAACATTGAAACAACCATAATTATCAACTGTGTAAAAATCGCTGTAATCACTGTAGCTATAGTACCTACAATAATTTACGTACTTTTCAACCACTGCGGTTATGATCCCGTTTATTATAAGTCTCATTTCGGGGGGGATAAATACCAGCTATCCCCCCCCACCCCTGGATACGTGTCTGAGACCTACACTCAGAAGGTTGAAGAAGAGAGAGAAATGAGGAAGATTCACATAAAACTTAGGCTTGTAGAAATTTAAAATTGGGGATAAACTTAGACTAACTCAACTTTTTACAGTCAAACTAAAGTGACCAAATACGAAATTTAAACCAAGTGTTTTCGAGTATGCCAAAACTTTCATGAAATCACCAAATAACACAATTCATAGATTTTAATATAGATAGTAGTACATATTTACTTTCCAAAGCTGCGTCCAAGATAGGGTTGCCATACGTCCCGTATATGTATACGGGACTGTCACCGTATTTGATCAAGTCCCGTATTACTACTTGTCCCGTATTTCGACAAAATACGAAAATAGAGGTGAATGGCGCGGGCGGACTTGACTGAATAAAAAGTATGATTCAATAATTTTTGTTTAATTTATTTTACACTTTTGATAAGTTTGAGATCAAAGGGAATCTGTTAGAAAATAAGTACATTTGTTTGTTTCTTCTAGCTATGTAGTAGGAAGGTACACATGCGGGCTATGTTATGTAGGTAATTGTGGTGTAGTTGAAAAGCCCCGTGTCGGTGTTGAATGTGTTATGTACGATTATGAGTTTTGGGTATCGGAAGAAAAAACGTCCCGTATTGGTTCCTAGAAGTTATGGCAACGCTAGTCCAAGACCAACATTAACCATAGTTTGTGAAAAGTGAGCAAAAACTCAAATTAATACTTAGATAATTATGTTCGGATGTCGGTTCAAAGATGTTTTAATTAGACCATCGTAAAACCGTCAAGAGTTGATACGTTTTTCAATTTCGATTACGTTTTCCATGGGTTCTTTCTCTTGAGTTGTAAAGTGAATGTAGTTTGTCGCTTTTCTACTGATACTGAACATGACAAACAAAGTTTTTTTTTTAATGTGAAAAACATCAGTCTTGTTCAGAAATTGTTGAGAGCATGTGTATAACTGTCAACCAAAGGGAACTTATACCAAACGGAAGTATAAACACCGTACTTCGCAAAACATCGAGGACGTGCAAAAGTTGCAAAACGAGCACAGTTCCATCTATCGACCGAAAACAAACAACATTTTCAAGTTGTACAAGCCTGAGCAATCATCGATAGATGGCGCTGGAGCTTATATACCTGAGCAAACATGTTTTATCATTACTATGCCAAGCCAAATGATTCTGTAATGTTTTTTAGGCTGTATGAAAAAATCATCAATCATTTTCTGAAGATAACTATGATCTTCACGCTTTGAAATAAAATCAGCCACCGATTCACAAGCAAGTGCCGTGGACCGTGGTAACCAGGGGTGCGTTTAATGCATCAATGCATCATAACTTCTTCCATGATCCACAAATAAAATTGACGGTGACGATGAATTATGTACTCGTTGGGAATACTGTTTCTAGGGCGCAAATCAAGCAAATAAAACAACAAACAGCTCAATGTCAATATAAATCAGGATAAAATTTAGCGAGGTAAAAAGGTCGCTAAAATTCATCCCAGTCAGGCAAAAACTTATAAGGGACGACCGTGAACGGGGCAGATTAATAGTCGGTTTAATTTTTCACCTCGCGGTGTGCTTGAACGGGGTGTTTGACGTTTAGTCGGTTTTAAATTTTAAACTGGACAATTGACTTAAACGCACTCCTCATGTCAGTGTGACGTTGTGACAACGAAAAAGGGGTGTCAATGTCATATTGACAAATGACAATGCTATGCTATCCAAAAGTGTCATTAATCGTAACCTAAAACCAGAAAACAGAATCTAATACTGTTGTTCATAAATTAACTCGCCTCTCCATCTGTTCTATTAAAACATGTCTTCGGCTACTTCGACTGTAATAAAATATGTCGGCCGAACAACGGATTTCAAAGGTAAAACTCTATGGGAAATAGTTGGAAGCCTAAAGAATTTCGGCGTCGGAAGAATCATTGTGCGATCTGTTTTTGAAAGATACCCGGAACCTAGTTTCATGAAAATTGTCAAGGTTGAAGCTTGTCCTGATGAGGTATGACATCTTTGTGGTTTTAATTTTAAAGCTTCATCATAATGCTCTTCAGTAGACCATCTACCATAATTATTTATATGTAGAATGAAAGTAAGGTGCTATTGTCTACCATAAATTAGCTCTATGTGAACCTTTAGAGGCCTGCCCCTTATCATCAGCAGTTTCCTTTTATTTATGTGACTGCCTGACTTTTATGATGTGGCTCCCTGGTGAATGCTGTTTGCCGATGACATTGTGCTCGTTGCCGAGAGTGGGCAGATTGGAGTTGTAGTGGTAAATACTGGAGAATTTTAACCTGAAATCAAGTAGAACTGAAACATATTACTTGTTTTGTGATTTGAGCAGAGCCTTTCCAGTGCTGTGCGTATAACCCACAACCAATCCAATCTGCTCCGATTTTCGAATCTGCTGCCAAATCATGAAAGTCTGGAAATCATGAGGAGAGGCCTTTGCCCAGCAACAGTAACAGAAACGCCAAATACGTTTGGTGTGATCGTATGGTGTTATAGACACCAGCCCATTATACAATACAACTCAGGATGGATAAAATGGTGACAGGTTACTGGAACAACTTACAACCCATGGATGCCCTTCATGTAAATGGGGAAAATATAAAAGCCTGCGATTAGGCCTGTACTGTATAGATCATTATGCTGGGCTGTGAAGAAGATGGATAAAAAATATTGCATGCAGCAGAGATGAGAATGTTGAGGTGAGGTTGAATGCTATGTGGTGTGACAAGAATGGAGAAAATGAATGAGTTTAATTATTATAGGATAGGAAGTTTGACAGTTGCACCAGTTACAGAGAAGTTAAAAGGAAATCGACTAAATATCTTGGTATGGGATGTGATGAGGAGGGACAGGAAAAATCTCATTGAGGCTACACTAGGCAGCGATTTGCGATGCGTCTGGAAGAGCGAAACGAAAAAACATGGTATGGCTACATTACAAGCGAGATTCATATATTCGGCGATGACGTGGCTACAGTGCACATGCTCCACAACGAAATAGCAAGAGCGATTCATGCAGCTACACTATAAAAAGAGAAAACTAGCGATTTCGCTGAGAATTCGCTAGTTCATTGCATATTAAGGATCTTAAAAAATTCATGGCGATTCCGTGTCAAGGTGGCTACATAGAGGGAGCACACACAGGTGACACACGCGACGAGCGCGGCGCGCGAGGGCAGGTCGTTTAGTTCGCGGCATTTACACAGTCGATAGGTTGTAGTAGCTTTGTGTAAACGTGACTTGTATTATTATATTATCAATGGCTTTGTCAAAACCAAACCTTGTATTTTTGCTTGATAGCTCTTACCTCAAGTATAAATTATTTTTGAAAAAGAGATTGTGTTGGATTCACGAAATAAATAAAGAGCGCTAACTGCTGCTCCATGTTTAGCCATCCATATTGCAGGACGTGCTTGTATTTCGGATACAACAACTCAACGTCCATCGTAGATTCATATAAACCTCTTTAGAAGAGCGATCAAAACACCTCTTTAGAAGAGCGATCAAAACAAACTGATTTGAACGTGTCGCAGCGTCATGAGCGAGCGCTGAGTGCACACGTATTGCCCTCGTTCTCCAGCACCCTAGTCCGATGTCCGTAGCGTGATCCGTAGCCACTTGACAGCGGACCCACCAAAACAGTAACTTTGAACTTCTCGCAAAATAAATCGCTCATTCATTTAAATTCGCTCAAATAATGTAGCCGTTTAATACAACTGACGAATATTTGTTTTTTTCCACGTTGAAGTGCTGTTGTAATGTAGCCACTATCAAACAAAGACTCAATTTGAATCGATCGTTTTCTTAAAATGCGATCAAATCATCCATCGCGGTTTACTATACGCATAATGTAGCCACACGCATAATAATAATTAGTAGCACTATTGAACTAGTCGTGCAAGTAAGACATTTTCTAATAAATTCGCTTCAATTTCGCTGATATGTTGATGTAGCCGATACCGTGATTACAGTAATGTTGTTCCTATCGCAAAAAGAAATCAAAGATCGCTAGTAATATTTATTTTGATGTACTGTGTAGCCATAAACGTGAGCATTCATTTACTTGTTTTAATCGCTCATGTGTCGCAGGTCGCGTCGTGGCCTAATGTACCTGTAATGGCCTTAATGTTGATGGATTGAGACAGAGGAAGATCAAAGAAAATGGATGAATTGTGTGAGGAATGAAAATGAAGGAAGATAACAGATAGGTTAATTATGAACTGAATCCCAAGACATTACCTATTCAAGTTTTTCTTTACTTTTCAGGAAAGGCGTCGAGTAAAAATTTGGGTTGAGAAAACCTTCAGAGGCCGCAAATTGCCGAATCTAACAGAAATTTATCGTACATCTTACAAGCCTGATTATAAACTTATACCGAAGAATGAGGAAGCCAAATTGTTGACTGAAGTAAAAACAGCACATGATCACCCAGATGTAATCCTACCCAACAGCATTGAGATGCCACCGCTTATGAAGAAGTTTATTATCAAGGATCATGAAAAGAAAGGACTGGAAGTAAGTACAACAAGTCATAATATAAACTAGGTTGTAGTTAGATCCCAAGCAGGCATACTTTGTGTACTTAATGTATTTCATCACTACTGCTGTCGAAACGGAGAAGTAAACAATGTGAGAAAATTGACTTGATGAATATCCGAAACCCACTTACTTACCTGCACTGGGCCTGAAGTGGATTATGGCCCACACCAAGAAAAGGCCTGAGACCCAGCAGAGGAAACTTTACAAGAGTTCCTTTCACCTGTATATGAATAACATGTTGCTATGTTTGTACATAGTTCGTAGCCAGTAAACTGAAATTAGAAAAACCAGCTGATATGTTGTGTTGATGTTCGACATAATTAATTTTATGTGTTCTTTATTTAAATTAAAATGTGTTTTACATTGATTTCCAGACAATGACGGACTTCACAATGCCTATCTCCTACACATACAGTCCTAACAGAGTGAAGAGGATAGCTAAAGGTGATGAAAAACCCACAGTATCATTCACAATGGGCCTTGGAAAACCTGCCAGTCCCTCTCTCTACGAGGGAGTGCCCCTTAGTTGAAGGAAACAAAAATCAATTATTATTACATGTGTATTTAATATTAGTAACGTTTTAGAAATAAAGTAGATGATAACAAAATATGTACAATTTTGCATGATTTAACTACAGTTCGTAGTCTCAAAAATTAAAACCAGAAACACATTTTGAAATCTTCAGAACAATTTGGGAAAAAGTGCATTCGTCTACACTGAACACAATAGTATTGGTTGGGGTATTTAGTTGCTGACTGTAAGTAGCATTGCTCGCAGTCGCAGTTTCGTCTCAGTGGGAACGTAATTACTTTTTAATTTCTGTTCCCGATGCAAATGCTTTGGCCAAGAAAGGATTGCAGTCCATAACTTCAGGATTTTGGCGTTCCACCTCAAGTTTCTGAAACATACGGAATGATCTTAGAAAAAGATCTATAGAAATGATCAAGATTACACTAAAAGATAAAGTGTAGTCAATATAATATTCTGTTTCAAATAATACACATTCGTGTGATTACTCGCCAGGCGATTCACGTCAACGAGTTTCGCATGGAATTGAGCCTAAAGGCACAGTTCTAAGTCAGTCATACGCGTTGGAGTCTCGTATGTCGACACATACGAGCTACCCCACACAGCACCAACCGAAATCGTTGGAACTTATCTGTGAACTAAATGAATCCACCAGCTGACAAGGTAGCCCCTGAGTGGACATCCTACGTAGTAAAGAAACTCCGCCTTAAAAGCCGTGCATTATCAGGCTAGCTTGCAGATTATGTCCAAGCCATGTAGTGGACATTGGCATAAAGGTAAAGCTAGTGATTACCCTCCAGAAATCGCGCATTTCTTGCACTTCCTCTTGTTTTTGTATGAAGTACTGGCGAACAGTTTTCTGAATGAGAGTGGCAGCATACTCCTCGGGCCATAGCCAGGATTTTGGATAATACGGACGAGGACTGAAAGTAGGCATTAGATTGATTATTTAGAATTAGATATGATACTTGAAATAGTATGATAGAGAAACCGTTAGCTGTGCGACACGCGAAGTGTCCTCAGCAACATGTCAATCTACTTTTGTAAATGCCAAATGATGTTTATTTTGCAAATAGGTTTTTACAAACACATAAACACGTAATTTTGTTTTAAGGTAGATGGGGCCGGTGTTTCTTACCTGAATACTCTAAGAAGAAACAGCTGAAACAAGCTCAGAAACCATAGTCTCTTTTAAAGTCCAGACAATCTTGCTCAACACAAATGAGACCTATGCCGATTAGTGTCTGAGATGGTCTTTTGAAAGAAAGAACCACACAAATTTGAGTGGACCTGTCCAGTCAGTGCAAGCATTTGTCAGCTATCGTGTAGCTCGACTTCCTTCCTCCGAGCTTCAACATTAGCTAGTACACTACGATACAAGTAATGATACCAACCAGGAGCTGTTTGCTCGCGGTCTTCGTTCGCGTGGAATTATTATAAATATAATTTAGGATTTGAATCGGATTTTGTTAACAATTTCAAGGGTTTTATTTTGCACGGAAACTTAATCCTTTTTTTTTTTAAGTAGGCTAAGTTTTTCTTTATAACATCATGTAGGTAAAAGTCCCGTCAAAATCGGTTCGGAAAAGTTTGTTATAAAAGTAGATAAGTACCGATATTTAATAAACATTCAGTAAAAGCTGTTATTTTGAAATAACAAACAAGACACTTGAATTATATTTACAAATAGACCAAGGGTTAACTTCAATTAGTAAAGAGTATCTTAGATGGCTACTTACTCCTTCTTAAGGGCTAATCTGACCCACTTCATGTTGAAAATGTGTAACTCATTCTCCTTACGTGCTGGAAAACGAGGATTGTTGTTCCATAGGACCTAGAATACATTAAATGTGAATGAGGAAGGCATGGTACAGAGTTTATCTATCGATTTTGTCGTTTGGGCCTTAAAAGGTTAAGGTGGGTTGCTCCAGGGTAACCCGCGAAATTCAAATTTTCATACATTTTTTTTTGCAGTTTGCAAAAAAAAATGTGCTATGTTGTATGTTGATTAAAATATGGATCGCGGCTGTAAGACGTATGTAGTTACAGAATTTTAATTATCAATACGACCTTCCAAGTTCATAAAACTCGATTGAATGATTCAATCGCCTTTTATGAACTTGGAGGGTTCATGCATCCACCTTAGGGAAGTATTTAATCTCGTAGTGGAAAGGAAGCATTCATAAATCTCTTTTGCTTTTTGCTGACTTTGCTTTCTTCGACATAATAAGCAGGTAACACAAAACTGATACCTGCACGATGTGGTCTATACCATTGAAGAAACATTTGTCCCTGTTGAAAGCGTCCCATATCCTAGCCTTGTTTAAAGCTTCCACTAAAGCTGGCACGAGTTGAACAAATACCTCATTTTTAATGTAATCAGATTCAGTTTCTGCAAGAAGAACATTGAATAAAATTCTAGCGAAACTTTCAAACTAATCATGCGAGGATTTGATTGGCCTTTTATTATATTTGAATACAATGAAGATTGTCTTACTTGAGACATCTTCATGCACTCTGAAGTTACGCTTGAAAGAAAATAAAAATGCAGATTTAAGGTCGATTTTTAAAAGTTGCAAGAGTAGATGTTCCGGTAGGCTCCGTTGACATAATCGTATACCTAGGTAGTTAATAAACCTTTATAATATAAAAAATGGCTAAACGAAATGTATTTTTTTGTTCCTGTTGTAGTAAACGAGTTGCGCTCATACATTTTTTTTTTGTAAGTATGTTTTCACAAACACTTTTACACGTCATTTTTTTTTCAAACTAGATGGGGCCGGTGTTTCGTACCTGACTACTCTGAGAAGAAACAGCCGAAACAAACTCAGAGGTCATAGTCTCTTTTGAAGTCCAGACATAATCTTGCTCCATTCACATGAAAATCATGAAATGGTCTTTTGAAGAAAGAACCACACAGATTTAAGTGAACCTGTCCAGTCAGTGCAAGCATTTGTCAGTTATCGTGTAGCTCGACTTATAACACAAGGAGCTCAACGAAACGACGAACAATACCAAAGAAAGGACATTTGGGTAGGTCGCTTATAGAACTCAAACTGCCAGACAGTTGAGGGGTAAAAAAAATGAAAAAATAAAGTGACCCACATGGTCCTCACATTCACAAAAATAAAATAAAATTAATAATAATTTACAAAATGAATGTCAATAAAAATACGATATGTCAAATACACACACATAAAACAATAAAAAATACCTAAACAAAAAATGAAAAAAATAATCAAATAAGTACTGAAATAAGTACTCATGTCAAGTCATTAAATGTCAAAAGTAACAAGTAAATATTCATGTCAAATACACACACACACACACAAAAAAAATAAACAATAAAGTAAAAAAATAATAAACTAAAATACTGAACTAAGCATTCATGTCAAATCATTCAATGTCACAGTGTATAAAAAATCAATAATAAACAAGCGAAGTCCGAAATTTCGATATTCGCAGAGCAAATTTCATTGGAGCAGCTTAATCCCAAGCCTTTTTATCTTCGAGGTAGTGATTAACACACAGACGTCGTCTGTGGATTAACATGATAGTAGGCTTTCAGGCATAGCTTCCGTTTTATTAACAATTTGAATTTATTTAGACTAAGTGCTTGAATATGGCTCGGAAGTTTATTGTAAAAGCGGCTACATTGGCATCTGAACGTTCCCCCTATTTTCTTGAGCCTCGTAGCAGGAATAACAAATTTGTGTTTGTTTCTCGTATTTATGTTGTGGATATCACTGTATTTTTTAAGCAAATTAATATTTTTGTGTGCGTACAAAAGGTTTTCATAAATATACTGAGAGGGCATAGTAAGAATATTAATCTCAAATTTTTCTCTGAGGGAGTATCGGGGACTTAATTTATAAATTGAACGAATTGCCCTTTTTTGCAATACAAATATAGTCTGAATATCGGCGGCATTGCCCCACAAGAGGATACCGTACGACATCACGCTGTGGTAATAACTAAAATAAACTAAACGGGCTGTCTCTAAATCAGTTAAATTACGATTTTTTCTAACGGCGTATGCTGCAGAGCTAAGTTTCTTTGACAATTTCTGTATATGCGGGCCCCACTGAAGCTTGGCATCCAAAGTTATGCCTAAGAACACTGTGCTATCTTCCGGTTTCAACTACAAACATGTGTAGTAATCAAGGGTGAACCCTTGATTACTACACATGTTTTCACTTGTCTTACATGAGGTATCGTAAACTTAATACATTTGGTTTTTTTCTCATTCAGGAGTAGATTGTTAACATTAAATCAATTAACGACTTTTGCCAGGGCGCTATTAACATCATCCGTAACTAACTGCTGACGTTTAAGTTTAAATAAAAGAGAAGTGTCGTCTGCAAACAATTCTATGTCATGATTATCCTTTATGACGTAAGGCAAGTCATTTATATAAATGAGAAACAAAAATGGACCAAGAATTGAGCCCTGGGGTACGCCCATTCTTACCACGGATCCGGGAGATCTTTTCCCGTTAACATCAACTCTCTGAATCCTATCACTCAAATATGAAGTAAGAAGATCCAGAGAGGCGTTACGGATTCCGTAGTGGTGTAGTTTCCTGATTAATGTTTCATGAAGAACACAATCGAAAGAGGTAGGTTACTTACTGAGGAACGGTCGTTTAGGGGGAGGCACGTGTTTGCTCTTTTGATATTCTTCTAATTGTTTTTGCCATTTGTCACTCTCATCGATTATATCTTTCCAATTTGCTTTGGCTCGTCTTCTAATAAGGATCGGGAAATCCACTTCGGAACAAGGAAGGCTGTCAGGTAAAGTGAAACCTGCTGCATCATCATGGTCTACGGAAGTGAACTTAGGTACTCCTTTTTTACTTCTGGCAGTCATAGCACTGTTTCACGACAATCAGTTCAGTGTTCAGTGCTGGCAGAGCAAAGCGTAGAATACTTATCAAAGAGCAGAATACTTATATCAATAGGTAATAATAGGACTTATACAAAGAACCATAGACAGATCATCTGACAAAGAACTGAGTTAGGTTAGGACAGTCATGTCATGTAATGTCATGGGAGACAATTTATGAGTACTTAGTGTCAGCAGCCTGTATTTTATGTTGAAAAAGTTTTCAAATTTTATTAAGTGTAAAGAGACTGGTGAGATCATAGATCTGTGGATGAAATGATGTGGTAAATGATACGAAAATGTAATTTCTTATCCATACAATTTATTTTTAAATATCAAAATCTGCATACGCAATTACTCGGATGCTCTGGATATTACCATCCAAAGCTTAAAAGTAATAAATATTAAATAGGTACCTACATCTAGATTCTAAAATAAATATAAGATGCTTATACAGTCTAGTTGACGACAATTTCGTTTTAATAAACATCATTTTCGATAGTAACAGCATCCTTTTCAATAAGGCGAGAACTTGCCGGTGATCTGCGAGATCCAGTCTAAGTACTGCGCCACTTTAACGTAGACTCCAGGCACTCCGGGCTGGCCGCAGCCGATGCCCCACGACACCACACCCACGATCTGCCACGTGCCGCTACGCTCGCAAACCAGGGGTCCGCCGCCGTCACCCTTGCACGCGTCCTTGCCTTCCTCACCTCCAGCGCAGACGAAGCCTGGGTTCAGCTCGTAGTTGTAGCCCAAGCGTGTCTGCCTCAACTGTTGCTGGCACTGACCGTGTGATAGAATAGGTACATCAACCTCTTTCAAGATGTTCTGATACTTTCCGTTGTCTCCGAAGGCATCCTTGCCCCATCCAGTGGTCCAGCACCTTTGTCCGGCGTAGTCTGAGTACTTGTCAGGTAGACAAGCGGGACTGATGTGGGGATACTTGGTCCATTCGACAGGGTGGTCCATCTTCAAAATAGCGAGGTCGTTGTCTAAAGTGCCGGCGTAATAAAGAGGGTGCACGTGGACAGAGACAATGTCTCGCTCAATGTAAGGGTAGAACTCAACGTCGCGGTTCACGTCCCATTCACCCAGGCGCACTCTTAACTCGAAGCCTTTGTATCTGAAGTAAGAAAAGTTAATTTACAGTTTTGTTCAATGTATCAATTAATGTACCTAATCTAAGCAGAGATTAATTAGGGAATGGACTATAATCCACCACGCGGGCCCAGTGCGGATTGGTAGATACGAGTATCACATGTCTTCGAATTTTTTGGTTCTAAGACATGCCGGTTTCCTCACGATGTTAATAGAGAGAGAGAGAGTGTAATAGTTAAAAAAAATAAGCGACTTACGATTTCACACAGTGAGCGGCAGTCATAATGTGAAGACCATCAATGAGTGTTCCTCCACAGACGTATACAGATTCCTTGGGGTCCTTTTTCAAAATAGCTGTTTGCCATGGGTACTCTCCAAATTCACTCTCTCCATCTACATAAGAGGGAGTTTTAACTCTGCCGTTGATGCCCTGAGAGTGTCTGATGCCGCACTGCCCTTTGTTGGCAGCCTGAGGTTGTAGGGGACGACGACAGCACACTTGGTTTGGTCTGCACTGCTGAACTTGAGGGCGGCCAAAATATCCTTGACGCTAAAAATGCAACAGAAAAACAATCTTAGAAACATGATGGCGAACATTTTTGGGCCCACTCATTAAAGCGATTGCTTTACACGTGAAGAGAACATACCATGATTGAAACATCTACAAGCCAATTTTATTAAAACGCGGTGCAAAGGAGGAATTTAAGAATAGTGCATGAATTACCTCAAGTACGGTTATGGACATATTTTCTATATCGATTTCCCTCTTCTTTCGCGTGTCAGGAAATCGGAATGTTTGGTATCCCCGATTTGCCCCAGGACTGGTCGAAGGATTGTCATAGGAGCGGGAAAATGCGGACCGGTTCGTGTGACTAGCCAGGTCAGTATCAATAGTAACGTTCTCAGATCTATCATAATTATGAGAACTTCTATGTTGCGCTTGAGGATAATCCTCTCCACCGTCATATCTACCGTGTTCATCATAATAATCATCGAAACCTGGTCCATGAATAGCATTATCATGTTCTTTGTAGTGAATTGGCTCGTAATCCGCGTAGTTTGGGGAGTAAACTGGAGGCCCGTCATAGGGTGAGTGAGACGGAGGTCCACCGTAATGAAGTGGGTGATGAGATGGTCCATCGTAGTGAGGTGGATGATGAGGAGGTCCATTATAATGAGGAAGGTGATGGGGATGTTCTTCATAATTATAATGTGAGTATGTAGGATGAGATAGGTGAGGTGGGTGTCCATAGTGATTATAATGTGGCTGAGGAGGGTATGCTGGTGCAGGATGCACAGGATGTGCGGGATATATCGGAGGAAGTGGATACGTTGGGGAATGATGGTAATGATGATGTTTATTTAGCAGAAATGCCTTTTTGTCATCGAAAAGTTGAGTAACGGCCTTAAGTTTCTGTTGACTTGGTGTAACATGAAAATGTAGAAGAGGTCGGTAAATCTTTTCGCCTTCTTCATCTTTCGATATTTGAATTGAGAGCAGTGGATTAACTATTGCTACTCCTAGATTTATACCGCCGGCACTCACAGCGTGACCGATAGGAGCGAGGTGGGGATTATAAGGGTGGTGATTAGTTACACTGGGAGCACCTGGGACGCCGTGGGGTAAGCCAAAAGAGATACCAAACGAGGGCTGCACATGTTTGTAGTCGATACCGCCATGATCGCTGAAGCCAGGCAATCGACGGAAGCGCTGTAGTGATATTTTACTTATATCAATAAATGAAACTATTATTTAATGTAATGTTAGAGATTTTGTCAGTGCCCAATGTTTAGTATATCTTTTGTTGATGTTACATTCGATTTCGGTATTTAATTATCATGTCATGGAATCCAAGTGTAACACTGTTACCCCAGGCTTTTAGATATGATGAATAAAAGTCACGAAAATATTTCATAGGCTTTAGGGGTTCCTAATTGTGAGTGCTGAGAATAGGAAGAGGAGAGGTAAATGTTAAAATGATTCTGGGGAAAAAGCTTGACTTGCGATGTAAACCTTCCAACTTAGGTATATTTATGAATAAGGGTACTTTGTGCTTACCGGTTCAGCTTCTTTCTCAGCTTCTGCAGGAATATCTTCTTTGGTTTCACGTTTGCTTAAGTTCTTTGCTTCCGTAGCGTTTTGCGAGCTTGCAGCCGTTGTAGTTGCATCAGTTTTGTTCAAACTGTCTAATTGCTCTTCAGTTAATGCTACGATTTCGCTTCCTTTGTTACGTGGGTCAATTGGTAAATACAAGTCATCTCTGCGTCCAATCACTTCTTGGCTTGGGCATTGATCATATTGTACACATACACATTCAAATCCTTGTGCTTTGGCTTCGTGGTAATTTTCACCGAATGCGTTTTGTGCGAAAGTTGCTGGTCCGTGATTGTAGAGATTGTTTTGAGATCCTCCCACATGTAATTCTTTCTTATAAAATTCAGTATTCTGAGAAGCGTAGCCACCGAGACCATTTCCATACTTCTGATCTTCGAAAGCGTTGTTGGCATATTGATTTGGTAGGCCTTGACTCAAAATGTTACCGCTGTGTCCAACTTTGTTAGAATTCTGTCCATGTGTGTATTGTGAGCCGTAAATTGTATCGGATTCGTAAATAGGCTTATTGTTGCTATCTAAAGAAAATCCGCCGGACATGGGCTTAAAACCACCCGAAGTAATGCTACTGTAATCACCACCTCCCGCAGTTAGGATTTCAGAAGCCTGTGAGTGTGACCCATAACTACTTTGTGAATTCAAGTGATTCAACTGCCCGATAGATCCTACAGGGATGGCTACAGGTTTAATGATAACTTTGGGGTCTTTGTTGTCTTCGTGCACGTAATGATGATGGATGTGTTGTTGTACAACGGAATCTGTTTTTGTACCGGAGTGTGCAGACGAACCTTTGTTGTAAGAAGGTTTAGTGTTCTCATAAGCATAGGGTCCTGGGGTCGCATGGTGGTAAATGGGCGATTTGGTGACAAAGTTAGATTCGTGTCCATTGTACTGTGCACTGCTTTGGGAGAATTGAAAGTTGCCACCCGCTTCGCCATACTTTTCCGAAAAACCAGGTCTGATATTGCCACCATATCCAATCCTCTTAGGTGGGTATTTCTGTGGTCGCGGAGGGTAAGGCATGGGCCGAGGTGGGCCGTACGCTCTGGGACTACTATTAGGACCGCGGACTTGAATTGATGCAATCGGTTGACCAACAGGCTTGATGTCGACGGGTTGGGCGTAAATAACTTCCTCTGGTGTTAAGTAAGTGCGTTTATCTTGAGAGTCTTCATCTTCACACTGAAATAATCAAATTGAGTAACGTTAGAACAATAATTTCGATAAAGGAAAAAATCAACACAGTCTCATACATAATCACATCTGCCTAGCCTTTTCCCAACTATGTTGGGGTCGGCTTCCAGTCTAACCAGATGCAGCTGAACACCAGTATTTTACATGGAGCGACTGCCTATCTGACCTCCACAACCCAGTTAGTACTGGGTAATACGAATTAAGTCTGGTTGTCAGACTTTTTGGGCCACTTGGGACTGCCAAAGATGGACAAATAGCAGCCGGGACCAACAGCTTAACGTGCTTTCCGAGGCACGGAGGAAACTCGGTATGTAAGGGTGGTCACCCATCCACAGATCAACCTAGGCAAGCACGGCTTAACCTAAAGATCGGCCCGAGCGGCTGTTATTATTTAGCCACAGCAAGAACATAATTCAATTTTAAAATACGTACTTGTATGAGACCAAGAGTACACAATCTTCCTTTGATCAGATTCCTAGCTTCAGCGTCATCTCCTGCGTCCAAGGCGCCCTTGATCGTGGGATCGCTGTACACATCGTCGAAGCCGCCCAGACTTCTACCTTGTTTACTGCTCACCAGCTCGTCAACAATGTCATCAAGAACGGTGCTATTGGATTCAAAGTTCTTCTCTTGTGCTTCGGGTAACTGTTCTCCTTCTAACAAGCTTGAAGCTTTCTGGTCAGGTTGTTCAGCGGGCTGGGAATCTTTGTCTCCACCCCATGACCACTCCGCTGTCGTACACGCGAATATTATTGGTAGCAATAAAAAGGTAACCGTTGTCCACCGCATGTTCTGTAACAAAAATGTATAAGACTATCAAACGCTGATGTCATTTGATCCTTATTTTGTAAAGCATGTCATTGTTTCGAAACTGTAAGCGAAGAGTCACTTTTACTTTCGCAGACAGTCTGTAGTTATGTAAGGCTCCATAGCGTCAGCCGTGTTGTGGCTGCGCGTGGTGTGGCACTGTGCGGTCATTCGAAGGCGTGGGGCCGCGAAAGCACTCTCACACGATGTATACAGACCTAACTAAGTACGGATTCATGTATCATGGTTGGATAATGTCGTGTTTTGTAAACACTGGCATAATTTAATTCTATTTATCAAATTCTTAGCTGGATTACTGCGAAAATGTAATTTGAAAAAGTTATTTATATAGGCTAAAAAGACATACCTAATCAACTGTCTCAATTACAATTCCAGGAGTGAATCATGGGTTAGTTTAGCACATAGATATCCTATAACATTTTCGAGGTCAGCCTTTGTCTTATGTTATGAAAGAAAGCCAAATATCGGTGTCATTGTCGTGGAGTCGACAAAACTGGCACAAGTAGCTCATCGGCAAGCTGCGTGCGTCTCGAGCTATGCGGCACAAGTTCGGTAACCGTCGATAATCATTACATAACATCCTATATTATTTATCTTGTTTGTTTTTTATGCAACACGTAACAGCATAATCAGGCGTAAATTCGCATTTCTATATTTCCGTATTTTTTTAGATTATGCGGTTAGTAGAGCGAATTCAAATTACAAATATAGAACATCACCTAAGAAAAACATTTTGAAAGGCGTTTGATCTGATGAGAGCTTTGTTAAGTGTTGTTCACGCGCACCGTCTTCCTGCGCAGGTTGGATGGAAGATAATCAATTAAAATGTAATCATCGTTTTTAAGGTAGCTTGTTTTTATTGTTTATAAAATTAAAAATCTGGCCATGCTTGAAGCCGAGTCGTATTTAAAAATGTTATACATATAATTCAGGTGCTAAGTAATATCTATTTGATTTGATAGATGGTAGCTTCTTCTGTGAGACCGACTTCCCTTGCAGCGCAAGCATGAACTCGCGTTAAAGATTATTACTGAAGCAATGGTTTTGTTTTAGTAAATTAAAAAAATATGTTTGTGGATTTTTTATAAACCAAGTACGGCATGGTTTAGTTGTTATGCAATATTTTACATATTTCTGATGTTGTGGTCGAGACCGGCGCAGGCGCACAAACTACCGACCGGAAAGTGAAAGTATACACGAGGATCATTTACTTGGGTAACTACTTACTCTTATCTTATTGTATGTTAATCTTATAATTACAGTAGCCTTTAAAAATAAAAAATAAATTGCTACAGCAGTAATGTTACAATTTGGCCATGTTCTGAGTTTCCGATTAGATGTTGTTTTAAGTTATCATACTGAAACGTTTTATTAACTAAACAACAAATACAATTAATTTTCCAAATTATTTATATCGAAAACAAACATTGCAGTACTGTATTGAATCACTGTTATGTATTCGCATATCAAATTAAACCTACTACTCATGTGATAAGTTACACCATTTCTGCGTAATGAGTGTGTTTAGACGCAGCGGTAGTTGCTTTTCTCCGTCGGATATTGAAAGAGAAATTCTGTGACGAGAATGTTATTGTACCGCAAAATATCAACTTCGTTTCCGTCACCGCAAATCCTGTGATGTAACCATGGAACCCGAACTTTAGCACTAAACTTACTTTTGAGTTCTTCACTCCTTGTTTGTCACTAAAACTATTTCAAATGTTTGACTTTTCACAAGTTTACTGGCGCACTGTCTGCGTCCGAATGACTGCCACCTCTACCACGACGTCGCTTTATACTTCGACCAACGCAAAGATGCACGCGGACCGATTTTGTAAGACGATCGACGCAGCCTCCTACCACTGTACCCCGAAACAAGAATCGACCGACCAAAGTTACCTCCATCTGATCGCTAAACCACTGTCGTAGAGGTACTTTGGTAGAGGCGATGACGTCCGCCATAACATTGATCAACCCTTAGTTCATTCATGTTCCGAGTAGATGTTTGGCAATTTGGGTTTTTGAGGCCGTCTTAGCGGATCTGTATTGTTAACGTAAGCTGAATACTGACATTAAGTTACTGATGTCATACATTTGATACATGCAGTGGATGATAACTTACAAGTAAGTTATAAGGTTTATGAAGTGTCGAGAAATTTATTTGCATTGTGTGTATTTGTATCTTTCTTGTAAATATTTGAGTTCATGTTAGCTTGTGTTCTTAGGACTAATATCACAAATACTTCTTATCTTTCTGTGAAGGATGTCTTGGATTTATGCCAAGTACAACATTATAGATAAGCTGATATACCTACAATGTTTGAGCTACCGCTCTATAAACTTATGAATGAAAATATAGATAATCACGACTAAAACTCATTTCGTATTAGGGTTTCTGAACTATTAAATTGCTGAAGAGTCTGAAAACAAACAAAACATCCTGATCTTAATAATATTTTATAAACTAATTTATTTCAATGTCGACTACAACATTATACAGTGACAATACAATTGAAAAGATCAAGACGTCCGTTTCCGTTTCCTTTCTTCCGATTATTATGTGATAAATTGAGAATATAAAATATGATAAAGAGTAAAATAATGAACAACCCTTACCCTTACCCTGGAATATCGAAACATATCTGCGTACTGTTCTAAACATTTTGATCGGACTACTATTTCCTTTGGAACTGCTGACTTTCATAATAGTTCTTTTGTATATAAACAACTCTTGGTACATACAAACATACGTCATCATCATCATCATCATCATCAGCCTATAATGTTCCCACTGCTGGGACACGGCCTCCTCTCAATGAGAGGGAATGGGCTATATAATCTACCACGCGGGCCCAGTGCGGATTGGTAGATGTCACATGTCTTCGAATTTTTGGTTCTAGGACATGCCGGTTTCCTCACGATGTTTTCCTTCACCGTTTTTGAGAGCAGCGGTGATGAAATAAATTACACAAAGTAATGCGCCTGTCTGGGTTCGAACCCACGACTTACTGTTCGTAACTCGCGGCCGCCACCACTGGGCCACCGCTGCTCCCAAACAACAACGATAGATTGGTACCGTGTATGTTTCTACAAACATACGTACCAATCTATTATTGTGTAACAAGGCATTAAGCCACCCACATGGTTGGAGCTCACCCTTCCATATCAAGATAATAAGCCACTTTCTCAGGACCACAGTTTTCTAATAAGGCACGATGACCCAGTAACTTCTACTCACAGTTTTGTAAGTATATTGCCCAAAAAACATTTATATTATAAGTAGGCTGTTAATCTAAACCAATTAAGATAAGGCGGTTTTGATTAGTACATGCACACATAAGACGGCGGTGGGTAATTGGAAAACATAAGAAAACAAACAAAATATGTCCTGGAACCAAAATATCGAAAACGTGTGGGCTCCGTGGTATTTAACGGCCCACTTCCTCTTACAGAAAAATGGTTTGTGTCCCAGCAGTGGGAACGCTATAAGCTGGTTATACGAGTAAATAATTAACGAAAGCTGTAAGCAGAACTGAATCATGACTATCTGTCGCTCTATGAAAACAATGATATGTGCACAATCAATCCGTCTAATAGTCAAAGTGTGCTGAAACCGGTGAAAGCCCAAAGTATTGTAATATTGTTAACAGGATCGTATAATATACTCTAGGATTCAACAAACTCACTTTACAATAATACAAAGTGTGATACTTATTTATGACCATTTCATTTTCGATCGTCAATGTAAATGCGACAAGAATTGTCAGGCTATAGATAAGATGGACGGATTGTGTGAAAATTCGTATGACTAGAACTAACCACTGCGATGACGACTGATAAAAATGCTTGGAAGAATAGATTAATGTCTAATAATTTGGGATTGTGATTTTTTTGGATCATCATCGTCCACAGCCTTACTTCAGACACTACAGGGTCTAAGCTTCTCTTTGTTGATGTCAATCTGCACTCTTTTATTCAAGCCTAATCAAGATCACCCGCGATGGCAACAATATTGTATGCTGCATCTCATTTGGTAGCTCCTCATCAAGGTTTAACACACATGAATAAATCTTGAACACAACCAAAATAAGCGAAACTGTTTATCATTGTTCCTATACCACAATATGTCACGTCGTTGTTGCCATCTGGCATTATGCTGAGCTGACGCCCTTTTGGCATTATTTGTTTTTTTTTGTTTATTTATTTTGTATACTTTTTAAGGTACATAATTTTTAATACCAAATAAACTCAATTTTCTTTCTTTATAATCTAAATCAAAAACCAAAATTATGTCATACTAGCTGACCCGCGCAACTTCGTCTGCGTCACATATGAGAAAGAGAGGGTTACAGAGAGTGGGTCGTAAGCACCTATAATACAATTTTGAAAAAGCACATCACACACATCCTTCCGCATAATGAAAATGCGCGCCCGGTACATGATCATTATTTTGCTGCGGACTTATTTAAAACGGTGTATATCATTGAGATCAATTTACGTACCTAAGGCCAATTTTGTTCAAAATCAAATACTTGTGATTAACAACTTATTTATTTGGATAAGAATAAATTACCATATTAACGAAAACAGCTTTAAGGGCTTCTATTGACAGCTTTACATCTTCATACTTAGACACTCGATGACAGTCATACTCCAGCTAGGTCTGCAGTTCTCATCAAGGTGCATGAAATGAGCCGCAACACGATATAGCTGCTGTAAACTGTTGCGGACCTCTTACAACTGCTTACCATTTCAAATTTCGAACTCTACGTCCCTACGCTATGACGCCGTGTCTTAAAGTGCACAACCACTTTAAAGCTTAGACACCTTCAAATGCGGTATTAATATTTTACGGTGACTTTCGAAACATTCCAATTTTTAAAGAGTATTTGCAATTTAGCTCCAAATTTTTATGTGAGTTTTTTTGTGCAATTTTCTGGCTAACTATTTAGCCTATACTGCCCCGCTGAAAGTATTTTTTTTGCAATTTCTGACTTTTTGAGTACTCTAACCTGGGTTGGTCTGGAAGAACTTTTTGATTAGTGTCGGAAAGAAGATCGATTGGCATCAAAAAAATTGTTTTATGAAAATTGCAATTTAATTCAATTAATTAAATCTGTGAACGGGGATCAAGATTTCGTGAAAAAATTACGGATTGGTTCATAAGACCATTTTTGTGTAGCTGCAGCTCACCTTACTGCCCGTTTACTGTTTCCACCCTGTATTACCAACTACTTATACCGAGGAAAGCCGATTTTCTTGAGTTCCGCTATTTTGGGCGCATTCACTTCAAAAATCAAATTTCAAGAAAATTGAGAAATTACATTTACCTGTATTAGATTTGAAGTATTTACAGTAACTTTTAAAGGTTTCCACTTCATTGGATTTTATTCTATAGGTGTATGAAGTTAATTAATTTTAAACACAAAACCCTCTTTTTTACGTCTTTAAAAAAAATGCTGAAACAGGTATTTCTTTATTTTTATAAGTATTTACTCTGAGTTTCATGAATCTAGAACAATCTAAAAATTTTTTTTCATACAAACTTTACCCCCCCTTTTCACCCCTTAAAAAAAAAAACATAATTTCTATAGCCTAAATGTTATTCTGAGTTTAAATAGATTAGTGAAGTTTTGATTAAAATCCGTCCAGCAGTTTTTACGTGATGCGCGTTCAAACAAATAAACAAACAAAAATTTAAAAAATGGTTTTAATATGTTCAGTTACTTATTTTAAGTCACCCTGGTCGGTTTTTTTTTTAATCTTCAATGTACAGATTTTTTGGTCTCTACGATTTTATTATATGTATAGATATACAATAAAATGTTAATAAATGCAATTACGAGTATACACTAACAAATATACTTGCTACAAATACACCAGTAAAACCACTGCATAAAATGGCATATTTTATTGATAGAAGATTATAATTATAACACAAATTATGTCAATACAAAAGACTTCAACGCGTCGTACTACATATTGATATAATGTTTGTGTCATTGCAATGCATCTGACAGTTATGTAACAGCTAAGTTAATGCGATTAGCCACCTATTGTGCTTAGTCTGTTATGTAAGGACTGAACGCTCATAATACATAATAGGATTTGCTTGGACGTGCTAATTCCTGATAATATGGAACAAGGGTTTGTTTTGATTTCGGCAGACGTAGTGGCTTGTTACAAAGGATCACATATTTTTGTTGCTTTATACAATAATGAAGAGATTATATGAGTGTAATGATTTATGTACACTTGTATATCTTGAGTATATTTTGTGTCTACTAAGACTTTAAACGCCTTCACTTCAAAAATATTACTTAAACTGCTATCTAGTTGCTACTAATTAGAAACAGGATTTGATTTTTTTCATCACTGCGCGTTTGTGCACCACTGCTTGCACAAGATGGGCTTTCCAGCGGTGGCTTGCGAGCCGGACCTGCACGGGCTCAGTGCACGCTGACGCTGCCACAACACTTGCGCAAGAGTTCGCTGAACCATTTCTATGACTTCAATGCTCCATTGAATGAACTTGCGTGTGGTTTGTTGCCAAATAATGGCAGTAGTACTGTAGGTACTCGATTGCTGTTGAGTTGAGATGCTGATGTATCGTGATATGTCATCTGCATTCGAAAGTAGATCATATTGTGTTGTAAAGAGTGTCATAATTTGGTACCTACTTAATATGATTTTAGTGACTGAAATGTTACTATTCAGCAGAAACATCTGTACTTATGTAATAAAACACGAGATATTATGTTCATTTAAAAACGTACTGTTCGTTACGACTTTACAACACGATGAGAATAATGTTTTTTTCAATTAAGTAGTTCACTGTTCATTTTGATATACCATTCATCATTTCTGCCGAAAGACGTCCCCTGTTGGACATATGGCGTCCCCCAAGCAGGTGTCACCAGATTGACCGGTCCCGTTCGTCTCGCATCTAGCGGATCCCCGCCACCTTCTTCAGGTCATCGGTCCACCTAGTGGGGGCCTTGTAACGCAACGTCTTTCGGTTCGCGGTTGCCACTCCAGAACTTTTCGGCCGCATCGGGCATCCAAATATAGACAGCTATGGATCAATTTCTTGGAGCAGATTGCAATAACACATGTACATTTTTTCAGGAAAATTCATTTTAGTCTTATTACTCCTTTTTAAAATTAAAAAATAAATTTCTTCTTTTTTCTTTACAACTTCCAGACCTTCCGTTGACTTGTAACTGAAAAATATGAATGTAAATTTTCTTTTGTATTTCTGTATTCATGGAAGCTACTTATTGCAATCATTCACACATAACAGTTGTCCTTGGCCTGAAACAGTTGAGGATAGGATCAGAAATAACCGTTTAGTCAGAAGAGTTGAGAAAGAGGTGTGAGTCATCGCGAATCTGATTAACATATTATGTAAATAATTTTTGTGTGTCACTAAGCTATGTTATATTAATTTTCCGATGTTTGTGTGAGTTCTCTCGCTTTGTACTACATTAAAATAAATAATTAATGATGATAAAGCAATTCTATGAATCAAAACTTTCGCCGTATCCCAGTAGTTCCATTGTCTAGTTCCACTATGGGACTAGTGGGATTTTTTTCTCCCAGTAGTTCCACTTTTTCACCTAATCCCATTAGTTCCGAATGTTCGCAAACTAACAGGAAGCCAGAATCATAAAGGAGGTATTGTATATTGTTAATAGGAATCTCACAATCAATCTACGTACATTTCGATTATCATACATACAGCATGCAAAGTAGATAATGCTTCTTCATGATTCTGGTCTCCTGATAGTTTGTGAGACTTTACTATCCTTGTTTCTCATCTCCTAAATTATCTTGGCTTTCTTTTCTTTTATTTTAGTTACAGTGTTATCTGTCGGGATATTTTCTCCCAATGGGTAACGGTGTAACACAACATGGTGTAACTGAACGGCAACATTTTGTCCTGACTGTACCTATTAACCAAACTCGACGTAACGGTATTCGAAAGCGTATAAATACAATATTTTGCAAATACAATAAACTCTCAGACTCGACGTAAAGGGACTCGCGTTATTTAAGGAACCAATCGTATTTGACTATTACCTCCATTTAACTGTACTGGAACTTCTGAGACTACTTTTATCTTTCATAAACTGAATGACAGTTCCATGGAACTACTGGGAAAAAAAAATCTGGCGAAAACTTTCATGATTTATCTAACTTCATTTAATAAATTGCCTATAGTGTGGATAGCAATCATACTATGGTTATTACTAAGAATAGTAGTTCGATCCAATGGTATTTGATTTCAAAGACTATAATGATGACTTTACACCCATGATACTTTTATACAGGGTGTAAACAACCTCATCACGCAGCCGTCAACCAAGCCTTCTACTCGTACATACATCAAACTAAGTAACTTTACGCTAAAATTATTGCTGGGAAACGACTTTTTTTTTGGGGTGAAAAGTCATGTTTTGTGGTGGAACTCAATATAACGCACTCAAAACATTGTGCTGATGGATGGATTAAATAGTACGGGGTTCGTGGAGGTATTTAAAGCAAACATCTTACAATTTAAACTTGTAATAAAAATAAAAACCTTATCAAAGAGTTGAGACTGGGCCCCCCAATATCTCCATAACTGGAAGGTTCCCAGGTATGGTGTAGAACAAAAAATGATCGCAATGACGGGGAGAACAAGTGCCTGTTGGTTTTTTACACCCTTTATAAACTGTTTTTATGTGTGAATGTGAATAAAATATTTCTAGTTATCATTATCATGTAAGATAGAATGTTTTAATTACCTACATATTGTATGTATACGTAACTGACACAAAAATAAAGTGGCAAATTAACTTAAAGTTTAAACGTTTGCAACGAATTGATCCTATTTGGAATAACTTTATATAAGAGTAGCTGTCTTGGTTAGTTTTGGAAATAAAGGTTTATAACGTTAGGTAATATTTGTAGATTGAACTCACAAAGAAATATTTCTAAATAGTGTTACATTGCTTTTTTACTTACTTACTTTTAATCATGTTATTTTACACATAAAATACATTACAATACCTAGAAAGAAATGTAAGTGTAGTGTATGTATATTAAGTATGTAAAGGTATACATGTAGTATATCAACTATCTGGTGTCCACGACACAAGCCTTGCTTAGTGTGGCACTTGATGGCGCTGTGTGTAATGTCCAGCGATATTTATTTTATTTAATTTTATTTACCTACTCCCTCATTTCGCCCAAATCTAGACTCTACATTGTTGTGTTACAAGCAAAAAAATAAACTGTAGGTACAGCTACTTTATTTCCTAACGAAAGTATACAAAACAATGTGTAAGTAGTAAATAATTGCTTCATGGTGAGTCATTTCTTTCCACACAATCAATTCGAACATGAATGAACGACTGAGAAATGCCTCAACTCCTCAAGCTCTCGCCGTACGTCGCAAGTGACGTGTGTACGCTATTAAAATAAAAAGAGGTTTTACTACTACCTGTATCTTTACAATCAATCAATCTAGACGAGACAGTAAACAGTCGTCTAAGTTACCGCGCTGAGGGCGTTGAACCTTTGACGTCACTGTACTGATGGTTTGTACGGAACAGTCCTCAGTACAAGCTGTTTACATTTTTTATAACATCTTCACTGCAATTGGCTCACTGTTACGTAACGAAGATCAATGACTTTGGACTCCGGTAGTTGCGTCTTCTTTTAATTCCGACGTCCAACTATTTCTTTTTTGTTTTGATTTTTATCTTCTGCTGGAGACTGTAAACGTGTAGTAACGATTAGTTATGACAAGACTACAAATTACTTGTACGAATATTCTTAGTTCTATTTTTCGAATGCATTCGTAAATTAGTTTGCGGTTTATCTAAATAAGTCAGGGTTTACACTTTGGTTACAGCTTTATTTGGATCATTTGACTCGTAACACTTTAGTTAGTAGTTTAACATGCAACGAAAACTTCATTTAAAGCCCCGATTATGTAGTAAAATATAAGTTGATCACAGGCTGTAACAACTTGTAAACTGTATAACAGCATTCTAATACATTCTTGGTTTTCCCAAACAATTATTTTAAGTATCTAATCAAGTTACAAAGTTACTTATGAAATATTGAATGTTTTTGTAAATTACTGGGAACTCGTATTGCAAGACGCGGGTTTTCCGAATTGCGCTTCAATATTGCAACGTGCTTCGCGCAAGGCCAAGACAAGCCTTTTTTATATCGAACAGAGAATGGTTGGAGTCGCAATAGCTACTTTATTTTTACCAGTAAATGTATGTTTTATTCGGGTATTACCATTTAACTACGTCTAATTGCGTTGAAGAAAATCGATTCTCAGGGCTTCTCTATCTCATCAGTCTGCACCAAGAGTCTGAGCTTCTGGAAATAGAACTTTCCACTTGGAATGGTCTTAAGTAGGTAGGCTATCGAATAGCGTCCTAATAAAAAGTAGTGTTATGTAAGAATCATGATTTTATAAGACTTACTGCATGCACAAACTAGATTGCGTAAAGTCTTGAGCAACTGTTGTTCTTTAGTAAGCCACAGTGACACTCACGCTTTTCTTATAAGCAACTACATAGTATGACGCATAGAAATTTATAACATTACCGGCTACCGGTAGGTAATACATTGAATTTACCAGGTACCAATCGTTAGGGAAACAAATGTAATTAACTGGTATCAAAATTAAAACTCATCGTATTCTTGCCACAATTTTAAAATTGCTTGACACGTATACCAAAATAGTGAATACACAAAAAAGGTAGTTGCAACACGACTCACGGATTTCTGTGTGCAAATTAAATCGATGACCCAGATTGCGTTCAGTCGCCACGTAACTCTGGGCTTCCCTAAGGTTCCCTCCAAGGACTCCCATTCAATTACACGCACCCGACGGGTTTTTTTTGTAGGTTTAATTGAGGATAATATAGATACTTTTGATAAGCACTCATTAATTCTAAACAAACAATGCTTGAACAAAAGACAATAGAAAAAAACCCAGTCGGACTTGTGGGTGTTGATGATTGTTTCTTCCTAATAAGGGCTAATGTTTTCATAAGGGATGTTCCTGATTCTGTGTCTACGGCTTTGAACAATAAATAACGTAATTATCTACAGTTCTACGCACAATGGTCTAAGACTAAGTGCAGAAATCTAAACCCCATGATAGATAGACAGTTCTACAGCAACTGATAATAAAATTAATTTAAGGTTAATGCAAAAGAAAATAATTATATGGGTACCAAAAAGACTTTGTAAACCAAGGAATGCGATGATTACAGATTGTTAATATTTACATAACATAATTCCGTGTGGAACAATCATCATCATAGTCGTACACCCATCGTTATCTTAGTTTATTTGTGGTCGGCGCAGCAAGTCTTCTTTTTCCGTACTTCTCTATTACCTACTCGTTAACTCAGCAGTCACCTCCTTTCTAGCCATACCATCCTTCATACAGTGTTATGTCCGGGTATAACAATCATTGATATGCGCGGTTTCGCCTATGTCTGATGCAACAAGGACATTCGTGAAATTGGTGACATGTTTTCCAATATTTTACACCGATTTACAATCTTCGTTTTCGGAAAGACAAAATATTTAAGATGATTCTTTGGCGTTTGTTATGAACAGTGACATCACTTCTATTTGAGGCTTTTAGAAAGTACACGGTGGAGCACACGGTGGAGGTCTGCCCTGCGTGGGCGGAGCACCGCCGTGTCCTCGTAGCGGCGATCGGCGGCGGCGACCTCTCGCGTCCGGCCCTGGTTCAATCCATGGTCCGGAGCGAGACGGAATGGGAAGCCGTCACCTCCTTCTGCGAAGCAGTCATGCTAGCGAAGGAGGTGGCGGAACGAGAGAGGGAGAGAGCCTCTCTTCCCGGCCGCCGCGGGAGACGCACCGGGCGTCGGGGGCCACGTGGTGGCTACCGGCCACCGTAGATGCGGGCCTGTGGACGGTTAGCTATGGGCTAGCTAGCCGTCCGTCCGTCTAGTGACGACAGGCCGTGTCGACGGCGCGTTCGTGTTCCACGCGCGCCTCAAAGAGATGTCAGCAGAAGAGAGGGGCCCGCAAGGGCCGAAGCCTGCCGGGGTTGCGGGACTGTTCGAAAGAGATACCGCGGCCCCGGAACGTAAAGGGCGAGGAAGGAACATGGATGGGTTTTAGTCAGTAAGAGTCTGACACTCCCTCCCGCTCCGCCCAGAGTGGGAGAAGTCATTTGATGATTTCCCATCCCAAAAAAAAAAAAAAAAAAAAGGCTTTTAGAAAGTTCAACATAGCTTTACACAATGACTTCAAATTTGGTATTTTGATGTACTGATTAAAATATCCTACCCATTCTTTGTTTTATATTCCCATGCCAATCTAGATAGAACAGTAGGAGGCATATGCTAATGCTGCATATTTTCTCACAGAAAAATTTGAAACAGTTGAAATGATGTTCCATTATGATATTTGTTTTAGCTTAGAAAAAAATATGAGAACTATTTTGCTTAATGTTTTCTCCCTCTTTTTTTGTAGGTGGAAGAGATTGTAAACTCTTATTTATTTATCAAACAACATCTAACTTAATTATAATTGATTTTGTGATAAAATCAAATAAAATAAACCCCTCCATATTTTAATCTAAATCTTGGTACAGCGACATCTGTCCTGAAAACCCAGAACCAACAAAAGCGAGAGGCACCAAGTAAACAGTTGCCTTCAAGCCTCAGACACGACTCTCAGTAAGTCAGTACGGCACGCTCACTTCACATTACTTTAGTTACGGCTGCTATTCGCTACATTTTGATGTAGTTTATTCTGTTTACGTTAGAGGGCGTGATTAAAAACCGTAATTCTTTTGTTTTAATCTCGGGCAAACATTGCCCGGGGTGGATTAATGATTTCGGAAATCAAAATACAGGGTGTAAACAACCTCATCACGAAGCTGTCAACCAAACATTCTGTACAACAAACTAAGTAACTTTGCCAAAAAAATATTGCTGGGAAACGACTTTTTATTTCGGGTTGAAAAATCATGTTTTGTGGTAGAACTCAAAGTACCGCACTTAAAACATTGTGTGATGGATGGATTGAATAATACAGAGGTTGTAGAGGTGTTCAAAATCTTACAATAAAAACTTGTATTTAAAAAAAAAAAAACTTGTCAAAAAGTTGGAACTTTGACCCCAATTATCTCCGTAACTAAAAGCTTCCCAGGTATGACGTACAAAAAAAAAATGGGGAGATCAAGTGCCTTTCGGCTTGGTTAAGAGGTGTTTTACACCCTTTATGTACTTGATTATTAATGTGTTTTGTTTTGTTTGAGTTTAGACTCGTTTTGGTATTGTTAAAACGGACATCTGATTAAAAAGTGGCTACATAACTTATGAAGCCACTTTTCTAGTATAAGTTTTTTCCCCATATTTAAATCCAATGGGAGTTAAATTAAAATGGGAAGAAGAAATTGAATATTTAAAAGCCTCTCTTCTTCAGCTAGTTTCTTCAGAGATTCAAAATTAACTGAAGTTTGAACTCCTTGTATGTTTAGTTGGTTGTTTTAAACATGTTCACACCTTACGACCATTTGTTAAGCAATTGATTTCCTTGAGCATTGTAATAATTGTGCTTTTAAATGGCAAGCTATAAATCAGAAAAGAAACCTTTGCAAACGGACATCTAAACTTAGCTATTTAAACAGCTCCAACTGCTGTAAACGTCTACTCTGACGACCGTGATCGAAATGTCATTTATCAATACTAAAGTAATTATTAACAGCTTTCGTTGAGGAAAAAATGTATAAAGGTAAACTTTTCTGAAAAATGGCGTAACCCGGAAACATTGATAAAATTAAGTGCGTTATTATGGTTCTAGTACGAGGAAACCTTTAAAAGTTTTGACTTTTGAACGTATCGAAAAATAAAGCTGCCTACGTAAAAATGTAATAACATCGATATAATATGTCTCGGGTTTCAGGAAACAAGTGTATAAGTGTGTACATTTTTCATATATCCAGTATTCATCTAAAGTTCCAAGAAAAGATTAAGGAAGAGTTTTTATTTAAAGAAGAAAATATCTTCGTCTTACGCAATTATATTAAAAAGGAACTGCAATATTTATTGTAATTAAAAAAAAACGAATCATGAGCAGCAATACCATCACATAAAATAAGATCACGTTTGTAATCCCTGGAGGGTGAGGTGAAGCTGTTCGTTTAGGACATTCACATTTCGCATTCGCCAGTTACATACGAAATAGGGAGCGTTCCCAATGCCATCAACTAGACGCAAACCCAGTTCAGCATAGTCGCTTGCAACCACTACACCAACGAAACAGTTGAGTATCAGCAGTGTACGTGCCAAAGTCGAAGATTGGACCTTTCCGATTCCAGAGCGATTTCATCGATCGATCCTCTATTATCGGCAATAATCAGTTAGATGATTTACCGATGCCATTGTCGTATAAAAGCTTTTTGGGTACCTTCGCTGGTATCGCCAAACGAACCAAAGGCCATCACACGTCATAACTAAATATCACTATAGTCTTTGGTATGGTAGGCTGTCTGTTTTAAAAACACCCGTCATTGTAAAGTCTAAGCTAGGGAGTGTATGCCTACCTGAACCAGAATCGTTAATAATACGGAATAGACGATAAATGATCTTATATGTGTGAACTTTACTTTAAATGTCACATTAATTAGGCGAACAGAACTTGATTAATTAAAAAATATTAGACTGGCACAAATTGATTCCTTATTATTTGATTTTGCATAAAATCTAATAAATATTTAAAACTGGAATTACGAATGTACCATTCAATCACTTGATCTACCTGCCAATAGCACTTAATTGCGGATACGAGGCGGATATCGCTTGCCCTTGAAGTAATAAATATTTCTAGATCACAACGAGTTCGTAATGATTTTTTTTGCGATATGGTCCGCCTGTCGTCGCCAATTTATTCTCATTAAATGTCAAACATCCATTATCTAGTACATTATGGCACCTCACAGGCCTACATTAGGCGTAACTGTATCAACAAGTGCGACCTTTTCGAGCAGCAGCTGATTTAGGCGACAACGACAAGGACGGTCGGTTTTGTATTCCTAGACGCCCAAATAACAAACTCGGGTACTCATACATACATTTTTATCATACGTATAAATAGCGGGACGATTTTGTTTTGGTCATCAGTCGACCGAGTTCGGTTAGAAGTGATCGTCCTCAACTCTTCGTTCGGATCCCGACACAGACCTCGTTCACTATGAGATCGTTGGTGGTGTTGTTCGCTCTCGTCGCCGTGGCCGTGGCTGCTCCCAGCGCCACTGTGGAGAAGAGGTCCCTCGGACACGTGGTCGCGTACTCCGTGCCGTCGGCCGTCTCGCACCAGTCCCGGGTGGACGTGCACTCGTCTCCCGCGGTGGAATACGCCGTGTTGTCCGAGCCTGTGGTGGCTGCACGGACTTATGCCGTCGCTCCTGCTGTGTACACCGGTGCCTCAGCGGTGTCGCACCAGTCCCGGGTGGACGTGCACTCGTCTCCCGCTGTCGTCACCAGCTACGCTTCCCCTGTGGTAGCCCAACAGGTGGTCGCCGCCCCCGCCGTGTACGAAGCCCGCTCCGTGTACGCTCCCGTGGCTGCCGTGTACTCCGCTCCATCCGCCGTGTCCCACCAGTCCCGCGTTGACTACAAGTCGTCTCCTGCCGTGGTGTCGCACCAAGTGCTGTCGCCCGCTGTGTACGAAGCCCGCTCCGTGTACGGTCCCTCCGTGTACGGTCCCTCCGTGTACGCCCCCTCTGCCTACGCTTCCTACTGGTAATCGACAAGAGTGATAGGATCCGATAAAATTGAATTTAGGTAATAAGCTTTATAGTAAAAGACGATGTATCTATTTTTGTAAATAAACGACTTTTATATTTTATAATTTTCGATTTTTATTGTGTTACCTCATTCTTTGTAAGCGGACATATCGTGCGCTTCGAATTACATATGCACATAAAAAACCATACCAATACAGACAATTAAACGTGATAGTAATATAGAACAGTTCATGTTTTAATTTATATTTATTTGGTAATTGTAAAAAACTGTTTTATGATAATTAATGTGTATACTCAAGTATAGTAGGTATGTGTCATTCATGACTTGAATAAACTTTGCTATATTACGGCAATGAAAAAAAATTGCATTAAATTTTTTGGATTTTATTACATTTCCATTTTAGGAAGATTCTCTCGGTTATTCCGAACTAGTGGAATAACTTAAAATGAAAAGGGGACTCTCTGGATTATTTTTACATTAGGGTCCACTTTTCCCCCTAACGGGGATTCTCTTAACCCCTTAAAAGAATCCCCCTTAGGGAATAAGTAATAATAAGATTAGTGGAATAAGTCAAACGAAAATCGAATTTAGTGTTTTTAGCGACTTTAAGTAGATTGGGACAGCAAGGGCAGGAAGATGACGATTAGAGTTTGTAGCAAAATTCTTCGAAAGTCAGGCTTTCTTGCTCAACTTTGTCTTGTCCTCTGATAGACCATGGAATGAAGTCCTCGTTCAAAGAAGCGAATGAGAGGGGTGTCGCTTGTTAATACCGCCTTTATCTTCAGGAAATTGTTAGCCAAGGCACAGATATTATAATACTTCGGCCAAGGTCACTAAGCGTATGTAGTGAACCTTATGTTACTACTGCTGTAATAAATAAATACTTCCTGAGCGATGTTCGTAGGCGGACACTCACGTGCACGACACGCATAATACATGTCCTACTGATATAACAGCATTCTGTTGACTAAAACTGCTCTCATTGAGCGCAAAACTGCTTCTACGTATAGAATCTACAGACTCTGGACAATAGTCAATCAGCTCCGCTACGAGCACGCTCACCCACCAACAACTCGGCTTATTCTAAAGAACTGCTGGACAATTGGACATAGCCCTCTCTCAAGCTAAACCACAACACTCCATCTCCGAATCCAGTCAGACACAACCTACCCAGTCTTAGGTTGTTCAGTCCCATGTTAGGGACTCTTGCTGGTGAACGGTCCTGGGCAGGACTCTTGACTGCGGCTTATAATTCTAACACGTCTTTGTTAAGACTTACCTAGTTCGAAAGAATCAGAAAGAAAAATTGTGAATTTGTCGACAAGCCGTCTTCAAAGGTCATTGAAAATCCCCCTTTTTTTTTTTAGGATGGGAAATCATCAAATGACTTCTCCCACTCTGGGCGGAGCGGGAGGGAGTGTCAGACTCTTACTGACTAAAACCCATCCATGTTCCTTCCTCGCCCTTTACGTCCCGGGGCCGCGGTATCTCTTTCGAACAGTCCCGCAACCAAATCCCCTGAGATAGTCATTTATGTTTACGTAGCCATACTGCAAATGCCTAAGTTACTTGTGGGAAAGCACTTTCAACAAACTAAAGCAACAACTAATTGGTCTATTTATACAGGCCGAAGCATAACACACTGTATGTCATACACAATATCGTTGTAGGTATCTCAAAGCTTTCAGTGCCGCAACCCCGTGGCATTTCCACTGAAAATGTCACAAATAGTGTTCACGTATGGTCTGTTCCAAAAGTATCTGACGAAAAGGTAAACAACTAGATCAGAAAACATACATGTTGATGACAATAAATGTAGCGCCACCTGCAAATTAAGTGGTTCCATTTTAGGGTTCCGTAGGCAAATAGTTAAAACGGAACCCTTTTAGATTCGCCCGTATGTCACAGCCATTGAAAGTATCAGAAATATAAAAATAGGGGCGGCTCTCCATACACGTAACTGACGAATTAAAAAATATGTTTCAAAGTATATAACTTCTTCTTCTATATCTGTGTCTATTATCAGACAAACCATAGTTATATAGGTACTTTTTTCTTGAAAAATCGTATTAGTTCTCAAAAGCACTTTCAATGGTTGATGAATCTACTTCAGCCGTAAAAATTGAGCCCCACCCCTAATTTCTAAACTGGAGGAAAATTCGGAGAAAATGTAATGGTGGTGGTGGTGGTAGTGGTGTATATAATGTGTGATGTTTAGTTTTTGAGTTAAGGGATTTTTTTTAACTGCAGCAGTCACTTTGCTTCTCGTAACTATGAAACACACACTATAGAACATTTTGCCTCATACAAAACAACCCCCTGGTTGTTTACACTTTCACTGAAACTTTTGAAACAGACTTTACTACCTAACGAAGCCGAGTACTTACCTATATCAAAGCTTTACACGTATCATATACATTATGTTTATCGTTTGCTGACATTTTGCATGACCACAGTAGTGACTCAGGTTTGGCTAATTTTAGCGAGAGCTGTGTTTGAGCGCCTGTCAAAAGTTTATGATAGGATTATGTTAATAGTGTTGGGTTATATCGTTCACGGTAACCACTGTATGACTCATGTACTTAGTGAATGACAATTAGTTTGTATGAATGTATAATTTATCCTTAATACACCGTGTTCCTGAGGATACACATTAATTTTGAATAATACTTCTATAGCTCTTGTTAAACATATCGTACAAAGGAAGTAGTAGTATAAATGGCATAGTTTTTAAGTTATTGGTAATTTAAGTTTAACCAATGTAATTATGTTGTGCTGTGAGAAAGAGTCTTTATTTGTGAGATGTTGCCACTTTGTGCAACCAAAACTATCAAACTGAATTTAGAAGACTGAAACTGATTTTTGTTTTTTTTTTTTGAAGTTCGTGGCATTTTGTGTTGTGATAAAATGAGTCTGTAATCTAAGATGAACACGATATGTTTTTACTTATTGCCACTAAAAGTGAAAAAAATAAAAAAAAGTAAAAAAAAAAATGGTAAAAAGAAAAGTTGTAAAAAATGGTCAATTTAATGGTCTGAATAACATGCCGAAGTTAATGTATAACCTCAGGAACACGGTGTATAGATAGAGTTGGTTTTTATGAATTCACGTGTTTGTTTCAACTATCAACACTTTAAAGATAACTTGAGACCTGATAGACTTTATGACTGCTTCGTTGGTCCAGTGGTCGCAAGCACGACTGCTGAGTGTGAGGTCCTGGCTTCAATCCCGGGTTGGGCAAAGCTCCAGCCACGGAGTCTGGATTAGTGTCCGGTTGCTGGCAATAGGCTCGCACCCTATTTATTACATGGATGTTTATATATATAATAAGTATGTATTTACAAACAAAAAGTATCTATGTATTATATCAACTATCTGGTGTCCACGACACAAGCCTTGCTTAGTGTGGCGCTAGATGGCGCTTTGTGTTAATGTCCAGCGATATTTCTTTATTTATATTTATTTATTTACATGGAACTTGAACATAACAGGCGATATGTGGGTGGGTCTACTATCACGTACACCTCTGCCCATTACTTCGGGGATTACAGGCGTGATGTTATGCCAGTTCTCTACTGGACATTACATGCGTGATGTTATGCCATTTCTCTACTGGACATTACATGCGTGATGTTATGCCATTTCTCTACTGGACATTACATGCGTGATGTTATACCATTTCTCTACTGGACATTACATGCGTGATGTTATGCCAGTTCTCTACTGGACATTACATGCGTGATGTTATGCCATTTCTCTACTGGACATTTCTCAGTAGTTGCACCCCAGACCCCAACACTCGGTCGTCAGTTCCGGTTGGTCGACCCGAATGGCGTAGTGGTAGTGACGCTGCCTTACGTTCTTAGGGTCCTGGGTTCGAATCCCGGTAGGAGCAAATGTTTGTGTGATGAGCATGGACATTTGTTTCCGAGTCATGGATGTTTATATGTATAATAAGTATGTATTTACAAACAAAAAGAATATATGTAGTATATCAACTATCTAGTGTCCACGACACAAGCTTTGCTTAGTGTGGCACTAGGTGGCGCTGTGTGTTAATGTCCAGCGATATTTATTTATTTATTTAGAATGAATACAGGGTGTAAAACTGGCAAAATTGATTTAAAGTTTAAAATAATGATGATATCTTATCTAGGATAGCCTACGGATTGTGCAAACCCAGTTTGTGTAATTTTCGTCCTGTGCAAACTGACAAGTACGTAGAAACAGTGCAAAAAAAATACAATTTATGAAATAACTTTTTTCTTTCTCAGATCATTTACATAAACTTATTAAATAAATTTGCGCCAAATTAGGCCACGAAATTTTAAGTTATTTAATTATTTTGAATATTCTTTTGTACTTAGATTTTACAGGGTTTTGTATTAAAAAAAAAATATCTATAAATATCGTGGTTGAATTCGGCTAAAAATATTTTGAACAAACAGGTATTAGTACTCTAAACGCGTTACACCTATTTCACCGCTTGTAAATAATTGTAATATTCTTTTAGAAGTAATTGGGCAACGTGTTAGGTACTTGTTAAATATTCCCCGTGGACGGAGATGACACAAAATGCCTATGTATATCAGTTATTATCTCGTCATTTTAATGAAAGTAAAATTTTAAACTATAATTTTCTTTTCGTCTAATAGTGGTCAAACAGACAAATGCCGAATGATATCCTATGCAAGTACCTAAAATGACAAAATGAAAATAGTAGGTTGGGCAACTGCTCCGGAAACTACATGCGAAAAACAAACAACTTTAATATTTTTGAAACCTATTTTAAAATGTTTTGCTCTATTTGCTGAAAGTTTATGTTTTTCATTTTAGAACATGGGCGTGGGCGTGGCACTAATTGAAATGTACGCGCAAACCTCGAATTAATTACTTTGGCTTGATAAAATCTGAAACAAATTGTATCCGCTCGTGATCTCAAGTATACTTGATACAAGCCTTGCGTGAGAATCTATAATTGTACGCTCGCACTTATTTTGTATAGAAGTGTATTTATTTTGAGTAACCACCCACACATACTTTTGAGTATCAGAAAATGGCACCAAGCTTTAATAAATCGAAAAAGCGGCCAAGTGCGAGTCGGACTCGCCCATGAAGGGTTCCGTATCAAAATTGTGTAAATAGCGGTTTACGATTTATGACGTATTTAAAAAAAACTACTTACTAGATCTCGTTCAAACCAATTTTCGGTGGAAGTTTACATGGTAATGTACATGATATATTTTTTTAGTTTTATCAGTCTCTTATAGACAGACATGACGAATCTATAAGGGTTCCGTTTTTGCCATTTGGCTACGGAACCCTGAAAATGAGTGTTTCCAGTATCCGAAATAAGATCGCTAAAAATTTCATATAAAATTAAACTTTTGACACCTTTCGTATATTTTGAATATAAACGTCTACAGATCTGCAATATTAGTTTTTTTTTAAAATAAAAGCCTATGTCATTTGCTCAGATAGATACAAAATGTGGTTATTTACAAGTAGGTTAGAGTTGTAGGGCGTGACATAGATCCACGTCTAAGGATTAGGTACTGCGCTAAGTGAAAGACAATACAACATAACTACAAACTTATGATGTAACGTTGTCTTCACACCAGTGGCTTTGGGGAAATAATGTTCTATAACTTTAACAACTTTTGTCTAATCATTAATATAGTTTTCTGCCGCATTACGCATGTCACGCACTTTTATATTACTGCTTTACGATTTATTTTACCTTTAAGCCATGATCACACCGGCCCACGGCTGCCGAGTCGGAAGCAATATTAAGTACAACGCAAAAGCTGCCTTAGTGCAAGGCTGATTACTTTCATTATGACACTTGACATTGCGACTCACTACCTAATATCATTCAAGATCTGAGAAATTATGAGCTGTGTATGTACCCCCTGCTTATAATTTGACCGCTCTCGGACTATAAAAGAGTCCAATGGCGAGTGAAATGTATCAGTCAGCCGTTACACGGTTTGAAGTGATCTTGTGTATCGTCGAATCTCACAAACACAGACCACGTTAAAATGAATACGCTGGTGGTGTTCTTTGCTGTAGTGGCCGCGGCGTGCGGCTCCCTGGTGCCGCTGGCGCAGCCCCCGCACCACCCGGCGCTCGTGCTGGACCCGCACGGCCGCCCGCTCGACACCGCCGAGGTGATCAACGCCCGCGCCCTGCACCTGCAGGCTAAGGCCCTGGAAGGACACTATGCTCCCCTCGCGCACGCCGCCGTCGTGCCCTACGCCCACTCTGTGGTTGCAGCGCCCGCCGCCGTGTCCCACCAGTCCCGAGTGGACGTGCACAGCAGCCCCGCCGTCGTGAGCCACTCCGTAGTCGCCCCCGTGTTGGCGCACTCCGCCTACGCCTCTCCCCTGCTGGCTCACTCCACTCTCGGCTACGCTGGTCATGGACACTACCTGAAGAAGCGCTCCCTGGGATACCTCTCGTACTCAGCGCCCGTCGTCGCGCACGTGGCGCCGTCCGCCGTCTCGCACCAGTCCCGCGTGGACGTCGTCTCTAGCCCTGCCGTGGTGTCTCACGCCGTCGCTCCCGTCGTGTCTCACGCCTACGCCGCTCCCGTGCTGTCCTTGACTCCCTCCGCCGTGTCCCACCAGTCCCGTGTCGATGTGCGCACCAGCCCCGCTGTCGTCTCTCACGCCATCCACGCCGCGCCCGTCTACGCTGCCTCCGTATACGCCGCACCGTCTTACGGATACGCCGCTTCCGCATACGGCGCTCATGGATACTCAGCGTATGGTGCTCACGGTGGACTCGCTCTTTCTCATGGTCATCTCTTGAAGAAGCGATCTCTGGCTCACTACGCAGTTCCAGTCGTACACGCCGTCCCTTCTGCGGTATCCCATCAGTCACGTGTTGATGTGATCTCCAAGCCCGCAGTGGTGTCGACCTACGCTCACGCCGCTCCCGCCGTGTACGCCGCCCCCGCTGCCGTGTACGCCGCGCCTGCTGTTTCCCACTTCGCTCCCATCGCCCACTCCGCCGTCTGGTCCGCCCCCCACCACCTCAGCGCCGCTCTCTGGTGAAGCGATACTGAGATTCGACGAAAATGATTGTAGTTTTCGTTTTAATACTAATTTATTAAAATGAATAGACAAATAATAAAATAATAATTTATACTTTCTGATTTTCATTTCCTTTAATACAACTTCACTGTATATTCATGTTACCTTAATGATTTTGTTAATAAAATGTTGATTTGCCGTGAATTTTATAGAATTAGAACTGGATCTAGCTTTACAATAGAGATCGCCGCCATAGTGATTGGGGAGTACTACATTCTATAATTGTTTAACAGTCAGTACATTCACCGTTATATGAGAACTTTCGAGAACGGAACGGTAGCGAAATGTGACGTATAAGGGACGTCACTAGGTTTCCAAACTCGCCATCATAGTTAGGACTTTTTATATTATACAAGGTATGACGCTGTGGTTTGCCTAATTTGCTCCACGTGCACTACGTCATTAATGTAGATGGGTTACTAATTGCGGCCTCTTTTGGAAATAGCTAGGTAAGGTGAAAACGGTTCATATTCATGGTTGATTTTGGAAAAGGCTGGTTCTAAGCAAAATAAACTTGCATTATACTTACGTTTATGTGCAGTGGACCACAAATGCTCGTCACTAGCCGTCTTCATTGACATAGAAGGAGCCTTTGACAAAACCATCTATCAAACACGGTGTGGACTCGACCCTGCAAGGCTGGATCACAAATATGCTTCGACTGAGAGCGGTACAAGTTACGGTAAACGACACCACTAGAGCCATAGTGGCGAAGGGCTGCCCCCAAGGTGGAGTCCTCTCACCACTACTGTGGAACCTTGTAGTAGATAGCCTCATCAAACGCCTCAATAGCAGAGGCTACTACACGGTGGGCTATGCCGACGACCTGACTATAATAATAAACGGCACACATGAAAACACACTATGCAACCTTATGCGCCAGGCTTTAAGGATAGTAAAAGACTGGTGCAAGGAACACAAACTAGCAGTGAACCCTACCAAAACAGAACTCATCCTCTTCACAAAGAAAAGGAAGCTGGCAACGCTACAACTACCAAGCCTTTTTGGGACAACCCTAAGCCTATCGACTGAAATCAAATACCTAGGTATCTATCTGGACAAACAGCTTAACTGGGCAAAACACACTGATCATATAATCACAAAAGCCAGTATATCCCTATGGCAATGTAAGAGACTCCTCGGCAGAAACTGGGGCTTAAGCCCCAAAATGACCTACTGGCTATACACCACAGTTATCCAACCAATTATTACATACGGGTCTTTAGTATGGTGTCCTAGGACCAACCTAAGTACGACCCAAAAGGATCTCGAGAAACTACAAAGATTTGTCTGCGTGGCAATCACCGGCAGCATGAAAACATCACCAACTGCTGCCCTACAGGTGATGCTGGGGCTACCACCCCTACACTTCGTCGTAAGAGAGGAGTTGGCCATAGCGACTTTCAGACTCAAGTTAGCCGGCACCCTAAGTAACGACTCTAGAATCAAACACACACGCATCAGAGAAGATGCAGAACTTTGAAAACTCACTGCTTCAAAAAACACTACAACATAGAGCTCAAAGAGGCGTTGTGCGACTACTCAGGCACAAAAGAGCTAAGGATCTACACTGATGGATCAAAAACCAACGATGGGACAGGCGTCGGGGTGTTCTCCGACGACCTCAACATTAAAATATCCAAATCTCTTGGAAGGCTCAACTCCGTTTACCAAGCAGAGTGTGTAGGTATTATCCAAGCAGCACACGCTATAGAGGCCAGGGAGGTTACGGATACCAACATTCGTATACTCTCCAACAGTGCCTCAGTCCTTCAATCCCTAAAGAGTAACGAGATCACGTCGAGAACAACACTAGAATGCCACAAGGCCCTAGAAAGAATCACGGTGCTGAATCACAACACGGTAACTCTGCGGTAATGGATTAGAGGTCACAGTGGATCACTCGGCAACGTTGCGGCTGACGAACTTGCCAGAAGAGGATCCAGCACAAAACCCTTCGGACCCGAACCTATTGTGCCCATTCCCTTCAAGCAGGGTTAAAGGATCACACCCGAATGCAAGCGGAGAAATGGTGGACCTTGACCTCAGGTTCCAGGCAATCCAAGGAAGCTATGCCATCCCTGGATACAAAGCTGACCAGGCGTCTTCTGCGCCTGGACAGAGGTAGCCTGCGTCTGGTGGCGGGGACCATCACTGGACACTGCTCACTGAATAAACACTTCCACACCCTAGGAATCATTGACAGTCCCCTGTGCAGAGCGTGCATGGAGGCGGAGGAGACGGTGGCGCATGTGCTCCTCGAGTGCACAGGCGTTACCAAGATTCGCGAGGAGATCCTGGGAACGTCAAGATCACTTGCGGATGTCCTGAGGAGACCGGGAAGTTTGATCTGCTTCTGGAGGGAGGTGGGCTGGTTGGAGTAACTGGCCACCATGGCTCACGCACAATGGTCCACCTTAAGGACTAAGTGCGGAAACCTAAACCCCATGATAGAGATACCTACGTTTTGTCAACGTCAACGTTTTGTGAAGCATCAGAAATCCTAATTGTACGGTGTTCAGGTATTGAGGCAAAATAATAAAACATTTAAATTAGCATACGAGATCCCGACAAACGAACTAAGATATAAATATGTAACTGAAATTAAACTTTATTTGACTTGTAAATGAAAATTCAGGCTTGTGATCCTTATTTTTGTGACGAATTGAACTAAAATTAAATAGTAGTTGGTAGCATTTGGCATTTGTATATCATGGAACAGCATGGGATAGCATTTGGGTAGTCCTCGCCGTCTTCGCCTTATTACCTCTCGCGTATCATCACATTATCCACAGTAATATTATAAAGAGCAATTTTTTTATTTTTGCGTGTGTGTATGTTTGTAATGAATAAACTCGAAAACGACTGTGCTGATTTCAAAAATTCTTTCACCATTGGAAAGCTACATTCACCCTAAGTAACATAGGGTATATTTTATCTCCGTACTCCCACGGGAACAGGAACTATTAGGGTGAGACCGCGTGACGTACGCTAGTATATAAAATAAAACTATATCTTAGAGTGTTAAACACGGTAGCTACCTCGTGTAGTCGAAGCGATAGTCACAAGGACATTGCAGAACTTTAATAGCCCATCCTACAAGGTTAACAATTGGCAAATATATATCATTGTCGAGATACGTTAGACGCATTCCGCGACCCATTATTACTGAAGTGTAAAAGCTCATTATTACGAGGCATTGTTATGAATGCAGATCTATTTTATACAGGGTGGAATTTTTCAATACCACCTGGAGGGAAAGTACTCTAAATACTGGAGATAGCAAATTTTACTAGAAGGAAACATTCCTTTATTTTTAAAACGAAACAAATCTGCATTCACAGATTTTCGAAAGTTCGCTTGTCACATTCGGGCATCGAACCCGGGATAGATGGACTCAAGTTCGAAAAAAATAACATGGGGAAACCATGAAATCTAAAGAACAGTTTATAATTCAATTATAAATTTCAATCCATTGTCAGTCATCATTACTCATCAATAGATGTCAAACTGCTAAGGACCAAAGGTTTCAAACTGTTCCACAAAATATAACATGGAACATGCTGAACCTAATTATGTTTTATTTGGTGACTTAGGGTTTCCTTCACCATTAAAACCGTTACGTATCGGATAAAGATATAGCTGTTGTCCGCGACCTTAGTCCGCATGAATTAATTATAAAAATATGACTTCCCTATTTGAATCGGATTTTGTAACAATTTTAAGGGTTTTAACTTTTTTTGCACCAACATCTAATCTTTTTTAACTTTCTAAAATAAAACAAGCCAAAGTTACTATTTGAAACATCATCTACATCATCAACTATTAAAGCTGATAATATGATAAAATTACAAACAGAAACTTCAATTTTAATTATTTGTAAAGATTCTCTTAAATGTACCATTTTGTAAATGAAGACAGTGAACCAATTTTTTTAGTGTTATTTATTTCATAAATAGTTTCTTTTTTTAATTTTTACATCATCTTAGGTTCAGGTCTTAGGTGTTCGTCAGTTTCACTGTTCACCAGGCGTGGCCGTGAGCAAGGGGGGCAGAGTGGAGGAGTCCAGCATGAGCGCCGTACGCGGAGTATCCGTAAGCTGGAGCGGCGTATCCATGAGCGCCGTATCCGTAAGCGGGTGCGGCGTACGCAGAGTATCCGTAAGCGGGTGCGGCGTGGACAGCGTGAGAGACGACAGCTGGGCTGGTGCGCACATCAACGCGGGACTGGTGGGACACGGCGGAGGGAGCCACGGCCACTACAGGAGCGGCGTAGGCGTGAGCCACGACGGGAGCGACGGCGTGAGACACCACCGCGGGGCTAGAGACGACGTCCACGCGGGACTGGTGCGACACGGCGGAGGGCGCCACGTGCGCGACGACGGGAGCGGCGTATGCGAGGTGTCCCAGGGAGCGCTTCTTCAGGTAGTGTCCGTGACCGGCGTAGCCGAGGGCGGAGTGAGCCAGCAGGGGAGAGGCGTAGGCGGAGTGCGCCAACACGGGGGCGACGACGGAGTGGCTCACGACGGCGGGGCTGCTGTGCACGTCCACTCGGGACTGGTGGGACACGGCGGCGGGCGCTGCAACCACAGAGTGGGCGTAGGGCACGACGGCGGCGTGCGCGAGGGGAGCATAGTGTCCTTCCAGGGCCTTAGCCTGCAGGTGCAGGGCGCGGGCGTTGATCACCTCGGCGGTGTCGAGCGGGCGGCCGTGCGGGTCCAGCACGAGCGCCGGGTGGTGCGGGGGCTGCGCCAGCGGCACCAAGGAGCCGCACGCCGCGGCCACTACAGCGAATAACACCACCATCGATTTCATTATGAACGTGGTCTGTGTTTTTTCTGACGAACTAGAAGATCACTTCAAAACCGTTGACGGTCGACTGATAATTTCGACTAGCACGCGCGTGTATTTATACTAAACGGATGTAAATCAAAGGTAAAGTAATTTCAGACGTAGGTTATATATTCGTTGCTACATTGTTTAATAACTAGCTTTGTATTGACCTCGGTGAGTGTGTGGCGGTCAAACTAAAATACGTCGGAAGTGTGGATATATGATTTGCAGCGCTACACAAAGTAAGATCAAGTTCCTGATTTTGTAAGTAAATGTGAGAATTATTGAATTAGGTCAGAGAAAGTGGATCTGTATAACCGGGTGTTTCAAAGACAACGAAACAAAATTCATACCGCTTGCATACCGCTTCACTATATAGTAAACTAATTATTGTTACAGTTTTCCTGAAAATTAAACCACCAGTCCTTGGGAATAATGAAGAAGCATCATGGCAGTATCGTCGTTTAAAGCCGATTGTCACTGCTTCAATAAATATTGCTGCCCTGAATGTAGCTGAATATTTTAGAAAGATTTTAAGAGTAAGTATTTTAAGATTCCATCTCGTATGTAGATAAGCCTAACGCAATCCTGTGAATGTACGCGTAATTTATTGGGTTGACGATTCAAGTAAATCTGATCCTTTACGATTGTCATGATAATTTGACAGTAGCTTATAAATTATTCATGAGAAACACCACAGACTCAAGAGTTAACATAGTTCATGTTGGGGTAAGCGGAATGGTGTGTCGACACTATACAGATTGACTCAACTGCCCACATTTCGCCTTATATGAATAATACAGCGATCATTTACCACTATTCTGGTTGTTCGCTTTTTTTCACCCATTTGTGTGAAGTCGTACAGGTTGTAAAAATACTATTTTCGAAGCCGTTAACCAAGCATTCTGTACATCGAACTAAGTAACCCTACGCAAAATGATTGCTGGGAAATGACTTTCTTTTTTGGGGTGAAAAATCATATTTTACAGTAAAACTCAATGTAACGCACTCAAAACATTGTGCTGGTGGATGGATTCAATAGTGTGGGGCATGGAGGCATTTTCAGTAAAGTTCTTGCATTAAAAACATGTGTTAAAAAAAAAACTTGTAAAAAGTAGGAACTTTGACCCCCAATATCTTCGTAACTAGAAGGTTCCCGGGTATGGTCTAGAACAAACAAATGATCGCAATGATGGGGAGAACCAGTGCCTGTTGGCGAGCCTTTTTGCCCCCTTTATTGGGCTGCATATTACTAGTATTAGTAGATACTACTAATGTGCTTGCTTGTGCTCGATGTTGTAGTCTATGGTTAAAAATATAATGTTATTGTCTATGGAATGACGAAGCACTCTTTCGCTTTCCATATTCAACCTGAATCATGTCGTGTACAGTCATACAGTGCTAATTAAATATTATCTTTGAGTCTAAGGCAGTTTACTTTGATATTAAAGCAATCCCGACCGAACCCCAAACATGGTGTCAGAATTGGTGTCATATTAAATTAAAAGGAAAACGAAAAAGCCAATAAAAGTCGAGAAAACTGTAAGTAAAAAAGTCAAGTCATCCAAGTCACCAACATGGCGGACAAAGCGTTCTTTGTGCAATTGAAACCGTTTATCATACAAAATGGCGATAACGTGGCAGAAAAATGGAAAAAATGGAAACTTAGATTTGAAATTTTTATGGATGCTAATGATTTATCAAAAGTAACGGATTCAAAAAGGACAGCAATTTTCCTAAATGCTATTGGTGATGACGGAATATAAATTTTTAATAGTTTCAATATAGATCGAAATACAACAAAGTTAGATGACATCCTAAAGAAATTCGACGAAAAATTCAGTCCTCTTTTAAACATAACAGTAGAAAGGTATAATTTTTTCACAAGAGTCCAAAAAACCGAAGAATCTTTGGATGAATATTTGACCATATTGAACAACCAGGCTACCACATGTGAATTTGGTAATTTGAAAGAAGAATTGATCAAGGACATGCTCGTAATAGGCATGATTAGCACACACATAAAAGAAAGACTCTTACAGGAAGAAAATCTTACAGTTGAAAAGGTGATGAAAATAGCAAAAAGTCTAGAATTGTCTCAAGAAAGATCAAATAAATTAAACAACCAAGAAATTAAAAAGGAGAATATTCAAGGGATCAAAGAGCAAAAACAAAATTATAAAAATAGAAGTCGAACACCCGATGTACCGAAGTAATTCGAGACATCATAAAAATAGTCATGGGAGAAACAATAGTCATGGAAGAAATCAGTCAAGCAACAGGAATAAATCATCAGACAGGAATTGTACTAGATGTGGACAAATTCACAGATATAGATGCCCAGCACAGGAAAAAACCTGTAATAATTGTAAAAAACAAGGACACTTTGCTAAATTTTGTTTTTTCAGGAAATCAGACCATAAAGTTAGTAATATTTCTTATGAACAGCCAATGTCAAAAGATTTTTCTAATAATTTTGTCATAAATTCAGTTCAAAATTGTGAATCTACAAAAAATTGGCAAATAAATGTTTATTGTAATAATGTCAAACTTATATGTCAAATTGATACAGGTGCAGATACAAATGTCATAAGCAAGAAAATGTTAGATAAAATTATGTCCAGTTCTCACTCAAATATTAATATTTCAAGAACAAATAATAAACTTTTTTCCTTTTCAGGACAATTAGTGCCAAATTTAGGTACATGTATTCTTAACTGTAAATTTGAAAACGGAATAACCACAAAACTCTATTTTGTTATTGTTGAATGTGAATGTAAAACAATATTGGGTTGGAATTCATGTGAAAAATTAGGTATTGTGAAAAGAATATATGGAATCCAGCAAAGGTCAGTACAAGAAATTATTTCCAAGTTTGCTAAAACATTCGAGGGTCTAGGTTGTCTACCATATAAAGCTCATCTAGACATTGATAGTAGTGTTCCACCTAAAGTCTGCCCAGTCAGAAGAATACCTTATTCATTAGAGAAACGTCTTAAAGAAGAATTAGAATATATGGAAGAACTACAGGTCATAGAAAAAGTCGATAAGCCAACTAAATGGGTAAACTCAATTGTCTTAGTCGAAAAACCAAATGGTAAACTGAGAATATGTCTTGATCCTAGAAACTTAAACACGGCTATTAAACATCCTCATTTCCCGTATCCAACATTCAATGATCTTAGATCTAAAGTTGCAGGTGCATCAATTTTTTCAAAATTAGATGCAAGTTCAGGCTATTGGACTATATGTTTAGACGAGGAAAGTAGTGAACTTTGTACGTTCAACACTCCATACGGTCGATACAAATTTCTAAGACTGCCATACGGAATCAACTCTAGTGGTGAAATTTTCCATAGGACAATTAATCAATTATTCGGAGATTTAACAGGTATAATTATATTTGCAGACGATATACTTGTTTATGGGTCTACTATTGAAGAGCACAATGAAAGACTAGAATCGTTATTCAAACGAGCGTCGGAAGTCAATTTGAAGTTCAATAAATCCAAATGTCATTTTGGTTTGTCTGAAATATGCTATGTAGGACACATTTTCAATAAAAAAGGTGTATCACCTGACCAGTCAAAAGTAGAAGCAATTTCGAAAATGCCAAGTCCAAGTAATGTCAAAGAACTGCAAAGATTTTTAGGAATGGTCAATTATTTAGGTTCCTATATACCAAATCTCGCAGAAGAAACTTCTTTGCTGAGAGAATTGCTCAAAAAACATAATCAGTGGCAATGGTTAGAACAACATGAAACACAATTCAAAAAATTAAAGTCAATGTTATGTCAATATCCAGTCTTAGTCCATTATGATATGAAAAAACCAATTAGATTGTCAGTCGATTCGTCACAAAATGCAGTAGGTGCAGTTATTTTACATGACAAAAATCCGATTGCTTATGCTTCAAAGTCATTAAACAAAAGTCAAATTAATTATGCACAGATTGAAAAAGAACTATATGCTATAGTATTTGGGTGTAAAAAATTCCACCAATACATATATGGAAAACCTATTCAAGTTGAAACAGATCACCAACCTTTAGTCACATTATTCAAAAAACCCTTGTCAGAAGTACCAACAAGATTACAACGTATGATGATCACTTTACAAGCTTATAATCTTATTGTGTCTTATACAAAAGGATCAGAGATGTATGTTTCTGATACATTATCTCGTGCTCCAGTCAAAGATGATAAATTTAACCAAGAATTAGTCAGTTTGGAAGATTTAGATTCAAATATTAATATTCACATAAATTTGTTAACCTCTAATTTAGCCATTTCTCCAGAAAAACTTGAGAAAATTACAAGACACACTAAACAAGATTTAGTTTCTCAAAAAATAATAGAATATTATAAAAATGGATGGCCTAAATGTAAAGAACATTGTCATAGTTTAACATTGCCTTACTGGAACATAAAAGAGGAAATTCATGTAATTAATGATATAATTTTCAAAAACAATTCTGTTATCATACCTCAGACAATGCGTACAGAAATATTAAATATATTACATGAGGGTCACCAAGGGATTGAAAAAACAAAAAACTTAGCAAGAAATGTAGTTTATTGGCCAAATATTAATCAAAATATTGAAAGTAAAGTTAGACAATGCGAAACATGTTCAATTTATTCTGCAAATAAATCAAAACAACCAATGTTAACTCATGAAAAACCTTTATTTCCATGGCAAAAACTAGCTACCGACTTATTTGAATATAAAGATAAGAAATACTTATTGGTAGTAGATTACTATTCTAACTACATTGAAATAGCAAATTTAAATAAAGACAGTCGAACATCTAATGTTGTCGCACACCTAAAATCTATTTTTGCACGTCATGGCATTCCAATGCAACTAGTTTCAGATGGAGGACCGCCATACAACTCCAATGATTTTAGAAAATTTTTGCATGAATGGGACGTTGAACACATTATCTCAAGTCCAAATTTTCCAAGATCCAACGGCTTAGCAGAAGTCTCAGTAAAAATAATAAAAAATATACTAAAAAGTGATGATTCTGGATCTGATCCTCACTAAGGTCTTTTGCAATATAGAAATACACCGAGAGGAAATTTAAGCTCTCCAGCACAGCTTTTAATGTCTAGAACGTTAAGATCTCAGCTACCTAACAAAATTAGTCACTTACGACCTAAGATTGTAAAGCATTCGGAACATAACAAAAAGAAACAAGAAAAAAGTCAAAAAACCAAGTTTTATTATGACAAAAACTGTAAAAATTATCTGGATTTTCAAATAAATGACAATATTTATTTTAAGAAAAATCCTAAGGATATTATATGGACAAAAGGTACTATTATGTCTAAAACCAAATATCCAAGATCATTTATTGTCAAAGATTATAATAATAATACTTACCGTAGGAATAGTCAGCATATTCGTTTTAGGTTCAAGTCAGAAAGTCAAACGTCAAGTCAGAAAAATGTCTCTCAAAATAATAACAAAAAAGTCAACTTTAAGGATAGTCCTAGTCCTAGTCAATTAAATAATGAACTAAACAAGTCAAAATTTTCAGAAAAGGAGGATGATAGTTATACATTTATCTTCACTTATCATGAGTCAAGTCCTGAGTCAAGTTTACAAAATCAGGAACTGAACAATGAGTCAGATTCATTCTTATCTATAGAGTCAAATCATTCTTGTCAGTCAGAAAACCAGTCAGAAAACATAGTAAAGTCACCTATATTTGTTGATATCGATGAAACATTAGTTTCACCTGAAAGTCTACATGACTATAACGAATTTGATAATGAAAGTCCAATGTCTTCTCAACGTAGAAACTTAGAGAACTTACTTCAAAGTCCAAATGAATTAAATATACCAAGTAGTGTAGAACAATCTCCATTACCATGTAATGATGAGGCTGTAAATGCTGAAAAACAATATAGCTCTAGGGGAAGATTGTTAAAGAAAACACAAAGACTTGATTTATAAGATTTAATACATAGAAAATAATACAAGTTCACAATAATATTATCACAATTTAATTCAAATGCAAATTGTATTTTTATTGTATTATTGGCAAGCACTCACTTACTCTTACTATGATATTATTGTATAATTATATTAGTAATGTTTATAATGAAATGTATTTTAAAAATCTTAATTCTTCAATGTAAATTGTTATGGTTGTGTTTAACTTGGATTAAGTCATCTGTCAAATAATTGTAATGTCAATGTCAGTCTGACAGCTCTCTTTTAAAAAGGGGCATGTTGTAGTCTATGGTTAAAAATATAATGTTATTGTCTATGGAATGACGAAGCACTCTTTCGCTTTCCATATTCAACCTGAATCATGTCGTGTACAGTCATACAGTGCTAATTAAATATTATCTTTGAGTCTAAGGCAGTTTACTTTGATATTAAAGCAATCCCGACCGAACCCCAAACACTCGAGACCGGTAAAGGTGAACATAACATTCCACCACGCCTGTTTTTCGTTGGTTAGGCAGAGGTGTAGATACCCAAAAGTACACCCACATTTCGCTATTTTTAAGTCACGTAACGTACCATATGGGCGAGCCTATTGCCATCAACCATGCATGAATCCAGACTCCGTGACTGCAATTGAGAAATTCGTAAAGAAAAAAACCCGTTGTGAGACCCGGTAATCGAACCCAGGACCTCAATCTGAGCAGGCGACCAACGAGGCGAGAAAGTTACGCTGAGTCAGCGGTTTAGGGGATCAGCTCTTCACATCAACTCGACCCGTTCGGCTAAAAACTAATAGATATCGCAATGGCACCGTCTCGGTGTCTGTGTGTTTCTTTTCCTGCCCAAAGATTTAGTATGATGATCTGATCGGATAATTTATACAAGAATCAAACAGAAGAATGTGTTATCTAAAAAATATTCTTAAATATAATTTGGGCTTGGCTCCATAGGGAATTTTCTACTCTCCCGTTTTTGAAAGGGTTCATTTAATTTATACAGTTTGTTTGCTTAATGGTTACTGATACTTTAATATATGAATAGCTTAAAATGTATTCATTTCATAATGTGTGTTATGTGGACCACATAACGCACACTATGAAATGATGTTAATTAATATAGGACATGTTTTAAAGTTATTGATTCAGTATTAATTTTATACTTTTTGCTGAGCCCTTTCTGTTTAATTACTGCGGCAGGTTATAGAGAAGAACGAAGAGTATAACCTGCCTCTCTGTCTAGCGTTTGTGGACTACGAGAAAGACTTCGATTCGATCGAGACCTGGGCTGCACTGCAGTCTCTCCAACGGTGCCAACTCGACTACCGGTACATCGACGTATGAAATGTTTGTATAAAAATGCCGACTTCAGGACCAAGCCTCGGAACCTAATTTATGTGAGACAGCGAGACGTCATCTCCGAAACTGTTTACCGCTGCACTGGAGGATGTCTTCAAGGTTCTGGACTGGAGAGGGCTAGGCAACAACGTCAATGGCGAGTATATCACTCACCATCGGTTTGCCGACGATATAGTGGTCATGGCTGCGACCAAAAAAGAGGACATTGACGGTACCTACAATGCTCGATGACCTCAGCAGAGCTTCCGAAAGAGTGGGTCTTAAAATGAACATGGTCAAAACCAAGGTCATGTTGAATGCCCGTATCACACCCACTCCTATCAAGATCACACACTCGAAGTTGTGGACGATTATGTTTACCTGGGATAAACGGTCGAGTTAGGTAGGTCTAAGTTTGAGAAAGAGGTCAATCGGGCAAGTTGCGCAGTATCTTCTCGTCCAACTTATCACAGTGTCTCAAGACGAAAGTTCATCACCATTGTGTGTTGCCAGTGATTATATACAGGACCGAAGCGTGGTCGCTTACAATTGACCTAATCAAAAGGCTTAAAGTCACCCAAAGGGCAATGGAGAGAGCTATGCTTGGGGTTTCCTTGAGTGATCGAATCAGAAATGAAGACATCCGCAAGAGGACCAAACTGCAGTGGGCAGGGCACATTGCTCGCAGAACGGATAGCCGATGGAGCTGCAAGCGGAAGACTTAATACGTAGGATAGTTTTTATCCCAGTAGTACAATCCCTAGGGACAGTTGCCATCTTCTCCAGATATCGCCAATGTAGAGTCGGAGGTTTTGCAACAACAATAATACTGTAAAACGATCATCGATGTGCATCAATTCAGGAGTCGGTAATGATTAGACTGATGTAAAAATGAATGAATGTCATCGATTTTACAGCTGTACTCGTAAATGATCTTTCCGTGAAAACAGAGCCCTTTTTAAAAAGAAGCCATCTCACTTCACTTTAGAGTAGCATTCGTTTTGTACATATCAGCAAACATATGATTTATTTGCTATCGTGCAAATCATAAAAAAACTTTGCAAGGTACCTAACTATCTTTTCAAATACTGGTAAATTCTGTAAAATTCTGAAATGTCACATTCAGCAAAGTATGGAGTTATTCAATGAAAGCATTAAATTATGTTTTGTATTATTTATTTCATAAATACTTTTTTTTATTTACATCATCTTAGGTCTTAAGTGTTCGTCAGTTTCGCTGTTCACCAGGCGTGGCCGTGAGCAAGAGGGGCAGAGTGGAGGAGTCCAGCATTAGCGCCGTACGCGGAGTATCCGTAAGCGGGAGCGGCGTATCCATGAGCGCCATATCCGTAAGCGGGAGCGGCGTACGCGGAGTATCCGTAAGCAGGAGCGGCGTGGACGGCGTGAGAGACGACAGCTGGGCTGGTGCGCACATCAACGCGGGACTGGTGGGACACGGCGGAGGGAGCCACGGCCACTACAGGAGCGGCGTAGGCGTGAGACACGACGGGAGCGACGGCGTGAGACACCACCGCGGGGCTAGAGACGACGTCCACGCGGGACTGGTGCGAGACGGCGGAGGGCGCCACGTGCGCGACGACGGGAGCGGCGTATGCGAGGTGTCCCAGGGAGCGCTTCTTCAGGTAGTGTCCGTGACCGGCGTAGCCGAGGGCGGAGTGGGCGAGCAGGGGAGAGGCGTAGGCGGAGTGCGCCAGCACGGGGGCGACTACGGAGTGGCTCACGATGGCGGGGCTGCTGTGCACGTCCACTCGGGACTGGTGGGACACGGCGGCGGGCGCTGCAACCACGGAGTGGGCGTAGGGCACGACGGCGGCGTGCGCGAGGGGAGCATAGTGTCCTTCCAGGGCCTTAGCCTGCAGGTGCAGGGCGCGGGCGTTGATCACCTCGGCGGTGTCGAGCGGGCGGCCGTGCGGGTCCAGCACGAGCGCCGGGTGGTGCGGCGGCTGCGCCAGCGGCACCAGGGAGCCGCACGCCGCGGCCACTACAGCGAATAACACCACCATCGATTTCATTATGAACGTGGTCTGTGTTTTTTCTGACGAACTAGAAGATCACTTCAAAACCGTTGACGGTCGACTGATAATTTCGACTCGCACTCAGCCATATTTATACTGACCGGATATAAATGAAAAGGTAAGGCAATTTCAGACGTAAGTTTATTTGTTAGTAACACAGATAGAACAATGTCAGTTGTCAATAATGTGACCTCGGAGCTTGTGTGGCGGTCAAACATTACATAGTCAAATTATTTCGTGGTCGGAGTATGTAGTGCGCGACGTCAGCGAAATCTATGATGCTCTACATATAAACGCAAAATATTTGCAAACGGATCCTCTATTATGTTTTAATTAATTACAATAACCATTTATGAAAGTATTTCAGCCTTCGTATGACTCTTTTTGGATTGCAACATTAGGAAAGTGCCTTGACTCTAGTTTAGTGCTTACTAATCTAAGAATACTTAGCCAATTGTAACTTTAGCGTGACCTAAAAGATTTACTAAGTTATAAGTACTATTATTACAAAAGCTGCGTCTTTTGCTCTTACAAAGAGAAGTAAGTGTGTGAGACTTAGTAATTTAAAATCATTCTTATTTGTATTGGCATTCGGATCAAATAGTATCGGCGGTACCGAGAAGCTCGGCCGGTGCGCCCGCGCTTCGCTCAGCGGACAATGAAAGGTTCGCGCCCAGTCAAGCGGAGTGGTGTCCAAGAACACGAGGAATTACTCGATTACTAATACATTATAGTTCCGTGTTCTTGTCACAAGTGTACATACGACCAATATACTTGCAATGTTTGTTTTAATGAAAATGTGTGATTTGTAAAATCTTAAACACTGACCTAAAAATGTCTAACCAAGTTATAATTCTTTAAAGCACTCTTCTTTCTCTCTTCTTGATTGATAAGAAACATTATAAAGACTAGTGTAATACTCACGACATAGTTACGAAAGAGAAGTCATTTTTTACATTATTGGTACAGGAGGCAGAAACCTGAAAGTCGGTCTTCGTACCTCGACGTAGTTGAATTTAAAACATTGTCAACAATGTTTTATGTTAAGTGATAACATAAGTGTTTGTTTAACAAAACCTGACTGATTTAAGGCCTGAATTATTGTTGCACTGACAGTTGGTCGCGTACGGACGGTCACGTTCGAGTATACATTGTGTTCTATATATGTAGCACCATATTGACGACCCAAATGGCGTAGTGGTAGTGAGGCTGCCTTACGTTCTTAGGGTCCTGGGTTCGAATCCCGGTAGGAGCAAATGTTTGTGTGATGAGCATGGACATTTGTTTCCGAGTCATGGATGTTTATCTATACATATAATAAAATCGTAGGAAAGTCAAAACTGTACATTGATTTTTTTTTAAAAGAATACTTGGGGCGTGATCTACAATCGATATCGAAGCACGAAATAAAGTTTTTAGAATTTTTGTCTGTTTGTCTGTATTTATGTCCGGGCTAAACTCAAAAAGTACTCCATGGATTTACTTCCAATTTTGCATGAATATTACTAAGAGGTCGGGTCAACATATAGGCTACATATTATCACGCTATCACCTACGGGGGAGGAGCTGTGAATCTATGACTGACTGGGTGATATATCAACGCACAGCCCAAACCGCTGAGTCAACAGATTCCAAAATTGGCAAGCAGGTTCCTTATGTGGTCTAGGGGTGCACTAAGAAAGAACTTTTCAAAATTCATCCTTTAAGGGGGTGAAACGGGGCTCCAAAGTTTGAATGGGGAAACAAGATTAGTTAGACTATTTCATTTGAAACTTCACAAGAGTACTCCTATTGAGGAATGAGAAGAAACGTGCTTCAGATTTTTTCAGAATTCAACCCCTTAGAGGGCGAAATGGGTCGACAGTCTAAAAATCAATGCACAGCCCAAACCGCTGGGTCTACAGATTCCAAAATTGGCAAGTAGGTTCCTTATTTGGTCTTAGGGTGCACTAAGAAAGGATTTTTCAAATTTCACCATCTAAAGGGGTGAAACGGGGATCCAAAGTTTGTATGGGGAAACCAGATTAGTTAGACTATTTCATTCGAAACTTCACAGGAGTACTCCTATTGATAAATGAGGAGAAACGGGTTTCAGGTTTTTTCAAAATTCAAACCCTAAGAGGGGGAAATGGGGTAACCAAGTCTAAAAATCAATGCACAGCCCAAACCGCTGGGTCTACAGATTCCAAAATTGGCAAATAGGTTTCCTATGTACTACACGTGAGTTTCAAAATATAGTTCCCACGTGAATTTATGATGACGCTGCCTTAATTAAAATTTTAACGGACAATCGTTCACAATCTGTCTGAGCCAGTCGTATGTGTCTGGTGAGTATTATAAATGCAAAAATATGCGTTTATTTTTTAACCGACTTCAAAAAGGAGGAGGTTCTCAATTCTTCGGAGCCCGTTTTTATGTATTTTCCCCGATTACTCTATGGCTGGAGCGATTTGAATTATTCTTTTTTTGTTTAAAAGGGTATACTTCTCAGGTGGTCCCATAATCATCAAGTCGGGATCCGATGATGAGATCCTGGAGAAACTGAGAGAACTCTTCAAATTTTATAGGCACACTTGATGTGATTTAAGTAGTTTTTGGAAGAGTACTTTCTTAAAGTGGTCCCATTTCAATTTGGCGAAGATTTGATGAAGAACTTCGCAGATAGGCAACGGAACTCCTCAATAAATGATAGTAAATGGACTGGGATTGCTGAAATCTCATGTCTATCTATTGTTTACACCAGTTCATAACATAACATCACGTCGCTACGCTGTGAAGGGGTAAGCACAAGTGAACCACTAAAAGGTGAAAAATAAAAACTTTTTTGCATAAAATAAAACCGACTCCAAAAAACACTTTAGCTTCAGAAGTCGGTAATAAAAAACTATCAAACAAAGGTCACCGACTTCCGAAGTTAAAGTTATTTTTAACTTTTTTGTGTTTTTTGGAGTCGGTTTTATTTTACATTATTGTTGTTGTTTGACAAAAGTTTGAATAAGGAGAAATAGTGGTGCTGGTGACTTTAGAAATCATCATGTGATTTTTCCCAGGATCAGTTGATGGACGGATGGGACTGGGCAATAATAGGCATGACGACAGTATCAAAAACATGCAAATCTATTTAGTCCGTCAGTTAGATTATTGAAAAATAACGGACACGTATTTTTTGTTTTTGTAAATCAATGAATTTTGACAAAGATATAAAACGCATCAAAACTCGTGACGTCAGAACTCGCTAAAAATGATACCGAGGAGTGAAGTATTGAGCATATTAAAAGCGTCGTATCTTCGTCAATTTTGGTGTACCTATCAAAAGAAAAAATGTGGGTTAAATATTTTCTGATAATCTAACTGACGGACTAATTCGATTTTTTATAGTCTATCCTGCCTTGCTATATTATATAGATAGCTTCTGCCCGCGGATTCGCCACCGTGAGGTTCGATTATTGCCCCACAGGATCGTACTATCGATATAAAAAGTATCCTTTTTGTTAATCCAGGTTACAAACTATCTATGTGCCATATTTCATACATATCTGGTCAGAGTTTTTGCGTGAAAGGGTAACAAACATCCAGACGTCTTAGAGGGTGTACACAACCTCATCACGAAGCTGTCAACCAAGCATTTTGTACTAAGTTACTTTACGCGAAAATTATTGCTGGGAAACGACTTTTTTTTTTCGGGTGAAATCATGTTTTGTGGTAGAACTCAATGTAACGCACTCAAAACATTTTGCTGATAGATGAATTGAATAAAATCTTACTACTTAATAAAAACTTGTATTTAAAAAAAATACTTGTCGAAAAGTTGGAACTTTGACCCCCAATATCTCCGTAACTATAGGCGGTTCCCAGGTATGGTGTAGAACAAAACACTGATCGCAATGACGGGGAGAACAAGTGCTTTTCGGCTTCGTTAAGAGGTATTTTACAGACTTTCGCATTTATAATATTAGTAGAAAGTAGGATTAATTAATTACTTTGACCAAATGCCAGAGATAAAACCAAAATTTCTTATTAATATTTACTTGTTCGGGTACCACAAGGAAGGATAGCAATAAGTTGAGTACATGGCCACAGTGAATGACGTTATTAGATAGCGTACGAACAAAAGTAACTACGGCTCACCTTGGACCAATCAATACAGGCTGATTGAATAAAATTAACTATTCAGTTACGCCTAATTTACGGATCATTCATAGTTCTTTCATAGTTGGCTGGAACAGCTCAACACCCAGTGCGTGTATGGTGCTCCTAATCAAACTATGACCCATTTGCTGAACTTCTTCTTCTCAAGTATAATGCCTGTTGGGGCTTTCCGACAATCTGGACGAGCTCGTGGCCAAATAATAACAGCTGCTTGGGTCGATCTTTAGGTTAAGCCAGGCTTACCTAGGTTTATCTGGTGTATTCCCGCTGACCCCACTGGTTCGTCCCACTGGGGTCAACAGGAAAAATGAAACTGCCGTTTCGTTGACTCAACTAGCCTACCCTACTGGTGGGGTCAACGGGAAGTTTGCTGGTGCTGTGAATGGGTGACCACCCATTACGTACCGATTTCCCTCCGTGCCTCGGAAAGCACGTTTTAAGGCTAAAAAAATATAGGTATGCCCGTGAATGTTTGATTATTTCTCTCTGGAGTGTTCTAAATAAATATCACAATTTTTCTTGTATTTGTGACTCTTCGTTCAAACACCCAAATTCAAGAAAAAATGTGAAAGCTTAAGGAAACTAAGTATCTTTACTTTTGTTTTGGATTTTGGTGTTGTATGATCTATTTGCTGGAATATAGATCATGAAATTATAATAAGTTTCCGTGTTACAAATAAAATGTTTATTTTACTACACTTCAGTAATATTCAAATGTTTATTTCCAATACCCGGAAGTGCGTATATTTCTGTCGAATCTCCACTCCCCGCGGACATATCTTAACTGACTTAGCAATAAGCCTGTTATCCATATTTAGCAACTACGCAGCAGCTGTTTCACGTTCTATTTCCAAATATACACTAGAGTTTTGTCTATGGATTGGGAAATACAGTCTTGATTTATAGATTCTTTTGATTTGAAACTTGAACCCCTGAGGAGTAAAGACAGCTTCCTTATGGAATGTTGTTTCCTGTTTTGTGACCACCGTATCCAGACTGGTCATCCGAGGTCATCGACCCGACAGGATGCTGGCCAGATCCGGTTTAATATTACTGTCACATCTGACTTAGTAATTAAAGTTAGTACTAGCATTGGGTTAATAATTCGTTTCCGTCGTGTTGTACCTTTTCTTCAGGTCATTGACATTAAAATAGGTCCGTCCCTTCCCATTTGAGCAAGATCCGATAATTTGGACTTGGGACGTTAGTTATCGGTTCTATTTTAGATGAAGTAGGACATTGCTAGTGATTTATTGATCAGTTATCTTAATTAATGCATTGGAAGAATAAATTAGAGGAAACTATTATAGTAGGTATTAATTTTTTGACCTATTTGTATTTGAACTTAAAAGACTTCACTCAGGATATATTTTAAAAATCCTTTCGGGTATTATTACGATGTGTTTTTTTTTTGGGTGGGTATAGTGTCGTAATGGTCCAGAGGTAAAGGCCTCGCTTCTCATGCATAAGGTTGTGGGTACAATTCGGATCTGTCTCTTTTTTCAATTTATATTGACTTTCCAAGTCTTGGATGTCACAGACATGGGTGAAGGAAAACGTAAGAAATCTTGCGGGCTCCTCCCCTTATGCTGACATCTCTTTGAGGCGCGCGTGGAACACGAACGCGCCGTCGACACGGCCTGTCGTCGTTAGACGGACGGACGGCTAGCTAGCCCATAGCCAACCGTCCACAGACCCGCGCCTACGGTGGCCGGTAGCCACCACGTGGCCCCCGACGCCCGGTGCGTCTCCCGCGGAGACCGGGAAGAGAGGCTCTCTCCCTCTCTCGTTCCGCCACCTCCTTCGCTAGTATGACTGCTTCGCAGAAGGAGGTGACGGCTTCCCATTCCGTCTCGCTCCGGACCATGGATTAAACCAGGGCCGGACGCGACAGGTCGCCGCCACCGATCGCCTCTACGAGGACACGGCGGTGCTCCGCCCACGCAGGGCAAACCTCCACCCTGTGCTCCACCGTGTCCTCCGGTCAATCCTCGCAGTGGAGACACCCGGGCGTGTCCTCCCGCCCGATTCGGTGCAGGTACCTCCCGAAACATCCGTGTCCGGTGAGGACCTACGTCTGGCGGAAGGTGAGGACGCCGTGGCGCCTCTCTAGCCACTCCTCAAAGAGGGGACTTACCGCCACTATCGTGGCGTGCCCTGCACGGGGTTGCGACAGTCGCTCTCTCCATGTCGCCATGAGATCGCGCCGGAGGTCTGTCCGCTGAGCGGCAATTTGCCGCGGCAGCGGAGTTTCCCCCCGGCGTAGTGCCTCCGCGCGCCAGTCGTGCAGGCGCGCGAGGACTATCGCCTCCAGATCCCATGGCGGCAATCCGGCAAGCAGGCCCGCCGCCTCGCGGGAGATCGTGCGGTACCCACGGACCATCTTTACGGCCACCACTTTTTGGGGCGCGTTCAGATAATGGGCGGCTCGCCGCCTCAAGGAACGCGCACACACTGGGGCCCCGTAGAGGGCCATGGACCGCACGACCCCCGCATAGAGCCTGCGGCAGGAGGCGTTTAGCCCCCCAAGGTTGGGCAGGAGCCGCCTGAAGGCAGCCCCGGTCCGTTCCAGCCTGGGGGCCAAACGTCGGAAGTGCTCCACGAAGTTTCACCGGCTGTCGAGGACGAGTCCTAGGTACTTCAACGTCGACTCGAGGCCGATGGAAACCCCTCCTACCGTCAGTGTGGATCCCGACGGTAGCGCATTCCGAGGCCCATGAAAACACATGGCCTCAGACTTGTGCAATGCCACCTCGAGACCCAATTGCCGGATCCTCTCAACGACTATCGCAACCCCGCGTGTCATGTTTTCGGCCGCCGCCTCGTGCGACCTCCCCTGTGCCAGCACCAGGGTGTCGTCTGCGTAGCAAACGACGCTGACATCACTAGGGAGGTCCGCGCGCAGCACCCAGTCGTAACCGATGTTCCACAGGGGCGGTCCCAGAACCGATCCCTGTGGGACACCGCACGACATCTCTCGCCGGTTCCATTCTCCGCAGCAACTGGGGTAGATGACGGCCCTGTCCGTCAGGTAGTCCCCGACCACACGACGGAGGTAGGTGCCGACCCGGTGATACCGGAGTGCCTCCCTGATGCAGCTCCAGGGCAGGGAGTTGAAGGCGTTGGCGATGTCGAGAGACACCGCCGAGACGACTCCACCCCAGGATATCGCATTCCCCGTCGTGAGGGCTCCCACGCGCATGATGGCGTCCACTGTGGAGCGCCCCTTGCGGAAACCAAACTGATTCTCGCCCGAAACGTGAGAAAACCTTGACTTGTATTGTGGTGATCGAAGCTCGTGCCTTTTACAATGAGAAGGAGCCTTTACCCAACAGTGGGACAGTAACAGGCTAGTATTAGGTATTATCATTTAAGTCCAAAAAATATGATGCGAACATGACTATTTTTAATGAATTACTAGATGTTGTTAACCTTTTGCGTGACTAATTATTTTTTCTTGTCATAGTTTAAAATGAATCCAAAAAGGCCATTATAAGATCAGTGCCACTTTGATTCATGTTACTTATTTAACACTTCTATTGACAAAAGTCATTGAAGCAGATAACTGAGTTATGGCCGTGAAGTCTGTCTAGCTAGCCGCTATTAGTAAATGTGCGATAGAGCTTTTAAACTAAAGATACGTCTGGAATTTATCACGTAGTGTACAAAGTTAGCACATTACTGATTCATTTACGTATAAATGTGACAAACGTGATTGAATGTCCATTAATGATCAATGATATTATAAAAAAATTTCGCCTGATATTCTTTTCCGTATAATTTCATTGTGACACACCGGATTTTCAACCGAATTCCAAAAAGAGGAGGTTCTCAATTCGTCTGTATTTTTTTTTTAAAGTATTTAGTGCAAAGGTTCAATGATTAGGCGAGATGTTTGTAGTAAATAGTAGCAAGCGTATGGCGGAAGTGCGACTGTGCTTTGAACTATAATTACTTGTTGGTCCAGTGGCCGCAAGTGTGACTGGTGAGGTCCTGGGTTCGATTCCCATGTGGGGCAAAGGGTATATTGGGTTTTTCCAGCAGGAGTTTTTGTTTCCGAGTCATGGATGTTTATATGTATAATAAATATGTATTTACAAACAAAAAGTATAATGTAGTATATCAACTGTCTGGTGACCACGACACAAGCATTGCTTAGTGTGGCACTAGATGGCGCTGTGTGTAATGTCCAGCGATATTTATTTATTTAATTTCTCAGTACTAGCCACGGAGTCTGGATTCGTGCCCGGTTGATGGCAATAGGCTTTCCCCCGTTACATGGAACTTAAACATAACTGGACAAATGTGGGTATATTAGGTACCTACCTACACCTCTGACTTGCCCTTCAGGAATAAAAGGTGTGATACAAGAAAACAAAAATTGTGAAAAATTCTGTAATGTCATAATTACTTCTAGTCCATGTGATTTTTTTAATTAGTTTCTATCGAAATTATTGAGAACCTCATTATTGTATCTAGTTTAAATATTAAGTAGGTACCTATTCCCATACTAGCTCAATGATAATTAAAAAAAAAAAAACGCCTGATGTTCTTTTCCGTATAATTCCATTGTGACACAAGTATTTAGTTCAAAGGCTTAATGTTTTCAAAATTAGCACATTACTTATCCGTTGACATTTATACCAGCCAAGCGGTGGACAAGCCTGCTTGGCTTATCGCTGGTATTTTAGTTATGCCTAGTTTGGCAAACTCGAGGGGACATTTCATTTATACCTAAATATTAAGTATTGCATTATTTTCAACCCTAGTCTCAACGCAAAGAGTTAAACATCCAATGGTGTATTTTTGGCTTAGGAATTAAATAAGGTGTCATTTAGTATTAGTGAAAACGTGCATTACAACATAGACTGCGACGGATTTATAGAAGTTTAATTATATTGTAGGTAACTACACATTATTTGTGAGAAATACAAAACTATTTGAAAAGGTAGGTACAAGAATAAAATGCAATTCTATGATCTCATTTTGTATTACGGTCTGTTATAAAAATCGTTGATATAGGTACATGTCATAAGGAAACTCAGTGGAATGAATATGATCGACTTTTGTAAACAGATTTACATTTTTCCATGTAAACCTTTACGTTTGTTTAATTTTACAATAAACTGAGCTTATTTCACTGCGTTTAACAATATGTTTCGATGAAACTGTATATTTCTTAAAAACGATAACACTTCTTTACACGCATGACTCCATAATAAAGCAGTTTTTTTTAAACTTCCGGGGTCAAAGCCAACTCAGTGAAAGTGCGCTTTTCATGATCATTTTGTTAATATTTGTTCTTGAATAGTGTAAACCAAGGTGCAAGAAAGTTATTATTTTTTAGTTTAAAAAAAAATAGGGTTGACGACAAAAAAAATCTAATTAGTCCGTCACGTCAGGTAGATTATTAAAATACATTGACCCGTATTTTTTCTTGTGTTACGTAAATCAAAATTGACGAATATACCTTTTTAAAATTCCCAATACGTCACGCCTAGGAATAATTTTTAGCCAGTTCTGACGTCACGAGCCTCCACTCCCGAGAGTTTTGATGCGTTTTATCTTTATCAATATTCATTGATTTACAAGAACAAAAACTACATGTCCATTATTTTTCAATAATGTAACTGACTGTAAAATTTTGATACTGTCGCCATGCAGAGCTCACCAGTTACTGAATAGATTATTTTGTTTACTTTATTAAGCGATTAGAAACCGTTAGAGCCGTTTTCGTTTACTTGATTACAAATATCGCTCATTTAAAAGCATTTAGGATTAAATTAATCCTACCACTCTGTCTTGGAATTGGAAACATTCTAACATTCACTAGCAGACAAGTCCAATCCAGGGATGGTCTCTACTCACGTTGAGGATCGTCAGCTAGCATTCGCATCTTATTTATTTTCGTCTAGGGCACAATCCGTTTTTTTTTCCATGTTCGGTATACGGCGTTTTTAATCAAAAAACTTTACATTGACCAAATGCGCATATTTTATGTATAAACTGCATTATGCATGTATGTCACATGTGTTCAGACTGAGGAAAAGGCGATGTTTAATATATAGGTTTTTATTGGGTATTCCGTCGACGTTACGTGGACGGCCACTTTACAGTAAAAACTATGGCAAAAAACGAGAGACCGGTATTTGAGGAATAAGGATATAAGTTCGAATGTCGATCATTTAAGGATATCTTTGAGGATTCAGCTAGTTTTTTGTCATATGTAGACAAAACTATAGGTAGTTTTTTTTCACATTTTATAACTACTACAAAGGAAACTGATATTTAGATAAATGGCAGTGCACACATGACGCGATGATACAAAGATAATGGTGATGGCACGTCATCAAAAATAATAGACAATATTCGATAAAATCTGGGGGTCTAAAATCGCCGCTTTAGCAGAATCGTAAATGAATCACGTTAAAAATTTGAATTCTTAAAATGGTCTTTGAAACCATTCACATAAAGTCCATTTTAAGAATTTTAAAATTTTGTTGAATAAAATGAATCACGAAAATTCTTAAAATGGACTTTGTGTCAATGAGAACAAAGACCATTTTAAGAATATATTTTTTTTAACGTGATTCATTTACGATTTTTCTAAAGCGGCCATTTTAGACCCCCAGGCCTTTGTATTTCCGTACTTCTTTTGGAGCAATTCCTCAGTCACCTACAGAAATTAATAGTTTGAATAAATACCGCAGTCAGTGAAGTTAAATACTTATTAAGATACCTCGAATAATCGTGGATATAATGGTTTTGTCACCTACAAAAACACATCTAGAAGTAGACGGTTTTCAGAAAAAGTAAACAGTTCAACGTTAAGACGTTTGTGTCAGAATTCCCGGAACAAAGTTCCGTTCCTATAAAACACAATTATTTTTTAAAGTGTAGTTCTATTAAGTACTAGCTGATTATTTGAACTATTTGCTTTCTTGGTGAGAAGTTTATTTTCTTTTTTTCTCATAGCAGGAAGGTTTTTTTTTGTGTACATACTCGTAAATTGCTTTAGTATTTACGAATAAGTTAGAAATAAATAAATAATACCGAACAGTTGATGTGATTTTTCTTAGTACTTAGTTCTCCTGAGTGCTAACTGTACTTGCCGAACAAAAAGTTTACCAAATGGAATTCAATGTATGAAGATCAAAATAGTTACGAAATGGGACTTTTGTGATGCTATTTTGTTTAGTTGTCGAAATGGGAAAGTTACGAAATGGGCCAGAGCCATAAATAGAATACAGAAAATAGTCATAATAGGTGTGGTGTTGATTGTGGGTTAGCTATGTATAGTAGTGGTCGATGACTTCCGGCTCCATGATTAATTGAATGATGATGACGCTTTAGTGAAAATAATTACGATATCGACTTGTGGTAGGTACCTAGTTACCTACAGTAATAAAGACGCGTTTTTATTCAGTGCATTTAAAATCACTTATTACTTTTACTCCCAATTAATTTTTTTGTCTACTCTGACATTTAAAAAGCTAATATTTAAGATAGTCGTAACAGATTAGCTGGACTTAACATTGACGCCCGTTTAAGGTCAGATCAAGATGAAATATAGAGCTTTTTATAAAGGATCAAAATGTATGTGATATAGAAAGGCCATTTACGGATTAGGTTATGTCAGACGTGAGTGGAGATAAACGAGATCAACCTTATATGGGGTGCTCATAAAACTACAAAAGTTATCTTACTCATAAACGAAAGAAATCGCAGTAACGGAATGTACGTGATTCTTTAAGTATTGCTTTGCTTTACGTAATAATTCACATACAGGGTTGCCGTGTATGTTACGGCATTTTTGGGGCATTTCATATACATCTAGTTAACGAAATGAATGTAGGGATCTTGTGTCAGAAACAGAGGGTATAAAGATAGGTCATCTAATTTGGTCAGTAGGCAGACATTCAGGTGTATCTTACCCGTAAGGGCGGTTTTGTAACAACTGCCACATAACTGAGAAGTATATAACAAAACCAAGAAGTAAATAAATAAGTAATAAGTAAATAAGCCAAAATCAGTGGTTTGGGAATAGTGTGGCGGGCTTGTCCCAAAAAAAAAGACAAAATCAGGATAAATAAATAATGTGTTCTTTTAAACGAACCGCTCGTGGTTTCCTGCATTTTACATGCTATTAAAGCATAGGCCTAGTGCCAAGGCACTGTGCACGATTAGGTACCTAATCCAACCCGCCTTTTATAGCCGTTTTCACTAACACTAAGACAAATTAACATGCCTGAACATTATTGTTGGAATTTGATCTCTCATCGTAAAGTCGAATGTTGAAAATACACTGGCATTAACTAGTTCGCTATCACCACCATCACCTCCAAGCTACCTACTGGAAGTTTTTGTTAGTGACTCCTGCGGGCCTAAAATGGCCGCTTTAGAAGAATCATAATTTAAATCATCTTAAAAATTTAAATTGGTAAAATGGACCTTATTTTCATTAAACATAAAGTCCATTTTAATACTTTTAAATTTTAACGTGATTCAAATTATGATTCCGCTAAAGTGGCCTTTTTAGACCCCCTGATGCAAGTTTCAAATAAAGTTTCATCATCAACATATTGTGTAAGTTCGTAGCAAACCGATTGAATAGATCGCTTATCAACTACTTAACTTTTAATTGCTTTTCAGTCCCCGATATGTAAAAATAATAATATAATTTAATTTGATTGCTAAATGCACTCGATTTGAGAGGCGTTAGTATAATTTTAATGGTAATAGACAGATTTAATTACCAATTGCAATGTAGGGCTCGTAAACATTTGCATAAACTTGGTTTAAAATCTACTAGATCGTAAAATCATTCTTGAAGTGTGAATACAAGTTTAATAAACGGCTTTACTTCTGTACCTACATTATCGTACTTAAGATATAAATGACTATATGTACTATTATTTAATAAAAACAACGGACGTGTCAGAAAGGGAGTGCGCGAGATAATAAATACCACTAAAATCAAAACCAGAATAAAAAAAATGTGTTCTGCCTTATATGACAGGGTGGGTATGATAATTGAGAAATAATGGCAATAATATAAGGTAAGTACATTCACTGAATGTCAACGGCTGACGTACAGCCTCGGTGACTGCTCGCCATCCGAAATACCAACCTTAAGGTCGATCTGATTCGTCAGTGTACATACAAAATTGTATTACATATTTGGATTTTTGTTAATCATTCACATTAAACCAACGATTTGTTTAGGATTTTCGGTAAAAATAGGTAATGTTATTCTTACTGTTATTCCAAAGTGGAAGTTGAGTGACGAGATGACTAGTAATAAGATGAGACCCCAAATAAGATGGGATAAGCGCGGGAGAATGATGATAATCCCAACAGGAAGTATTACCGGTTGATTTTGAAATTGAACTTCATTTACTTATACTTTTTTCTTATTCTTTTGTTGTTCTGCTTTAATCTTACAGCTTTAACATTTCATACATGAAGCCTTTCCCAAGATTTGTTTTGTTATTCAAACTTAACTTGAATCATGCGATTTTTTTTTATATGAAGCTTTTATGAACCGCATTCTTCTATAGCAACCGAAGAACATTAATCATTGTCTGCGGCCACAGTTTATAGGTAGTTGCGTATTATTATGTACTTAGTTTTTTAATGCAGCATGTCGAAAGCACCACTATTATCTCTTATTAGGGTCACAAAACTGGAGCCGACTCGCTTTTGTTTTACAAATGGCAACTTCACTTTGCAGGTTAGCGCTTTTGTTTCTTTTTGAGCTAAGTTAGGTACTTATCTCGCAATGGTATGTACAGTCAGCAAAACAGTTAGGTTTAAATGGAAAAGGGTTATAATCAATCTGTTTGCAATTTCATCCAAATCTTTTCAGTAGTTTCTGCGTGAAATAATGACAAAAATCGATCTTTACAGACTTTTACATTTATAATAGTCGTAAGAAGATTGCTAGCCTGCATACCTAACTCTTTTGTTGACTGTACTCCATACCAAAAAAACGACGAATTATCTCCAAAGTTAAGCACGGCTTGCCGAGGTTGATCAGTGGATGGGTGACCATCCCTAGCGTACCCTCCCGATCTGCTACGCAAATCAAGTTAAGCTGTTGGTCCGGGCCCCTATTTGTAGATTTTTGACCAATTGACAGTTGTTACGTATGGTCAGTATAGGACGCCGCAACGCGCGCGGACCGCGTGCTTGCGCCTCGCTGACCACGCGTGGCCAGCGCGCCGTAGCCTAAATTCAAGACCGCTAAACTCCGCGCGCCGTCCGCGAGGCGTAAGCTCGCAGTCTGTGCGCTGGCTGTGATAGTCCGGGAGATGGTGTTGCATTTTAGAGTGTTTTTACGCCGATCAGTTGCCATCTGGTTCAATATATCCCGAATTACTGATAAGTGAACCCAGCGTCAGCTGAGGCAACCGAGGTGGGTGTGGGAGTGGGAGGTTACGGAGGTGGTGAAAAAAAAGCAGTTATAGTACGCAGGCTGAAACTTTTTATAAATATTTTACATCATACTGAGCTTAAAAATATCAGCTGCATGGTGGAAGGGGCATTATGCGTCTGCCGCTCACATGAACTTGTAAAAGAAATAATATATATAGTACACTGGATGAAATTTAACAAAGTGATTGTTTAAATTATAGTAGCGGTCTTTACAAGTTCATGCAAGCTATAAACGATACCCATGACGGAAAATGAAAGAAAAAACTCTCGAATGATTGTCAAGCGAACATACTGCTTAGAATTTAAAGCATAATTATCTTATTTTTCATCATGGGTGTCGTTTTCATGGTTTTCGGGGTGGCTGATAACGAAAATGAGGTTAAAGTTAACTACGTCAAGTATTAACGTGACCATTTAATTATATAATCGGGGAGTCTTATCGAACTAGGTTCAGTGTAGTGGGCTCTCTAACTAAATATGTAACTGTACGTTGTTTTGCGGGCAACCGTGGGCAATTCGGAGGCGGCGCGCAGCCAGCGCACGGACGGCGCGCAGTCCACTCGCTTGCGGTGCGCGGGCGCCGACTCGCCCGCGGGTCGTGTCGTATGGTAGCGGCAAGCGCGTTGACCACCCGCCGTAAGCTTTTTCATATGGACATTATAAAATAGGCTATGCGACACACGATTTAATGCTCTAATTTGAATGGCAAGTTAATTGCTGGGTTGGAGCGGTGCGACGATAAGCTCGCTTGGGACCGCCGGCGACGGAGCCCCGCAGCGCCGGAACCGTGACAGAAACCATACCTGCTGCATATTGCATACTGCATGCTTGCTTGCATGCTGCATGATTGCTGCATGCATGGTGCATGCTTGCTTGCATGCTGCATGCTTGCTTGCATTATGCATGCTTGCTACATGCACGATGTATGCTTGTTTGCATGTTTGCCTGCTTCTTACAGGGAAATAAAAATCAAGTGATTAGAATCAACTGATTTTATGAATTTTCTGTGATGTGCATATGAAATGTATGCCAAAAGATGATTCTAACTGTAAACTTTCTGAGATATGATAGTTCTGCCTTTAAATGACTATCGATACCTGTGAAATTTATGCCAAAAGATGATTCTGACTGTGAACTTTCTGCGATAAGATGGTTCTACTTTTAATTTTTATGCATATGAAATTTATGCCTAAAGATGATTCTGACTTACAAAAATATGAGTTTTGAACGTATAATAAATGAGTGTCTGCCAAACGATTTTCTGCGAAATGAAGTTTATGCTATCAGCTGGTATGCAAAATAATATTATGACATAGAAAGTTCTGCTATAAAGAGTAGACCCTTACAAGAAGCATCCTCATTTCCAGAGGTCATAAAGGTAGGCAATTGGAATTCATCTGATCTGTACCCGGTTAGACTGCATGAAAGTCTACCCCAACATAGTTGGGAAAAGGCTAGGCAGATGACCCAGAAACGACAGCCCAAAGTACTGAACCACTCTAACTGTCGATGTTCGGATTGAATGCTATCCCAAATCACGCCAACCTTAATTAACGCTTTAGCTAAAAACTTCAACCGGATGTCTTGAATTAAGGGCAACCCGACGTACGTAGGCTTTTAGGGATATCTAACGTTCATCCCTCCTAAACGTTTTGATTTAGGAATTCGAAGATCCAATTTCCAGGATTCCAGTTATCAATTTTTACCTCTTATTTAATTTTTTTGTGTTGGTTTTAACTCAAGTAATTTATAGGTATCAGACAGGATTATAGATTATAAACATTCTACTCTTACTTGAATTTAAATTCCTCTATTTTAATCTAAGAAAATCTACATAACAGTTGACTTTAATCCCATTTTGTTCACTCATAGCGAGTAAATAACATTTAATATTCATCGTTTCTTATAACTCAGTCAAAAGCTTCTATAAATAGCTTTCTTAATGACATCACTGAGAAAATAAACAAGAAATGTTTCTTATTTTCACCGAGATGTTCAAAGGCAACCAATGTGATTAATTCTCCTGTAGAAATTATAGATCGTCGATGTTAATCTCATAAATACAAACAACTGTTTCTAATATCATCACCTTTTCAGCCTTTTGAGCTTTATGTGTTGTATTGACAGAAACTTTACTGTTTTTTTTGTAAATAATGTTTCAACATTTAAATCGATACTCCACGAGGAAATCGCTTTTGAATTCCGCTAAGTGAGCACATATTTTTAGTCGTGACTGTAACTATGTTGTTCATAAAGTTGTGGTTAAACTAAAGTGTTATCTTAATGTTTCTTATCAACATTGGAATTAGCAATAAGTACTTACATAATTCTATTTACATTCTGATTTTATTGGATACGTTAGATTATCTATGCCACTGGCAAAGCTTGGTAATCGTGGTTAAAAATACAATGCAAAATACAGCAGCTGACTTAAATGTATTTCCGGCTAAGTGAAGTGCCAGTAGAAGCGTGGTTTGTTCCTCGAAAACGAATTTGATCTTAGTTTGAATTTTTAGTAAGGTTTACTTATACTATAAATCACATACTGTTGAATCCTGTTGCATATAAATTATGTGAACATGTACACTATGTGCAGGTAATCAAGGTGTTTGGTGCATCGTTTGCCAAATTTAACAGATCGACAGGAGGGGGGGCGGGGTTATTTGCTTTCTCTTCAGCCCCAATCCTTTAGATACATTCAATTTGGCAAACGATGCGTATCATTAATACAGCCATTCAAGTTCATCCATGTTTTGTCCACGTAACCATGTTTGTTTGTACCACGCTCAAAAACTACTTGGAAACCTATATGTTTCAGAAATCACAGGGCCATTCAACAAGAAAAAATGAAATAAATCTACGATAAATGTGTAACATTAACTTTTATTGTCCTACTTATAAGAGAATAGAAGCTGCGTTGGACGCTGGGGCGTGCTGACTGCACAATATACCTTTGTGGTAAACTAGAGCGATCCGATAAGAAGCCGAGACGCCATGTTCATTCGAACAATACGTTATACCGCTCACGTTTGCATAAAAGCGTCCTGCTGTTACACCGAAGCGTAACATAAAGCAATCGCCCTTTTAAGGCAAACATTGAGTGCTCAGTTGCTCACTGTTGATATCAAGCGCGATTTATCGTTACTGCGTGTCGGCGCCTGCAGATAAGATAGGCGATAAAAGCCTTTTATGAATTCATGAAATGAAAGTAAATCTTTTTTATGAGTGAGTAGTTATTTTTGTGGTGGCTATATTGTCTTTTAAAGTTCAGGGTTTAAATTATATATATATCACCGTAAAATTGTCAAACACGTTATATTACAATATAACGTGTTTCTCTCTAGCGATATTGTAATATCTCGAATTATTGTCAACTGAACATACGGAAGTATCTCTGCCCCCATAATCGGGACTTGGGGCACCCCCCGTTAGGTTAGTCAGGTTCCTTTAAACCCTGCACCCGGAAATAGGGGCTCCGTCGACTACGCTTTTTAGGGGAATATGAAGTGTTTTAAGGTTAGGTTATATTAACCGATATTTCTCAGGAATGGTACAGTATCTTTTCACGAGAGTGGTACCACTGGGCAAGGGGGACCCCTCCTTCTCTCCACACCGCGTGAGTTGATTACCATCGCATGCATTTTACGAAAAATAATGCGTTTTATTGTAAGCAGTATGTTCATTTGACAATAATTCGAGACTTTACAATATCGCTAGAGATATTACAATATAACGTATTTGACAATTTTACGGTGACATATATATGGCGCTATAGAGTAATCTTGAGTCATTTTTTTGTCTTCATATATTCTTTGCCTATAAAAGCGTTTGTGCGAGATTGGCCGTAGAAAAGCGCACGTAAGGAAGAGGAAGGCTATGGGGGAGGGCATTGCCCCGCAGTGGGACACTATAGGCTAAAAAAATAAAAATACTTTTGACTATTAAAAACCATGAGAAGAATTTTTAACCAGAGTAAAAGTACATCTCTTTTTCCATGTTATTTGGTGTCGGCGCAACACGTTCTTCGTCGTTTCTTTCCTGAGTTTTCGTCAAAAAAAAAAGTTTTCTACGAACACCTTTCTCAATCTATCAAAAATGTTTGAACAACTAGAAGTTGTCACTTATTTTTTTTAAGATTTATTACACGTACGTGTCACAAGAGGCCGTTAGTGACATTTCCTAAAGGGAAGCGGGTGGCACCTTACACAAAGAGTGGTATAAGACGTGACGCGATTGTCGACGTCATAACACCTGGGTATTGCGGCCTTATGAATAACTAGCTGACCCGCGCAACTTCGTCTGCGTCACATAAGAGAGAAAAACGAAAGGAAAAAAAAACCCCGTTTTTGCAACATTTTTCATTCCTGCTCCGCTCCTAATAATCGTAACCGTCGTTATGTAGCCTAAAGCCTTCCTCGATAAAAGGACTATCCAACACAAAAATAATTTTTCAATTCGAACCAGTAGTTCCTGAGATTAGCGCGTTCAACCAAACAAACAAACAAACTCTTCTGCTTTATAATATTATATAGTATATATAGTATAGAAATAGATTTGTTCTTTCCAAGTCACGTTCGTGTTAGGGTAGGGGCTGTAAGAATCTGGGTAACCCTCAAAAATTGAGAATTCAAAAATATGGAAAGAGTCAACTGGGTAGAGATTATACTCGTAAGCGTTGGCTGCTTGCTACTGTACAAATTCTGTTTAATAACATTCTACTTCCTTATTTTTTGCTGCGTAATTCACGGAATTTCAAGTGTATGTTTTCAACATTTACTTGTGTCATAAGTTCATAACACTTATAAACTAATACTTAGGACTTATGAATATGATTCCAGTATGTGACTGTCCAGTAGGAAACCTTTTCATACAAAGAAGGCGAGAATTGAACAAAAGCCTGCTCAAAGCGGCTTGACGATTTCAGTCTTCAAATATTACTAACAGTAGACCTTTGCCTCGTGAATCTGCCTCACTATGTTTTCTTTCACTTACGTGAGTGACGTCCAAGAAAAGAGCTTCCTCCCGATGTAAAATTCGTGAATAATTTCAAGTAAACGGCATTATTTCTTGACACTTTTATGGGCTTCGGTGTGTCGCGTTGGCAACCAGTCTCACTAGATCAAGGCGATCCAGATCAACACAGGTAGTAAGTTGGCAAGCTAAACCAACTCGCCTACCCCCGCAGAACGAGTCCCGCTCGAACTTTACAATTCGATTGTTGTCACAACTAAGTGATTTGCGATCGAGTGTTTTGGACATCTAAGTTGTTGGTACGACTTAACGATTTTGTCACAGGCATTTTGTTTGGTAAAAGGTCGTATGTACTGGCAGCTGTGACATTGCTAAAACTAAGCTATTATCAATATCTTAATGGGCTTCATCATAAAGCCATTTACTTCTGGATATGTTGGGAAGGACCCTTGAAGGCCCTTGGCTCTTGGCCAGACTAGGTGGACCGATGACTAGGTGAAGGCTGCGGGAATCCGCTGGATTCGAGTCGCACGGGACCGGTCTATGTGGCGACACTTGGGGGAGGCCTATGTCCAGTAGTGGACGTCTTTCGGGTGAAATGATGATGATGATGACCCTTGAAGCATCACCACAACTAATGGTCTTGTGGTATCTCCGTGCAGTGTCTGAAGATCAGTATTTGAGATGTTCATTTTCTTTTTAAGAAACTTATTCCGGCTGTTGAGATTTGGTAGCGAGCCAAGTGAGTTTACTCAAGCGAAGCAAACTTGAGCAAATTCAAAGAAAGAAATCAGACATTATCATATATTCCGGTAGACAGTTTTTGAAGTCCTTGCTCTTAGATACTTCCGTTTATATTATTCACTAGCGACCCGCTCCGGCTTCGCACGGGTACAATGCTGATACTAAGTACACTACAGAAAAACTGTGAACGTTGTATATAAAAACACAGCGGCCCGCTCCGGCTTCTCACGGGTATAAAATATATAGCCTATGTCACTCACTGAAAAAATGTTTGAATTCGATCCAGTTTTTTTTTTTTACCCGCCGCCCCTGCCGGTCTGTACCGCCGCAAACGCTACGTCCTGCAATTTTTAAATCTGTAATATCTTCGAAAATATTCATTTAAATCACATGCTGTTAAGGGCAATTTTGATCTACATGAAATGCACAACGTATCTAATGTATTTAATTGGATAAGGAATGATACTGTATCGTTTAAAATAGCTTGGTAAATAACTCATATTTTTTTTGTAATATGTAAAAGATAAAAATGGTTACTGTGGGATATCCTTAGGAGATAAACATATGCTGTCGCGGACTTTTTTATTCATCTTTTTAAGATGTACAATTCCGTAGTACATAAATTTGATCTATCTCGTAAGGTTTAGCCAGCGTTTGCAATGTAAGCACAGAAAAATATGTTTGTTACGACATCACATTACAAATCTTTAAATTTGTCGGCTTTTCTCTACTATAATATGCATGTATTATACATATAAACCTTCCTCTTGAATCACTCTATTCATTAAAAAAAACCGCATCAAAATCCGTTGCGAAGTTTTAAAGATCTAAGCATACATAGGGACATAGGGACAGAGAAAGCGACTTTGTTTTATACTATGTAGTGATGATGATGATAGTGATAGTGATAGTGATTTTCACTTCAACAAAACATCAAAATGCTCAATGGCGGCACTCACAATATCCCTTTGATTAAAATACTAGCGGACGTCACGCGGTTTCAACTGCATAGTTCCCGTTCCCGTGGGAATACGAGGATAAAATATAGCCTATATTACTCGCTGATAATGTAGCTATCCATTGCTGAAAGAATTTTTCAAATCGGGCTAGAAGTTTTTAAGTTTTTTCGTTATATACACAACAATATAAATCTTTCCTCTTTGTAATATTTTTAAGTATAGATACTCGAACGTATTTGAAACAAAAACAACCACCACAGTTCACTTAAGTCTCAAATCAAAGGAACTATGCGTTCTTGTGTCCTTGAGTAGGACTGCTTTCAACACCAATCCAGGAGCCCAATCAGAGCCTTCCAACTCGAAGACTCCTATTATTATTTAAATGAGTTGTGGCTTCTTATCCTCAAAAGTGACCGACAGCATGATTAATAAGCCACAAAATGATAGTATTTACGTTATAAAGTAGGTTAACTTTATGCTAATTATGTGAGATAGTTGTACAAGAATGGCGACGCGGAATGTTATTCGTTATTACGGCCTTGCTTTAGTTTATTCAATGTTGATTTTTTGTTTAGAGTACACTGTAATTATAGTAAAAATGGGCTGTCTTGATTGGATAATAAGTACCTGTGTGCGCAGTTAGAATGGTGTCTATTGGTAAATAGTATTTTTTTTTTTGCATAATTAAGATACTTACCGAAGTACTTTACTTGTCATATAAAATCATCCATCTTATCTTACTACTATTATAAATGCGAATTGCCAGGATGGATGGATGGATGGATGGATGGATGAATAGATGGATGGATGGGTGGATGGATGGATGGACGGATGGATGGACGGATGGATGGATGGATATTTGTTACTCTTTCACGCAAACACTGTTAAGAGGCCTGCGGAGCATGCGAATTTCATACAAACGTAATACCAAAATAATTTGTAAATCAACCATATTCCTAAGGTAGTGTTTATATATTTTGATTGGATTACAGAATATATAGGTTCCCAGACACATATTTTGAATGTACACTGATTTAAAGTAGAGTTATGAGAAAAATAAATTTACCATAGAAATCTTAAATTCCTCATATCTCGTCTTTATATCATTGTCGTTTCAAAATATTTATTTGGGAACATAGATATTCTATGATACAATCGAAATATACATATACACACTACCTTAAGAATATGTTTGATTTTCATATTATTTTGGTATTACGTTTGTATGAAAAACGCATGCTCCATCGGCCCCTTAAAGGAATGTGGATGAAAAAAAAGGATCAAAAATTAGTTTAGCCCATTGCCAGCCTCCTTTAGCACACATAAATTTTGTAACACATTTTTTATCCCAATAGTACGCTCCCGTGGGACATTTACCGAACACCGCGCGGGCGATACAAGCTGGCTAAAAAAATGAGAGATTTGTAGTTTTAGATTTGATTGACGCTGCGCTGATTGACGCACACTGCCTAAATAATAATTAGGTGTAGTACTCGTAGTTGCCAGTGTCGTGTTTGATTTCCGGTGGTTTATTCAAGTCAGATTGGTGTTAGTAATTAGATATGTTAATGCACCCACGATACAGGAGATAATTGTAGTGTACGGCAAAATTAATTGAAGACAGTTATCGTTTCACAACGAACTGAAAGTGAAATAGTACCTAAGTACACACATTAAGCCAGTATTTTTTAAGTCACGTTCATGCATGCGGGCGAGCCTATAGCCAGACTTCGTGGCTACTACGGAGAAATTCCTGATGGAATAACGCTGCCTGACCATTTTTTTTCGGATGGGAAATCGTCAAATGACCTCTCCCACTCTGGGCGGAGCGGGAGGGAGTGTCAGACTTTTATTGACTAAAAACCATCCATGTTCCTTCCTCGCCCTTTACGTTCCGGGGCCGCGGAATCTCTTCCGAACAGTCCCGCAGCCCCGGCAAGCTTCAGCCCTTGCTGGATCCTCCCTTTGTGCTGACATCTCTTTGAGGCGCGCGTGGAACACAAACGCGCCGTCGACACGGCCTGTCGTCGTTAGTCGTACGGACGGCTAGCTAGCCCATAGCTAACCATCCACAGGCCCGCACAACACTGCCTGACCTGGGAATCGAACCCAGGACTTTACACTCAGCATTCGTAGTTGCAACCAATAGACCAACGAGTTCCTATAGGTATACCTATACAAATAAAATTAAATTAAAGTGTCTGCTTGTAATTTCAAAAGTAATAGCTTTTTACTAAATTCATATAAAAATAGTTTTTTATCTCCGAAACGCCTGAACTCATTTTGACGTAACTTTTACTGGCCGATAGATAATGTTATAAGGAGTAACTTAGGATACCTTTACTTAAAAAAAAAGACGTGTGGCACTCGGGGACTGCCGCGGTAAAGCTATTGCATAGCATTTTTTATCAAAGCATTTTTATCAACTTATGCAATTATAATTAATTACTTATTTTATTTTTCCGCTTGTTGCCGGCTCGAGGACCAAACGCAGACTGAATGTCCAGGCTCGGCTTCCCATCACGATGAAATTATGAATTGTATAAAATGGTTACAAAGAAGGTCTAACATCAAATGTAGGTATACAACCTACAACTCCTAGTTACGGCAATATATTAAAAAGAAAACTAGCTTGTCATTGTCATTATCTGACATGGGGTGACATGGGGTGTTAGGTTATTTTCGTTACGGAATTTCTGGATTCGGTCTCCACGGCTCAAGGCCCGCGATAGAAGCTATGCAATAGCTTAATAAGGTTAGAAAAAAATAGGGTTCCATGAAAAAATAAAACCCTTGAAATTGTTAATAAAGTTCGATTTAAATAGGGAACTATTTTTTTATAAACATTAACCACGCAGACGAAGGTCGCGGGCAACAGCTAGTTTTATATCAAAATACATATTGTATTTTTTTATTTAGTGCTCTAACACGGTTCAAGTATACTAAAATTACTACCTAAAAGTGCATACTAAAACCTAAAATTGTTCTATTCTAATCTACTTATGAGCAAACATACGAATATTCTGAAATCTATTTGTTGTCATAATGTTTGTTTGTTTGTTGTTATGTTGGCGAATTTGCTTTATAAATGAGGCAGACGCGTAGGTAAGTTGGGGCCTTATAAACTGAAGATTTGTTTACAAATAACAGCTGCGTCAATAACGCAACTAAACACTTGAATCGATCTCCACCCGAGGCTGTATTTTATACTAACAAACATAACATAACTTTAAAGTTGTAACAGTATTTAGATATCTATGTATACAAGTATATAGTGTCTGTTTGTAATTTCAAAATAATAGTTTTTACCGAATGCATATGAAAGCATTTACGATACACATGACAAAACATTTTTTTTTAATTTGTGTGTGGCCGGTTTGTTTGTTTGTTTTTTTCCGATTAATCGCCTAAACGGCTGACCAGTTTTTATTGAAGGATAGCTGATGTTATAAGGAGTAACTTAGGCTACTAACTGCCGATAGAAGTGAAAACTAAGTAATCTATATTCTGCTAAGGGTTATGCCCCGCGCACGCCTTGTGCTACACCTTTTTGGATGGGCTACGAGTGCTACGAAGCACTAAGTGACAGTTACGCGATTTTCATGATTTTTGTTCAACCAAAAATTGATCAACGGACGAAGCTCGCGGGGCACAGCTAGTCAATAACAACAACAGAATAGCTAGTTTCGTAAACAATTTCTGAGAACTGAGAGTAACTGTCTGGGTACTGAGGATAAACTGTCACGAAGTGGAGTGGCTGAACGATTGGCTGCTTGCTGTGGGTTCAATTCCAACATGACACCACTTTTTTGGCATACAGAGACTAGCATAAGAACCGAATGAATAATCGCTTTACATTCCATTGCGTTTTGGCTACGAGATCAATATGATAAGATATGTAACATAATTAATACGCTTGCATATCTTAAAGTATCCCTGCAAGAAGCACACGTGGCAGTAATGACGTATCGAAATCCCGTTCTCGTCATTATCATTATCGTCATCATAGCGGGCCGGCTTTTTTTGCCATACTTAGATCCATGTTCACCAAAAAGATGACGGTATGATTATTTAAAAACAGCTGTTTAAAAGACATTTTTGCATGGGAACATGTCACAGTGACAGTTGTTTTTAGAAAATCAGACCGTTATCTTTTCGGTGAACATGGACCTTAATGTTCTCGTCAGTTATGTTTAAATCTCATGGAATAGGATTGATCCCATTGTTACAAAGACTACGAACTGCTTCTAAGATAATCTTCATAGAAATTCCTAATTACAATTTGATCAACCCTTTAAAGCAACGGCCTTTAAATCTAATCCTGTAGTTTCAGCAAGCATTGTGACTGGCCTTAAATTCATTTGAGGTTACCACAGGATAGGTAGTCCAGTTAAGCAATATTGCAATCTTAACTATATACATAACAAAAAAAGCATATTGTGACTCTATAACAAAGAGGCAGTCGTATTTACGGCTAGTACTCGCTAGCTTAACATAATGTGCCAACAGCTTGATGTATTAGTTCCGAGATAGTCGTTCCTATTAATATTCGCCTGTCACTGCCGCTCGGAAGCCGGCCACAGACAGGGTTGCTAGATCAAGATTCTGAATTTTCACCAAATTAATTTTTTCCCCAATTTTTTTTGGTTTACAAACTTTTTTATCACCAGAGCCAGGCATTGGTCTTATTGTTGCTGCTGTTATCTTCCGTTTAATTAAAATTAAAATGAGTAAACAATTTTTTAGTTGTTTACTCATTTCACCCTCACGTAAATTCCAATAGTTAAAGAATTAACGTTTCGCCATTTTATTTTCAAACAACAATTTAACAAATGTGAAGATATTAAACTATATTTGTTCACAAAATGGGCGAGCCACAAGCACTTTAGCAGTACACGCATCCCACCCCACCTGTTATCTTCTTGGACTAAGAGTAATTTTGTGTCTGTGTATGCAATATATCTCGTGACTTCCTAAGGTTTAGAGTCTGAAACCATAGGAGTATATAGAGGTCCATTTTTTAAGGATTTTTCCCCAAAAACTATTTGTTTCCCCAAAAAAGGGGAAACCACCCCCAAAATACCAACGCTGGTCACAGAATGTAAGTGATTGATATTCAAGTTTCCTTAGAGTTCGTTCAACTTGTCCACGATTGAACGTTTTTAATTGAAGCGTTGGACCTGCGAGTGCGACTGTTCCGGAATGTTTAATTATTAAAATTTCGCAGTCCGGTGGATTCTTAAAGCTGTGTGAAGGAAGAAGCAGAAGCGATTTTTTTTAAATTAGAGTAGGTGAAGCTGAATTCGGAGATTGCCACCAGGTTATAGATGTTGGTGGTTTTATTTATAAACAAAGCAGGCTACAATAACATCACATATTAAAATCTAAACAGTTCTTCAATTCAAAATCGTTCAGATCTAAACTGGCAGCCCTAATTTGAAGATCATATTATGTATGTTGAAGCCTTGATCATCAAAGTATTTGTTAAAAATAAACAAAGGCTCTACAGCAACAAAACAATTTGTCATAAATTATAATTCATTTCACTAAGTAGATAAAATCATAAAATTACTATAAAACAATTATGATGTAATTTGACTTTCCATTACATCAGCTAAATGCCCTAGCTCCGCTTCCCGCCACGATACTGCTAAACTTGTTAGTCAAATATGTACCAAGGTATCTAATGTACCAAGGTATCTAATGTACCAAGGTATCTAATGTACCAAGGTATCTAATGTACCAAGGTATCTAATGTACCTACTTCTATGGCTGTTTATGTAGGATCAAGGCTGTGCAGGTAAGGCTGAAGAAAGACAATGATTACTTCTACTTCGTGGCTTGTCGATGGCAAATTTTCATCAAATATAAGGTAGTAGTTTCAGGAGCTTGTCACAAAAGACATAAATATTCAATATAAATAACGATACCCCGTCAATAATTAATAAAACTGCTATTTTAAATTGTTTAAAGATATTATTTCAGAATAACACGAAAGTAATAAAATCGCGCGACTTGTCGCTGTGTGCATTTATTTCTGTATGTGAAGGTTTACACTTATCGATTTCCATAAAAATGAAAAAAAAAAATTGTCGATTTTTACTATAGATTCGGATCGAGAATCATTTCATACCTCCTTGAATTTGACCAGGTCGCAAAGTGACACCTTGTCTACTGACCCAAAACTGAGGTACGCGAACTCCGCCCGCTGATGCAGTCATAAGATCGTCAAGAGCGCAGGTGTCAGGACATGCAGCGCAAGACTACTTCTAAATATGCAACTTAAGAGGCCTGCGGAGCATGCGAATTTCATACAAACGTAATACCAAAATAATTTGTAAATTAAACATATTCTTAAGGTAGCATGTATTTATTTTGATTGGATTACAGAATATATAGGTTCCCAAACACGTATCTTGAATGTACACCGATTTAAACAAGAGTTATGAGAAAAATAAATTTTCTATAAGTAGAAATTTTAAATTCCTCATATCTCGTCTTTATATCATTGACCTTTCAAAATATTTATTTGGGAACATAGATATTCTATAATACAATCAAAATATATACACACTACCTTAAGAATATGTTTGATTTACAAGTTATTGTATAAAAATGCATGCTCCGCCGGCCCCTTAAATAGTAGCTTATACTAGTGTATTAGAAAGGCATCCACAGGACTTGCCCGGTTAAGCAGAAGCCAGTCTTCATAGACTGAACTGCGAGATGCCCTACACAAAAAAAAAACAATAAAAAGTGTATTATTTGGTGGACACAGTCACCACTCCTTACCACGCGAGCCCTGTGCAGTTTGGCTGACACCTTTTTTATTTCCCCAGGAAACAGTGTAAAATGGTGAGAAAGCTGGGTTTAATTAACACATGTAATTCCACTAAAATATTTCAAGGAAAATAATTAAGCAAGTTATGTTTTTTTAAATAAATCAAATACAGATTAACGCATTTACACTAAAATAAGCATTTTGAAAGATCTCACGTGAGATTACTTAGCGCCAATGAGTTCTCTATAGCTCGCCGTCGACACGCGCGTTGGATTGTTCCTTCAATTTTGGCAAAATATCAGGTTGAATAGTCATTTTCAGCTGTAATTCGGGTCCTTGAGTGAAAGCTTACGAAATATAAATGTTCTCATTACTTAAAACAATAAACGTGTTTTTATGGCACGTGTATCATAATAATCAAAAATGCTCCAAATTGTTCCCAGAAGTATATAGGCGCGTAAACAGGAAAATTATATAAAACCCAGAAAAATAAGAAAAATTAATAGACTGACTAAACTGACTTAAGTAGTTCAGATGGACGGACGTACCCCAACAAACAACGGGTGATGCGGCTGAAGCTACCATATAAGTTATATGGGCATATAAAGAGTGTATCTTTTAAATAAATCGCGCCCGCTTCATTCCTATAGACGTAGCCTATGAAATACACGGCAAAATACTTTAAATTAATTAAAACTTCACGGGATGGTGTCGTCTGCCGATACAGAATAAGAGAGAACGTTCTGTAAAGTTTTCAAACAAATCTCAATGTTAAGAAGGTTAAAGGCCAGTTTCACCACCTTTTTTTTTTTTTTTTTTTTAGGATGGGAAATCATCAAATGACTTCTCCCACTCTGGGCGGAGCGGGAGGGAGTGTCAGACTTTTACTGACTAAAACCCATCCATGTTCCTTCCTCGCCCTTTACGTTCCGGGGCCGCGGTATCTCTTTCGAACAGTCCCGCAACCCCGGCAGGCTTCGGCCCTTGCGGGCCCCTCTCTTATGCTGACATCTCTTTGAGTCGCGCGTGGAACACGAACGCGCCGTCGACTCGGCCTGTCGTCGTTAGACGGACGGACGGCTAGCTAGCCCATAGCCAACCGTCCACAGGCCCGCGTCTACGGTGGCCGGTAGCCACCACGTGGCCCCCGACGCCCGGTGCGTCTCCCGCGGCGGCCGGGAAGAGAGGATCTCTCCCTCTCTCGTTCCGCCACCTCCTTCGCTAGCATGACTGCTTCGCAGAAGGAGGTGACGGCTTCCCATTCCGTCTCGCTCCGGACCATGGATTGAACCAGGGCCGGACGCGAGAGGTCGCCGCCGCCGATCGCCGCTACGAGGACACGGCGGTGCTCCGCCCACGCAGGGCAGACTTCCACCGTGTGCTCCACCGTGTCCTCCGGTCGATCTTCGCAGTGGAGACACCCGGGCGTTTCCTCCCGCCCGATTCGGTGCAGGTACCTCCCGAAACATCCGTGTCCGGTGAGGACCTGCGTCAGGCGGAAGGTGAGGACGCCGTGGCGCCTCTCCAGCCACTCCTCAAAGAGGGGACTTACCGCCACTATCGTGGCGTGCCCTGCACGGGGTTGCGACAGTCGCTCTCTCCATGTCGCCATGAGATCGCACCGGAGGTCTGTCCGCTGAGCGGCAATTTGCCGCGGCAGCGGAGTTTCCCCCCGGCGTAGTGCCTCCGCGCGCCAGTCATGCAGGCGCGCGAGGACTATCGCCTCCAGATCCCATGGCGGCAATCCGGCAAGCAGGCCCGCTGCCTCGCGGGAGATCGTGCGGTACCCACGGACCATCTTTACGGCCACCACTTTTTGGGGCGCGTTCAGATAATGGGCGGCTCGCCGCCTCAAGGAACGCGCCCACACTGGGGCCCCGTAGAGGGCCATGGACCGCACGACCCCCGCGTAGAGCCTGCGGCAGGAGGCGTTTGGCCCCCCAAGGTTGGGCAGGAGCCGCCTGAAGGCAGCCCCGGTCCGTTCCAGCCTGGGGGCCAGACGTCGGAAGTGCTCCACGAAGTTCCACCGGCTGTCGAGGACGAGTCCTAGGTACTTCAACGTCGACTCGACGCCGATGGAAACCCCTCCTACCGTCAGTGTGGATCCCGACGGTGGCGCATTCCGAGGCCCATGAAAACACATGGCCTCGGACTTGTGCAATGCCACCTCGAGACCCAATTGCCGGATCCTCTCAACGACTATCGCAACCCCGCGTGTCATGTTTTCGGCCGCCGCCTCGTGCGACCAGTTTCACCACCTACGATCGAGTTAACGTGTAATTTACTTGGCAAATAATTGAATACAAATTCTGTTCCATTTTTGAACTTATTCTGTTATATTGAAAAATAAGGTTTTGGAGGGTTTTGTTTTTTTTTTTCTCTATGTTTAATCATTATCAGTTGTACTGATAATTTCACCATTTTATTTTATGTGTTTTGTCCTGTGCGGGCTTATAGATGCTTTTTATTTCTTTATGTATTGATTAGTTAGTTCTACACACATCCTCGACGCTCAATTCTGGTGTAAATACAGCCTTATTAACGCTTTACTAGACAGTAAAGCGTTATTAAGGCTGTATTTACACCAGAATTATTGAGCGTCGACAGACGGTCTTAACTTTCAGAGATTTACCTGCTTACTTTCATTTTCTTACCCCAATTACATTCAACCACAAAAACCTTAACAAAAACAACTTCTACGTTTAATCAACACGTAACAAAAACTTGCCTCATCAGTTCTTCGATTGAAATCATCCTTGATTTCAATTTCAGTTTCAAGAAGGCCAAGAGCCAAGGTCATTATGGCCATAGGTGCAAAAACATGAACGAAACTCGTTGTTAATATATGTATGTGTAACTGGTATATGTGCATGCGAAACTGGTATATGTGTACGGTTCTTTCAAGATTAGTTTACTTCTGATTGGGCGTCACTGTCAAACTGATATTAGTTTTTTCGATTTTTCGGATCCATGGGCGTATTGTATATCACTTGCTTCGGTGAAGGAAAGCATCGTGAGGAAACCAGCATGACTGAGATATATTTCTCCACGGCATGTAAAGCCAAGTGAGAAGCCCACGGGCGGGAAGAAAACTCTCGACACCAGGTTTGGCACTAACCACACGATAAAGAAAGAAGAAGAAGTCACTGACGAGTCTGCCAAGTAACAGTGATATTTATTCCCATTACTATAAGGTAGTTGTTGGGTTGTTGCTGTCAGACGTAAACGAACTGTGAAAGAACCGTATGTGTGGTACGTAAGAGCGGCGTACGCGCACGCAACCGGTTCCGACGCGTCACACTCTCGTGACTGCACGCGGTGTCAAGTTCATGAGTTTGTTTATTGCTCGTATGAAGATAAATATATGTATGTATTGTTTATAAGTTCGTTTTTGCCCGTCGCTCGCGTTTTAAATATAGTGTATGACACTTGGGGTTTACATGTCCCATGACTGAAAGAATTTTCAGAATCGGATCAGTAGTTCCAAAGATTACCCCCTAAATCCAAATCTACAGTTATAAAGATAACTGTATGTATACGCCTATTTTAAGTTCCATTTTTTATTTTCATTTTCTTGGCCTTGATTTTTTCCATCGAAAAAAACAAAGTGTGTAGATACTCGTATTATTTGTGCAGGTCATAGACCCCTTGAAAACCTTTTGATTTAAATAATGATGATGATAAGACTGATTCAGGATATCTGCCCTCATAGTCTCGAATGATAATTTTATTTTGTTGTCCTGTAAATACCTACCTTAGGTCTGCATACCTACGTCTGTTAAGGTTATTCGATTTTTATATATTACATGAAGTCTCAATATAGGTATAGCTTATATTATCAAACTATATTTTAGACCTAAAAGATTGGATTAATTAATATTATTTTTACTTATTTTTTTTTTCTTTCAAACAGTCTGAACCTAATTTATCACACTTTGTTTTTCTAAAAGATTCGTACTAAAATAAATTTAAATATCAATTATAGACACTATTCAAGGCATAATTTTCATGAAAACACTCTATCAGAGTGTTTCGTTATTGTATACTTTATTAATTTAGGGTTCAGCGGTTCAAATTCACTGGAATGCGATGAAAGGGTTGTAATTAGGGGCGGGTTCAGCGACCGAACCATTAAACGTTTACGTTTTACAACATACAACATATTTTTGGCACTCACCGAATATTTGTTTAATGATCTTTTGCCGTGATAATTAATAACGCATTATAATATTACATTGCAAAATTGGCAAGTTAGTTACGTTATCAAGGGGTAAGTTTGGGATAAGTTAAAAGTTTCACTGTTGTTATCATAATCATCATCATCATCACCATCAGCCTATTAATGTTCCCACTGCTGGGACACAGGCCTCCTCTCTATGAGAGATTATAATACGAGATCTATTGTGTTGTGTTGTGTTGTGTTGTGGTTTGTTGTTGTTGTTGTTGTTGTGTTGTTGTATCTGTTGTAAGTTTGATGTTTTCATATGGTCTACTGAAAACTATCGTAACTAGAGTTTCAGGTCGTAGGTTCAATCAGACACATTTTTGTGGAAATCTAAAATAGTGAAGTCCTAGTAGGGCCCTGTACCAATATTTTTTTTTTGCGGGCCCTTTGAGCCCTGGTGTGAAACTGTGGAGTAGTGCGGCGTAGCCCAAAAAGAAGAGAACAAAACAAACAGAACAAATGATTTTCTTTCTGGGAAGCGATAAGTTGTAGTTTCATTTTATCATTTATCGAAAAGAATATTTGTGGTTGTGAGAAGATTTTGTGTTTTATTTCCTCAACACATCCGGGGCCCTTGGTACTCGGGGGTCCTGTATCATTGATACGGCTGATACGACGGTAGCTACGCCCCTGGTGTTTTAGAATTGTAAAAATCGAAATCATGTGACATCCACTAACCAACACTAGGCTCGTGTGGTGGGCGTGTGGTCATCATCACAAAGAGGGGCTGTGTCCCAGCAATGGGAAAGCTGATCGGTCTAATCTTTTGTCTGTAGGTCTTGAATGTGTGGCTACATGTAACTTTTAAACAATAGGCTAGTTTCCACTATAATAAATTGCAAAACTAATTAGTCCGTCAGTTAGAGTATTATCAGTTAGGAAAATAGTGGACACGTATTTTTTGTTTTTGTAAATCACTGAGAACTGACAAAGATAAAACGCATCAAAACTCGGGAGTGGGGGCTCGTGACGTCACAACGCACTAAAAACTATAGCACGGCGTGACGTATTGCGAATTTTAAAAGCGTTGTATCTTCGTCAATTTTGGTTTATGTAACAAAATAAAAAATACGGGTCAAATATTTTTTTATAATCTAACTGACGGACTAATTAGATTTTTTAAGGACACAAGCCTATTAGCCTCATCAGTGGAATATAAACAAAATGTTCTTTCCATGGTTGTTGTTTGCGGTTTCCGAATTTTCCTATACAAAACATTAACTCATGTCAAACCGTATGGAAGCTGAGAGCTGACCCTTAAATACTAAAAGAGATTAGGCTGCTTGGAAATAGTATTAATCTTGTTTAACTACCAATACGACACTAGACCCGGACATTTTGGCAACCCCTGGGAATACCAGATGCCGTTTTTAATGATCCGACGAGGTCTAATGTGATTTTATAAAGTGAAAACGTATCTGTTTTTAGGAAAATCGCCGGTCTTTGACCGTAGTACATACGACATAATGTGTGTAGGTATTTATTATCCTAGCTTATTGTGAAACTCCAGTTATTTGAATTTAAGGTACGTATTTAGGTGCAAAAATGGTATTACAATCAAACGATATTAGTATTTCCTACTGGTGTCCCAGTAGGAAATACTAATATCATTTGATTGTTATTTACCTAAATGGAAAGGCTTATGTTTTAAATATAGTTAAGATAAGAAAAATAAAGATGAGTCCGCAATCACAGTGAAAGAGATGACATGCGAACTTTAAGGAAAAGAAAACTAAGTAATTTTGTGTATGCTGCTCCGCAATCTGTCATTAGTTTGTTTTGGCAATTTTATGTGCATGGTGTTGGCCATCTTCAATGGCAGATGCTACATCGGTTAAGGAGTATCTCGGCATGACACGATAACGAATTACTTCTACTAAAAGTGAGAATCAGGATTTGTTTTACTTAACATTAGGTATGTAAAGAGGTATCTATAACTTAATTGAAAGTAACTTGGCTAAAATTAAATACATATGTACATAAGTAAGTAAGTCATTTGTCTCAGAAGAGGTTTTCCATTTAACTACCTTACATACTTTTCCCAATACGTAATTTCTTATAAAGATTCATAATTTTCGTTTAATTTTCTGAACTGAACTTCGTCGCTTGTGAAATTATCTACGTCGCAAGCGGCGTTTAGATTAAAGTGTGCCTACTAATTAAAGTAAAGAGTCATTGACACTTTACTTCGCAGTACCAAAAATTATAATTTATGATATAACGAAGATAGCTGTGAGTTAATTGACATCATCTGTTTCACAAGCGAAACTCATTATTATTACGCAGTGCGGAGGGGTAATTTAGAATTTTTGCACATCGAGGCACCTGAAGTGAACGGCCCTTTATCAACGTTCAAGGTGAACAGGGAAGTACTGTCTAATCTGGAGTCATTTTCAAATGTATACTGATTTGTTTAGAGTTGACTTTTGCATTATCTTAAAACCCGCTTCGGCGGACACTGCTTGTGGCGCCTGCGCCGCCCCATGGTCCTTTTCTATCCACCGGCGACCTACAGCCAACGCCTAGCCGCATATTTGCTGACGTCACAAAGGTATCTGGAATACGCCTACGAAATTGATTGGTATATAAGCTGAAGCTTAGAGGGTAAGAATTACAGTTGCTCTCTGCTAAGAAAACAACACAGACCACAATGTTCAAGCTGGTGGTGTTGTCCTCCGTACTGGCCCTCGTGGCTGCCAAGCCCAGCGGTCTCGGCGCACACGGCCTCGGCCTCGGCCCTCTCGGCTTCCATGGCGGCTTAGGCCTCGGAGCTCCATGGGGTTTGGGCGCACACCTGGGCGCCCCGCTGGTCGCGCCGGCGCTGGCCGCTCCGCTACTGGCCGGACACGCTGCCCACGCTCCCGCTGTCGGCGTCGCCGGTCCCGTCGTTGTCCCTGCGCCTCTGGGCGGTGCCGCCGCCAACTACAGGGGACCCGTGTCACTTGCTCCCGGCCAGCCCGCCAGCATCATTGCTCAAGACGGCAGGCCTCTGGACACCCTCAGTGTGAACGCCGACCGTGCCGTGCACTTCACCGCTAGGGCTGTGGACCATGGTATCCAAGCTGCGGCCGGAGCGCACGGGCACCTTCTGGGTGTCGGAGCGCACGGGCACCTCCTGGGTGTCGGTGCGCACGGGCACCTGCTGGGCAAGCGCTCGGCTCCCCTGCTCGGCGCGTGGGGTGTACCCGCGGCCCACGGCCTGGCTCCAGCCCTTGCACCCGCTGCCCTAGCCCTGCCCGCTGCAGGACACCTCGGCTGGCACGCACCCGTCGCTCCTCTGGGCATCGGCCATTTGGGGCATGCCGGCATCCTGGGACCTCATTGGTGAAATACTGTGTAAAGAAAGTTTAGTATATTCGAAAATGTATCTGCCTATAGTTTATAAAGAGAGTTACTCGGAAAAAAGCATTTTACTTTAATCATCATACATTTATACCCCATTCGTCGATATTAATTAATATACCTGCGAACTTAATATACATACTACATATAACGTTACGCTATTGCATAAGTATCAGCAATTTACATGTGACTGGTGACAGTGATTGATTTGAATGTTTAAGATTTATAGCACGAGCATCTCTGGTCGAAGTTATCTTCTTCATTTGCTTCATATCTCTTACTCAATGTTTCCGAAGATTTTTTTAAGTGTTTTCGTCGTTTTCATCGTCGTGTTTCGCTTGTTATCAAACAGTTTGTTTTGAAAACTAAGTATTGAGATTTGGTAACGTGTTTTCAGATCTTGGATAGTCAGTAATCTTCAATCATTAATCGAATAGCAGTATATTTCCGAATAAAGGTCTCTAATCACTCGCCATTTTTGGTTCTCGGTTAATCTCTCGGTCATTGTTAAAATTGACTGCATACAAACTACTACTCTAAAATTTTTCAAAACGGTTACAGGGCGTCAAAAAATTAATTCTTAGAATTATCATACACGCGTTAACAGAGCGGAAATAGCACAATAATGCAAACGCGGGTAGGCGAGAAAAGTCGTGTGTTCGAACTCCACTCGTTATATTCACTTGACGTACATACATTGCAATTAATTATTTTGTTATGTTTGCCTTGCATTCTATAGTTATCTGTGTTGTGTGTCTAGCGTGTATCTAAAAAAATATTAAGAAAGTGTCAGTATGAGATTTCTAAAAAAAAGTAGTGTTTAGACAGAAATATGACGACAAAGGTATTTTTATTACAAGAAGTTAGAGATTATTTTCAAACTTCGTTTTGGTCTACAGCCCTACAGTAGGTGTTATATTTTATTGCACAATTTTGATTCTCAGACTACCAAGTGATATTGTTGATACTGAAGTTATAAAAAGAAAATACTCCACAAAACTTCGATTCTTAGCAACCCACACAGGGCCCGCGCAAGATGTGTGAGCCCTATGTCTATCGCTAGAAACAAACGTATTGTCATATTTGAGAAATAAACTATTCACAAATATGTTTGCATTTCACTTATTAACTAACATAAACTCACGGTTTTTCCCAAGTGGGCAGAAACCACAGAAAGCTACGATCCTTACACCTTGGGTAAAGTCGTAAAGGTTAAATTCGAATATTAGTTATGTAGGTATTTACAATACCTATATCTATAAAGGCGGCACAGTGCTATTGCTTTGTTCGTATGAATTATTTTCTCGGAGAAAAGTAGTATTTTCATGGCCAACGATGCATTCCGCCGACGCCTATCATGTTAATCTTATCACACTAGTATATAAGGCGTCTGTCACCGTAAGAATGCATCAGTGCATCTGGGCTGACATACCAACACAGACCACTCCTCATTCACAATGCTGAAGCTGGTGGTGTTGTCCTGCATGATGGCCGCGGCCACAGCGAGCTTGCTGGCGCCCTTCGCGCCCCTCGCCTACACGGCGCCCATCGCCTACTCCGCGTCTCTACTGGCGCCCTACGACCACAACTACAGAGGACCACTGTCTCTGGCGCCCGGTCAGCCCGCCAACATCATCGCCGCTGATGGCAGGCCTCTGGATACCCTGGATGTGAACTTGGACCGCTCCGCGCACTACACCGCCAAGGCGCTCGAAGGAGGCGTGCATTTGCTGAAGAAGCGCTCGGTTGCTCTGGTCGCACCACTCGCCTACGCGGCCCCGCTCCTGGCTCCCTATGGTCATAACTACAGAGGCCCCCTGTCTCTTGCTCCTGGTCAGCCCGCCAACATCATCGCTGCTGACGGCAGGCCGCTCGACACCCTGGACGTGAACCTGGACCGCTCCGCGCACCTCACCGCCAAGGCTCTCAGCGGCGGGATCCACTACCTGAAGAAGCGCTCGGCTCCCCTGATTGCGCCACTCGGCCACGTGGTCGCCTCGCCGCTGATCCACAGAGTGCCTCTCACCTACGCCGCCGCTGTGCTCAGCTCACGCCTGGCTGGGGCTCCCATCGCCTACTCTGCTGCGCCCATTGCTCACTACTGGTAAATACTCATAGTGCTCCTCAAGTTGTAAATACTAAATATAATAAATGAATTTTGGAATATCTTATTATGTTTTTTATATTCTCACCTTTTTATATAGTTTTAGAATATAGTTAAACTGTGAGGTTTGATCACTTTTCATTCACAGGTATTTTACCTCTGACAGCAACAACCCAATAATAATATAATTTGTCTGAATAGCACTTATTGTACATACTTAACTGTAATAATAATACTGTGATTTTGACAGTGAAGCAAAACCAGAAGTAAAATAAAGGATTGTAAATCCCCCTATGATACCGAAAGATTGGGAGTCCTCGCAACAGAAGTTATCATAGGAAAGACACTGCTTGACTTTACTTTCAATTTTAGAGCAAGCAATGTTTTCATTTTAAGCTGCAATAATGAAAGCAGCAATAATGTATCCACAAACTATAGGTACCGACCTAAAACATAACTGGCGTAATCTGGGTGTTTTAGGTCTCTGCCAAACTCTTCGCATCTCCGAAGCGCGACGCGAACCGCGAAGCGTTACGTTATGGTTGTTATCTAATTTCAGTCTCAATCTGTCAAAACTCAAATTTTCCTATTGATAAATTAATAACTGTTTGATTGAGTTTTAATGTATTTTAACACATAACATCACGCCTGTAATCCCAAAAGGGTCAGGCAGCGGTGTACGTTATAGTACACACATTTCGCCAGTAACGTTTAAGTCCAATGTCATTGGGAGCGAGCCTATTGCCATTAACAGGATACAAAGCCAGTAACCGAGACTGCTACTAAGAAATTCGATCCTGATGGTAAGATAACAATTTCCACGACCCGGGAATCGAACCTGGGACCTCATGCTCAGCAGTCGCGGTTGTGACCACTAGACCAACGAGGTGAGGTTTTTTGTTTACGAGAATAATTGCCTTTTTAACCGACTTCTAAAACAGAAGGAGGTTCTCAATTCGGATGTTTCTGTTTTTTTATGTTTGTTCTCGCATAACGCTGTCGCTTGCCAACCGATTTGAAAAAATCTTTTTTTGTTGGAAAGAGTAGGTATACTTTCCAAGTGGTCCCATAGTCACCAAGTCGGGGTCTGATGATGGAGTCTTGGTGAAATCGAGGGAATTTTTCAAATTTTATGGGCACGCATGACGGGATTTGGGTAGTTTTGGGAAAAGTACTTTCTCGGAGTAGTCCCACTTCAATTTGGTGAAGATCTGATACAAAACTTCGGAGATAGGCAACGGAACTCCTCAATAAATTATAGTAAATGCACTGGGATTGCTGAAATCGCATGTCTGTCTATTGTTTACACCAGTTCATAACATAACATCACGGCAGTACGCTGTGAAGGGGTAAGCGCATGTGAACCACTAAAAAGTGAAAAAATAAAACTTTTTTGCAAAAAAATAAAACCAACTTCTAAAAACACAAAAATAAATAAATGAATAAAATAAATATTGCTGGACATTAACACACAGCGCCACCTAGTGCCACACTAAGCAAAGCTTGTGTCGTGGACACTAGATAGTTGATATACTACATATATACTTTTTGTTTGTAAATACATACTTATTATACATATAAACATCCATGACTCGGAAACAAATGTCCATGCTCATCACACAAACATATGCTCCTACCGGGATTCGAACCCAGGACCGAAGAGGAGGAAGTGAAAAATAACTTTAGCTTCAGAAGTCGGTGCCAAAAAAACAAAACCAATCAAGCAAAGGTCACCAACTTCTGAAGCTAAAGTTATTTTTCACATTTTTCGGTTTTTTTTGTAGCCTACTCTGTCTAGCTTTCTAGTATCAGACATTTTTCTTTTTAAGTCTCGGTAAATTAATGTCTTAGTTTAAGTTTTGTTGGTTAGTTAGGCGGGAAGGAGACCAGTGTGAAATTCTCGATATCTCGTAACACAAATATTCAGTACCTACTTGGAGCTCTTGAAATAATTGGCAGGGGAATGCGTCATCAGCATCATTATATCAAGATACGTCCACTGCTGGACACCTCCTCCAAGAGTCTCCAAGTTGACGGGTCCTGCTTACACTTCTTGCATCCCATGGATTACCTTCCGTGGCCTGCGGTTATCGGTCCATCTTGTGAGAACCCTTTTTCTACGTGGTCTCCATTTTAGAACCTTTTGGATCCATCGAAAATCTGTTCTGCGAGCAATGTTGCCTGCCCTCCGTCACTTCAGCGTCATCTACCTAGCCTTTTCCCAACTATGTTGGGGTCGGCTTCCAGTCTAACCGGATGCAGCTGAGTACCAGTATTTACCAGTATTTTTATTGTTGCCTTCTGTCACTTAAGTGTAGCAATTCTTCGGATAATGACAGTTACCTTGGTTCTCCTCCGGATCACTTCATTTTTGTCCAAAGCACGCAAGAAAACTCCAAGCATAACCCTCTTCAGAAAAAAGCACATACTAAAAAACGAAGATTTCTACCAAGCCTATTCCTTTCGCAAATCTCATGTTTCTTTATATTTTTTATCTGGCTTCCCGCCAAGACCCGTCACAATGTAAATGACAACATCGCGACGATGTTACGTACCGCATGTCATTGTCAACGTAGGTGTGATCAAACAAACTTTGTTTCAATACGCAACAAATCGTTTGATTACGTGTCGCTGACATCTTGAAGGTCTGCCGGTAACCTGTCAATTAACATAGTCAAGTAATTGATACTTATATTATTATGTGGGCTAATACCACTTTTACTGATATTGTTGTGTTACTTGAGGAGGTACAACACGACTTGTTCTTTGATATTATTGTTAACTAGTTGTTTTGATCCCTTTTTAGGGTTAATATAATAATTATGGTTATTTTATCCTTTATATTTAGCTGGTATTTGTTTCTGAAAAGTTTTAAGGTCATTCCTTTTATTCGTAAATGGGGCAGACATATTGACAGTGATGCTCTGGTCACTAAACTTAGCTAGAGGGTGCATAGCCCAAAAATGCGGCTACACCTAATTGTAGCCGTCTAAAACTAGGTGTAGCCGCACTTCGGCCATTAGACATAACATACATAAAAAACATTGCGAAAATAATGACTTGACAAGCCATAATTTAGGTGATTGGTGATTGATCAAAACAAAATTATGTCGTAGGTCATTCGTTTATTTCAGTAAGTCCAGCGTATGCGAGTGTTTACCAGTAACGGACGATGGGTGCGCCGGAGTAGGCGATAGGAGCCACAGACAGGCGCGAGCCGAGCACGGGGGCGGAGTAGGTGAGCGGCGTGCTGTGGACAAGCGGCGAGGCGACCACGTGGCCGAGTGGCGCGATCAGGGGAGCTGAGCGCTTCTTCAGGTAGTGGATGCCGCCGCTGAGAGCCTTGGCGGTGAGGTGCGCGGAGCGGTCCAGGTTAACGTCCAGGGTGTCGAGCGGCCTGCCGTCAGCAGCGATGATGTTGGCGGGCTGGCCGGGAGCGAGGGACAGGGGGCCTCTGTAGTTGCTGGCGTAGGGCGTCAGGAGCGGGGAGGAGTAGGCGATGGGGGCTGTGTAGGCGAGGGGCGCGATGAAAGCAGCAGAGCGCTTCTTGAGGAAGTGTACGCCACCCTCGAGCGCTTTAGCCGTGAAGTGGGCGGAGCGGTCCAGGTTCACATCCAGGGTGTCCAGAGGCCTGCCGTCGGCGGCGATTATGTTGGCGGGCTGACCGGGCGCCAGAGACAGCGGTCCTCTGTAGTTGTGGCCGTAGGGCGCTAGTAGAGACGCGGAGTAGGCAATGGGCGCCGTGTAGGCGAGGGGCGCGAAGGGCGCCAGCACGCTCGCTGTGGCCGCGGCCATCATGCAGGACAACACCACCAGCTTCAGCATTGTGTATGAGGAGTGGTCTGTGTTGGTATGTCAGCCCAGATGCACTGATGCAGTTGCTCAATGTCAGGCGCCTTATATACTAGTATGATAAGATTAACTTGATGGGCGACACCGGAATACATCGCTGGCCCTGAAAAGACTACTTTCCTCCTACGAGATAACAAAGTTCACATGAACAAAGCATTTGATCTGGACCTTTTTTTTGTGGCATATTGCAAGTGCGACTAAGTGTATAGTATGTTTGTGTAGTGAGGTGTTACTAATTATGCAAATGTGTAGGTTGATTACATTTTGTTTTTTTATGTTTTAATTTAGGTAGGCACTGGAATATGTTATATAGCATTGCATTACATGTTAACATTATTCATAAAAATCCCCTAAAATAGGTTTTAAAAAGCTGTTTAGCGTTATTGAACGTGAAAGAATAATGCTTTTTGAGATTATCATTATAACAAGCAAATATACCTATTTTAACTTTTTTGAATAAGACTGTAAAAGAGTTTATCAAAGATTGACGTTAACGTCAGAATAATGACAAAAGCTGTTGACTTATTTTACTTTTGTTTTTTATAATAATAATAATAATAATCATTTTATTTCAGACAAATTTCACATCCATAACAATTGTTAGTAAACATGACCTTAAAAACTACGTTAGTAGAACATGTAGGTTTGACATATAATACATAAAGGGGCAATCAAATTTCCCCGCAATGACATTCAGGAGACTGTTTGAGCTGCCCCGGACCCTCTGCAGTAGCGACGCAGCACGCTTACGTCTGATAGCTACAAAGCCATCAGTGTGCGCATCAGCAAACATTCCCGACGCACTACAGAAGCGTGGCAGCCCCAGCAGCATCCTGAATGCATTGTTATACTGAACTCGAAGAGCATTGATGGCTCTCTGCGTACAGCTTGTCCAAAGGTTACACGTGTAGAACGTCTGACAATATGCTTTGAAAAGCGTTACTTTTACTTGACATGTACAGCGAGCAAACCTACGGACAAGCATGTTGCATCGAACCGCCAATGCTCTTCGTTCCCTTTCTACATCCAGATCATCTTTGATGTCTGCAGTAACAATATGGCCGAGGTATTTAAACTGTTGAACACGGTTCAAGACACTACCTGCTAGCTTTATGGAAGGAAACCTATCTGAGGACTTTGCTCCAAAAATAAGAACCTCACTCTTTTTGGCATTATACCTTAAACCGTGCTCCTCAACATACCTCTCACAAACATCCAACAGCTTTCTCAAGCCTGATATTGAAGGGCTCAAGAGTGCCATATCATCGGCGTAACTGATATTATTAAAAGCCACTCCATCTAAATAACAACCGGCCTGCAAGCTACTGAGCTCACTAATGAGACCGTCTATGTACAGGTTGAATAAAATCGGAGAAGTCAAACCACCCTGCCTGACCCCGCATTGCAACCTATACTCATCAGAACTCGCATCCGCCCAACGCACACAGTTCACTTGATGACCCATTCATTCATTCATGTTCATTTTATACATCAATGTTTGTGGCTAACCAGTTTAAAATCTAAAGTTCACTTGAGTTTGAATTCATTTGATTCTTTCAGGGAAATTAATTGCTTAAAACGCCGTTCAATTTCTATCTTGCTAAGACTGATCCGGAATTAGGATAATAAATGAGGAAAGGACAGAACATATTTCCATTATTTAGTCACAAGGTAGCTATAAAATACATTAATAACCACTTTTTTTTTAAGGTTGAAGATTTGAGTACAGATTAACTTTCAATAATCTTTTAGAAACCGGTGGCAAGTGAATGGTTGAGTGTGGTGTTAAGGCCCGTATTCCAAAGTTTTCTAGAAGTGACTTTTAGTTGATACTAATAACAAAAATATCCTTGTAAAAATATCTCTAGTTGCTACTAACTACTACTACTAACTGGTTAATCTGCAATCTCGCCAGGTATGTTAATCTCAATCAGTGATTAATTTAATTGACATAAAACCTACAGAAAACATTTTTTTTAACGCCTTCTTAAGCCAAACAGCTTTCCTGTAGTACTTACCTACGTGTAACCCTATGGGGGTTACCATGACGTCTTTAGAGGCCTGCGACACATGATTTGTCCATACAGTCTTTGCCGGTCAGTGCTAGGCGGTATATGATGAGCAAAATATGATTTGTATTTAGGTACATATTTCATGTTATATTTACGGAATTATCAGGCACCAATCTCTTCCAATGGTGGAATATAACCTTGTAAAACACATTGTTAATCTTTAAGAACCAATATTGTGAAGAGAGAATTAATGAATTGAAATTGATTTGAACTTAAAACTAAACTAAATTATAGTCATTAAAGTCATCAATACAACCAATTTAAGTTCATTTAACCCCATTTATGACTTTTTCATGAAATAGGAATGCAAAAACACGTAAGAAAGTTTAAATTTCGCAGGCTATCAGGCTACATTGACGCTTCCCCTAGGCTTGAAGCAGCATTGTTTTAAAAGTGGGAAAGAGATGGGGTTAGACGTCCTATATAGCTTCATCCCTCACCCACTCAGAAATAAGGTTAAACAATACTGCCAATAAAACGATATCCCCCGTTATATTCATAAGCAAATCGTTTGTTATAATACCAAATGTAGTTCTAATGCAGTCTAATTTTGTACTTTCTCCTCATAACATTTTCGGTCAACTAATGTGCACTAGAAAAGGCTTGGGAACAAATTAGACCCTTAAAATAATAAGAATAATAAACTAGCCAATGAGCTAAGAAGCAAACGTTTACCTACAATAATAATAAAGTTAAAGAATGGATAGCCACCTTTAAATAATAATCCTAAGAAATGCTGGCATCAGTAGCATCTCCTTTTATTAGGTAGCTAAGAAACCTCAGTAGATTCCAACTGGCTGGAAACGACCACGTAGCAGGTCCAGAAGAAGATGGTGGGCTCAGCTGGACAACTCATTTCTAAATGCTTGGCCTAGAATAGCTGTATTAGATCGAAGAAAGTGGAAAGTGTAGAATAATAATAAGTAGGTAGGCTGTTTTTATTTTGTTCTTCTTTGTAAAGCCTCGGGCCTATGGGAAAGTCAACAATGTCGAGTTTTGGTAAGAAATGTTTGCCTGCAAGTATTTCAGATCAAAACTACGACATTTTGTCGTGTCAAGAGAAAAGTTTCAAGCCTGGGTTTCTCTGCAAAAGGATGTCATTAAGTGAGAAATCTACTAAGCACCGTATGTGCTCTAATAAAATGTTTGTCAAACGGTATCCACACAGAGTCCGCTACACTTGCAGAAGAAGGCCCCGTTACATGAAAGCCCGCTGGGTGAGTAAAGAAAAGAAATGGTAAATTTTAAATGGTTCGTTTTTATTTGATTCGTTCCAGTTTGCGAAGTTATTTCCAGTAGCGGACGATGGGCGCGCTGGAGTAGGCGATGGGAGCCACAGCCAGGCGTGATCCAAACACGGGAGCGGAGTAGGCGAGCGGCGCGCTGTGGACAAGCGGTGAGGCGACAACGTGGCCGAGTGGCGCGATCAGGGGAGCCGAGCGCTTCTTCAGGTAGTGGATGCCGCCGCTGAGAGCCTTGGCGGTGAGATGCGCGGAGCGGTCCAGGTTCACGTCCAGGGTGTCGAGCGGCCTGCCGTCAGCACCGAGGATGTTGGCGGGCTGGCCGGGAGCTAGAGACAGGGGGCCTCTGTAGTTGCTGGCGTAGGGCGTCAGGAACGGGGCCGAGTAGGCGATGGGAGCCGTGTAGGCGAGTGGCGCTGTGTAGCCAAAAGGCGCCAAGAGCGCTCCAGCTGTGGCAGCAGCCACCATGCAGGACAACACCACCAGTTTCATCATTTTGAATGTAGGTCTGTGTTGTTATCTCAGCTCAGATGCACTGATGCATGTAATCAGTGGCGAGCGCCTTTTATATTAGTATGTAATGAGACTATTGACTTCGCAGGCGTTGCCGGAACACATCGCTGCCCTTGAGAGGACAACTTTTGTAGAGAAAATAAAGTTCACTCGATCGTTCTTTATCAGTTTGTAAACAATAAATGTTCATTTAATATAATGTCGGGACAGTTGAGTGGATGTCAACGCCAGATATTTTGAACATCGAAATTATGCACATTGCAATTACATGGTCGGATGCGAGGCGCGGTGTGACACTTCTATGTCAGGCGTCTATTATTAAAACCGCCACAATTTTGGAGTTTGTTGTTTTTTGTTGGGTTGTTTTGGCTGCGAATAGATTATTTAGCTCATTATAATACGCAATAAGGGCTTGACTCCCGATAGGATAGATAAGTGTATGACGGTTGGGAAAACTAGTTATAAGTACACGAGTATGTGTTGAACGTAACATGGAATTATATTATAGAATTTATAACTATAAATGGCCACAGATTGCTGAAGCACATATACAGGGTGTAAACCATCTCATCACGAAGCCGTCAACCAAGCATTCTGTAATATGGTTAATTTAGAAAAAAAGTTGGATTAAAAATTAGTACAGGGAATTCATTTTTGGTTAGTAACGATGACCACCAAAAACCAAACAACCAAAAATGAATTCCCTGAAAGGTTTTTTTTTGGTTTCCTCTTATTTCGTATTAATGGATAAAAATACTTTTCATCTGGATTTCAGTCGGATGAAAAGTAATTTTATAAAAAAAAATAACATTTTGTCGGCATAATTGATCTTTACAAAATTACTGCTTTCTCAGTCTCTGAGCAAAACCTTGGACGGACGGACAGACAGACGGACATGACGAAACTAAAAGGGTTACTTGTCCGGACAACGAAACCCTGAAAAGCTAAAGATACCAAATACTTCGTAATGAGCTGTATTTTGGTACATAATTAATACTTCATTATTAATTACCTAGAAGTCTTTCAACACTCCGCCACTTGCGTCCTGAAATAAACAGGGTGTTCAAGTGAAAATCTATGACAAAACTGACATAATTTTCCAACTTTTTTAATGACAGCATTATATTTCAAAGAGAACATTATCCCCCTCCCGGTTAGGCAGAGTTGACCTACAGTACACCTACAATATTACAGAATCGTTTAATATAATGTTACATAATTAAAATTCCGTTTTTTTATGTATCTATTAAAAAACAATATTATGAAGAGGAAAGATTTAATTTTTTGTCTGTTTGTTACGATTTAACTCAGGAAGTTATCAACCGATTTTAAACATTCTTTCACCTTCAGAAAACTACATCTTATTACCAAGTAACAGGCTATAAATTATATTGATATCGTGCAAATTAGCCGAGGTATCACAATTTTCGCGAACGAAGTCGCGGGCTTAGTACTAGTTCGCCGATAGTATGGATTTTAATTTGATGTGCTCATCGCTGAGCACGACAAACCTGCTTTCCAACAATCGTCTGAATAGATATTAGCAACTGATCAGCCGTAGAGGACTCTGTTGTTAGAGACATCTCTACTTTGAACTTTTTAGTTGTTGGAGTTCGAGATGACGAATAAAATGATTCTTATAAAATTAATTTCTCATTTCCAAGTCGGGAAACACGCCTCTCGAAGAAGAGAGATATTCGTGCTCTGGAAGAAATACATGAAACTAAGCCAAGATGTTTATTAATTTATACAATAACTAGCTTCTGCCCGCGACTTCGTACGCGGATCCTGTTGCTTATGCCAGTGACAACGGGGTCGTCAAAAGCGAAGATCTGAAACGTCTGATGTCGAATTCTAAGAGCCCGGGGAAGGGAAAAGCGGATCTTTCCCATCTGAGCAACACATACCGTTTGTTTCTTTTCGCCATTTAACAGCTTCACAAAAAGTACAATTTTGAACCATAATATGTGGCGTATTCAATCATAGGAGTATATACGTAAATGCACTCCGTTCCTTATCAACCCAAGGAAGGTCGCCATGCCCTACGGCTATATCTTGAGACACATCCGATTCTTCAGATGATATCGACATTCTGTTCAGACAATGTCGAATTCGATCAGAATTCAAACGTTCGTTGCGCTCTTCTTCTGTCTCTTCATGCCGTACTCCAGCAATTCTTTCTCTTTCACTTTCTAACTGATTACGAATATTTTGTTGTGTGCGTGTTCGGGGCAATGTATGATAATCTCGAGCAGCAGTTAGTCGCGCATCACGTTCATCACTCGTTTCAAAAGACCTGTTAGTAGATGTGCGAATACACTGAGAACTCAAGCGTGATTCTGTATCGGTAAACGTTTCCGACTCGCGAGACAATGCATGACGTTCACGATCAGCCAGTCGCGCATCTATTCTTCACTGGTCTCTAGAGATCTGGATGTAGATGCGTAAATACGCTAATAACGCAGGCGTGCTTCGCGATCCGAAGAGGTTTCCACGGAGCAAGTTGCAGCCTGGTGTTCTCGAACAGCATCAAGTCTCTCCTGACGCTCTTCGGTAGATTATTGGGATCTTATGATCCTCAATCTTGTAGCTCCTTTGGAACATTTAGAAAAGATTTGACCTCTTTCTAGGCATGGTTATAGTTTTGTTGTGAAGATATCTAATCAATTAAAATCTAACTAGCTTCTGCCCGCGACTTCGTACGCGGATCCTGTTGCTTATGCCAGTGACAACGGGGTCGTCAAAAGCGAAGATCTGAAACGTCTGATGTCGAATTCTAAGAGCCCGGGGAAGGGAAAAGCGGATCTTTCCCATCTGAGCAACACATACCGTTTGTTTCTTTTCGCCATTTAACAGCTTCACAAAAAGTACAATTTTGAACCATAATATGTGGCGTATTCAATCATAGGAGTATATACGTAAATGCACTCCGTTCCTTATCAACCCAAGGAAGGTCGCCATGCCCTACGGCTATATCTTGAGACACATCCGATTCTTCAGATGATATCGACATTCTGTTCAGACAATGTCGAATTCGATCAGAATTCAAACGTTCGTTGCGCTCTTCTTCTGTCTCTTCATGCCGTACTCCAGCAATTCTTTCTCTTTCACTTTCTAACTGATTACGAATATTTTGTTGTGTGCGTGTTCGGGGCAATGTATGATAATCTCGAGCAGCAGTTAGTCGCGCATCACGTTCATCACTCGTTTCAAAAGACCTGTTAGTAGATGTGCGAATACACTGAGAACTCAAGCGTGATTCTGTATCGGTAAACGTTTCCGACTCGCGAGACAATGCATGACGTTCACGATCAGCCAGTCGCGCATCTATTCTTCACTGGTCTCTAGAGATCTGGATGTAGATGCGTAAATACGCTAATAACGCAGGCGTGCTTCGCGATCCGAAGAGGTTTCCACGGAGCAAGTTGCAGCCTGGTGTTCTCGAACAGCATCAAGTCTCTCCTGACGCTCTTCGGTAGATTATTGGGATCTTATGATCCTCAATCTTGTAGCTCCTTTGGAACATTTAGAAAAGATTTGACCTCTTTCTAGGCATGGTTATAGTTTTGTTGTGAAGATATCTAATCAATTAAAATCTAATTGACTGCTCCCCGTCGTTACCGGGTAGGCTACCGAGTCACGAAGATAAATGGAAAAGGAAATTCAACACTCAAATAACATAAACCCTAAGACATATTTATTCGATAAAATTAAATAATAAATGGGAGTTTTGGCCAGTCGAGTCAAATTTTCATTGATATACAATCGTCATCGAAAATCAGTTCTAAACTGTTACAGCCTTCACCACGTGGAGGTACTCCCAGTTTATGTTATTTTATACAGTAAAATTAGTGATAGCTTTGCAATAATTTTCACATCAGATGTTTCTGACCTTCGATTTTTTCTAATTCAACAGGAAATGCCCATCAGACCGAACAACTTTTGCTAAGACGTCATTCCTATATGTGTTATGGTGTAGCTGGGCTATTGGAGTTCCACAACAGGTGTCCCAGATCTTCGATTTTTATAAGTCAACAGAGAGTGCTCATCAGATTGAACAACCTTTGCTAAGACGTCATTCATATATGTGTTATGGTGTAGCTGGGCTCTTGGAGTTCCACATCAGGTGTTCCAGATCTTTAAATTTATTCTCTCAGCAGAAAATGCTCATCACGTGGAACAATTTTTGCTATGGTGTCATATTTGTATCTCTTATAGTTTAGCTGGTCTGTTGCGGTTCTGCATCAGGTGTTCAAGTTTCCAAGATAAATTATAGCTTATGGCTGACCAACGCATTTTCGTCTGCGTCACATAAATAAGAGAGAGAAACGAAAGGAAAAAAAAAACCCGTTTTTGCAACATTTTTCATTCCTGCTCCGCTCCTTATTGTCGTAGCGTGATGTTATATAGCCTAAAGCCTTCCTCGATAAATGTGCTATCCAACACAAAAAGAATTTTTCAATTTGAACCTGTAGTTCCTGAGATTAGCGCGTTCAACCAAACAAACAAACAAACAAACAAACAAACAAACAAACTCTTCTGCTTTATAATATTAGTATAGATTGACTGCTCCCCGTCGTTACCGGGTAGGCTACCGAGTCACGAAGATAAATGGAAAAGGAAATTCAACACTCAAATAACATAAACCCTAAGACATATTTATTCGATAAAATTAAATAATAAATGGGAGTTTTGGCCAGTCGAGTCAAATTTTCATTGATATACAATCGTCATCGAAAATCAGTTCTAAACTGTTACAGCCTTCACCACGTGGAGGTACTCCCAGTTTATGTTATTTTATACAGTAAAATTAGTGATAGCTTTGCAATAATTTTCACATCAGATGTTTCTGACCTTCGATTTTTTCTAATTCAACAGGAAATGCCCATCAGACCGAACAACTTTTGCTAAGACGTCATTCCTATATGTGTTATGGTGTAGCTGGGCTATTGGAGTTCCACAACAGGTGTCCCAGATCTTCGATTTTTATAAGTCAACAGAGAGTGCTCATCAGATTGAACAACCTTTGCTAAGACGTCATTCATATATGTGTTATGGTGTAGCTGGGCTCTTGGAGTTCCACATCAGGTGTTCCAGATCTTTAAATTTATTCTCTCAGCAGAAAATGCTCATCACGTGGAACAATTTTTGCTATGGTGTCATATTTGTATCTCTTATAGTTTAGCTGGTCTGTTGCGGTTCTGCATCAGGTGTTCAAGTTTCCAAGATAAATTATAGCTTATGGCTGACCAACGCATTTTCGTCTGCGTCACATAAATAAGAGAGAGAAACGAAAGGAAAAAAAAAACCCGTTTTTGCAACATTTTTCATTCCTGCTCCGCTCCTTATTGTCGTAGCGTGATGTTATATAGCCTAAAGCCTTCCTCGATAAATGTGCTATCCAACACAAAAAGAATTTTTCAATTTGAACCTGTAGTTCCTGAGATTAGCGCGTTCAACCAAACAAACAAACAAACAAACAAACAAACAAACAAACTCTTCTGCTTTATAATATTAGTATAGATAGATGCTAATAGGGATGTATGTGTACGGAGCTCGTGGCTAAATAATACAGCCGCTCGGGTCGATCTTTAGCATTAAATGCTATGAAAAATATTTAGTTTTAATACCGCTAGACAAAAATATCCAGGTCTGAAAGCAGGACACAAATCCCACCGTTATGCATATGCACATGCACATATGGGCCCACCCTCCCGCCCTCATGCATATGCACACATACAAAACAAGTGAGAAATAATTAGCATGCCATGCAACCAAACCTATACTCGACACGTGTTTCGCCCCTCCACGGGGCATCCTCAGGAGCTCAAATGAGCTCGAACGCTCGACGAGTCAACAACTCCTGAGGATGCCCCGTGGAGGGGCGAAACACGTGTCGAGTATAGGTTTGGTTGCATGGCATGCTAATTATTTCTCACTTGTTTTGTATGTGTGCATATGCATGAGGGCGGGAGGGTGGGCCCATATGTGCATGTGCATATGCATGACGGTGGGATTTGTGTCCTGCTTTCAGACCTGGATATTTTTGTCTAGCGGTATTAAAACTAAATATTTTTCATAGCATTTAATGCCATGGATTTCCGCAAAGTAACGCCTGATTCCATAACTTATCGATCTTTAGGTTAAGCCGTGCTTGCCTAGGTTGGTCTGTGGATGAGTGACCACCCCTTACATACCGAGTTACCTATGTGCCTCGGCAAGCACGTTAAGTCGTTTGTCCCGGCTGCCATTTGTAGATCTATGACAGTCGTTACAGGCCAAAAAAGTCAGGCCAGGCTCAAAAAGTTTGACAACGAATCTTACCACGGGGTATCGTATTCCCCTTTACTAACTGGGTTATGGAGGTTAGATAGGGAGTCGCTCCGTGTAAAATACTGATATTCAGCTGCACCCGGTTAGACTCGAAGCCGACCCCAAAATAGTTAGTTACCCCAAAAAGCTAGACAGATTATGAGGGTATGTGTAAACACTACATCTACGTGAGCACTATCTATGTAAATTAGCTTTTTAACTAGGCTTTCAAATTAGTATTTTAAATTAGATCTACGGTCTAACCTAAACTAACTAACATCGTGTTATATGTGCCCTTAAACAAAATGAAGGGCATTATGGTGACGCAATATAAACAACGTATGAGAAGCGCTGGCTTGGCGACGAAATGTTGCCGTTTACAAGGACTTTCTATTGATTTTAGAAACCGACTGCGGTGTTATATACCAATTGCGGGTAGGAAACAATTTAAGGGTTTTTCGAAAAACATAAACACATTTCACATTTCGCCAGTTATATGTATTTAAGCCACAGGTAATAGTGTGCGATCCTATTGCCATCAACCGGGCGTTATTTCTGGCTCCGTGGCTGCTGTTGAGAAATTCCTTATGGAAAAACACAATATCTCTTTTTCTGACCCGGCAATCGAACCCAAGAACTCTTGCTCACCAGTCGTTCTTGTTTGTGACCACTAGACCAATGAGACACTTTTTCATAGTATATTTTATAACGATATGAGGGACTAAACGAAGCCGTTATATACCCGAGGTGGTCTGACTCCCGAGCTTGCGAGGGGGGAGTCAATGAAAGCGAGGGTATATATTAAATTGGCGTTTAGTCTCGAGTCCATTCGAAATCGTTCCATTTTTAAGTTACTTTTTACTCCCTAGGGAATAAATGGTCACTTTGATCCTGCTTCGTAGGGCTATATTGGCGTACTTTTAGAGCATGAGTAGTGAAAAAGTCTATTTCAAATGCATTTTCTCAAAGGTGTACCAAAACACGAATACGATTTTTAACTTTGATTACTTATTAAAAGAAATGCACGCACGTTTTGCAGTTAACGTTTTGTATAAGTCATTTTGTCTGCAGGATTTTTGTTTTCTAAAGTCAGCGAATGTGGGGCGAACAAATGGCTTGTTCCACCTTTTGGATTGTGGTCATTCGTTTCGATTCCCAGACTGAACTAATACTTATACATGCCTATGTTGCTCCAGGCAATAAAGGATGAGCCTGTTGCTCGTAGCAATATATAAGGTAGAAGGGATACCGACGCTAGCATGGTTACCACATGCAGTACACCTTTCTGAACCGTTTTACCGTTGTACCGTCCCTTTCGTCTGGTATTATTTTATACTGATTTTCTAATAGATTTTCTGACAACCAGTCCTACCAAGGGGTATCGTATTACCCAGTACTTACTGAGTTGTGGAGGTCAGATAGGCAGTCGCTCCATGTAAAATACTGGTATTCAGCTGCATCCGATTATACTGTGCATCACTTGATGCTGTGTAGCGTCCGACACCTTATATTTGTACGCCGTTCAGGCAAAACATGACTGTAATAATTATAATCTAATGTAACATCTTGCATGCTATGTGTGTGTATACTCATGTTTTGAACAAATAAAAATTATCTTATCTTATCTGGAAGTCGTCCCCAACATAGTTGTGGCTAGGCAGATAATGATGATTTTCTAATAGATTTTTTCCTAGCTAACAGGTACACGTTTTGGAATTTTTAAAGCATTTTATAAAATAACGGCACCATAGTAACAAAAGTACTGTGGATGTGTCTATAGTACTTTTATAAGTCCTACAATAGCTTTTGTTCAATTTTACAACAAATGTAGGGACGGTTATGGAGAGGTGTTAACAACATGATTGTTTGTGTAAAGTAGGACATCGTCTGGCGTCATGCCACACGTACGAGGAGGTGCTAATGAGCTTAATACATTATTCAAATCATTTCCAACCTGTGTTGACAAGGGAATAAGGGACGTAGCAACAGCGCCCCTCACAACAGACCAATATTTCTATGAAAATAATTGTGACAATGGGAATTAATAATAGAAGAATACGTAGGACTTTTCATGGTTCTTATTTCAACTGTTCATTGTTGAAGTTTTCCATAGACATTCTCTAAAGGGTGAGGTCTTAGGGACAACGTAGCCACATCTGTTTGATAACGATATTATAATTTCACCCATGATCTATAATTCATTTTAATTGCATTTTTGATATTTTAATCTGCAAGTCTACATAATAATGTCGCTGCATGTTCATTGATATTTCTTTCTCAGCGGCTGATATTTGCATGTAGGGGCGTTGACTGCACCGTCTTGTTACTCGTATTGCAACAAAAGCATTAAGACGATGATGAACTGACCAGACGGGGCTGTGTACGACCTCGTGGATTTTAAATATCAGCTTCCTGAACCGCCGTCTTGCACCGGTTTTGCGAAACGAGATCGCCCTTAGCTTTAGTGAATACTTTCTATAAATACGAAGCAACACATTGTCAAGGCATCAGTCGTTCATCCGAGCAACAAACAATACAGACCAACATGTTCAAGCTGGTGGTATTGTGTGCCTTCTTCGCCGCGGCGGTCGCCAAGCCAGGTGCATTAATCGCGGCACCGCTCCCCATCACGCAGTACTCGACCTTCCTGACTCCCGGAGCTACCACCATCACCAGACAGGACAGCAGCGTGATCCACCCCTCGCCGCTCTTCTACCAGGCTCCTCTGGCGTACACCCACTTCATCAAGAAGCGCTCGGCTCAGTTCCCGCTGACGTACGCTGCGCCTGCCGCGTACTTCCCGAACTACTATGCTGCCACTACATACAACGCGCCGCTGATCCACAGCGCCTCGATCCTGCCAGCGCCCATCGCATCGGTGCCTGCCGTGCACCTCATCAAGAAGAGGTCTGCTGTGCTGCCTGCCACCACCTACTACGCACCCAGCACCTACGCTGCCCCAGCTTCTCTATACGCATCCACGTACGCCGCGACTTCCCCTATCGTCTCTCATGCACCCCTGATCTCCACGCCCCTTATCTCCCAGCCCCTGATCTCTCAGCACCTGATCTCTCAGCCCCTGATCTCCCACCTGATCAAGAAGCGATCAGCTGGTCTGTTGAACGCTTACATCGCCCCCACCTCTTACTCCCACCAGTCACGTTTCGACCTGCAGACCACTCACACCCCCTACTCTTCCATATCCTACGCCTCCCCAGCCATTGCCTACTCCAGCCCCCTCGCATACTCCAGCCCCCTCGCTGTATCTCATGTGTACTAAATGACACACAACACAGCGCAAACGCTGAACTTCTGTAATGGAAGACTGTAAATCCAAAATTGTCCATAATGTAAAATAGTGTTCTCAAATGTACATAATATCATCAAGGATTAAATAAATTCTGGAATTTTAAATAACACTTTTATTTTATATACATTAACACATAAACCTTAGTAATATCAACATTCTACAGTATTTATGACTATATTATTAATTTTATTTATACACATACAAGGCAATAAATGCACAGTTGAGTGGAATTTTAAATACGAGTACTATAGTTGTTCAATTGTTTTACCTTAGAGGGCAAATTGTTTCACGTGTCACTTTAATATTTCTCAGTATTTAAAGATCTAATAAATGGTTAATTAATTAGTTAGCAAAACACACTAACAACATTGAAACATACATTATTTTGGTTTTACAATACGATACGATCGAATATTTTTTGCTTTAATTCGTTGCTTCATCTACGTAGTGATCAAAAATCTCTCATCTTCTTTTTCTTCGTCGTGTCGATGATTTCCCCTTTTTAGGGTTCCGTAGCCAAATGGCAAAAAACGGAACCCTTATAGTTTCGCCATGTCTGTCTGTCTGTCTGTCCGCGGATAATCTCAGTGACCGTTAGCACCAGAAAGCTGAAATTTGGTACCAATATGTATATCAATCATGCCGACAAAGTGCAAAAATAAAAATTTAAAAAAACATTTTTATTAGGGTACCTCCCCCAGACGTAAAGTGGGGAGCGATTTTTTTTTTAATTTTGACCCTGACGTGTGATATATTGTTGGATAGGTATTTAAAAATGAATAGGGGTTTTCTAAAATCATTTTTTGATAATATTAATATTTTAGGAAATAATCGCTCCGAAAGTCAAAAACAATGTGTCCCCCCCCCTCTAACTTTTGAACCATAAGTTTAAAAAATATGAAAAAAATCACAGAAGTAGACCTTTATATGAACTTTCTAGGAAAATTATTTTCAACTTGATGAGTTGAATAGTTTTTGAGTTATATAGCACTTTTTCAAAAAAACGCAAATGATAACTTTGTTTTTCATACAAATACTATGAAAAACAAAGTTATTTTTGCTGACGAAAAATGTTGGTATTTTTAATGGTCTGGGAAGCTACGGAACCCTACAGTGAGCGTGGCCCGACACGCTCTTGGCCGGTTTTTTATTTTTAAATTGTTTTCGACCAATACTCTGCCACCTCGACAGCGTTGGGGGTGGCCTCGGAAAGATGCCTCAGAGTGCATGATACATGATCTCTACGTACTACAGGAATAGTATAAAAAAGCATCCCTTGTTTTAACCTAGGTCATGGTGTATTACCGTGTGCGTAATTTTATGGAAATCTGTCCTGCCATTATGGTGTGGATAGATAACTGATAGATAGACCGATACACAGAGCGTGTAACAGTAAGGTTTTGTCATATTAAAGGGTCGGGCAGGTGGATTCAGGTGGTTATTTTTTCGCGATTACTACGTTAGTTCCAAGGAGAAAGTTGTTCAGTTTGATGGTTCCTAGCACCCTTTAAGATATAAGACACCCTTTCTGTTACACGTTTTATTATAATTATTACAGAGACACGGCTGATTTTTGAAAACCTATGTTCGCATTTTAGCAATGTAAAGCTGTTCACCGCGGCCAACACTGCGCAGCAGTGATAATTTTTTTAATCTAAATCATTTTCCTGAAAGAAGTTTATATGCAAAGTGGTAAAATACTCACTTTAGTTTTAATATAACCACGGGTAAACAATGATGAATGCTCGTGCCTTCTCAGTATGAGAAGAGGCGTTTGCCCAGCAGTGGGACAGTAATAGGCTGGTATTATTATCATTACAGGTAAACAAAGTTGCCCTTAGTACGAGTACTATTGATAGAACTTGACTTGCACTTGGTCCAATTGATAGAACCACCGAAAAGAAAAATACTCTTGGTCCTACTAGTAGAACTACGTGGTCGAACAACGGGTAAAAAACGAATTTGCAAAACCTGTTTACTTATATTGGTTTGTATGATGAACCCAAAAAATAATGAAAATATCCCGACCACAGAATCTTTCCTCTAGAGTCAAGTGTGAACGTTTCCACGAAAATCTAGTGAGATTGTAACAGAAAACTAATTAGCACTTACTTGAAGCTCACGCACAAGCTCACGTTTAAACGTAAGAAGCAGCACTAATGCACCCTTCGGCGTCACATGGTCACGTGTTCTCTATACCTGTTGTATTGTACTTACACATTTCCTCAACTAAACAGAACAAAGAGGTTTTTTGCTCAAGCTTCCATACAATAGGCACTTTGTATAGTGTAAACAAATATCGAACACTACAAATGTTGGTTGTTTTTGTTCTTGCTTGTAACTTATTGGCCACAAATATTGGACATATTTTAACGTTCGTCACTTCTTTTACGGTTAGGATAGGAATAGAGGAATGTGGAAATCCGTCAGTGGTCGTTGAAGTTAAGCCAACGTGGTCTTTTGTTTACCTTTACACTAATCCACATGTGCCTAACGGAACGCATAAGGTAGGATTATTAAAATGTTATGGCTTCGTGTACACAATGTTCGCAGTTAGAAATTTCTAATGTAGTTCCACTTTACGAGTAGGTATGATGTTCCAAAAAGTGTTTGAAAGGTCGAGTAGGTCCAAGTGGGAGAAGGATTAGTGTGGAATAAACTATGTTACACGAATTTTAAAACTTATTTATTACCTACATCACGCAAAAAAATACTGCCTTACTTTTACTGCTTTAAATATTTCGAGTTAAAAATAATACAGTCTGCTACAAGTCTTTTGCAGGCAAGTCTTTTTCTCATTTACTCAATTTTAAAATCAAATCAAGCTTCGGTGACTCCATCCATTTTCGGTTCATCTGTTGTAGTCTTCATTTGATTATTGTCATCGTAAGCTATAATTATGTAATTTTCATCTTGTTCTTCTACCGTATCTTCTTTTTCAGGAATTTCAGTTACCATTGCATTCTGAACGTCTACATCTTCTGTGTTAATTGATTCGTTCTGTGCGTTTTCTTCTTGTACTTTGTCTATAGAAATAGGATGTTCTAGTGCTCTCGCCAGCGGTAGATTATGGAAAAAGCTTAATGCTACCGGTGTTAATATAGTATCTGCCATAAATATCGGGGTTAACACTGTCTCTTGAGGTTTGTTGTCAGGACGGCTGGCATACAACGTTGTTGCTGGACTGTATACCAACGGGCCCGCTATGAACCCAGGACTGTGCTTGATGTCGACCCTTGACTGATGAGATACTGCACTAGGCGCCGCGTATATCAGAGGAACTATCTGTCCATGCACTTCACTCATTGCACTCACAAGTAAAAGTAACGTTATCATCTTGTTTCTTGCACTAAACCTGAAGTGTGCGCGAAAGGCAGATGGGATGTTGCTTTATAGCTGCATAACGGTAGTTGTTACGTAGTGCGCGGGCGCAACGGGTACAAGTTCTCGGCCGCGCTCTGGGACGGGTCGTTGCGTCACTGAGGCTGCGGCCCGGGGCACTGGCCGGATTGAGATGCATTATACAAACGTCATTCATTACCATTTATGATTGATGAGCTGTTACGACATAACCTCCGGTGAATCATAGCTATATTTTAGTCTTCGAATGTTTGTTATTACACGCACTTATTCACAAAGCTAATTCAGGGTCTACTATATAATAAGAAAGGCGACAATTTTATTATGAACACGTACTTTATCTATTGTGTTTATAAAAACCAATTCAGTTCGAATAAAATGGTAAATTCCGACTTTTTTGTGATAACAATCACAACGTTGAATAGAACGACAAATGTATTAATAGTTTTGATCCTGTCACTCTGAATCAGCATTTGGGGTATAAGAAGGTAGCCCTCGAGTTCTATTGTCAGTCAGCTCTTGCAGTTTGTTGAGATTTGTGATCTTGAATCAAAATTTTGAATATGTTTCGTGTTGTCGTGTTGTTCGCATCCCTCGCCTTGTGTCATGGTCATGCAGTGCCTGTAGTAGCTCACCATGCTCCAGTGCTAGCTGGATACGCTGGCCATGGCTACGGTGGAGTTGGATATGGAGGATACGGCTATGCTGGTGGATTTGGAGGCCACGGGGGATATGGCTACGGTGGACTTGGGCACGGAGGACTGGGCTACGGGGGCCTTGGTCATGGAGGCCTTGGTCATGGAGGCCTTGGTCATGGAGGACTCGCTCTTGGAGGACTCGGTCATGGAGGACTAGGAGGAGGGCTAGGTCATGGTGGACTCGCTCTTGGAGGACTTAGTCACGGAGGACTAGGAGGAGGACTTGGTCACGGAGGACTTGGTCATGGAGACTTCGGTCATGCTGGACTGGGTCACGCCGGACACGAACATCACATTCTGAAGCGGTCTCCTCATCTCGTGGCTCCGTTGGCTCATGTTGGTCACGTGGCTCACATCGCACCCGTGGCGGTATCCCACCAGTCTCGCTTGGACGTGCAACATTCGCCAGCTGTCGTCCATACCTCCGTGCTAGCACCGGTAGTAGCTCCGGTCCTGCATGCTGCACCCCTGCACTTCGTTGGAGGATACGGAGGTGGTTATGGAGCTGGTCTGGGAGGAGGCTACGGTCACGGTTATGGGTATGGCCACGGTCACGGTCACTACTAGTCTCGACAACTTTGAATGAAAATAATCAGTTTTGTAAATTAGGTATGAAACGAGCAACTGTATTATGTAGTTATAAAAAGTTAGCAAATAAAGAATGTGATAATTACTTGAATTGTATTATTTGAACCCTGTTAATTATGATTGAAGTTCAATGTTTTGCTTCTACAAACTACGCACCACCACATTCCATAGATTGCTTTTATAGTTCTGAAGTGATTCACGATTTGAAGGACGCTACTGAAGATATTAAATTCTAGCTGAATTCTAGGCCTAATCAGTTAGGATTGTGCGGTCTACACTATAAGAGGCGACGGCACACTTATTATAAAATCTCCGTCAACCATAGAAAAAACATCTTGAACAAAATTATAATGTGAAAGACATCAAACAGCGAAACGCTCTGGTTTGAGTTTAAAAAAAGCGAATGTAGGAAATCGTAATTCATTTATTAAATTTAAAAAAAGTACCTATAAAACAATTACATTTATAATGTACTCTATCAGGAACGGAACAGTATGCCTAATAAAATTGAAGGACATGTCAAATTAGTTTTTTTTCACAGCAAAATAAAACAGCCTTACATTTTAATTGGTCTTATTTTGTTACTGCAGCTATAATAAACACTAGAACTATTTAGCAGTGCATAAATTATTGGGTAAAGTTGATCGGGGAAACAAGGTGTTAAAAATAAACTTCCGCAATTCAAAATAAACGGGCGCAGCCGTAGTTAAATATAGTTAGAACATTGTCGAGTGTCGAGTCAGGCTTTGAATTCTTTACTACATGATATTTTACAGTTGTCTTAAGGATATCTTGACTGATTTTCTCAAAGATCTTTTGTTTGCCTAATGATCTCCCTCTTCCTAGTTCTATCTCACTTCAGGTGGGCTCGGTTCTTCCAATTTTCCGGCACCAGGAAAATCTGTCCTGGGCCGCGGGGCTGTGGGGCAGTTATTTCTCAATAGGAGCTCCGTCATGCTAGTAAAGTATTTGCCTAATGTAAAGGGAAAGAAAAGTTCTAGTTTTATTTATTTAGATCCTCTGTGGAATAGTCGGTGCTTGTAGGTACAATTTTAGTACGGGTAACCCCGCTTTTGTAAGTTAGAATTTTCATTTTCTGTTGAAATTTATTTCACAAGTATCTATCACAATACACTCGAGCACTCGTAAAGTAAAAGTCTGCAAAATAAGTTAATGATATAATCGACATTCCTCCACACATCACATACTCTCATCACATTCAAAATCTAAGAAAATAAATAAAAGATGTCAAGTAATAATAAAATCGTTTATTTGGCAGTGATAATTTTGTTACATGTTGGTCTTTGAAGAATTTACAGTATTCTAGGTTGTTTCAATTGGATAGTTTAGTAGGGATGAACGCTGAGGGCTCTGGGGTATACTGCGGAGTAGGACTGGGGGTAGGAGTACGCGGAGTACACGGAAGAGGGGTAGGCAGAGTAAGCGGAGACGACGGGAGAGGAGTAGGCGGAGACAACGGCGGGGTTGTGGTAGGCGGACACCAGGGGGCTGGAGTAGGCCACAGGGGACACCACCGAGCTGTAGGCCAAGGGAGCGACGCCGACAGACCGCTTGCGGAGGTGGTGGTAGCCAGACAGAGCCTTAGCGGTGTAGTGGGCAGCACGGGCAGCAACTACCTCAGGGGTGTCAAGGGGCACTCCGTTGACGGCATCCAGGACGACTGCGGGGGAGTGAGGGGCCTGGGCGAGGGCCACGTGGGATCCGTAGACAGCGGGCGCAGAGTAGACAGCGGGAGCAGAGTAGACAGCGGGGGCGGAGTAGACAGCAGGCGCGGCGTAAACGGCAGGGGAGCCGTGCACCACGCTGGAGCTGTACTGAGACACCGAGCTAGTCGCGGGCTGTACCACGGCACTGTAGGCTAGCGGGGCCAACACACTAGGCTTAGCGGCAGCCATCGCCGCGACGGAGAGCAACACCACCAGCTTGTACATTGTGAAGTGGTCTGTGTTGTTTTCGAACTAAAGAAGTTGGATCAACTGATGTCTAACACACTGTGACGGATCCTTTTATACGAAGCGTTGAGCAAGTACTCATTACCAAAACAACTGGTGCCCGAACAACCTTCAAAACTACTATCTATGCTTTGATATTTAAGCTACCTAATATTTTATTCCAGCGAGCAAACACTTTTTGTCATGTGTGATTAGGTTCCGGAATCGTTTTACAGATCATAGTGACAAGTGTCGCGACAAACCCAAGGTGTGCATTGCATTATTTTCGGACAATCGATTTGTTCTGTTCTTCTTTGTGATAACGTCATGTGGGTGATTTGGGAAACCCTAATAACTTAACATTTGTTTTGTTATTTGTGAAAGACAAATAACAAAACTAATGTTCACTCTCTCATTAATATGCACACTGATCAATTTGTGGTTTTGTAATGTCATCAAACGCCATGTGCTGTCTTAAATATGGAAATGAATAATGAGAATTCTATACAATATTAAGGTAATTTTCACTAGAAAATAATGAGAATATTGCAGAGTAAAGCTTGATTCACATTTAAGTGCAAACTGACGCGTACCTTATTAATATTCATAAATAAGTAAGTAAGCATGGACAATCAGGTGATTAATTGCTGTTTTTATGTTCCTGCAAATGTACATTAAGTGTATTCACATTTTGATACTTAGAAAGTCCTGCCTTCTTGAACTAAAGCCTCACCCAGGAAGCTTAGGACTTGTAAAACAGTTCACAGTGAGCAAACACCATACAATTAAAAAAATCGAGCTATTCAATATGGTAAATGAATCTAGACTTGTGATATCCTTATTTTAAGGACACGAAAGTCAAATATTAGTTAGTTAGTTCTCTTGTTTAAAGATTTACAAAAATGCTTTTCACTATTGCTGATTAAAATTTTATGTATCTTGTTTTTAAATTAATCAAAAACAATGAACATATCTAGTTCCAATATGTTTTAGGTACTGAAGTAGAAACATAATTAATAAAATTGTTTTTGCAATAATGCAAGGCCCTACCGCTAGTTATTGTTTTTTGTATTGAATTGTTAAGGTGTCGAAAAAGTCAAAATTTTAGATTGTTACTAGAGTAGAACCAAATCACGGTAAGTTTGTTATGTTTGTTATTAATTTGCGTATATTCTCAGCTGGCTATGGGATATGATAAAACCGGCCAAGAGCGTGTCGGGCCACGCTCAGTGTAGGGTTCCGTAGTTTCCCGTTTCAGGATAATAAAATATGTAAACGAAGTTAAAAAAAAATGCTTGCATATAAGTACTACAAACTTAGTCCAGAAATTATTTTGTACAAGTTTTTGTCTTTTTTGTACAAAAACTTGTTTCCATCCAAGTTCAAAATAATTTTCCTAGAAAGTCCTTATAAAGTTCTACTATTCAGATTTTTTTTCATATTTTCTAAACTTACACAGACAGACATGGCGAAACTAGAAGGGTTCCTAGTTGACTACGGAACCCTAAAAATGGTATAGTGAACAATTTTCTCGAGAGGTGCTGTTCAATAAAGCGGAATATTTGTGGAAGACACTTGTAAAATTGTCGGATTGTCGCTTGTCACCTGTCGCCTGTCAGTTTACGATATTTTTCACACAAAGGCCATTGAACAGTGATAATAACATCCTATCGTTCAACCGCCGTCAGATTTCAATTATTAATTCTATGCCCAAAAAAAGCACAACAATTGTGAGGGATGACTATTATGAATAACAGATGTCAGTATTATTAAAGTACACAAGTACATTATAAGTGTTTTCGTCGAATATTCGACAACCAGTTTAATCTCTTATAAATAGGTCAAACTAAACTGTCAGCAAATGAACCTAGGTATTCAATTGTCAGGCACTCACACACAAGAAGTGTTTGGTCAAAGCTTTTAAAATAAGACAGCGCGTAGACCGGAGTCAAAACAACCTTTTTAGAGTGGCAAACAGTACGGCTTTGTCTTGTACCACAACTGTTTTTCGGTAGATTTATGACAACTTACTCTCATCATCATTCTCTTTTTTTTTTTTTTTTTAGGATGGGAAATCATCAAATGACTTCTCCCACTCTGGGCGGAGCGGGAGGGAGTGTCAGACTCTTACTGACTAAAACCCATCCATGTTCCTTCCTCGCCCTTTACGTTCCGGGGCCGCGGTATCTCTTTCGAACAGTCCCGCAACCCCGAACAGTCCCGCAACCCCGCGAACAGTCCCGCAACCCCGCGAACAGTCCCGCAACCCCGCGAACAGTCCCGCAACCCCGATCATCATTCTCTTGCACCTATCCCAATTCAATTGGGTCAGCGCAGCATGTCTTCTTCTTCCATACGTTACTTCTCTTTTACTCGTCATCTATTCAGATACCTTTGACAACTTTGAGTGTGACTTGTTATGATTTATTTATATTGAGACTAGCTTCTGCCCGCGACTTCGTACGCGGATCCTGTTGCTTATGCCAGTGACAACGGGGTCGTCAAAAGCGAAGATCTGAAACGTCTGATGTCGAATTCTAAGAGCCCGGGGAAGGGAAAAGCGGATCTTTCCCATCTGAGCAACACATACCGTTTGTTTCTTTTCGCCATTTAACAGCTTCACAAAAAGTACAATTTTGAACCATAATATGTGGCGTATTCAATCATAGGAGTATATACGTAAATGCACTCCGTTCCTTATCAACCCAAGGAAGGTCGCCATGCCCTACGGCTATATCTTGAGACACATCCGATTCTTCAGATGATATCGACATTCTGTTCAGACAATGTCGAATTCGATCAGAATTCAAACGTTCGTTGCGCTCTTCTTCTGTCTCTTCATGCCGTACTCCAGCAATTCTTTCTCTTTCACTTTCTAACTGATTACGAATATTTTGTTGTGTGCGTGTTCGGGGCAATGTATGATAATCTCGAGCAGCAGTTAGTCGCGCATCACGTTCATCACTCGTTTCAAAAGACCTGTTAGTAGATGTGCGAATACACTGAGAACTCAAGCGTGATTCTGTATCGGTAAACGTTTCCGACTCGCGAGACAATGCATGACGTTCACGATCAGCCAGTCGCGCATCTATTCTTCACTGGTCTCTAGAGATCTGGATGTAGATGCGTAAATACGCTAATAACGCAGGCGTGCTTCGCGATCCGAAGAGGTTTCCACGGAGCAAGTTGCAGCCTGGTGTTCTCGAACAGCATCAAGTCTCTCCTGACGCTCTTCGGTAGATTATTGGGATCTTATGATCCTCAATCTTGTAGCTCCTTTGGAACATTTAGAAAAGATTTGACCTCTTTCTAGGCATGGTTATAGTTTTGTTGTGAAGATATCTAATCAATTAAAATCTAACTAGCTTCTGCCCGCGACTTCGTACGCGGATCCTGTTGCTTATGCCAGTGACAACGGGGTCGTCAAAAGCGAAGATCTGAAACGTCTGATGTCGAATTCTAAGAGCCCGGGGAAGGGAAAAGCGGATCTTTCCCATCTGAGCAACACATACCGTTTGTTGCTTTTCGCCATTTAACAGCTTCACAAAAAGTACAATTTTGAACCATAATATGTGGCGTATTCAATCATAGGAGTATATACGTAAATGCACTCCGTTCCTTATCAACCCAAGGAAGGTCGCCATGCCCTACGGCTATATCTTGAGACACATCCGATTCTTCAGATGATATCGACATTCTGTTCAGACAATGTCGAATTCGATCAGAATTCAAACGTTCGTTGCGCTCTTCTTCTGTCTCTTCATGCCGTACTCCAGCAATTCTTTCTCTTTCACTTTCTAACTGATTACGAATATTTTGTTGTGTGCGTGTTCGGGGCAATGTATGATAATCTCGAGCAGCAGTTAGTCGCGCATCACGTTCATCACTCGTTTCAAAAGACCTGTTAGTAGATGTGCGAATACACTGAGAACTCAAGCGTGATTCTGTATCGGTAAACGTTTCCGACTCGCGAGACAATGCATGACGTTCACGATCAGCCAGTCGCGCATCTATTCTTCACTGGTCTCTAGAGATCTGGATGTAGATGCGTAAATACGCTAATAACGCAGGCGTGCTTCGCGATCCGAAGAGGTTTCCACGGAGCAAGTTGCAGCCTGGTGTTCTCGAACAGCATCAAGTCTCTCCTGACGCTCTTCGGTAGATTATTGGGATCTTATGATCCTCAATCTTGTAGCTCCTTTGGAACATTTAGAAAAGATTTGACCTCTTTCTAGGCATGGTTATAGTTTTGTTGTGAAGATATCTAATCAATTAAAATCTAATTGACTGCTCCCCGTCGTTACCGGGTAGGCTACCGAGTCACGAAGATAAATGGAAAAGGAAATTCAACACTCAAATAACATAAACCCTAAGACATATTTATTCGATAAAATTAAATAATAAATGGGAGTTTTGGCCAGTCGAGTCAAATTTTCATTGATATACAATCGTCATCGAAAATCAGTTCTAAACTGTTACAGCCTTCACCACGTGGAGGTACTCCCAGTTTATGTTATTTTATACAGTAAAATTAGTGATAGCTTTGCAATAATTTTCACATCAGATGTTTCTGACCTTCGATTTTTTCTAATTCAACAGGAAATGCCCATCAGACCGAACAACTTTTGCTAAGACGTCATTCCTATATGTGTTATGGTGTAGCTGGGCTATTGGAGTTCCACAACAGGTGTCCCAGATCTTCGATTTTTATAAGTCAACAGAGAGTGCTCATCAGATTGAACAACCTTTGCTAAGACGTCATTCATATATGTGTTATGGTGTAGCTGGGCTCTTGGAGTTCCACATCAGGTGTTCCAGATCTTTAAATTTATTCTCTCAGCAGAAAATGCTCATCACGTGGAACAATTTTTGCTATGGTGTCATATTTGTATCTCTTATAGTTTAGCTGGTCTGTTGCGGTTCTGCATCAGGTGTTCAAGTTTCCAAGATAAATTATAGCTTATGGCTGACCAACGCATTTTCGTCTGCGTCACATAAATAAGAGAGAGAAACGAAAGGAAAAAAAAAACCCGTTTTTGCAACATTTTTCATTCCTGCTCCGCTCCTTATTGTCGTAGCGTGATGTTATATAGCCTAAAGCCTTCCTCGATAAATGTGCTATCCAACACAAAAAGAATTTTTCAATTTGAACCTGTAGTTCCTGAGATTAGCGCGTTCAACCAAACAAACAAACAAACAAACAAACAAACAAACAAACTCTTCTGCTTTATAATATTAGTATAGATTGACTGCTCCCCGTCGTTACCGGGTAGGCTACCGAGTCACGAAGATAAATGGAAAAGGAAATTCAACACTCAAATAACATAAACCCTAAGACATATTTATTCGATAAAATTAAATAATAAATGGGAGTTTTGGCCAGTCGAGTCAAATTTTCATTGATATACAATCGTCATCGAAAATCAGTTCTAAACTGTTACAGCCTTCACCACGTGGAGGTACTCCCAGTTTATGTTATTTTATACAGTAAAATTAGTGATAGCTTTGCAATAATTTTCACATCAGATGTTTCTGACCTTCGATTTTTTCTAATTCAACAGGAAATGCCCATCAGACCGAACAACTTTTGCTAAGACGTCATTCCTATATGTGTTATGGTGTAGCTGGGCTATTGGAGTTCCACAACAGGTGTCCCAGATCTTCGATTTTTATAAGTCAACAGAGAGTGCTCATCAGATTGAACAACCTTTGCTAAGACGTCATTCATATATGTGTTATGGTGTAGCTGGGCTCTTGGAGTTCCACATCAGGTGTTCCAGATCTTTAAATTTATTCTCTCAGCAGAAAATGCTCATCACGTGGAACAATTTTTGCTATGGTGTCATATTTGTATCTCTTATAGTTTAGCTGGTCTGTTGCGGTTCTGCATCAGGTGTTCAAGTTTCCAAGATAAATTATAGCTTATGGCTGACCAACGCATTTTCGTCTGCGTCACATAAATAAGAGAGAGAAACGAAAGGAAAAAAAAAACCCGTTTTTGCAACATTTTTCATTCCTGCTCCGCTCCTTATTGTCGTAGCGTGATGTTATATAGCCTAAAGCCTTCCTCGATAAATGTGCTATCCAACACAAAAAGAATTTTTCAATTTGAACCTGTAGTTCCTGAGATTAGCGCGTTCAACCAAACAAACAAACAAACAAACAAACAAACTCTTCTGCTTTATAATATTAGTATAGATGAGACTCTTTTGTTTGAAGTGTAGGTACTACACTCATGCATCTTGTCGAGGTTTACAGCGATAGTCTTATTGTGGTTGACTGTCATCTGTATCTTCTTTCGTGGTTGTAAGCGCAACTATGCGTGGGGGTGCTTCGTGTGAATCGAACACAGGACGGGGATTCCTTTCTCACGATGGACAAAGTGTTGGTGAGTTTTTGTAGCTGCCCGGAGTTTAGAAGTCAGCTGTATGATACCCCGTGCCTCGGAAGGCACGTCAAGTTGTCAGTCCTGCGCTTTATCTCTCTTTCCAATCCTCTGCCATCCCATCATCATCTGCCTAGCCTTTTCCCAACTATGTTGGGGTCGGCTTTCAGTCTGTGATGTTGGGGGTCCTAAGGATCTTAAAGAAGTAGACAACCACCTTGATTGGACTCCATTTATTAAGTACTTTAATAGAATATAAAATAATGCGCATTATAAGTAAAGTACATAGTAAGCATAATATTGAATATCACTATAAAGTAGTGCACACAATGGGTAATGTCTACCTAAGGAGCATACACACTTAGTACAACACTTCACCTCCCGGGGCGAAAGAAAAAAGAAAAATATGAAAACATTTTTCTTTTTTTTTTATGTCTAATCTAAACCATTATAAAACTACAATTTTGTTTATGAAATTGAAATAACACTATTTACTTATTGCTAAACATTGCAAATTTACTTAAGATTCTATCGTATTCTAAACTTATTGGTAGTAAGGCCTAGTTCTATTCTTATGTACTAATTCTATTTTATTATTTTTACTTATCTGAACATTACAACCTAAATCTTCAATTACTTTATAGGGACCTTCAAATAAGGCATCTAATTTACGACCAGTTTCGTTCTTTAATAGCAACAAATCATCTTTCTGATACTTATACGAATTTACAGATTTATCATACAGTTCTTTTCGTTTATGCTTATTGAATAATAAATTATTCTTTGCATCAGCATGGGCTAGCTGTAATCGGTATTTTAATTGTAATGGATAGTTATCGATATTGTATAATGGTTCTACAGGATCACAAATTCTAGTAGGTATTCGACAGAGTTTACCAAAGACAAGTTCGTATGGCGTATAATTAGTTTCAGAATGGACTGTATTATTGAAACTGAAACACCAGAAAGGTAACCAATAACTCCAAGTGTCTGTGTAATTTTCGCATTGGACTCTTAAAAATGCACCTAGTGTTTTATGCGCATTTTCAAGTGCACCAATTGACTGATGATGATATGCTGTTGAGGATAGCTTTTCAATATTAAGAATTTTACATACCTGTACCATAGTAGCTGAAATGAATTCCGTGCCGCGATCTGTAGCAATTGTACCTGGGATACCGAATCTTAAAATAAAATGTCTAACAAATGCATCTGCTATGGATACGGTTTCTTTATTTTTAAGGGGAATGGCTTGCACAAATTTTGTTAATTCACATTGTATGGTTAGTATATAACAATTACCATCGATGTCTCTATCTAAAGGACCCACTACATCTAAGTAAATTTTATCAAACGCCGAAGAAGCTGTTGTAGTTATTTCCATCGGCTCTTTTATATATCGAAAATATTTCGACTTTTGACATTTTGTACATGTCTTGACAAATTCTTGAACGTCTTTTTCGATACCTGGCCAAAAGTACCGCGTTTTTATAGTATTAACCATCCTGCGCACTCCAGCATGACCACTAGATGGCAGTAAATGGAAGTCATTCATAATAATAGTTTTATCATTATCCTTCGTTATTCTCGTTATTCCTCTTAGTATACAAAATCGGGGTCCGGACCAATTTTTAAGTGACGATATCTCATCGCATACATTTTTTATAAAATCTTCATTATCTTTATTTTTAATTACATATACTTCATCGATACGTATCTCTTTACAAAAATTACTTAATTTCTGCACAAATTCGGCTCGCGAGAAATGTGCCTTGAAATTAAAATTAATATATAACGTCTTTGTATTCGGTCTAAATGCAAAACATTCAAATTCGTTCGTAATCACGTGACTATCTCTTAATCCCTTTAAATCATCTCCTTCAATAAAACATAATTCTACAGATTCTAATGGTTTTCTTAGTATATCTACAACTCTCGGCTGATCAGACCGTTCGTCGCAAACTTTACTAAGACTCATCTTTTCACTCTCATCTTTGTTTCTAGTTAATTCATCTAATCTTTTCTTTTGTGCCCTAGTCATTACAGCAACAACTTGCTCATGCATACCTTTTAATTCTTCTGATGTTAAACAAATCCTTGACAAAGCATCCGCAACTACATTCTCCTTTCCTTTGACATAAATAATCTTAAAGTTATATTCCTCCAGTGTTAGACGAAATTTAAGGAGTCTGCTTGAAGGATCCCTCATACCAAAAAGATATATCAGAGGTTTATGATCCGTCATTATCGTAAATTTTCTGCCATACAAGTATGGTCTAAAATATTTTACTGACCAAACTATGGCTAATAGCTCTTTTTGAATGGTAGGGTAGTTTTTTTCTGCCTTATTTAAGGGCCTACTTGCATAAGCTACTGGTCTTAAATCTTTATTGCACAATACGGCTCCAATGGCAGTACCTGAAGCATCTGTTTGTAATATAAATTCGTTTTTTTCTGAAAAATCTGGGTATTGTAGAACGGGTGAAGAAATTAACGCATGTTTTAAAAACTCAAAAGCACTCTCACATTCAGTAGTCCATTTAAATGGTTCATTCTTCCTGCTTAATTTATTTAATGGCATTGCTATTTCTGAAAACGATCTGATAAATTTTCGGTAATAATTACAGAAAGCAACAAAGCGTTTAACTTCATCTGCATTTCTTGGTGTTGGGTAGTTTTTTAATATATTAGTTTTTTCTGGATCGGGTAACACTCCTTTTTCTGATACAACGTGGCCTAAATAAAGTATTTCTTTCTTTAAATATACACTTTTGAGGATTTAATTTTAAATTAACTTTTCTTAACCTCTCCATGACATCAGTTAAATTTTGGTTATGAGCAGTAAGATTTCTTCCAAAAATTATAAGATCATCTTGATATACGAGACATTTCTCATAGGTAAGACCTGACATTGCAATAGACATCATACGACTAAATGCACTGGGACTTGTTTTTAGTCCCATTGGTAAGCGTTTCATCTGATATTGGCCAGTATTGGTAGTGAATGCTGTTAATTTACGACTGCTCGGTTCTAAAGTGACTTGATAATAACCTTGGTGAAGGTCAAGGTGAGAAAAGTAAATTGCACCTGATAGAGAATCTAAAATTTCATTTATATTCGGTAAAGGAAATTTATCATCGCAAATCATTTCATTTAATTTCCTATAATCTACTACTAATCGCCATTTTTTCTCAATTCCTTCGCTACTTCTCTTCGGTACTAATAAAATTGGACTTGACCATTCGCTCTTGGATTCTTCTATGATATCATCTCTTATCATTTGATCTATCTGCTTAGCTATTTCCGGTTTTAATGCTTGTGGTAACCTATATGGTTTAATATAAACAGGTGTAATATTAGGTTTTGCTACTATTGATTGTTCACAAATGTTTGTGGTCGTCAATTTATCGCCTTTTACATAAAAAACGTCGGAATACTTTGTACATATTGCCTCTATTGACTGCTTTTCTTCTGTGTTTAAATAATTTAAATTTAATTCGGATAGTAACGTTTGAACTCTTGCAAAGTCGATCTTGTTTCTACTAAACTGGCAAATATCATAATCACTCAATGGTTTTAATTCTGGGAGTGCTACTGGTAAGGTTATGTCGTTATCGCTTACGTTGAGAATTTTAACTGGAATCCTATTATTTAATACACGTACTATTGAATTTGCTAAAAATACATCCTTTGTTAATTCTTTTCCACAAACAACTACATCTTCAGTCACAATATCATTTACACAAATGTAGTGTATTGTCTCTGACCGTGCTGGAATAATCAACACATTTCTATTATTTTCTAAGTCTTCAACTAAATTTAAGTGATATTCCTGTCCATTGTTAGCCAACGTTAAAGTATTAGAATTTAAGTCAATGTTAGCCTGAAATTTATTTAAGAAATCTAAACCTATGATTCCATCTGCTTTAAGTGGTATTGAATCAAAAATAAGAAAGTTATGATGCAATAATCGTTCTTTATCATGTCTTAATATCAAATCAATAGAACCTTGTGAACGTAACTTACCACCTATTCCATTTATTAAGGTATCATCTTTGCGCACATCAAAACCTTTTGGCAAGGTTTCCTTCTTAATTATTGATAATGTAGCGCCTGTATCAATGAGAAAGTAGTATTTAATATTGTTAATGTAGAAAGCAACGTACTTAGTATTCCCTTGGCAAGATAATATAAAATGTTTAACCTCGAAAAAACTTATTCGAAGTATCATTATTATTTTTCTGGTCATCACTATGTTGTCTGTCATCTACCTTTTCAACTGAAAGCATATTTTGGCATTGCTCACGCTTCCTAAAGTATCTTGTGCCTCTACTACCATTCGACCTTGTTCGGAAATTACCCCTAACAGTGTCGTTTCCTCTAAAATTACCACGTCGTGCTTGATCACGATGGTAAACCGTTCCATAATACTGCTGACTACGATTATAATTGTTATAATACTGTCCACGATTATTGTGATAACCCCTTCTTTGATATTGATAACGCTGCGGTCGTCTTGAGTAATGTGAACCTCGGCCATTGTTAGACAAATGCATTATGTTACCTGATGATGGCTGATGGGATGCCGATTCTTCATCTTTAGCTGCCTGGATGGCATCCTTCAGGTTGCTGTAGTTCCGGGCGGAGATAATCGTGCCTAATTTTGAGCTCCGTAGACCGTCTGAAAATCGTTTAATAGCGAGCTTTTCATTCAATGGCTTTAAAACTTTATACGTGGCAGAATCACCTTCAGCTTGGGAAATTGTCAACTCGGTAAATAACTTTTCTACTTCGGTGCCATAAGTATCAATAGAGTTTGATCCCTGTTGAATACTTTGTAACTTTGACTGTATAGCCACAAAAGATTTCTTTGGTAAAAGATGACATCTCAAATCTTTAATCAATGCTTCAACAGTTTTATAAGAACCCGAAATACGCAATTTTGCATTTTCCGAGAGTCTACTTTTCAACACAAATGTAATTAATAAATCTTTACCTTTATCGTCAATCATGTTCGCGTACATCTCAGTGGAGTCTATCAGTCGCTTGGTCGTGTTTTCAACTCCGTCCATAACTGGTATTAAATTGCACGCCACTCTCAAGTCAAACTCCATGTTTCCTAAATGTGGCTTAATGGGAGAAATACACAAATTATTTATTTCCTCGTATGACAGCTTTACATCCTTGCCCTTTTCTAACAATAATAATATGTCGCTACATTTATCAAAAATACATTTTGCTTCTCCTAATTTTGTCTCTATAACTTTGCCTTTAAACCTACTTTGTCCCTTTTTTATCAAATACTTACGAATATCTACCAAAACCTCATAATTTTTTATCAAACTATCAATCATACTCTAAGTTTTTCATTATATAAATCTTTGACACATCCATTAATTCATTTCTCCATGTTAAAAAATAATAACCATAAACCTAATCACATAAAATGATTGCGAAACAATAGAAGTAATGTCCGACGCTGCATTTTTACCCGCGCGGTATCAAATTCGCTGAGTGTTCGTGCACGATTCTTGGGCGTTTAAGTTTTTGCGTTATGAAATATGACACTCACTATTCGATGTTATTTTAATTAATGTCTTTTCAAAATTGTCTGAATTTAAAAACACTCACTGACTTATTCACATGACTGATGCTGGATAGTCTAATTGTCTGGTGTACCTGCAACTCGACCACGTAACGATGCTCTCAAACGCTGCATGGCGTTGAGGCCTATCTCTTCCTGCATCCAGCGGCGGTGACAGCTCTTGTACACTTTCAATACGAAGTAAATGGCGAGGGCGGCGATTACAGCGAGGATGATGAAGGTCATGATGTTGAGGCGCTCCACGTGTCCTCCTATTTGCTTTATAGCCGCATCATTGCTTCCGCCGGCCGGCCGCGTTCTGGCTCAGGAACGAGGTGTTCCTTCTCAATAGTTGAGCGACACATACTTCTCCTTGTGTATGTCGCGATCAGAAAAATATATTGCTTTTCTTATAGCCCCTTGGCAGACCTTTTAGGCAGGGTCGCCATGTGATGTTGGGGGTCCTAAGGATCTTAAAGAAGTAGACAACCACCTTGATTGGACTCCATTTATTAAGTACTTTAATAGAATATAAAATAATGCGCATTATAAGTAAAGTACATAGTAAGCATAATATTGAATATCACTATAAAGTAGTGCACACAATGGGTAATGTCTACCTAAGGAGCATACACACTTAGTACAACACTTCAAGTCTAACCGGATGCAGCTGAATACCAGTATTTTACATTGAGCGACTGCCTATCTGACCTCCACAACCATAATTTAGAACTGGTTGTCAGACTTTTTGAGCCACTGACTACCTATAACGACTGTCAAAGATCTTCAAATGACAGCCGGGACCAACGGCTTAACAACAGACTGTCTAGACGTCACCACGTGTGCGCCGCCTTACAGTACAGTTCTATATGGTCTGTCAAATGTGTCACGCTTTGTTATCTAAGTAGCACACTCGAAGTTTGAGTGATAGCATCAACAAGTCGGCATTGTGCACATAAATGTCAGTATCTTAGCACGCAGGTCTATTTAATTACTTCATAAAAAGGCAAACTTGACATTTAAAGCAGAATATTTCGAGCATGTTTTATTAGATTTTGAAAGCTTACGTGACATACTTGCAATGCAGCTGTCTTTCTGTAGCTACTCTATGCTGCTGTGCATGTAAAAACCCTTGAAAGGTAATGAAAATTGTGCTCTACTTTACCGTTTTCATTAGGAATTTCAATGGATAGGTGTTATATTTAACAAGGCCTGATTTTTTTTACGAAACGAATCAGTGTTGAGTATTGGCCACGTTTTATGGGTCATGTAACCCTGGTCTGCGAGTCTTATTCAGGTCTTACATGTGTTCCTTTGTATGAATAAGTATGTAGTTCTTTCTTGCTTTAGTCGATTGGTATCATCCGCGTGAAGCTCTAAAGTTGTCTCAACTTTTCGCACTATCTGTTAATCTAGGTTTTTACAATTTACGATACTACTGATAATACAGAAGGTTTTACGTGACTAATCCTCACTAACTTTCGCATATAAAAGTAGTAGAAAGATATTAAGATAGCTAAGGACAGATTTGACTATTCATTATCTCTTTGTTTCCTTAAAAACGTAAATCTTCACTTTCATTTTCAAAATCCAAAGAGTCAAACAAATAATAACTATCTCTAAAAGTTTTAATAAATAAATTTAAATGTTTCAAACAATAAAAAAACTTTAATTCAAAAATAATTATTAACACCGATCATGTTTTAAAGGTCGTTTGCTTTGTTATCTGAGCAATTTTATTAAAAAAACGTGACATTTAAATGTTACCATGGGCATCGATTATTGAAGTCTTTTTGATACAGTTCACGAGTATGTACATTTATGTAAATCAATGTTTTTCATAGACTTCCTGATTTGATTTGGATTCTATGTTATGTCTTCTTAAATGTCCAGAGACGATAGGTACCTTTGTCGGAAACTGAAAGTGAAACAAATAGCTGGGACTGAAGAAATCCTTTCATGAGTCCTTTTCGTTTTGAATAATATAGCAGTTAATTAACTGTGTTATTAGCTTGTTTAAATTAATGGTAAACTTTGTTTCTGTTTGTGGGCCTCCAGTAAATATCCTTGAGAATTTCGTGAGGCTTCACGATTACTGTTATTCTAGACTAGCTGACCCGCGTAACTTCGTCTGCGTCACATAAGAGAAAGAGAGGGTTACAGAGATGGGGTCGTAAGCACCTATAATACAATTTTCAAAGAGCACATCATACACGTCCTTCCGCATAATGAAAATGCGCGCCCGGTACATGGTCATTATTTTGATGCGGAGTTATTTAAAACGGTGTATCTCCTAAGATATGCATTGAAATCAATTTACGTGCAATACGAAACGCGTCCATCAATTCTGTTATATATTGTTGATAGCAAAATTTGAAATAGATTGGACCAAGGAATCACATTTTCCCATACAAACTTCGCCCCCCACCTTTTCACCCCCTTAGGGGTATAATTTCAGAAAATCCTTTCTTATCGTATTACAGGCATACGATAAGAAATGATTTTCTGAAATTATTATACTAAAAATACACCCTCCAAGCTTCAGGTTTCTACAATCTCCGGTAAAGGCTGTGCGTTGATCCATCACAGTCCTATTCAGGACAAAGCATTTTTATTATTTGTAGATAGTAGGATTTGAACTCGTTTGTATTTGTAACTTTTCGGGCTTTACGTCTGATGTACATTCGTATAGTCTACATTTTCTTCGTAGTATTATTTTATTTGTAAATACAGGGTGAAAACGATTAACCGGGCAGAAAGGGGAGCTTCCTTAACCGTTGAGTATTAGCAGTAATAGCAATTTTCTTGCTAACTGTACTTTTTTTAATCTGGGAATGGGGATCAAAATTTCACGAAAAATTACGGATGGTTTCCTAAGACCATTTTCATGTAGCTGCAACGGTTAAGGTTTATCATTATTGGCATCAAAAAAATTGTTTTATGTAAAATTTTCTTGCTAACTGCACTATATTTTTTAATAAAATCTGTGAAGGGGGTCAACATTTAGCGAAAAAATTATGGATTGTTTCTAAGACCTTTTTCGTGTAGCTGCAGTTCCCCTTACTGCCCCGTTTACCGTTTCCACCCTGTATTACCAACTACCCATACCGAGGAAAGCCGATTTTCTTGAGTTCCGCTATTTTGGGCGTATTCACTTCAAAAATGAAATTTCAAGAAAATTGAGAAGTTGTATTTACCTGTATTAGATTTGAAGTATTTACAGCAACTTTTAAAGGTTTATACTTCATTGGATTTTGTTCTATAGGTGTATGAAGTTTATTAATTTTAAACACAAAACCCTCTTTTTACGTCTCTTGATGATTTTTTTTAAAAATGCTGAAACAGGTATTTCTTTATTTTTAATAATAAGTATTCACTCTGAGTTTCATGATTCTAAAACAATCTAAAAAAAAATTTTCATACAAACATTACCCCCCCCTTTTCACCCCCTTTTTCCAAAATTTTCCATAATTTATATAGCCTAAATGTTATTCTGAGTTTATTTAAATAGAATAGTGAAGTTTTGATCAAAATCCGTCCAGCAGTTTTTACGTGATGCGCGTTCAAACAAACAAACAAACAAAAATTTTAAAAACGGTTTTAATATGTTCAGTTACTTATTTTAAGTCACCCTGGGCGATTTTTTTTTTTCTTCAATGTACAGATTTTTTGGTCTCAACGATTTTATTATATGTATAGATGTATAGATACCGAGCTGTTTAGGAAAGCCTGTTGAACGTGTAAACAAACATCGTTGTACGAGAACATTCTATTATTTAACAGCACATCCATGATAAATAATGATGACACTGAGAGCTGTGGCAGCTGGTAAGGTGTTCTGATCGCGTTAAGTTTCATTGGAGACATCGGATTTCAGACTTAAAAGCGTAATAAGGTTTCAGTTACTACTTCGAAGAATAAGTGAAAAATAGATATTATTTCTTATAAATTTTATTTATTTACAAGCCATTTTATTATTTGTCGTTCGTCGAATCTGAACCGAGGAACAGTTCCTCGTTATCGTGGTGACGTTCACCAGGGGTGCACGCTGTAGGTCTTGGTGATCAAAGGAGTGGAGTAGGCGAGGGGCGCGGAGTACGCCAGGGGAGCGGCGTGCACGGTGGACAGCACGGGGGCAGACGCATAGGTGGAGATCACAGGGGAAGCCAAATGGGTGGACAGCAGCGGCGACGCGATCAGAGTGGCGGAACGCTTCTTGATGAGGTGAGCACCAGCCAGAGCCTTAGCTTCGAAGTGGGCAGCACGAGCAGCGATCACTTCAGGGGTGTCCAGGGGCACAGCGTGTCCAGCGATGGCGGCGGGGGCAGCGTAGGCAGCGGTCAATGCGGGAGCAGCGAACGCCGTCTTCAAGAGAGCAGGAGCAGCGTATGCCGTCTTCAAGAAGGTGGGAGCCACGGCGGCACCAGCGAGGATGGGCGCGTTGTAGCCGAGGGCAGCACCGTATGCGATGGGAGCGCTGTAGGCGAGGGGCGCGGACACCACTGTGCTGCTGATGGCGGGAGATGACTTGATGTCGATGCGGGACTGGCTGGATACGGCAGCGGGCGCGATGGCGGCGGTAGCGATGGCTGGAGCAGCGATCACAGCGGGCTCGGAAATGACGGTGCGGGCGATTGGCTCAATAGATGTTGATACCACTGCTGGCGACGACTTGATGTCCAAGCGAGATTGGCTGGATACTGCAGACGCTCCGGAGTAGATGGTTGGTGCGGAGTAGAGGGCGGGTGCGGCGTATGCAGCCGGTGCTGAGTAGACGGCAGGTGCGGCGTACGCAGCAGGCGCGGCGTATGCAGCACCGAGGATCGGCGCCGAGTAAGATGTGGCCAGGCCCAGCCCCGAAGGCTTGCCAGCGACGAGCGCCACCACAGATAAGAACACCACCAGCGAATTCATCGTGGTCTGTGTATATTCAGATGTGAACGACAAGGGAATGAGATGAAACTGATGCTTTCTTTTGGTTTTCGAGTGTATTTATACTGCTCGCGATGTCCTGAAATGAAAGTCAAGTTCGACGAGTTTCGTGTCAGTACACGCAATAAGTTCACTTTATTACATTATTTTGTACATTTTTGCACTTGAAGTCGAAATAATAAATCGAATTTTGTTCGAATCGAAGTTAAAAATAACCTGTTAAGTTCCATAATGATCTTCGTCATATAGCTATTTTCACGTTGCAAACATAACTGCTTCTAAATAAACTAATATCATGATAGAGAAGCTCTACATTATCATCATCTGCTCAGCCTTTTCCCAACTATGTTTAGGGGGCTAGTCTAACCGTACATAGCTGTGTATCAGTATTTTCATGGAGTGACTGCCTATCTGATAGAGATAATTTGCATTGGGCAATAATACTATTCTCACTTTCTTCTATTACATACAAGTTTTCCTGAGTTTAGTCTCGATGGCTGTAGATCCAAAAACCACCTACTTATATCATATTTAATGATGCACATAACTCACTCAAAGCATTAAGTTCAATGAAACCCATGAACAGACAAGGAGTAGGTTAGTCAGAATTATGAAAATTATGAAATGTAAAATTAATGGTTTTAGTTTGGCATTGGTTTGTTTGATTCTTATTTGAAATAACTTAAATTAAGTACTTGAATTTGTAATAATTCACAAACGCAAGATAAATCGCTATACACTGTGTTCCTGAGGTTATACATTAACTTCGGCATGTTATTCAGACCATTAAATTGACCATTTTTTACTATATTTTTTTTTTACCATTTTTTTTTACTTTTTTTTGTAAAAACATATCGTGTTCATCTTAGATTACAAACTCATTTTATCACAACACAACACAAAATGCCTCTAACTTAAAAAAAAAAAAAACAAAAATCAGTTTCAGTCTTCTAAATTCAGTTTGATAGTTTTGGTTGCACAAAGTGGCAACATCTCACAAATAAAGACTCTTTCTCACAACACAACATAAAAATTGGTTAAACTTAAATTACCAATAACTTAAAAACTATGCCATATGTTTAACAAGAGCTATAGAAGTATTATTCAAAATTAATGTATATCCTCAGGAACACGGTGTATAACTGGGTACTTATACAAAGATTTTCCATAGTAGGTAGTAAAAAATTACATGTGGACGTTAAATATTGTTGACTCTTGGCATTCCGTTATGTCAACCTAATTAAGGAAATTAGTTTTGAGACTTACTACGAACATATCAATCATAAAAAAAAGCTTTTTTCATATCATTTTGGCTTAAATTGCATGTCAAGCCATCAATAATAATCATCTTATGCCTCAAGAAAGGATTAAATTCAATAAACGCATATCTCAGAAGATTTACTTATACGAATATTTGAGGATTATAAACTTTTCTTTTGACATCGTTGTATAGTTGGGTTTCAAGATATGCCCATAACTTACTATGCATACTTACAAAGGTACTACATATGCATACTGTATTCATTAAGTTGCTATTTATGGAAACAAAAAATGAAAAAAATAGTGCAGTCAATGTTAACCTGCAATGAGATATAGGTACAAGTAGTGCGTCGGTGTGACCGTCGTAAAAACTTGGACTTTATTTTTTGCGTCAATGTGGCCAGTTAACAAAATGTTAAGGTTTGATCTGATCGGCCTTGGACGTGCTTTCATGCTCATTCTGAATGACTGGGCGTAGGCTTGACTTGTATATGTATAGAGTTGTTAAAACCATTTGTTTTCTGCAATCGAAAGTCTGATTTTTATTTTTTAATTCGAAGTTATGTTTTTAACAGGGACTTAAAACACCTTCATAAAGGTTACAGAATTATAAGTGTTACATGTTGAATTGGTAACAGAATCAAATATATAACACTTATAAATGTGTTTTCACTTCTCATGCTCTAAAAGTACGCCATTATAGCCCTACGAAGCGGGATTAAAGTGACCGTTTATTCCCTAGGGAGTAAAAAGTAATTTAAAAATGGAACGATCTTTTACTCTGAAACATGGTCACAAAACAGTACCTAACTTTTTTTTTTTTTAATGGATCAAAGTATTATTTGACTTTCGAATTGAATAGAAAGCGGTTTATTGAAAAAAAAAAAACAAATGCACTCTTCAACGCGAGAAAAATTATTGTTGTTTGTGTGCATCGTTGATTTTGAAAAGTATGTGCAATGCCTCTGTTGCTAGCCGCTGCAGTAATGTAGGTACTAATTATCTGTGGAGTGTGGATCATCTTCATTGCGACAATGTTGAGAGTTTGTGTTGTGTTTTAAATTGTTAATCTGTGACTGATCTGATAGATGAAAAAACTGACCGCTCAGTTCAGAATTTTTATCGAGTGTAAATTTGTTCAGTTTTAAATGACTATTTTTCTCGCACTCGAAGTGAAAAGTACAGTTTGCACCTCGAGACTAAACGCCAATTTAATATACCCTCGCTTTTTAATGACTCCCTCGCAAGCTCGGGAGTCAAACCACCTCGGGTATATAATGGCTTCGTTTAGTCCCTCGTTATAAAATATACTATTTCAATGTGTTAACCCAAAACACTTACAAAAGTGTAGCCGTAACATATCTGTAATAGATATAAAAGGTTTCACAGTGTTAATAAGTGTTTAACAGGTAAACTCAGCGTTGCCTTTACAATGTACTTATTTATGGTTAATAAGCATTAGATAGCCGAAATCTAGTCGCAGTCTGTTGTTAAACTGATTATTTCAGTTTCACATAAATTAACACTTATTAACACATATAAAAGGTTACAGTTTGATACGGTAACGTTATTGTATCTGTTACGTCTAATAGCACATTGTTATCCAAGGGGTGAAAGTAACTTATTTAGTCCCGAGACGGGGTTTGGCGCCCAAGCGTAGCGCGGGCGCTAATAGCTCGAGGGACTAAAGAAGTCTTTAACCCGAGGTAAACACTGTGCTTTTCATTACGAATACAAGGAAAATCAAAACAAAAACACGAAACCACTCGAAAAAAAATGAAGATCGGATTGCCGCTTTACGCCTATTTTGTTTTTTTTTTTCTGTGGCCGGCTGTTCAGCCTTTATTTTCACTATGGTCACTGAAAAAATAGTAAATATTTTGCCCAAATTTTTGTTATTTTAAAGAAATATTTGTAACTAAATTATAACTAAATTATTTAAAATAATTATATTCTTTAATTAATACAGAATTTTATGTTATTTCAATTTAACATCGCGCTGTAATTTACAGGCTGTATAGAAGTCGGAACATGGTTCAATAGAAATGTGAAAATAGAACTAGATTTTTTTTTAATAATGTGACAGCTGTCAGTTGAAAGTGATTCTCCCTAGGGCTGAAAAGTATTACTTTCAGCCCGCTCCTCAGGCAACTTCAGACCTACTTTCCGAGTATGAGTAATGAAAAAGTGTTTTTCTGTTGAAACTTTTAAAAACAGTGATAAAAACACATTATTACGGTTACAGTTTGAGTCCCTGGTTTTTATTTTATAGCAGTATGTTATATAAGTGGATGTCAAAGTAAGAAACTCTTTTTTTTATAAAAAGTGTAAAATACCAGTTTAATTAAAAATTCGTAGTCATAAACGATTGGATAATATTTTTGTGTTCACCAAAAATCTTTTCTTCCCCGAAAAATACTGATCGTGCACCAAATAATACTGATCGTGCACCAAATATTAAAGTATCTCTGCCCCCATAATCGGGACTTAGGGCACCCCCCCGTTAGGTTAGTTAGGTTCCTTTAAACCCTGCACTCGGAAATAGGGGCCCCGCGAAGCGGGGCTCCGTCGACTACGCTTTAAGGAGAATATACAGTGTTTAATTGTTAAATAGATGCTCGTTATGACATATTTTAATTAACATATTTTGGTGCACATTCAGTATATTTGGTGGAACACAGGCAAAATTAGGTAAATGAAATGGGAATAAATTGAAGTACTTTTAAATACCATCCTAAACGATTTTAGTGGCATTCTACAAAAAGCTCATTTTCATCAGAGTAGTTTCCTTTCACAGGTTTATAATGCTGTTACAATTTTTTGTATCGGGGCGGGGTGTGAAATTGATGTAATAAAAGCTTTAACGCGCATACCGGTACTTTTATTTTGTCATTTATTGTCATCATCTAACAGTTAGTCCAGCAAATATTATTACTGCCGCGTGAGGTATTCCGTGCTGATACGAGAAATGGAGAAGCCCAAAACGTCAACACACCAACTAAATATCTTGTCACACCTACAAACAGCTCTGGTGATATAATATATCGCGAGTGTCAGCATGACATTACGCACAGCGCGGTATGCGGAATCTGACAGGCCGTATACGGAGACAACCGTATCTACGGCCATGTTCGATCTTACACGTATACTGTTACAAGTAGGTGTGTAATTAACATAAAATACGACTCTAATCTTTGAAGTGTAGAGAGAAGTGTATGTTTAGTTCACTCGCATTTCGGAAGCTATGGCGCGGGGCGGGTTTTTTACTGCAACCAATTTCGAGGTAGTTGGTCACAGTTTTAACCTAACCTAACACATGTGGTCGGAGTGAACGAACTCCCTTCGACAACATTTTACGACAAACGATTAGTCGGAGACAAAAAACTCCATGACGGGTTTAGCCTTATATTTAGGTGTTTCATACGCACGAATCGAGAAAAAAAAACGATTTGCGAAAATTACACTTTTTTGGCTAAAGTTTTCTCTTTTTTTCTGTGCCCCGTAACGTACACTATAACCGTCTCATGTAAAAAAAAATATCTTCATGAACGTACATACACGGATTCATAAAATATCTTCATGAACGTACATACACGGATTCATAAAATATCTTCATGAACGTACATACACGGATTCATAAAATATCTTCATGAACGTACATACACGGATTCATAAAATTCTAGGATTTAAAACACTTATTAACAGTTGATTTTGCAGCCAATTTACAAAACTTAAGTAAAGAAACCTATTAACAGGAATTTCTCAAAAGACCGCTTGCTTTATTTATACATGCAATTTCCCATAATTATCTACTCGTCCAGCTTTTCTTTATATTTTTCTAGCTTTTGGCCTCATTGATCCAGCTATTGCTAAGGTCTTCGGTTCAACTGTCAGGTCGGGCAAAGACATATTGGGTTCTCGCAAAATGTGTCGGTTTCAGTCCGGATTCAAGATTTATGCCCGTTTGATGGCATTGGGCTAGCCAGCCGCTACCGAGCAACGGATAATGGATTGTGCTACTGCTATTGTCTACCATGCGTCATCTTTTAACGTATAATAAGGGAGCCACCTAATAATAATTAAACTACAACAAAAAAGTGACCTTTTCAATGGGAACTAATTACTGGTATTAAAATGATACGCAAACATTGAACCGGTTATTCTCGATGTCGGCTTCTTTGTCCGCTAACTGCGACTGCGCATGATTAGTGGTCACTAGTTGACAAGTATCCAACCTATGGATTAATGGTGACTACCTTAAATGTGCCTACTGTTAAGATTTTACTAGAATTTTATGGAGGTTGTGCTAGTATTTTTTCTTATTTGTAGAATGAAAGCTTTTAGATGTATGAACGTGGTAATGAGGACTAAATCAGCGTTTTCGAGTATTCATATAGCAAGTTATGTTTCGTAGTTTCCACCTATCCCCAATGGAAAGTGTCGTCGAAAAGTAAGTATATTAGTTTTTGAAGATGTTGTTGCCTTTCAATAAAATACAATTTTAATTTACTGCATTTAATTACAATTCCAAACATGGCACAACTTTCCAACTCGTGTGAGCTAGATTTTTGCTCCAATCTATCATTCCGAATGGACTTAACATTATTGATAATAAATATATAGAGTAGACGTTGACTGCTGCACTATCCGGGAATAGGCCTGGGTGGTGAGGCCTGGGTGGTATGGCCTGGATACTGGCCTTCGTTGGGTGTTCACCAGCCGTGGGCGTAGGCCGGGGCAGCCACGAGCGGCGCGTGCGCAGCAACGATGGGAGCGTGGGCCACTAGCGCGGGAGACGCGACCTGGAACATTACATTACTAATTAAGCTATGAGAACTTAGAACCAAACCCTATTGAAGTCGGAGATCCGGAAGAGGTCATAAATATATATATTATGTACGAATTATTATTAAAAAAACTTTTGTGTTTTTAGGAAGTAATACGAACGATTTAAATCTACGAGTAAGAAGCGAATTCTTGAGTCCATGGTAAGACGTAGAAAGGTAATTATTCAACTTCGTTTTCCGGTACAAACAAGTCAAGTATGCACCTTCTTTTAACAGTACTGTCGTAGTAACAATGATTTTTCAAACTTTCGAAATTTGAAAAATACCTATTTGGGTTAAAAGACATCAACGCGCTCAATAAAAAAAAGAACCAAGGAATTCTTTTTTTAAATTGATATTTTTTTTTCTTGAGTTAAGCTTACCTTATTGGTTGGAGGCCGCAGCTCAGAGGTATTATAGCAGAAAACGAAATCGACTAGGGGTCTAAAAATTTTAAATTCAAAAAATGAACTTTAATCTCATAACCATAAAGTCCATTTTAAGAATTTTTAAAATGACTCATATTATTATGTTCTGCTAAAGCGGCCATTTTAGGCCTGTAGACCACATGAAGATGGATAGAAATTACACGCACAAAACAAACTAAAAACAGCAATAAGAATAAACTCCTGGACACAGCCCGCACTGTTAGGAGGTTCCTCTCTCTGGAACCCTGATCTGGTAGCTTGGACCCTGTTCCTGATACCGCCGGGCAATTTTTTTTTAAAATTGATATTTATAAATGTAATGAATTTGTTTAGAAATGAATAAAGGGCTAATAAGAATAAGATTAATTATACCTTAACAGTGTTAGCGTATGAAGTAGCGTAGGCAGGTACGGCGGTCTTAACTATGGCGGGGGCGCTGTAGACGGGGGCGCTGACGATGCCGTGTCCCCAGCCGGCCGCGATGGGGGCTCCGTAGCCTCCGATGTATCCGGGGGCGGCGGCGGCGACGGCCAGGAGGGCGGTGAAGACGACCTGGAAAGAAGTTGGAGTAGGAATAAGTCAACAGCAGTTGAAGTTTTATTTGCTTCAATGGTGTAATTGCTGTTTGCGGTTATTAATAGAATCGAATATAATCTTTATTTGATTAGAATGTAGGTTCATAAAAATAAGTTGTTGAATTATATAAATAAAACTAGCGGACATCACGCGGTTTCACCCGCGTTGTTCTCGTTCCCGTGGGAGTACGGGTATTAAATGTAGCCGACGGTTGATTCACATTTGTTCATAACGCATGTTGGTCGACGCACCTACTGTTTAATTTACCTACCTAATTTTAATTCAACTAAAATCGATCGCACTAATGAACGACTAATCTAATGGTTTTTAAGAGATTGGCTATGACAATGATTCCAATCATTGTCATAGCTAATATCTTAAAAACCATGTGACGCGCTCTCCCCCTCTTTCTAACTAATAATTTTAAAGGTGGACGCACACCTATCCGCGCCGAAGGAATCGACCGCGCCGAAAGAATCGAATTTTAGAATTACTTGTATGAAAGTTTTGGCACATTTTCAGTTTTATTTACAGTCTTCATTTAAAGGGCTTCATTTAATACTTAGTTAATTCTCGATTGCCTTACGTCACTGTAGGAAAGGTTTAGCGTCTATAATTTTCCTATTCAATTGCCTTATTACGCTTTATTAATATCAACATTGAATAGACTATTGTAGCTACTTACAATAGATTACGTTAAGTCTACTGAATGGAACAATTGCTATAGAACAAAAATACCCTAGAAACCAATATAACATTGGGACAGATAGTCGAATTTCCCTTGAGGCTTTGAGAAGTTCTTAAAGAGTCCAGAAACCCTTCTGAATGGTACAATAAGATCACGTGGTCAGTCATAAGGCTCGTCTTTTGTACGATCTATTGTAGCGATCACTCACGCGCCCCGCATATGCTCATGGAAAACAATTAGCTGATTAAATTACTCTTATACAACCGACTCTCTTTTGTTAGTTATTGTTATCCCTCTTCCAACCTTATCGAGTCCTATCGAATTCTACGTACTGATTTGAAAATAGAATGGTTATGGTTTAGTTTGATTTTCTAACGATGTTCTACTGGTTCTACAGTGGATGTCGGATTCAATATCATATTGTTATGTCATACATGTAAAGAAATAATCTCGAAGAAAGTTTTAGTAACAAAAGTTTTCATCGTCATCATCATCTATCTGCCTAGCCTTTTTCCAAAAGTTTTCATAGTAAGATTTTTTTTAGGGTTTTAAATGTTTTTAATATTATTATGTGTAGGTATATTAAAACAAAAAATGTAAATCAATTTATAGAAATGAATAACCGGAAGTATAAAATTTCATTACTTAAAATTAGTCTTTGTTTAAAAAATCATTTAGGACATAAATCACTTAAATACGTGAATACAATGTATGTACTCACGTATTTTAGGTACGCACAAGGATTTTGTAACTAACACTTCCGCTAGTGCTATTTAAACAATAACATACCTTGGAAATAGTTGTTATCACTAAATATTCATATCTGGTTTCAACAAAATTGATGAGTTCTGGAAGATACAATTTAAACAAATAAATCAAGATAAATGGTCACGTTATAGCGATAGCGGTGGTACTTACCTACCGTATAAACGTGAATAAGCATAAACATATATTAGTATTTTCTACAAACATGACCAAATATGTAGACGACGTTTTGTAGGTGAAGTTCTGAAAACTTCGAGAGTTTATTGTATGGTCGAACAATCTATTTGGTTTAAACTTTACAATGTAATTTATGGGTTAAACTGTAAACCATATAGCTTGTTCGACCGTACAGTCATGCCGATAATATGTAAACACTTAAGAATTTTTTAAAGTGTTTTTCTCCTACTGTACTGATTAAAATTTCATGTTATTACGTAAATAGTATTCTGGAACTCATATTTTTATGAAAAAGATTCTATCACCTAGTTACAATCATTATTTCTCGCGAAAATAGCTATAATTTTAAGGAAAGTGTTTACATATTGGTGCTCGTGACTGTACTGGCACTATGTCCGCAAAAATTGTAATAGCTCAGCGAATATGCATGTAAATATAATTTATAGCAGAAATATAATTTATAGAGCACCCACGAATAATGTATCTTTCAATCAGTGTTTTTTTTTTAAACTGGTTTCATCTTTGTATGAGATTACCCTCTACATACAAACTTACAAAAAAATCGCCTTTTTTGCTTTTTTTTTTATTTTTGTTAGCTGTAAGTTTCCCGAAAAGTATAAAATAAAATAAAATAAAGTATTGATGTATATACTAGTGGCAGTACTTTTATACAAGCCAGCTTGGCTTGCCCTTATCACTTACTAGCGGACATCACGCGGTTTCAGCCGCGTGGTTCCCGTTCCCGTAGGAGTACGGGGATAAAATAAAGCCTATGTTACTCGCTCATAATGTAGCTATCCATTGCTGAAAGAATTTTTCAAATCGGTCTATTAGTTTTTAAGATTATTCATTACAAACATACACACACAAAAATACCAAATTTCCTTTTTATAATATAAGTGTAGATAGACTACTGTACATAAAGTTAGGGTTTCTACGAACCAATTCAATACTACTTGGCGTTAAAGCACGATTCAAATGACTCATATCACAGTTAAGGGCGTGAGTAGGAGGACATATCGATGGCTTATCTAGACCACGAGTGATTTCTAGACCGGTCGTTATAATTGCCTTACCATTGACGATTGGTTCTTGACATCAATTCACCAAGTTATTATTAGTTCGTAGTTAGTGCCTTTGATCAGCGGCAGGAAATAATTTCGTTTAATTTTATTGTTGAGCCGTGGTTTTTTTTTTCAAGGAAAAGACAACTATGATTTTTATTTGCAATCGTTTTGAATTTGGCTGATCATTTTAAATACAATTATAATATCTGTAAATACTTTTAATGTACCCAAGGGGTTGTAACCATAGTAGCGCCGTTGAAATGTCTATTGTTATAAAGCACACAATTATGTTTATTTTCTTCAGTGGAGAGTCTTTCTTTACTTTCTTATTAAGTTGGTATAACTTCAAGTAATCTCACGAACGACCAATAATTAATCATTTGGTGGTCGTCACAGTCTGCGGTCATTAATGGCCAATTTACTGAGACTGCATTTATGTAATGTCTTTGTAGCACGCAAATATCACTTGCTAAGTTTAAACAAATAACCTTCAAGATACATTATCTTGAAGGTTATTTGTTTAAACTAATACCTACAAAATTAAATAGTTTTTCGCACTGTTTAATAAAAGGGTGATAGCAAAAAATATAAATTCGATTAAGTTCATAAGACATCGGCGTGAACTGCCAACCTATTATTAATATCCGATTTTAATGATACCTATTCGATTATCAGTAATCAGGATACATCTGATTCGAAAGAAGTATCGTAATAAATTGACTCCACGTAATAATTAGAGGAGCATACCTAAATCATATTTATTTAATAACGAATACCGCCCACATTAAACGTTTTAACAGAACACCGAGTTCATAAAAAGTCAATAAATAGCTTGAAGCTATTCAGTATAGGTATTATATTCGACTTCATTATTTTTTGTGCAAAGATACTTTGTAATAATTTAATCCAGCCAAGTTTATGGTACAAATAAATTTTGTCATGGTCACAGTATAAAGAACATTGACATAATATTGTATTGGGAGCTATTTGCACTGATTAACGATTTTATAAGTAAAAAGTGTGGCTGGTCGAGTACCGGGTGGCAACCAGGGCGACCTTGCCGGGTCGTTGCCGCTGCAGAGAATGTCAGCAAGCAAAAAATGGCAGAAACTAAAAATATACCTAGTTAGTTAGTGATTCATGGACACTTGTCGCCTTTTGGAGGACAATATTAGAGTCCACAGTCATATCCTGTGATAGAGTATCTAGTTATATTATTTTTAGGGTTCCATTGCCATATGAAAAAGGATTGAACCCTTATAGAATACTCCTGTTCGTCATGCCTGACTGTCATGTCTATCCGTTCATTGTCACAGTCATTTTACTCTGAGAGTTTGGCACCACAAAGTTGGAATTTGGAGATCACTAAACTTGTCTTCTATGAATTGCTATACAAAAGTGAAGTGTAACTCATAACAATGATGCTGTTGAGTGTAAATTGACCTATGAATGAGCGAATTATTGTCCTAGTGCTCTAGTCCGACACGCGATTGGCCGGTTTTTCTAATTCAACAATTCCTACAAAAACATTTTCTAATCCCATTTTCTTTAGGTAACATGACTTTTATGTACAATTTTTTTTGGGGTAATGTTTTATTTAATAATTTTTGAAATTACATCTATAATTAAGTCTAAACTAGGTTTTAAACTTTAACAATTACTTTGGATACCAATTATCCGAAAGTCATCCTTGTGTTCCTGTGATAAGGGTGTGTAGTGATAAGAAAATAAGCCAAATCTTACCAGCTTGTACATTTTGAAGGGATGGGGGTGTTCCGTAGGTGAAGAAGGAGGATGTAGGAGCGAATGTGACTAAGGGCCCGGTAACTGTGGCTTATATACCTCATAGACACATGGCCGGCCAAATCCGTCTAACCCTACCCATAGCCTGGGCCTAGGTCATTCGAACATAGAGTAGAGACAGCAAAAAAAGGTAAGTCCCAAATCATTTTTCAAATATTCCAAAAACGTGTATTGTATGTAGGTATTGGAACCAATTGACGACATATTAACCACCTGCATTGTTCAAATTCTAGTGCCCAAATATTTCAGTAGAATAGCCAAGAATTTGCCATTTCGTAACCGCCCTTTCAAGTCAACATAGTGGGCAGTTACTTCCAATCTGGTTTGATTATTCGCAGTGAAATGTTATTAGCAATATTGTACAAGTATTACATCATTGTTTTATTACGTAAGTATATTTGATCAAAACACACAGACATTAATAAAACAAAGAATGGGTAACTTAATATGAAACACTAGCTGAAACTTTCAAAATGAAAAAGGATATTACGAGTATAATGTTTTTTTGGGAGTAATATGTACCTACTCACTATCAATCTCGTTTCAATAAATGTAACCTGATATCAATTTCCAAATTGTGTAAGAGTAATAAATTCCAATTAGGTATCATTCTAAGTTTATTGGCGGTCAGTTGATATAATATTTTCAGTTTAATAGAATTCAATAAACTAATAGTGATTTACAACCACATTTTATGGTTGAGGTGGTACAAACACACAATATATTGTATGTTTTAAATAATAGCTGGACCACCGGTTTGTGTTCATTAGATACAAATTGGTTAAAACCAAATTGAATTTATTTATAACAATTAAACATTCACAAGTAGTTTGAAGTGTTTATATTCTTTTACATCATTTTACTTAGTCTGTGAGCAAGCATATTTTGCATTCCTGGCCTTTGTCCTACACTGAGATAATTACCAGGCTGACAATAATAAATCACTATAAACCAGGGTTCGTCACTATCTAGATCATAATTTCTTTGATAACTTTATTGGAAAATAATCACTTCGAACCCTGCCCTAAACCTCACAATATGATTACGTTTAGAATGCACTTGCAAAACCAGATAAATAGCAGCTAGCTATACCAATATACACTACACTATAAAGCTTGCATTTCACAATAGGTTCTCCGGAACCGATGCCTGATATAATTCAATATAGTCTATCTATAGATGGCTGGTCGGTCCAGCTCCCATTGTAAGACCGCTTATACATGATGCTTGTTAAGGCTTCTCAGTTAATCTTTGCGTTCTAGGAAATTTCAGTGGTTATAAATAGATTCTGAAACGTGGAACCGTACCTGATCTACAAAGAATACTCCCTGATTGTGTTGTGGGAACGACTTATGGCAGATGACTTATGTTCCATTTTTGTTTTACCTCTCAACACGTTTACGCGCGAGTTTTTTTGGTCTGGTTCGAAATTATACAGTTGTCTTAAATTGAGAAGGCTTCCGTTAGTCCTGGAGACTTTTTCACGAATACAGACAAGATACCATTTAACCTCACACAACAATTCTAAATTGCAGCAATGTGGCTCATTTATTTAATTAGTTATATGTGTAGAAAATGTCTAAATTATCTTCTAGTTAATTTGTTAAATTAAAGAAATTATTAATTAATAAAAATAGTTATGGTTAAAGTTAAACCTACGAATCTAACGGTACTTTGGGCACTTGGTAGTTTGGTTAGATGTATTTTTATTCCAAACACACGTTCATACCGTATGTTCATTCATACCTACACTAATAACGAATGGAGCGATCTTGATACTTGCTAAAATATTTAACGGTTTTGTTTTTACAAAACATACAAAACCTCTTAATTAAGCCGAAAAGTACTTGTTCTCCCCGTCACGCGTCATTGCGATATTTTTTTTGTTGGGGAACCTTCTAGTTACGGAGATATTGGAGGTCAAAGTTCCAACTTTTTGACACGTTTTTTTCTAAATGCAAGTTTTTTATACTTTAAACACCTCCTCGACCCCCGTACTATTCAATCCATACGTCAGCACAAAGTTTTGAGTGCGTTCTACCAAAAAACATAAATTTTCAACAAAAAAAAAAAAAAATCGTTTCGCAGCAATAATTTTTGCGCAAAGTTCCTTAGTTTGATGTACAGAATGCTTGGTTGACGGCTTCGTGATGAGGTTGTTTACACTCTGTCTTGTTTGTTTATGTACATATTTAGTCAGTGCCTTGTTGTGTTCGAGGTGTAACTTCAGACAATCAGACCGCTTGGACGCATACGTCGACCAATCAAGATCTCCTGAGGATGACACGTGGAGGGGCGATACACGTGTCGAGTATAGGTTTGCTTTGAATAAACAGACAATACCACATCAGACCCATAATCCTCTTAGGGTTAGGAGGCGTCGCTGCATTCAGCTTCCAAGCGTGAATTTAGTTTCTAGATCCTAAAACGAATGTTATTGCGTAACAGTTAACACTTCTTTTTCATCTAACATTTTCTAAAGGAAAACTGTTTAAATTGTTTAATTGTTTTACTTAGTTTGCCACATATCAATTATTAAGAATTTTAATATGAGAATTATATTTAATATCCCAATTATTATTAAGAGTCGTAGTTTGTTTTACTGTTAATATAATTAAACATAATAAAAAGAAAATTGGCAAATTATGAATCAACTAGAACAAAAAAAGCGGCCAAGTGCGAGTCGGACTGGCCTATGAAGGGTACCGTATCAAAATTGTGTAAATTGCGGTTAAAGGTTTATGACGCATTAAAAAAACTACTTACTAGATCTCGTTCAAAACAATTTTTGGTGGAAGTTTACATGGTAATGTACATCATATGTTTTTTTAGTTTTATCATTCTCTTATTTTAGAAGTTACAGGTGGGGAGGACACACATTTTACCTCTTTGGAAGTGTCTCTCGCGCAAACTATTCATTTGAGAAAAAAATGATATTAGTAACCTCTTGAAGACCTATCCATATATACCCCACACGTATGGATTTGATGAAAAAAACAATTTTGAGTTTCAGTTCTAAGTATGGGAAACCCCCAAAATTTATTGTTTTTCTTCTATTTTTGTGTGAAAATTTTAATGTGGTTTACAGAATACATCTACTTACCAAGTTTAAACAGCATAGTTCTTATAGTTTCGGAAAAAAACTAGCTCTGACATACGGACGGACAGACAGACAGACAGACAGACGTGACGAATCCATAAGGGTTCCGTTTTTTTGCCATTTGGCTACGGAACCATAAAAATGAAGATCGGATTGCCGCTTTCCCGTCTATTTGTTTTTTTTTTCTGTGGCCGGCCAGCTATTATTTTTCACTTCTATCATTGAAAAAATTGTAAATATTGTGCTCAAATATTAATGCAAATTAAGTTATTATTATTCAGCTTCTAAAACAATTTTCAGGTAAAGCTTAGCATACCTCTTGGTTTTGTTATCACAAATCAAGCTGAGCTCCTGTGTTCTGACAGTCAAAAGTATCAAACCGTAGTAAGCGCACTACAGACTTAGTTAATATAGGTTGACTAAAATTTATTTGTCCATACATGAAAATTGTATACTCGACGCTCGTACACAAGCAAAGGAGGGCAGGGCGGTTTCAATGACACTGTTATGTGCCTACCTTTGCAGTCGGTCAGCTGACTCGTTATCTTTTCATATCACCATGACAACACTTAATTATATGTTGCCAGTGTATTTATAGTGTCAATTACCACAGCTTATGTTAAATTTGAAATTAGATTTTTCATTAAACTAACTGTTTTGTAAGTGGTTAAGTGTTTTGATGCTTGCTGTTCAAACGATGCGATATGCAATCTGCAATGCAATTTATAGAGGCGTAAATGTAAGGAACAATTTAAATGTAAACAGCATTTGCAATGTGCCTCAAAGCTACGGATTCGTTACGGAAATAGATCAAATTAAAAACGCAAGAGAAAGCTTTCTCAAGATGGAATAAAAATAACTCGCTTCTTCGTCAGACGTCATAGTACAAGAGCCAGGTTCAAACGGCACCCACTCTTCACTAAAGAGAAACATAAATAAAACAAAAACATGACGTAAAACACCTATAAATAATAAAACAAACCCTTTAATTATGATAACGTTTTTAAATAACATCTTATAATTAAACAATTCGCGTAATAGTAATTGATGATGTTTAGTAGTATTTAGTAACCCCATATTCGACCAGAACGTGTTGTTTATGTAAAAAACTAATAAAATATAGTAGGAAGTTGTAAAGTCTGTCGGTATCAGGCCTACCTAATTTAATAATAGTTTTAAACAATTATGATAATTTAATTGACCTCAAGCACGTTTGTGTACAGTAAAACAAATAAGGAAACGGTGTGAAATCTGATTGAATAAAATGAGGTAAAAAAAGGCCTTTTTTTAGGTACTCCTTGATAAGGAATTGTCAATTTAACAATTAAGGTCCATGTTATGTTCACCGAAAAGATAACGGTCTGTTTATCTAAAAACCGCTGTCACTGTGACATGTTCTCATACAAAAATGTGTTTTAAACAGCTGTTTTAAGATTATCAGACCGTCATCTTTTTGGTAAATATGGACCCTTATCAATCATAAGATGACACATTCTTAATATTATTGTATTACAAAAGCATTTATAGATTTTATGACGCACGTATACAGGCCTGGCCCAATTTGATTATGAGTAATTTACAAATCCACATGAATTAAAGCGGGCCGGAAAGCTTAGCTTTAATAAAGAGCTGTCTAAACTTAGAGCAGGAATAACAGGTTCCAATCCAACGCAAAGCGGAACCATAAACAAACTACGAAAGGTAATACCGCATTTCAGCTAGTTATCCATTATTATGGTGACAGCTAAGGTTTTAAAACACTTATATCACTTATATGTATCATTTTTAAATTAAAATATCGAAATTAAGAACTCTTTGCTGTCACTTCATTGAATGCAAAAAAGGACTGGCCACATAACGTCATAAACCGTGTGAAAGCCATAAAGTTTATTTTTTAACCGGCTTCAAAAAGAGTACTTTCTCGGAATGATCCCATTTCAATTTGGTAAAGATCTGATGAAGAACTTCGGAGGAAGGCAACGGAACTCCTCAATAAATGATAGCAAATGGATTGCTGAAATCTCATGTCTGTCTATTGTTTGCACCAGTTCATAACATAACATCACGCCGGTCCGGTACGCTGTGAAGGGGTAACCACATGTCACACACATGTGAACCACTAAAAAATAAAGACTTTTTCCAAAAAATAAATAATATTTTTTTCTTCACGAAAATATGGCTTTGATTATTCGAAATATAAATGGCTAGTGTTTCGTTACTAACCTTCTTTATTCATAGCTATGATAAGTTACGGTTAAAAAATGGCTTTGTTACGAATAACATTTTCATAATAGAAATTAATTTAATGATTGAGGAAATACAGCTGTAGTGTAACAGTGTATTGTAGGAAATTAATCGATAGTAGTACTCAGATTCTGTTTTCCAGACAGAGCTTGTTTACGATGTTTATTTTAAGATGAATTTATTAGCATATTCTTTGTTGACAATTCTGCGAAAGCTCTGACAAAATTATTGTCTTTTTTTGTTCCTAAAATTGTATCGAATAAGAATTGGAATAGTAGGTTACGCAGCACTTTTAAAATTCACGTCTATTTTGCCAATGTATCAAAGAACTGCAATTATGTGCGACTATCCGTGTTTTAGCCTTGTACCTGTTGTAATTGAATCACATGTGATATGACACATTCAACTGTACCATAACTAGAAGCAATATGAATTATCTAGAACATAGATATTACGTTTAATTATTTGTTATTTTTTGTAAAAAGCGTGTATTTGAACCGTAAGAAGGTGGCACGTGTGTCAGTACCCAATTTGGAACTTACAGCTGTAGTCATAGGATATCTTAATTGAATTGTTGTTCGTGTCCATTTTCCAACATTTTCTTATCTTAGCTCGGTCGCGTCGGTAAGATTGTCGGAAAAACTTTCCAGTAATTCCAGGATTCATTAAAAAATGTCGTCGCTCTTAATGTTTGGCCAACTACTGGACGGATTCATTTAGATGTGAGATAAGGGTCAAATAGGTAATATGTTCGATTTCTTTAACCTTTAACTTATTTGTAATTAATTAATAAAGTACATCATCGGCTAAACTTCTTTTGAATAATGCAATAAAACATCACTTCACATCAAATGTTTGTGTGATGTGCACGGACATTTGTTTTCGAGTCATGGATGTTTATGTCGGCGCACATTAGAATATCGAGAATATCATTGTCAAGAGCATAGAGTAATCAAGAGTGACAGATGGTCACTGTCACTCTAGCGGAGCGTCGAGTCTATGGGAGCGGGGCGGCCATCTTCAATACGGAGGTTGACGTTGAAGAACGGTCGCAAGCGCACCAAGTTTTCGACGAATCGTAGGTATTATAATGCATAATAAGTATGTATTTACAAACAAAAAGTATAATGTAGTATATCAACTATCTGGTGTCCACGACACAAGCCTTGCTTAGTGTGGCACTGGTTGGCGCTGTATGTAATGTCCAGCGATATTTATTTATTTATTTTATTTATTTACTTAAGTTAGGATCTAAACTGACTTATGTGCCATTATTGTTAAAAAAATATTCTTGGCAGTCTACCTACATTCTGAGACTGACGGGAATATTAATTTAAGAAACTAATTGGGTACACAAAATGGACTGCTAAATACACAAAGTCAAGGCATCTTTTAAAAAAAGTTGATTTGTAAAAGAATTTATTGGATTGCTTAATTGGTAAACTGGTGACAAACACACCCTTTTTGTTACAAAAGTAACCTAAAAGTCAGACGGACTTGCCTAACTTGCTTTTGTAACAAAGCGAAAATAGATTTCTTTTATTCGTACGAAAATAATTTCACTTATAATTAGGTAGTACCCGTGATCAAGATTTACCTCTGCTATCTTAAAATAGGCTTGTTCTTTTTTCAAGATAATTTCGTTATCACAACCGTTTTTCATAGAAGTATATATTTAGTTTTGGCTGTCAGGATTATAAGTCTTCTCTGAAATAGAAATAGATACTTTTTATAGGCACCGCCTGCGTATAAATAGGAAATGAGAAACACTATAAGTGTCTTATTATACTGACTATTTCCCTTCTTTTGAATTGATAGATTTAGTAGTATTTGTTAGAATAATTCTAGACGACCCGAATGGCGTAGCGGTAGTGAGGCTGCCTTACGTTCTTATGTATGGTGCCGGTTCGAATCCCGGTAGGAGCAAATGTTTGCGTGATGAGCATGGACATTTCCGAGTCATGGATGTTTATATGGTGTAATAAGTATGTATTTACAAACAAAAAGTATCTATGTATAGAGTATATCAACTATCTGGTGTCCACCTCGTTGCTTAGTGCGGCACTAGATGGCGCTGTGTGTTATGTCCAGCGATATTTATTTATTTTTGTTTAACTACTAAATATTCTTCTTTTTCTTCGTCGCGCGTCGTGTCGATGATCGCTTTTATTAGAGTCAAATATGCTTTGACCTGAAATCTGCCATCTTGACGACGGCAGATTGTGTTGTTGGCTTTGGACAAGTCCCTCAAAGAGCAGGACAATGGCCATTAGTTTGTGTTGAGGTCTCACAGTCGCGCCCTGTCTCGGAAGACCTCTACGGGGCCAAGTTCTATCTGCAGCGGCCTATCTTGCTTCGCAATCGGTTAAGGGTCTTCCAGGAGGGCCATGATAGAAGGTATCACACTGCGAGCTTTTCTGTAGGTTCGACATATTGTATCGGATGGGATGTCCAAAGAGCCACCACTTTTTATGTATAAGGTTAGGTGTCTATCAAGTTAACACCCATAATAAGGTAATCCTTAAGATTGTCTTCAGAATATAATATTTAGCGCTAACTACGTCATTACTTTCATCAGAGTACTGTTGTTAGACTTTCACGGTTTTTCACTACACTTAGAGCGATTTCGCACTACGTCCGATCCGAGGCCGATCCGTACCCGTGAAAATACACTACACAATATAAAATTGGATGACGGTCTATTGCGTAAACTACCATAGAAATAGTTCTACGATTACTTCGGACCGGGATCGGATCGGATTCGGATCGCACGTAGTGCGAAATCGCTCTGAAGTGCTTACGGGATAATATCCGTGATTTTCTTGACTTTCTATGAGCTCCCCTTTGTTCCTTCTTTCTGGGAGCGCATAGAAACCAAAGAAAATCACGGATATTATCCCGTAAGTACTTTAAGAGTACATCAGAGTACTTTTTGTTGTTTTGTTTTTCGTTTTAAAAAACATTTTTTGTTCTTTATTGATTTATTTAAGCTCACTTATCCATTTTGTTTACTCGAATAATATACAATATACTAGTTCAAAAGTACTGACCTATATCAAGAGCTCTATTGCTCTACGCATGCAGTCTAGTTCAGACATGTTAAATTAAAATCATTAATATTAAACCCCAGGCTATAAACCATGTTACATGTAACATATTAAGATCATTTATTAACATGGTAAGTGGACTCAGGTTTACTGATAACAATTTTAAGTGGTGATATGTCGAACTAGTTTTCTTGTGAACAGGTGTGAATGAAGTAAAATACTAAAAGTTAGCTTTATCGTAGATTTAGGTGTACTAACTGACATCTGAACGTGTGTAATATCATACATGTTTATAGTATTTATGCTAATGTAATTCGATTTGAATTGCAAAGTACGTACTGAATTACTGGTAAAAGGATTTAAATGTAACATTTGATATATTAATGATACGCATGTTGTTTTTTTTGAAGGCAGTTGCACCGCTACTGTCAATTACAAAAGTACACAAACAGTGCCAAAATTGGTCAAAAAGCAACATGATGGTATCACTTAACTGAGGGGGCTTTCATGAAGATTGAGGGTTATATTTTACAAGTTTGACATGGAAAATGTTAATCGGTCTCCACCCTAGTGACACATTTTAATACTCTGTTTAACACTTTCACGGTTTTTCACTACACTTATTACGGGATTATATTCGTGATTTTAATCCCGTAAATACTTTAAGTGCATTTTAATACTGTTCCTTATCAATAGTAAAACACTAATCTTTATCTCTAGCTTTAAGTCATGGGATCTCCACACATAGTCATTAAGACGTCCAAAGGTTGCAGTTTTGAAAACTCTACTACTTAAGTTGTGACCGGGTATTTAAGAGCAAATTCGGTCTGGCCAGCCATATATACTTTTTATTTGTAAATACATTCTTACTATACATATAAACATCCATGACTCGAAAACAAATGTCCATGCTCATCACGCAAACATTTGCTCCTACCGGGATTCGAACTTAGGACCCTAAGAACGTAAGGCAGCCTCATTCACCTCTACGCCATTCGGGTCGTCTAGTGTAATTGCATTGCTGATAAGTGAGCATCATTACAACTGGCAGGCCTTCTCCTCATTGTATTGGGTTCGGCTCCAAGTTTAACCAGATACAGCTGTCTACTAGTACTTTGTCTATCTGACCTTGGTAAGACTGATTTCTAGACTTTCAGGCCACTGATTACCTATAAAGTGTAACTACTGTCAAAGATCTACAAATGACAGCCAGGACCAAACGGTTTATCGTGCTTACCGAGGCACGCACGAAACGGGGAAGAAATGAATGGTCACCCATTCACCCTCGGGCCGACCTCGGCAAGCATGGCTTTGAAGATAGACCCGTGCGGTTAATAACAACCACTAGACCCTCGCCACCAACAAAAACAAGACGTTGTAGTCCTCGTGGAAATGGACGGGAAAATATTGGGTATTCCTTCATGTAAATGGCTGGTTTTCCTCAAAAATAATACAAAACATTCGCATGGATTCCATGAAGTTAAAATAATAGAATTTAATCTTGATCAGTGCCTATTCAAGCAGTTACCTTGAAATTGAAATTAAATTAGAAATACTTACCGTATGTATTTCTGTCGTTGAGGAATGTTAGATGGATTCCTGTATCGATAACTTGACGTGTATGTATATAACTTCGTAGGCGTGTGGGTAACTTGGTACTTAGTTTGGAAGGAGTACCTACTTAGTACTAGAAAACAAACAACTCAAAGTCACAGCACATACCTATTTTCAGACCAAACCGACTAACTACCTACTCACTTATTAATAACTTTACTAAGCAAGGTTTCCTGAATAAAACTCCAGAGTAATTGGGTAACGCTCGTGCATTCCCAGTTTGACAATTCAACAAGAAATATTGTGTTATTTTGCGAAATTTCAAACACATGAAGCAATGTACTATCGGGGTGTAACAGGGTTGTGGAGGTCAGATAGGCAGTCGCTTCATGTAGAATACTGGAATTCAGCTGCATCCGGTTAGACTAGGAGCCGACCTAAATATAGGGTCTAAAACACCTCTTAACGAAGTCGAAAGGTACTTATTCTCCCCGTCATTGCGATCATTTTTTTGTTCTACACCATACCTGGGAACCTTCTAGTTACGGTGATATTGGGGGTCAAAGTTACAACTTTTTGACAAGTTTTTATTTAAATACAAGTTTTTATTGCCAGATTTTTACTTTAAATATCTCCACGAACCCCGTACTATTCAATCCATCCATCAGCACAATATTTTGAGTGCGTTACATTGATTTATACCCCAAAACGTGATTTTTGACCCCCAAAAAAAAGTTTTTAAAAAAGTTTCCCAGCAATATTTTTTGCGTAAAGTTACTTAGTTTGATGTACAGACTGCTTGGTTGACGGCTTCGTTATGAGGTGGTTTACATCCTGTATATTATTTGGGAAAAGGAGAGGCAGATTTATGAAGCGAACTACTCCGAATTTCCTCAAGATCTTTAAGGGTGCGACACAACAGTGTGCAACGCCGTTGGGGTGCTGCTTAGCATTAAACGAAAAAAATGTTACATACAAGTGTCGTACATACTGTGTGTCGCACAGAAAAGTAGCTTGGTTTTTTGGTCGTCTCCTGATGTAAGTTAAGAGTCATTCATTATTAATAAATGTTGGTCGCAGTGTATGTTAACGTTTGGTAAAGCTGCATTCCGATTACCGTTCGTTCTTTACAGCGAAAGGGTTTCAATAAAATCCGTTCTATGTATAAATTCGTATATAAACAAAATACATAATAAAATTAACTAGGAAGCATAATTATTATCTGAGCAAGTCACTAGGCAATGATATCACCAAATTCGTTTATAGGATGTATGGAGCGGAGAGGTATCTGGCGAAGTAGGGTGCTGATGGAGCCACGAGAGGTGCGGCGGCGTATGGGGCTGCGGCGTAAGGGGCTGCGGCGTAAGGGGCAGCGGCGTACGGGGCTGCGGCGACGTAGGGGGCTGACACGACCGGGGTAGCCACGGCGTGGTTCACAGCGTGCGCCGAGTAGGAGCTGGCGTAAGGGGCCACGTACGCCGCAGGTGCAACCGCTGGGGCCACCAACGCAGCGGGGCCGACGGCTACAGCGCTAGCATTGGCGGCAGCGACGGCAAGGGCAAGTACAATCTGCGCAAAAAAACCACTAAGTAAGTAATACAATTCTAAAGTGGCAGTTAAGATAATTTGAGTCAATTCAGAGTGAAATACGGACTGCAATTGTGTGTTAGCTTCCTGCATTGGTATAGAAATCAAGTTAAGATCTTTAATGAGAATAATGATTAGTAACATAATATGAGGTCTTTCCTTTTCTCTTTTGGTCTCTACTCAACTCCCATTCAACTTGATAAAGAAACAATGGCTCTAAACTGTGACGCACTGAGTAACTAGTACTGGAAAAAGAGAGATAAGAGAAAGCACTGAATCCAAGACTCAAGGAAGAAACAAAACACTCACAACGAATTTGGCGATCATTTTGCTTGGGATGTGTGACTGCTCACAAGTGATTACACTGAAAAATCCGATGGACTGTGCCGTGTCCAGGGCATCGTCACGTTTTATACCACTGTTGGTTTCGTTGAGCAATACCACGGACGAACTACGCATGCGCGGCTAAATAATGCGCAGGACATCGTCGCTGGCTCGCAGTTGATTTTTGACCCAGACTTGGTTTACGGACCGAGCATTCTAATTTGAACTCTGTGCACACCAATTTCACTGCATGTTATGTAACTGTCAAAAGGGAAATTCACTGGAACATAAAACACATATTGTCATACACATAACTGCTTGTAAGGCGAAATCTAACTTGTTATCTGCAATCAAGAAGTAGGTCAGGGTGGGTTAGAGAAATCTTCGCTTAATCTAATTCTTGTGATAAAGGTGGATTGTTGTCGGAGCCAGTTTTGATTGTCTGCACGATAGCGCACTTTGCAAGTTAATTGTATGCAATGACATCTTGCAGTACTACAATGTCTACAACATGATTTACTTTATTCACGCTGATTGTTACAAGTTTGTAGATAAAAATCATTGGTACTTTCATAAATTAAAATACCTATTGCTTCTCATGGTTGGATTATTTTTCGGTTGAAGATCAGTCAATTTCAGCATTTTCTGTTATTATAAGGTAGGCTAAATATAACATGATTTCATGGTATTGCATGAAGCAATCTCAATAGTGCTTTGGCGATGATTCTCAATGTATTTTCCTTGTTTAAAAGTTTCATGTTCATCATTCTTGCCATGTTCAATTTGCTACAAATTCCTCTATTGTCTTGAATATTGATTGCGATTGAAAAATAAACGTACATTCTTTCCACTAACTTGAACAAAGGATACTTGGCACCTACATGTCTTGCAGCAGAAATTGCACAGCGGTAAAGAAAAAAAGTTTCACAACGAAAAGTTTCCCAATGTGCTCCATTTCTCCGCGCACGCCTCCGCGAATCCCAATTGACCGGCCGCAATACGTCAAATGTTTATTTTGTCGGACGATATTTGAATCACAATAAACAAGGTATAAAAAGCCGATACTTTTTCTAGATAGTCACACTTCTCATCCTCTTTTCGTTAAGGAAGGTCCACTACCAAAACACGCAAGATGTTCTCTTTCAAATCTGTAAGTATATCGACAACAATGGCAATTGTATAGTTTTCTGTGGAATGTATTAGCAAAACATTGTATATAATAATTTTCTCATTACAGATCGTACTCATCGCCGCGGCTTTCACCGTCGGAGCGGAATGCAGTGGAGTCGCCGTGGCTGCGCCCCTAGTAGCTGCTCCGGCAGCAGTGGGCTACGCTCATGCTGTGCCACAGAACATCCCACCGTACGCGGCGCAGGTCAGCGTGGTCAGCAAGGCACTTAACCCTCTGGTTGCTGCGCCTTTCGCGGCTGCACCTTACGCCGCCGGCCCTTACGCTGCCGCACCTTTTGCTGCTGCTCCTTACGCTGCTGCGCCCTACGCTGCTGCGCCCTACGCTGCTGCGCCCTACGCTGCCGCTCCCTACGCTGCCGGACCCTACTTTGCTGGCGCTGCACCCGTGTACTCCGGCCCATACGCTGCACCCGCAGCCTACGCTGCCGGCCCCTACCCCTACGCCGCTTCTCCCCTAGTACGCTCCTCTCCTTTCGGTTACGCCCCAGCGTACATACGATAGATTAGAAGAGAACACTCGACTGACCTTCCTATAGAAAAGACATGTATCAAAGATTAGACTTAATTTTTTTACACTTTTGTAAAATAAATATTAATGAAAGATATTGGTACTTTTTACTATTTTACTAGCTCTCTGCTAAAATATGTTGTTTCATGAAACAATTTGTAATTTTCATTCCATCGTAACAGATACCTAGTGACTTTGATCAACAAGTTTCTAGCACAAAACTTATTTTTAGAATTAATGGACGCTTAGTGGCCAGCAAAACTATTTCACTTCAAAGCAAAGAACACTTATACAGAAAACCATCAATGTCAAGAACAATTTAAGACGAGTCACTACTCGTCTTGAACATAAGCACAGCATAGTTTCTTAACTCTGTCGTCAAGTCTTAAGGTTATCAGAATAACCGTTGATATGATCAAACAAAAAAAAAATACATGTTTTCACTTAAAATAGCCTCGTCCACGATAGAACAATGTAAATAGAGACTCGGATAGTCTAGCATCAAGCTGTACACAGGCTTTAGCTAGAGTGATCTGGAAGCTCACTGGTGCGAGGCCACTACTTTAATTGTGTATTGATGAGTTTCTGTCTAATTACCTCGGATTGTCTCGAATAGCTCAGACCAAAATGAAAAACGAAGAATGTTTTACATAATTATGTCTATCTTATCAAAAATAATAAAATATACACTTTATTTTTCCTTTAACAGATAACTGAAGTATATTGTTTTACAGATCATTGTCCTTCTAGAGACGGGTCATCGATTCGCCGGAACAGTTCAATGTAAGATATATGTGATAGATGCTCTATCAATGAATTAAATCGTGGCCACCCTTTTCAGCTGTCAAGTGAAGCCCTGTCTGCCATCGTGATGAAATAATCTTCGTAAAGTAGTTTCACCCTAAGTTTATTCGAATATTGAACTTGTCCTATAAATAATTTTCCCAGTTTCTAGCCTCGTGTTTATTTTGTGTTGCTTTTTCCGAACGCCTCGTGTTCTTTCTTGTTGGCTAAACAAATGTTTGCTAAACGATTGCAATGAGGTCATGCCATTAATTGCATTTTTCCTTTTGATTGTTCTTGTTGAGTGAGCTCTCTGAACTCTTATTTGAAATCTCAACACGTTTTCTTCACGAAGAATTTCTAAAGATCTTTCAATAACAATTACACTAAAAATATTTTAATCATTGCTTGTATTTTTCCATCCCAGAATCAGTTTTCATGTGTGAATGTTGAAATAAGAAAATTACTGTAAGGATCCTCGATGGATATTTATAAACAGTATACCTGTACCTACACAGGTAATATTATAAGGGTTATTGAATTGAAGCAATTATATATTTTCATAATTTATTTAAAAAAATGTATAAAAATAATGACTAAGTACGTTAACTAGAAAACAATTTCACTATACAACAATTCATTAAGACTAAATTCATTTTTTCCACGCAAACTGTTTGAATACCGGCGCTGGGCCGTAAGGTGCATAGGGGGATATGCTGATGGGTGCCCTCGCCACGGGCACGGGTGCGGGCCCGAAAGCTGGCGCGAACAGTGGAGCTGGCTGAGGTACTGCTACGGGCCTCACGATGGGTGAGAACGGTGCCGCTGGCCATGCAGGAACTGCACGGGTATATGCGGGTGCTGCAGCAAAAGCTGGGGCGAATCTGGGATATACGGGAGCTGGTGCGGGGAAGACGGGTGCCGGCGGCGGCGCTGCGAAAACTGGTGCAGGAGCAGGGTAAAAAGGTCCTGGGGCTCCGAACACTGGAGCCGGCGGTGGGAAAGCAGGCGCGGGCGCTGGGAACACTGGTGCAGGCGCTGGGAACACCGGTGCGGGCGCTGGGAACGCTGGTGGAGGCGCCGCAAACACTGGAGCGGGAGCCGGGAACACTGGCGCCGGGGCTGCAAACACCGGAGCACGCGCCACAGGAGGAGGAGGAGGGTATGCTACCGGTGCAGCCACTGCATGTATGGACCTCACTCCCACTCCGTTCGGGAAGTTGTAGAACGGAGCATACCGAACCACTGATAAGGACTTGAACGCAGGAGCTATGTGACCGATGCCGCTAGCATTACAGCTAGCTATAATGGCGATGGTGGAAATGACCTGTGAAGGAAAATTAAGAGTAATTAATAAAAGTTCAATGAAATAAATAACAAAGAAGAACATTTGCCAATGATCCAAATACTTACTAATCTTGTGAATGACATTTTGATTAATTTGATAACTGAACTCGGTCAGTCGAGTGTCAACGATGAAATGTATCGATGAATGTGTTACATGTCGTTATATAGTTCATACTGTTGCAAGCATTACGTCTATGTTGGTAGTCGTCGGTTTCACTTTCCTTAGGCAGGACCTGCGCATGCTCAATTAGGTGCCGTATGGGCACCATCGGTTACCGAATATGTCAATCGGCCGACCATTCATGGGAATATTATATAACTTCAACAATTAGACGCACGTCTAAGTGCCCCTTCGGACCAAATATTGGGGCTATTTTTATTACATGCGGCCTTGTTGTGTGATAATAAATTATTTTTAAAGTAAAAGTATAGTTTGTTTAGGTAATGAAAATCCCTCGTTATAACTGAAATTCAAACTACCATAACACAAAAATTGTAAAATAAATAGGTCCTAGAAGCTCTACTATTGATTATAACGATCACAGAATTGAGAACTCATCTCAAAGATCGATTTAGTTAGTAAATTCATTCATAATTTGAATCTCAATGATGACACTCGAGGCGATGATAAAACTTTATACTATCAGAGAAACATTTCGATAAACTTAGGGTTTGTTCAGATATTCCACCTACATCACGTTTATTAAGTAAGTTACAAACAATAATAAACCAGAAATCAGTTAGTACTCGATTAATATACATAAACGATAGATAATGAATTCTAAGCCAAGATTAGGAAAGACAACGGTCAAATAGTACATAATTTATCGACATAACATGAACGGAAATAGGCACATATCTTAAAGTAACGAGGCATTCTGCATTTAAATAAATGGTTACACCGTCAAAGGTCCTAGCACTAGCGCGCGGTTTGAACGTAACGTAAATACGTTTGATTTTAAAATAATAGTACATTGTTACCCTAGGGGTGAAAGTAACTTATTTAGTCCCGAGACGGGGTTTGGCGCCCAAGCGTAGCGCGGGCGCTAATAGCTCGAGGGACTAACTAAGTCTTTAACCCGAGGTAAACACTGTGCTTTTCATTACAAATACAAGGAAAATAAAAATAAAAGCTCGAAACAACTCGAAAAAAAAATTAAGATCGGATTGCCGCTTTCCCGCTTATGTTGTTTTTTTTTCTGTGGACGGCTATTCAGCCTTTATTTTTCACTTTGTTTTTTTACACATAAGTAGGTATAATATTTTCATAATTAAAAAAATAAAATATTCATATCTACGGATGATACTACTTGTGGAGCACCTAACGGCTAAATAATAACAGCCGCTAGGGTTTATCTCGTTAAGCCGTGCTTGCCTACTAAACAAATAGCTCTATGGGATAGTTGTAGATAGATATGATAGACGGACAAGAAAGTGATCTTATAAGGGTTCCTTTTTTATCTTTTGAGGTAAGGAACCCTAAAAGGACCTATATTACGTTTACACTGCGCGCTTGTGCCGTTGCACAAGCCTCTATACTGTAGTGCAGTATTCTATAATATTCAAATCTGTTTACGATCAATAAAACTCTTATAAATGATCTCGATCCATATAATTTCCATGTGGATATGGAAACTAGAGGTAATAATACAATTTTTTTTGAGCATTTTTTACACATAACTTGTAAAGCGATACAGTTGTCTATTATGTTAACAGTTAAACTGACAACGATTAGAATACTAATCATTATAGCAATGTATCTTAAGAGCTTCCTAACCGTATATAGGTTTACATGCCGAATATGAACAGTACTGTCTGTAAAATGTTGTTCCCTTAGGATATTGATAGTTTCTATTGACATATTGTATTGTATCGTGCATCTAATAATGTTTGATTGATTGTGATTAAATAATGAATACTTGTTTTATGTGCCGTTTCAATTTATTTACATTTCATTATTAGCGTTTAGTGTTTAGCATGAAGTTTTGACATCTACTCTTTCGTTTTAACTTCATTTTTCAACCGACTTCCAAAAAGAGGAGGTTCTCAATTCGACTGTTTTTTTTTTGTTTCTTACCTCAGAACTTTTGACTGGGTGGACCGATTTTAAAGATTCTTTTTTTATTTAAAAGCTGGTGCTTCACCTGTGGTCTTGACACAATTTGATGAAGATCTGATGCTGATCTTCGGAGATATACAATGGAACTCTTCAAAAGTAGACGGAAAATCTGCAGTGATTGCTGCAATCGCTTCGTTGTGTATTTTTTATAGAACATCACGACGTAACATTACGCCTGTATGCTGAGGAGGTACGCAGAAGTGTAGTGTGTAAGGTTCCATTTATTGGGGATAAGCCTATTACCGTGACATGTATTGTTTTTATTTTATTTTATTGGAAAGGATGTATTTCAAGGGTAGTTTGATGAGAATTTGGTTAGGCTCTGATTACTTCTGATAATGGGATCTATGACAGAGGAACGGAACTCTTAAATTCTTAGGAACAAATTAACGATACCCGGCCGAATCTTTTATAGGCTATCCGGATATTTGAGTCACCTATCATAACGTCGTTATTAACCGACTTCAAAAAGGAGGAGGTTCTCAATTCAATGCTCCCTGATTAGTCGGTGACAAAAAAACTTAATCAAACCAACGAAGGTCACCGACTTCTGAAGCTAAAGTTATTTTTCACTTTTTTGTGTTTCCTGAAGTTGGTTTTATTTTTTGTAAAAAAAGTTTTTATTAGATTTTGTTTTGATAATTGACATTTGATTAACTGCTCTATTGTATATGCCTTCTGGCGGGACATAATATGGATCAACATTTATTTATACCTATATCATTTGTATTTTTACCGTATGTTCACAAATTTAATAAATGAATTTGAATTTGTAGTTCAAATTAAAATTCATTCAGAACTCATTGCTGATGTAGCTCAAAAAGCCTCAAAACTGAAATGGGACTGGGCAGGTCATGTCTGCCATGTGGCCATATCTGCCGGCAAAGCTGTGGGTCCGCATATCACAAAACTGGAGCCCTGAGACAGTTAGACAGGGTTGACGGGGATGGCTTTCTCGTTAATTGGCGAGAAGATGCGCAACAACGAGAAAAGTGGAAGAAATGGGGGGAGGCCTTTGTCCAGGAGTAGGAAAAAAAACATGTTCCGAAATTATTCACATCTTAGTTGTTTATTAAAACTTCATGTGCAACAGTGGTACATAGGCGGACTTAATGCCACAAGGACTTTTACACCTGTCAATCTTTCCGCAGACATATTTTTCAGTGTGTCGGTTTATAGAAATTAAAATCAAAATGCCTCATCTGTCATGCTTTTATTCAGTCCTAGTAAATACAAAACAAGTCAGAACTGGCACGGGAGAGGGTTTTAATCATGATATTACCTGGCGCTGTTCGTTGTAAGACTCCTAGGTGACCACGCCATCGACAGATAACTAGACAATCAATGGCGATTTCAACCTTACATCACAGAATTTATGAGCTAATCCCATTGTATTAGTAGGCAAAAGACATATTTAACTTGTAGAACCCATACCTACAGAGTTGCCAAAGAGTGATTCATGTTGACTGTTCATTAATATGCATCCTGCGTAAACCAAAACCAGATGGTCTGTTAAAAAGCAATAATGGAAGTTATAAATATTATAGTAACTTACTTTCCGCAAGAACGTTTCATGTATGTATTTCGACTACACTCATTTTATGAATCGCCCAAACTTGTACGGTCAAATCGCCGACGCTACTCCAAACATTCTGAAATATCTGTCAGTATACGGATACGGTATCAACAGCTGGTCCAGAATTTCTCGTTACCAGTTCGAATGAATCCTCGGTTTATGGAAAGCTTCTAAAGTCAAATAAAGAGATCAGTTTCACTAAGGTTTGTCTAAAACGTCAAGCATTTCCGATGTTTGCGGCAACCAATACGAGACTCGAATGTTTAGGTTTCTATTAGTATTTCCTGGTATTCGATATGTGCATAATATGAGTGTCAATCATTTTGGTGAATGCTTGTCGCTCGATATATCACTGTCGACCCAACAATTCGGTTAACTGTGACAGTTAGTAATACAGGGTGTAAACCACCTCATCACGAAGCCGTCAACCAAGCATTATGTACATCAAACTAAGTAATTTTACGCAAAAATTATTGCTGGGAAACAACTTTTTTTTTGGGGTGAAAAGTCATATTTTGTGGTAGAACTCAATGTAACGCACTTAAAACATTGTGCTGATGAATGGATTGAATAGTACGGGGGTCGTGGATGTGTTTGAAGTGAAAATCTTACAAGAAAAACTTGTTGAAAAGTGGGAACTTTGACCCCCAATATCTCCGTAACTAGAAGGTTCCCAGGCATGGTGTAGAACAAAAAAATGATCGCAATGACGGGCAGAACAAGTGCTTTTCGGCTTCGTTAAGAGGTGTTTTACACCCTTTATATAAGCTAAGATATCGGATCTCATACTTAGATACTTTAGTAGAATAGCATTACCTACAATTTAATATATGATTTAGGGTACTTATAGGTTATCTTAATTTACACAATTCATTTGAAAATCAAGTCACATTCGAGTATATCATATTAAGTTTTGGTAAACCCTTATTTAATCAGTTACGTTTTAAGTACACACGCCGAAATCTCCAGTAAAACATGGCCTCACTTTGTATAGATTTACCGCACAATGAGAGATCCGCATAAACTGGTTTTGAAAAGCTTGATTGGTCGCCGTGTGTACTGGATGACAATTAACATAAAGTGTTTATTTCTCAAAAATGTTTACGCATCATCATCTACCTAGCCCCCAACTATGTCGGGGTCGGCTTCCAGTCTGACCAGATGGAGCTTAATAGCAGTATTTTACTTAGAGCGACTGTCTATCTGACCTCCGCAACACAGTTAGAACTGGATAATACGACGATAATACCCCTTGGTAAGACTGGTTGTCATTATTTTTGGGATACCTGTCAAAGATAAAAAAATAACAGTCGGGACCAACAGCTTAACGTGCTTTCCGTGGCATGGAGGAAACTCGATATATAAAGGTGGTCATCCATCCACAGACCAACCTAGGCAAGCACGGCTTAACCTAAAGACAGTCTCGAGCGGCTGTTATTATTAAGCCACGAGCTCCAGCATTTATTCGAAGAAATGCTTGTCATTACACAGAACCAAGAAATTACCAGGCTTTAGGTATAAAGCAAGTTTCTTCTGTTATTGCGGAAAATGGCGATTCTCTGAAAATCTCTCACAAATTCCTTTTTTGTAATTAATTAATGGCCAAGGACGAAGTTCTTCTGTTACAATTTTGCGAATCGATGCCTTTGAAAAGTTACTTTATACCTGGTATTTTGTAATAAGCTGTACCGCAGCCAATGCGGCCTTCAGCAAGATTCCAAGAATTTACTCGTATTTTTGATATGGAACGTGTAAATCAAGACGAAGCCGCCCTTGGTTGATATCTACAGTAACATTTTAGCCATTTGAACATTTAAATAAAATAAAAATAAAAATATTTTTAACCTTCGCACGATTTTCACTTTTCTTTATAAAATACTAGCGGACGTCACGCGGTTTCACCCGCGTATATCCCGTTCCCGTGTGAGTACGGGCATAAAATATAGCCTTTGTTACTCGCTGATAATGTGGCTATCCATTTCTAAAATAATTTTTCAAATCGGCACAGTGGTTTTTGAGTTTATTCATTACAAACATACACACAAAAATACAAACTTCCTCTTTATAATATTACTAGCTTCTGCCCGCGACGTCGTACGCGGATCCTGTTGCTTTTGCCAGCGACACCGGGTTCGTCAAAATCGAAGATCTGAAACGTCAAATTCTAAGAGCCCGGGGACGGAAAAATAATGGATCTTTCCCACCTGAGCCACACATACCGTTTGGTTATTTTTGCCATTTAACAGCTTCACAAAAAGTATAATCTTGAACCGTACCTCCGGAATATGTGGCGTATTCAATCATAGGAGTATACGTAAATGAACTCCGTTTCTTATCAACCCAAGGAAGGTCGTCATGCCCTGAGAGACACCCGATTCTCAGATGTTATCGACATTCTGTTCAGAGAATGTCGAAATCTTTGCGCTCTTCTTCTGTCTCTTCATGCGGTACTCCAGCAATTCTTTCTCTCTCACATTCTAACTGATTATGAATATTTTGTTGTGTGCGTGTTTGGGGCAATGTATGATAATCTCGAGCAGCAGTTAGTCGCGCATCACGTTCATCGCTCGTTTCAAAAGACCTGTTAGTAGATGTGCGAATACGCTGAGAACTCAAGCGCAATTCTCTATCCGTGAACGCAATCAGGAATCTATTCTTCACTGGTCTCTAGAGACCTGGATGTAGATGCGTAAATTCGCTGAGAACGCAGGCGTGCTTCGCGATCGGAAGAGGTTTCCACGGAGCAAGTTGCAGTCTGATGTTCTCGAACAGCATCAAGTCTCTCCTGACGCTCTTCAGTAGATTCTTGGGATCTCATGATCCTCAATCTTTTAGCTCCTTTGGAACATTGGGAAAGGTTCGACCTCTTTCTAGGCATGGTTATAGTTTTGTTGTGAAGATACCTGATCAATTAAAATCTAAGTGCCCTGCGTTACCGGGTAGGCTACCGAGTCACGAAGATAAATGGAACAGGAAATTAAACACTCAAAATAAATAACATAAGCCCGAAGACATATTTATTCGTTAAAATGAGTTTTGGTCAGTAGAGTCAAAATTTCTATGATATACCATCGTCATTGAAAATAAGTCCTAAACTGTTACCGCCTTAACCGCGTGGAGGTTCTCCCAGTTTTTGTTATTTTATAATTTTATTATACAGTGAAATTAATGATAGCTTTGCAATAATTTTCACAACAGGTGTTCCAGATCTTCGATTTTTATAAATCAACAGAGTGCTCATCAAATTGAACAACTTTTGTTAAGACGTCATTCCTATATGTGTTATGGTGTAGCTGGGCTATTGGAGTTCCACGACAGGTGTCCCAGATCTTCGATTTTTATAAGTCAACAGAGAGTGCTCATCAGATTGAACAACTTTTGCTAAGACGTCATTCCTATATGTGTTATGGTGTAGCTGGGCTATTGGAGTTCCACGACAGGTGTCCCAGATCTTCGATTTTTATAAGTCAACAGAGAGTGCTCATCAGATTGAACAACTTTTGCTAAGACGTCATTCCTATATGTGTTATGGTGTAGCTGGGCTATTGGAGTTCCACGACAGGTGTCCCAGATCTTCGATTTTTATAAGTCAACAGAGAGTGCTCATCAGATTGAACAACTTTTGCTAAGACGGCATTCCTATATGTGTTATGGTATAACTGGGCTCTTGGAGTTCCACATCAGGCGTTCCATGTCTTCAAATTTATTCTCTCTGCAGAAAATGCTCATCACGTGGAACAATTTTTTCTAGGGTGTCATTTTTGTATCTCTTATAGTTTAGCTGGTCTGTTGCGGTTCTACATCAGGTGTTCAGGTTTCCAAGATAAATTATAGCCTATATGTTGCCCAGACATAATACCTATACAACAAAAAAAAAATCATTCAAATCCGTCTAGTACTTCCGAAGATTAGCGTGTACAAACAAACAGACAAACAGACAAACAGACAGACTTTTTTTTTTGGATTCGTGCTCTATTACTGTTTCTAAACCCCCTTCAATTATTATTTTTTAAATATATTCAATGTACAGACACAGCTTTTTTACTCTTTTATTATATGTATATATAGATATATAGATATAGATTATTATATTATATGTATAAATATAGATTAAGTGTAGATGTAGAAATATAACTTACCTACTAGTAATTTCTCGCGGCTTCGTCTGCGTAGAAATCATTTCACTCGAACGAACTACCGGGATAAAAAGTTTCCTAATCTTTTTTTTTTTTTTAGGATGGGAAATCATCAAATGACTTCTCCCACTCTGGGCGGAGCGGGAGGGAGTGTCAGACTCTTACTGACTAAAATCCATCCATGTTCCTTCCTCGTCCTTTATGTTCCGGGGCCGCGGTATCTCTTTCGAATAGGCCCGCAACCCCGGCAGGCTTCGGCCCTTGCGGGCCCCTCCCCTTATGCTGACTTCTCTTTGAGGCGCGCGTGGAACACGAACGCGCCGTCGACACGGCCTGTCGTCGTTAGACGGACGGACGGCTAGCTAGCCCATAGCTAACCGTCCACAGGCCCGCATCTACGGTGGCCGGTAGCCACCACGTGGCCCCCGACGCCCGGTGCGTCTCCCGCGGCGGCCGGGAAGGGAAGCTCTCTCCCTCTCTCGTTCCGCCACCTCCTTCGCTAGCATGACTGCTTCGCAGAAGGAGGTGACGGCTTCCCATTCCGTCTCGCTCCGGACCATGGATTGAACCAGGGCCGGACGCGAGAGGTCGCCGCCGCCGATCGCCACTACGAGGACACGGCGGTGCTCCGCCCACGCAGGGCAGACTTCCACCGTGTGCTCCACCGTGTCCTCCGGTCGATCCTCGCAGTGGAGACACCCGGGCGTTTCCTCCCGCCCGATTCGGTGCAGGTACCTCCCGAAACATCCGTGTCCGGTGAGGACCTGCGTCAGGCGGAAGGTGGGGACGCCGTGGCGCCTCTCTAGCCACTCCTCAATGGTCATGGTAACCTAAATTTCATCTTCATCAGTCGTTAGGGCATGAAAAAGTAAGAGACAGACAGGCAGAGTTTTCTTAAAGATACTTAAAGCAGACGGAACATCAAGTATGTAAATAAAATTGGTGAATTAGTTCACGAATGAAGGACGCCCTCGATATTATGCGAGTGAACAGAATTACCATGTATGAACCGAATTGCAATCACTTAGCGCGTCACTAGTCCGAACGATTTGTATTCACAAGTGCGCGGCGCCGATACGGAGAAATGGTGCCATGAAAGGATACTCTTGAAATTGTTTCTTGTTCGATTTCTTTTTAATTAGCATTAGCATGCCGCGGTCGGAAGGATCCCTCGGGAGCGTTGTAAATATAGCTAATACTTGGGAATAATATAGCTTCGCAAAAGATTTTAGGAATCGGATCAGTAATAGTTCCCAAGAATACTCCTTTTTTAGGGTTCCGTCGCCAAATAGCAAAAACGGAACCCTTATAGATTCGTCATGTCATCAACTGGGCACACTACTACTGAAAAATTCCTGATGGAAAAACCCAGGATCTCATGCTCAGGAGTCGCGATAGTACATACCTGTCTTACTCTTCAGGGAAAGGTGTGGTTTAGGTTTTAAATGTGCCGCGGCTAAAGCGTCAAAATTCCTCGAAACACGTTGTTCTATTTTCAATTAATTGAAAGCACGTGTTATAAGTAGAAATATTTTAAATTGCCTGGTTTTCCCGCGTCACTCATCGGTTTCAAAATTGTCAACATGTAAATGTCTTATTACTGAGCCGTGAGCCGTAAATTGGCTTTTATGCACATTGAAGGACTTTCAGTCTTTGTTTAGTGATTTGCGAACTGACAAATTAATGTTTTCACTTCTCATGCTCTAAAAGTACGCCATTATAGCCCTACGAAGCGGGATTAAAGTGACCGTTTATTCCCTAGGGAATAAAATGTTTGACTCTGAAACATGGTCACAAAAGAGTACTTAATTTTTTTTTTTGGATCAAAGGTATTGTTTATATTTCGAATTGGCTTGCAAATAGAAAGTGGTTTATTGAAAAAAAAAAAAACAAATGAACTCTTCAACGCGAGAAAAAATATTGTTGTTTGTGTGCATCGTTGAGTTTGAAAAGTATGTGCAATGCCTCTGTTGCTAGCCGCTGCAGTAATGTAGGTACTAATTATCTGTGGAGTGTGGATCATCTTCATTGCGACAAAGTTGAGAGTTTGTGTTGTGTTTTAAATTGTTAATCTGTGACTGACCTGATAGAAGAAAAAACTGACCGCTCAGTTCAGAATTTTTGTCGAGTGTAAATTTGTTCGGTTTTAAATGACTACTTTTCTCGCACTCGAAGTGAAAAGTACAGTTTGCACCTCGAGACTAAACGCCAACTTAATATACCCTCGCTTTTTAATGAAAAACCACCTCGGGTATATAATGGCTTCGTTTAGTCCCTCGTTATAAAATATACTATTACTTCCCTTGCTGCTCTTGATAGCTTCTAATACCAGACTAAATTACACACAAATCAATCAAATCAACAGTAACTAACGCAGAGACAATCGACACTTTGGGATGTAAAAAAAAACTGAAGACAGACCAACAAAATCTCCGCCTTATACCAATCCCAGGATTTTCGTTGGGAAGTAAAGAAAAAAATACTCGTGTGCTGTAACTACCTGTTTTTATCATGTTAAATAGAGGTTACAAGAAAGACGTTATGGAGAAAAAATTTGAAATAAAAACCTGACTGAAAAAGGTCGAATGTTTTCCACGTTTTCCTTTACTTACTCGTAATTCGCGTTAAGGCCCCGTTGAAAAACAACAAATCCTTGAACATATCTTTAAAGACAGGCATTAACCATAAAGCTGCAATCACCCTTCACTTTCTGTCCATTTTTGTATTTCAATTGGCATCTTTTACTTTAACTAAAACGTGTTCGTGAAAATTAACCAAAATAAACGTTCACGCGAGTGAAGCATCTGGAATCAGTTTAAATAACCTTATAACGTTTCTAAAATAATAATTTGAGAGCACAAGAACATAATAACATATTTGTAAAGGCAAGTAATACAAGCTACGCAGTCATGAACTTCGTTGTTTACACAAAGGAAAACTAAGGAGCTCCTATTTCTAAGGCAGCACGTGTAACGCAGATGGCAAAGAATGAAAGAAAAGTTTACGAAACACATTTCGGTCCACGTGACTACTCAGTAAGATTGTACAGGTTTTCAGTGTTTTATTAAATTGTTTTATCGAATCTCGGGCTTGACAAAAACGCCGCCCACATTGCGACCCCGTTCTGCGATTCGTTTGACGTAGTATTCAATCTTATTGCACGTATAGCATGTGACTTGAAACTGGAGCATGTTCAGCTACTTATTACTATCTACGACAAAGTTTAATATTAAAAGAGGCTTTCCTATTTTATAATACGTGAGTGGGTGAGTAGGTATCTCATTCAATATTCGAGTACCTAATAACTTACAACCTACTCGCGAAATAGTCTTTAACTTTGTAGCATTCATTTTGCGTAGGTTTTTAATTTCAGATACCCTTTCTTTTGTTATATTTATAAGGACAGTCCGTTTTATGAGCCTCCAAAGCTATTATCCTATATTTTATTCATAGGTCAATACGGGATTATAAAGTTCAATCATACACCCCAACCCGTGACAATATTGAAGTCATCATAAAATTCCTTTCCTAAAGGTTCCTTTTTTAAAGGTTGTCTTTAAAAGATCGCTTTTAGCGATAAGACCGCCCATTGTGTCACCCCTTGTAAAATGTTTAAAATTTTTGTATTTCTATTTTTTATGGTGTACATAATTATGAGTATTCTATTCTATTCTATTCTATTCTTTCCGAAAAGAAAATTCAGTAATCTCTGCTCTCTGTAGAGTTCGGAAATATTACTTACCTTTTTTTTTTTCACATCATCTGTTTAGTATAGTGGACACGTAGGTACCCGGATAAATACTGGCCGAATGCCACTATTTACCTAATATTGTAATTAATTCTGCATTTCTTCATTCCATTAACATACCGACAGGTATTTTAAAACTTTAAGGAAACACTTACAAATTCAGTAGCACAGAAAAATAAAGTCAACATTTTATTTCTTGTATTTCAACGTGAACTGAAACTAAAATTGAATAAGTGAAAAGAAAAAGAATCACTTAGTTCTCGAACGAGTGTGGGTGCCTCAGTAGCTAGTATACTGCGTAGTTCGACTTCCCTCTCAAAAATTTTATGAATGAAATCTTACAAGTACCTACAGCCCTATTCATCGTTTAGGTATCCATTGTATCCATTGTCTTAAATTATGATAATGTTAGTCTATATTCCATTCAGACCTTTTTGCGAAAAGCTAAAATCGATATCTGTGAAGACTTATAAACAAGTATTTTTCTTACTGATCACATACTTAGATATGTTTATCAAAACATTATCGCTTTGTACAGAAATAGGCCATTCTAATTTCCCCTTTTGTTGTTGGGCTTCTTTATGTAACAAGTACCAAGGCCTGGCGAACTTCCTTGAAACTTGAAACTAAACACACGACTTCAATCACGTACGATTAAATGCGCAATTAGCTCCTTGTGTGGGTTGATGCTGACAACACTGATGACGAAGGACTTTTGTTGAATTTCATAATTAAAAATTGATTTAATTACCTGTTTAATTATCCAAATCAATAACTGTATTAAACTGTATTGACTACGGTGTATTGTTGTGATGAGTGTACAGCTTTTTAGACAGTATTGTTGTTATGTGTGTACGGTACGTATCCTAGCGGTGGTTGTAAATATGCACAAATGTTGGGTAAATACTTTTTACAAAAGAAAACCACAAATAAGTCATAATTATATATTCTTCAGTATAAAAATGGGCTAAGTATCAGTCGTAATTTACTTGAGGGCGATAAGGGGGGCAGAGGGGGCGTAATAAGGAGACGCCGCGTAGTAGGGAGCGGCAGCGTAGCGAGCGTATGCGGGCAGGACTGGTGCAGGGGCAGCTACGTAGGGGGCAGCAGCTGGTGCCACGAACCTAGCTGCAGGAGCGACGGCGTATGGGGCAGCGGCGTATGGGGCGGCGACGTAAGGGGCAGCAACAGGAGCAGCAACGTAAGGTGCAGGAGCAGCAACCAAAGGAGCAGCGGCAGCGTACAAGCCGTTGAAGTTCCTGGCTACGTACTGCGAGCTGGTGGCGGTGACGAAGGGTGCAGGTGCAGCGACCACGGGGGCCGCGGCGACCAGGGGAGCGGCCACTGCGCTGGGCTTGGCGGCGGCCAAAGCCAGGGTAGCGAGGAAGAATACCTGGAAGAACATCATGATTAATATAAATAACAAAAAAGACAATAAGATAAAGATTTTCAAAATTCTAATGGTAATAATCCAAATCAGTATCGAAAGCCACTATTTTAATTAAATTACCTACAAAAAAAAACAAGTAAATACTTACGATCTTGTACATGTTAATTGGTTTGGTAGTGTCTGTCTGTTGAACAGAAGATGTGAGTGTGATGTCCACAGTTTGGTGACATTACCTTTTATACTGTACGAAGTAAGATTCACCTTGTGTTCGGTTTCGTCACCGATTGCAGTGGCTCGTTAGACGCTGGGCACGCAACGGGGACGCGTATCATTACGACAGTAAAGCTGCCCAGACTGATAACATTATTGGACTAGTTCACCAGTTTTGGGCATTATCTGATGTCTTGTCAAATGGAGATTTATTCTTGGGGTTGTGTTGGCAATATTAATATGCAACATAATGGTATGTACTTATTTTTTACTCTCATTAAAACGTCACATTTGGTTAACAATTTCAGACACTTTAAAATGTAGGGTCGGCGGACTAAAGAACATAAGTCAAAAAATTCGATATTATTTTTTATTGGGTCTCTGAGCTTCAAATAATTCAATACGCAAACTGACTAAAGCACATAAGTCGATAACGAATAATTCATGGCGTGTCAAGTGGCGTACTTTATCAACCTTACACTCTTTAAACATTCAATGACGGAACAAAAAACATAACTTGACTTATGTTCAAAGGAACACAATATTGTGCTTAATGATTTGGAGCACCAACTTGACTTATGTGATAAGGTGCGATTTATCAAGAATTTATTATATGCTTAAGTAGGGTACTTCAAGAATATTTATGATGTAAACAAAGTCTGGATGTGGGGTAACTTTAGATGCACAATCAGTCGCATACTGCTTATGCCATAAGAAGTTCGTCGCGAGTGTTCAAGTGTTATTCATTGTGATGGATATCCAAAGAGGAAAGAAATTAGTTGAAATGGCGTTAGCGAGGCAACCGCAGGAAGATGAAGGTACAATATTAATAATAATTAAATTTCAGACGAAAAACGGCAGGAAATAAAGTCACACATTTTGTCTTTTCCAGCATATGAAAGCCACTATACTAGAAAGAGTACGTCAAAAAAGTATTTGCCATCTCACTTGACTATGCAGAAAATGTACGAACTGTTTTGCGAAAATAGAGAAAATCCACCATCCATCAAAATCTACAGCCAGGAATTTCATAAGTTAGGACTGTCGTTTAAAAAACCTCGTGTCGACACGTGTTACACATGTGACAAATTTCAGATGCAAATACAATTATGTCAAATAGATCTAGAAAAAAGTAATCTTTTAGCACAACATGAACACCATAAAGCGATTGCTGATGAAGCATATGAAATGAAAAGAACTGATACACAACTGTGCAAAAATGACGACAAATTTCAGGTGTACACTTTTGATTTGCAGCAGTGTTTGCCTACACCTGCATTAAGTTCGTCTGTAGCCTTTTATAAGCGGCAGCTATGGACGTTTAATCTTACTGTCCATGACAACAAAACAGGTCAAGCTGTGTGCTATGTGTGGCACGAAGCCATTGCAGGTCGTGGGGCAAACCAAATAGCTTCCTGTATTTATAAACATTTAGAAAATCACGTTCCTGCTAACACCAAATACGTTACTTTTTATTCAGACACCTGTGGTGGACAGAATAGGAACTCCCATGTTAGTTCTATGTTTACATGGTATTTGCAAAAATCTCTTGAAATCGAGACTATCGATCACAAATTTATGGTTCCCGGTCACAGCCATCTAGAAGTAGATACTGATCACGGCATTATAGAAAAGAAAAAAAAGAAAACGGAATTACAGATATTTCACCCGCATGACTGGATACAATTAATTCGATCTAGCAGCAAAAAGTTTAAGGTTATAGAAATGAAAAATAAAGATTTTTATGAATTTTCTACTCTCTTGAAAAGTGCTTTGGTTTCAAGAAATAAAGACACTGATGGTCGCCAGTTTAAGTGGTTGGAAAAAAGGTGGCTGCGTTATGAAAAAGAATTTGGGGTTATTTCTTATAAGGATACATTATGTATAAATTCGCCATTTTTCATTTTTAATTTCAAAAGAAGAGGATCAAGCATTCCAGATAATATTCCCATTATATCTATGCAACCATTGCCAATATCCAAAGAAAAAAAGAAAGACCTAATGGATCTTTTACCGTTAATACCAGATATCTTTCATGAATTTTATGTAAATTTACCTACATTAGATAATTTACGTAACACCGATCCTGATATTTTAGAAGAGGAAGAAGAAGCTATCGATGTATAATCTAATGGGCTTGATATCATTTGTAATTATGTTTTTTTTATTAGTTGTTATATACTAACAAAATTATTTCACTAAGTAAACCTTTACACATATGTCATACTAATATTATGTTCCGAATAACTTAAGTCACTTAAATAGGAAATTATGATATTTGCACTAAATTACTTTTTGGCACAAACAATCTATGTTCATAAACTATCCTTTTTTACTTTAATCTAATTAAAACACATATTTTTGTATTTTTAAAACGTTTTTTATTGTTCCTGAAAAGTTTGACTTTTTGACTTATGTGCTTTAGTTTGCCGACCCTAATGTCACCTTGTTGAAAACTAAAAAATAGCTTGGGTCACAGAATACAAGTTTTTCAACATTTTTAAGGACATACGATTAAAATGAATATTTTACAAAATCAAAGTTATTCTACAAACTTACTAAGAAAATATTCATCTTACATTCATAGCTGATGCTACGCAATATCAATATTAGTTCCGTGCTACGCGCCTACGATCTTTGCTACGCCGGAGACGATATCACCGTGACTCATCGAGAACCGTTACGAGATATCTGTTATTTGTTGTTCTTTATATCTTCACCGTCATAACTAACATTTGTTAGTAAACACGTCACCAAATCTTATGGTGACTGGTATTTGAATTTTCCCATCTTCGGTGTCGAATATTTGGATTGCCATATGTCATTACGTCACGCCCGTTTTCCCGGAGGTTTAGGCAGAGCACCTATTATTAAGTACCTACACCCGCATTGGCCAGTTATTATAAGGTGCCAGGGGGCGAGCCTTTTGCTTGCAACCGGCCTACAAAAAAATCCAATAAAAGTAGGTACACTGTCCAATTATGTATTTGAACCCAGGAACTCATGCCCAGGAGAACCACATGCGACCACTAAATCAACCAGGCCGTCATAATTAAAGTAAGTAAATATTGTACAATTTTCCGATATTTTTCTTCCAATTCTTATGTTAATTCCAAAATTGTGCGAGATACTGTATCAATCTGTTCCGTATTCTTAAATATATACAGGGTGCAAAAGAGACTCTTCATGAAGCCGTCAACCAAGCACATCTTCTGTACATCAAACTAAGTAACCCTCCGCATTTTTTTTTACTGGGAAATGACCTCTAAGTCTAATCAATAGGGTAGGTTTTTCGTCCCATTAGTTTACAGTCGGTATTTCGGTAAATAATAAGGTTACACAATAAATTTGCATAGGTTACTATTGGGAAGAAACCGTGTCATTAGTACCACTAAATAAATAGAGTACTAATGACACTAGTAATAGGGTCCCGTTGGGATGTAGTAACAGGGAACGAGATTTCCCATTAGTACCACCGCACACCGCGGTGGTACAGTTCGGTGAAACTAGTGGGAATGGGAACAAAAGAAAAAAATCACGTTTTTCGGCAGGACTCAATGTAATGCACTTTAAACATTGCGCTTATGGATGGATTGAATAGTATGCGGGTCGTGAAGATGATCGTGAAAATCTTGTGAAAAAGTTGGAACTTTGACCCCCAATATCTCCGTAACTAGAAGGTTCCCAGGTATGGTCTGGAACAAAAAAAATGATTTTAATGATAGGGAGAACAAGTGCCTTTCGGCTTCGTTAAGAATTTTTTACATCCTTTATACTAGCAATGCACGACTTGCTACTTCGCTTTAACCGATTCGAATTCTAAGTTCTCCGTTTTTTAATAGTAAAAATTTTAGTCAACAATTTATATTTTCAAACAAATTCTAAATGTCAAGTCTCGTGAAGTTACAAGGTCTCCACTTCAGAGATAGTTTCTTCAAAGAACTCATTTCTATGAAAAGCTTCAAGGGGCTTATTTCCGTCGCAAAGGCTAAAACAAGAACGTCTTCAAGCGAGAAAATGCCAATTAGTATCATGTTGATATCCTGTTTTATGATTGTTGTAGCTAATTTTGTCACTGGGACTGATGTATTTTTCGAGGGAAACAATGTTACTTTTAGAACGGACAGTCATCTAGTAAATCAAAGCTGAGGTGATATGAGATGACTTTTTATTCATGTTTTTAGAAGTCTGTATTCCTCGTTAGTCTAGATGGTCGCCCGCGCCACTACAGAACACGAGGTATTGCATCCGATTCCCAGGTCGGGGCTTGTTATTTGGTTTTTCCATTAGGAATTTCTCGATATCTAATACGGAGGCTGAATTTGTGCCCGGTTGATGGCAATAAGCTCGTTCCGTTTGTTAAATGTGGTTGTCTTACTTGGAATACAGGCATGATGTTTTATGTCTTTAAATCTGCAGTGATCCAAAAGAAACAATATTGTAGACTCTTATTTTGGGTGTTAAACTGTAGGTTCTTGGTTTTCTTTTCTTTTTAAAATCACTACCCTAAAATGGGGGGAATTAGGATCTAGGGGTGAATGGAAACAAAACTTTGAAAGGGATTTTATCGATGAACTTATATTGTATATTGCCAACAAAGTACCTTTATAATTAATTATAATGGTACCATATCATGTGAATTTAACTTTAAAATCCATTCCAAAGTTTTGTTTCCATTCACCCCTGGATCCCTATTCCCCCCATTTTACCGGTACCTTTGTTGTTCTACTGAAGAAATTAGGTATGAGTGTTTCTAACCCACGATTTTCTCACGTCTACTGAATACTAAGCGGCTCGAGTTCGCTTCAAGGCTTCAATTACTTTAGCTCAAATGGAGGAAACTTTGTGATTTGATTAATTGAATAAAAATATTTAACTGAACAGAAACCAGATATCAAAGCAACGGAGATACTGCTAGATTGGATATATTTTTCAATAATTAACATGCTGTATGGACGTTAAACATCCACAATCCGTTAAAATAGACCATAGACGTCTACGCAAACTGTTCCGTATCAAAAGTTTGTATTTCTGATAGAATCGCGTTTGACCATTTCATTAATATGGTGCAAAATAATTGGTTTCGATTCAGTAATTTATCCTCATCCTCAATCAATCGTCCCAGCGAATTATACTCACATTGGCAGTTTCGCACACATATACTCTGAGTATCAAATGCACGTCGCACTAATGTGATTACAATCGGCTTTAAACATCATATTACAAACTCAACGTTTATTTTCTTCAAAAATGTACATGTTTATCTTGATCTTATTTTGCTTAAGTGTTGCGAATGGTAGCTTTTCCACTTCGCTATGCGTTATGCTATGTATAACTTCAAAATTAATATGACGAGTACACCATCATGCCACATAACATAATAATAAATTCATGGAAAACCCCTTGCTTGTCATGCAAATGTCACTTTCGTTACATTGCTTTATAGGTCCAGTGTCATTGGCAAGGCGAGCACGTCTTCCGAGCAACACAACAGTTGCACAACTAATAACGTTTAGTTGGCCTAGACCGAGACGATTACAATGTAATGGCATAGAAATGCGGGTAGGTAATTAAAACAAACATATACAAAAGTATAAATATATCTATTTCATCTCATTCTTAACCATATTTACAATGTGCATTTTTATTAACGAGTGTACAAATTGACTATTTTATAATTATACCTTAGGTGGCTTTGTGTTGGGCCGAGGAAACGGGCTGAAGGTAGTGACTTCAATGTCTCTCGCGTTAGCCCTCAAATTCTGAGGATGGACTTTCTTTATCTTCACCAGACGAACGGTTCTTGATTTTACAGGTCTTACGATGATTTTAGCGTGACTAGCAGGTACATATGTATAGACATGTTTCACCACTTTCACCTGTGCATGGGTTTTGTGAAGCGGTGGAGGAGTAATGTATGCTAGCGGTACGGGCACCACTTCTACTGAAGTCTTCAGTTTCTGGGGCCTACCACGTTGCTGTGGCCAGGATTGTTGTGGCGTTCCATACACTGGGCGGGGCTGCTGCGGACGTGCCTGGGGTTGGTACTGCTGGTGAGGTTGCTGTGGCGCTGGTTGGTACTGTGGTCGCGGCTGTTGTGCGGCTGATTGGAACTGTGGTCGCGTTGGTTGGTACTGCGGCCGTGGTTGCTGCGGTGGGAATTGTGGCTGAGGTTGCTGGGGTGAAAATTGTCCTTGAGGTTGTTGTGGAGGGTACTGTGGTTGCTGTGGCTGGAACTGAGGCCGGGCTTGCTGCTGTGGGTACTGTCCTTGAGGTAATTGTCCCTGGAACTGAGGTCGTGGCTGCTGTGGTTGGAATTGTCCTTGGGGTTGTTGTCCTTGGAACTGAGGTTGGGGCTGTTGTGGTTGGTATTGGCCCTGAGGTTGGAACTGGCCGTGAGGTTGTTGTCCCTGGAACTGAGGTCGGGGCTGTTGTGGTTGGTATTGGCCCTGAGGTTGGACCTGACCCTGAGGTTGGAACTGACCCTGAGGTTGTTGTCCCTGGAACTGAGGTCGGGGCTGTTGTGGTTGGTATTGGCCCTGAGGTTGGAACTGACCCTGAGGTTGTTGTCCCTGGAACTGAGGTCGGGGCTGTTGAGGTTGGAATTGTCCCTGAGGTTGGAACTGGCTATGAGGTTGTTGTCCCTGGAACTGAGGATCCGGCTGATTAGGCTGGAACTGTGTACCAGGTTGATAAGGTGGGAATTGTTCGTCTTGTGGCGATAGTGGTGAACCATACTGATTTAAATTAACATCTTCGTTGGAAGGCAGAGCTTGTTGCACAAAGTTGTCATCACTGCTCGATGGCAAGGGCGTGGTCTGTTCGGGCTCTTGCGTCGTTGCTGCTTCAGCTTGTGTAGTTGACTGAGTTGTCGGTTCCCTGTTCTCATCAGGTACGTTTATAGGTTGTTCCTGAGGGATGAAGCCAAAGTTTGGAGGAAATCCGAAGGGGTACGGTGGTAGAAGAATTGTGGCAACAGGGGCGGCGGCGTGAGCAGTAGCAACTGCTATAGCCACATTCGGTTGTACTGGAGCTGCTTGAGTCGGCGGTGGATTCACAGCAACAGGAACTGCTCTAGTAGGTTCCACAAATACTGGAGGAGCTGGAGCAACTTGGAAAACTGATTGCACAGGTGGAGGTGCCACTGGCGAAACTGGGGCTACAAATTGAGGTACTACCAGACGGTTGAAAGTTCTTTGGAAATACTGTGAGCTAGCTGACGTGACCACGGGAGCTGGAACTGCTGCCGGTGCAGGTCCTATAGCAGCCACGTGGCCGAAGTGTTCTAGTCCATCCCCGTGCACTCCCGAGCTCGTCACCAAACCGCATATCGACAATAACAGCAATATCTGAAACGAAAAGTACCACATTACACAATAGGCCAAAATCTCAATGTCACCAATTTTAATATTCTTATCAATCTAATATGACTTTACCTTTCGGATCATTTTGAAGGCCACCTGTCCTGGCCGCTTTTGATATTATAATGCGGGCGTTAGAATATCGGACCCCCTCTTTTATATAGGTGTAACAAATTTTGCATCGTGGTGAGGCAACGTGGCGGGTGTCGCGGAATACCTAATGGTACAATGGGTAAGGACACGGACCTTGATGGCTACAAAAATCGTATTGAAAACGTCGTGGGAATAATAACGATGGGCCATTGGGAAAGTACCAGCGGACACCAGAACACTCGTAATATCGTATTTGCCTAGTTCTCGCTCCCACTAACCTACTTTAGGTTGCTAAATGGACATATTCGTCAGTTACTGATCGAGTTTCGATGTCTAGTTTAGCTAATTCTCTAAGCACATCTGCTATCGATTAGATGCACGAGTGTACGATTTGCGGGACGCAAATATACTGAGTACATATCTATTGTAGACGTTTTTTTCCTTCTTTTGAGGAAAATTCATTCAAATTTTCCGAAACGGGTAAGCAGATCAGTATTTGGCTTACTACGTAGTTACATAGTGTGACACGTGTTAAAAGCCAGTGGGTGCCAGGACGTCGTCACATGTGTGGGAGACTTTAACAATGGTTATAAGGAAACGCTCACATATTATGTAGTTTCAGATGAAAGGGATGAAAATAAATAAATATTTGCTACATTCACAAGATTTCACAGAAAACTGACCATTCCGAGAGTTACGAACTCGAGATGAATAGCTCGGATTCTATGAATGGCTCAAGAAAATGATTCCACGAAAGAAAATCAAATCATCCGACTATGGCAACTATAATTGCTGGAATCTAGAAGCTATTGTTGCTTACTATTGGCAGTTCAGTGATGATACACGGCATGTATGTAGGTCTGAATGCTTTTCTTAAACAGTTTTTTTAAGATATTTGGACCTATTCAATAAAAAAGGAGGTTTGGTTAGCCAGTTATATATTAGCTAACCCCGAATACTGAAACGTCATTCAAAATTTAAGGGTTGCCTAACATTATGTGGAGCTCCTTCGCTATCCATGGAGTTTCTTGCCCGTTCTTCTCCATAGAGATCTACGCTAGGGAATGAGCAACTACAGTACTTTCTCAAGTCATTATGCCTTGTGTCTGTGACTGTAGCTTCGCTTTTTTCCGTTTTATTGACATTCAAAAGTGCCGTAATGGTCTAATTGAAATAAATGATTTGAGTTTGAGTTCCTAACTTTTAATTTTGTATGGCCATAGTATAAAGTGGTACTTTAAGTGAGGTTTCAGTATTCGGCCGTAAGCATGGCTAATATCTTAGTTGAGATAAATACGGGGTGTGACCTACACAGTCAAAATGTGTGGAACAGCTGTTTTTTTTTAAATAATTGATGAAAACTGTACATGTAGGGGGGCTCAGAATGATATACTGAATACTTGGTTACCGTTTCGCGTCGGCGTCTCTTCCACGTCGTATATAGGGTGACTGGCATAGGGTAGTGATTGTGCTCATGATAACAAACAACTTTTACTATGGGACCAAAGCTGAAATCGCGAAAAAAATATCAGCTGTTCAGTACATTAGGCGAACATAAATGTACTGAACAGCTGATTTTTTTTTTGCGATTTCAGGTTTAGTAAAAGTTGATGGTTATCATGAGCACAGTCACGTGTTTAAGTTTAAGTTTCGTTCACTAATTACCAGTCACCCTGTATACAGGAACTTTGTTATAACTTCCTTAGAATAAAGTTAAATTTATTAATTAAGATTTATTTATAAATATTTGCGTAGAATACCAAGAAGAGAAGACAATAAACAGAGATGCTCTGTGTAGGTAGATAACACAGCCTTAAATAACTACAAGTTCAGAACTGAAAAGTTTTTAATTATCTGTTATAAATAAATAGACTGTAAAATTGAAACAAAAGCTCTGGAAAATCATTGAATAAAGTTTCATAGATTTTCGTAAAAGAGGCTTTAATATTATATAGGGCTTCATTGGAACATTTCAGGGTTGTTTGTAAGTGTTGTTATTATAATCGACCTTGAAAATATAATACAACGTTATTATGGAAATCCTGTGTAAAGTAAATTAAGACAGGTAATTTCACGTTTTCTTTTGTTCTAATACAAACTCATTTTCGTTTGACAGAATAGAAATTAATTTTATTTGAAACTATATTCAAAATAATAGGTGTTTTAGTCAATAGTTTTTTCTAGAAATACTGAAAAAATTACGTTGGCAGGTATATTCACTGTTAAACTATTTTATATGGAAAATATTTATTTTTTCCTTCAAGTCTATAAGAGTTTCATCTATAAAAAACCTTAATACGTTAAACCATAAATATAAAGCAACAAAGTTGTATATTTAATGATTTCAAGAAAAGTAACAAAATGTATTCATCCCTATCACTCTGACGTGCCAACTGTGTTAATTGAAGACTCGTGTATTTTATTACCATTGCAGAATCTGTAAACAAGCGTAGCTACTTTGTATAGTGCAGGATTGATTCACCCAATAGCATCATAGTTGTGTGATTTACCAAGACAATTTATAAAAGAACTGACATTTTGTAACTTTGAGATGTTTCAAATCGAGGGCTTCATTAAATGTGTAGTTTAATTGAAGTGCCTGGTGATTTGTATTGAGTTAGAACACTCTTTGGTGTCAGTTCAGTAGTTTGTGAATGTTCGAATGCTAAGCGTCTTGTTATTTTTCACATATTGGTGAAATGCTGTGAATATTTTGATAGGCGCTAAGTATTTTATTGTTTGATTTATACTTCTAGCCGTTCATGTTTTGTGTTTGTGAATCTTCATTGTTTTGCACTAACTACGTAAATACATGAATACTTAGTTCAGTATTTTATTATTTTTTACTTTATTGTTTTTATTATTTTATATGTGTGTATTTGACATTTAATGATTTTTGTGAATATCAGTGTCATTTATTTTGTAAACTACTATTAATTTTATTTGGGTAAATATAGTGAATGTGAGGACCATGTGGGTCACATTTCTTTTTCTTTTTTCCCACGACTGTCTGGCAGTTTGAGTACTTTAAGCGACCTACCCAAATGTCCTTTTCATTTTTTTGGTATTGTTCGTCGTTTCGTTGAGCTCCTTGAGTTAAAAATCGAGCTACACGATAACTGACAAATGCATGCACTGACTCCACTCAAATCTGTATGGTTCTTCCTTCAAAAAACCACCTCAGACACTAATCAGCATAGTTCTCATATGAGTTGAACAAGATTATGTCTGCTCTTTAAAAGAGACTATGACCTCTGAGTTTGTTTCGGCTGTTTCTTTCAGAGTAGTCAGGTACGAAACACCGGCCCCATCTAGTTTTAAAAAAGAAGGTGTATATGTGTTTTTAAAAACTATTTGCAAAATAAATATCATTTACGTATAGGGTTGCCAAGTCGCCAAACCTAATAGCCGGACAGACCAGCCAGCTTGACCGGACATTTGGGTGAAAAGGCCGGACAGCCTACATTATTGAGGTTCTATGTATTAATTGGAACGACAATTTTTTTTATGTAAAATTAAGCTTTTTTGATTATTACCATAAATCTTGTTTAATTCTAATAAAATTTAAATAAATCAAATATATAAGTATGTTTATGCAGTATATCAACTATCTATTGTCCACGACACAAGCTTTGCTTAGTGTGGCACTAGGTGGCGCTGTGTGTTAATGTCCAGCGATATTTATTAGGTATTATTATTTTAATATTATAAATCCCAAATCAGTTTACTTTATTATTAATCAGTCAAATAAATTCATCAGTCGACTCGCCTGCGCTCGGCGCTAAGTTTGCGTATATTGATGTGTGTATGATTATGAATACAAATTTTGTGTTCATGTCGAGCGTGATGTCGATCTTCAGTGTGTCGCACAAGCGTACATTCGAACTATGGTAAGTCGCAGTACAGTTTTGTCGCATAAGCGTTAGTCGCACATCCATTTGTCGAGCTCATGTAGTACACTCCTCGGCGAGTGCTCGCTCTTTTGAAAAATATAAAAAGCCCGGCACCGTTTATTTCGGCCGGACACGCAGTCAAAATGCCTAACTATGTCCGGCTTTATCCGGACGCCTGGCAACGCTATTTACGTATTTGAGTGTAGGAATACAAAATACAAATACAAAATCTTTATTTTATAACCAAAAAGTTTTACATTAGTTGGTGATTGGAGCCTCCTTTTAAGCAAGTAATGCCTGTGTTAGGAGACTCCGCTCTTCCACAGCAAAATACAATTTATTTGGTTCCTTAGATATAAACATTGTTTGTGTGTGTGGGAATAAAACTTATCTTATCATCTCATCCCGCCTGTAATCCCGAAGGGTATAGGCAGAGGCGTACCCAGTTATAGTACACCCACATTTCGCCAATTATTTTTTAGTTCCATTTAAAATATAAATAATTTTAAAATACATCGGAAGAATATAAAATCTTTATAAATGTGTACATACTAATTATCAACTACGAACTAAAAGACAAAGATAGCCTGACCTGTATACTATATAAATATCTATTTTTAACAACTCCCGGGACATAATGAATAGGAAACCTTATTTCTGTGCTCATAGTAGTATTATCTGTAACCAATCATTCTTGTTCAGGATAACATAGCTGTGTTGACAACCTGGACCTAATTTTTATAACAAAACAAGTGGAATCCGAAGTCCTTCAAGAGACCTTGTGCTATTTACATGAATTCTCAGAAAGCCTCGACAATAAGCCTAGTAAAAAAACATGTCATTGACAATTCAATTACGGACATCAATCCGCTTTGTTGGAAGGAATTTTGTTAATTTCTTTGTCTGATTGATCTAAAAATCTATAACGGGTGTAAACAGAGACATCACGATCGACGCGACGCCGTCAACCAAGCATTCTGTACATCAAGCTTCGTAAAAATTTCATTACTTGAAAAAATAATGTTTTGTGTTAGAACTCAATGTAACGCACTCAAAACATTGTGCTGATGGATGGATTGAATAATACTTTGACCTACAATATCTTCGTAACTAGAAGATTCCCAGCTGATTCCCAGCCAAATGGCAAAAAACGGAACCCTTATGGATTCGTCATGTCTGTCTGTCTGTCCGTCTGTATGTCACAGCCACTTTTTTCCGAAACTATAAGAACTATGCTGTTGAAACTTGGTAAGTAGATGTATTATGTGAACCGCATAAAGATTTTCACACAAAAATAGAAAAAAAAAACAAAAAAAATTGGGGTCACGCTCCTTCATGCTTGTTGCCTGCATGGTATAAGCTTGTTTAGATGTTTGCATGCCTGCTGCATGCATGGTGCATGCTTGCTTTCATACTGCATACTTGCTACATGCACGATGTATGCTTGTTTGCATGTTTGCCTGCTTCTTACAGGGAAATAAAAACCAAATGTTCACAATCAAATCAACTGATTTAATGAATTTTCTGTGATTTGATACATGATTCTTTCCATTAATATGCATATGAAATGTATGCCAAAAGATGATTCTAACTGTAAACTTTCTGAGATATGATGTTCTGCCTTTAAATGACTATCGATATGAAAAGTATGCCAAAAGATGAATATGAGTTTTGAACGTATGATAAATGAGTGTCTGCCAAACGATTTTCTGCGAAAGTTTATGCTATCAGCTGGTATGCAAAATAATACTATGACATAAAAAGTTCTGCTATAAAGACCCGTGTGGGGTATCTATGGATAGGTCTTCATAAATTATATAAAGGTTTCTAATTTTTTTTTTTCTAAACTGAATCGTTTGCGGGAGAGACACTTCCAAAGTGGCAAAATGTGTGTGTGTGTGTGTGTCCCTGTAACTTCTAATATAGGAAAATAATAAAAGTAAAAAAAAAAGTATGATGTAGCTTCCACCGAAAATCGGTTTGAACGAGATCTAGTAAGTATTTTTTTTAAGTAATAATAATTAACCATTTATTTCAGGTTAATAAGACCCATAGACAAATAATTTAATCTAAAAATACATACTAATAACATTTTTTTAATACGTCATGAATCGTAAACCGCAATTTACATTTCATTCAATCAACTAAAATATAAAAATAAAACAACGAACTACAAGAACTTTTATATTATGTTACTTGCTGCTACGGAACCCTTCATGGGCGAGTCTTGCTCGCACTTGGCCGCTTTTTTTATATTTCTATGGTTCCCAGGTATATTAAGACGTCGAACAAAAAAATTATCGCACTGACGGGGAGAACAAGTCTTAGTGCCTGCCTCTTCGTTAAGAGGTTTTTCACACCCTTTAGTAGTACAAAATATTTATCGATTTCTTTGTTGGAGTTTAAACGAGTTATAATTATTTAGAGCTTCCGAAAGAGTGGGTCTAAAAATGAACATGGAGAAGACGAAGGTCATGTTGAATGTCACACCCATTCCTATCAAGATCGGAGACTCTACACTCGAAATTGTAGACGATTATGTATACCTAGGACAAACGGTCCAGTTAGGTAGGTCTAACTTCGAGAAAGAGGTCAATCGTCGCATCCGACTCGGCTGGGCAGCGTTCGGGAAGCTGCGCGGTATCTTCTCGTCCAACTTACCGCAGTGTCTCAAGACGAAAGTCTATAACCAGTGTGTGTTGCCAGTGATTACATACGGGACCGAAACGTGATCGCTCACAATGGGCCTCATCAAAAGGCTTAAAGTCACTCAAAGGGCAATGGAGAGGGCTATGCTCGGAGTTTCCTAGCGTGATCGAATCAGAAATGAAGACATCCGCAAGAGAACCAAGGTCACCGGCGTAGCCCGAAGAATTGCTAAACTTAAGTGGCAGTGGGCAGGGCACATTGCTCTCAAAACGGATGGCCGATGGGGCCGAAAAGTTCTGGAGTGGCGACCGCGAACCGGAAGACGATGCGTTGGAAGACCTCCCACTAGGTGGACCGATGACCTGGTGAAGGTTGCGGGAATCCGGTGGATGCGGTGAGTCGCAAGGGACCGGTCAATGTAGCGACACTTGGGGGAGGCCTATGTCCAGCAGTGGACGTCTTTCGGCTGAGATGATGATGATGATGATAATTATTTAACATATAATAGGAATATAAAAAAAAACAAAGATAAAAGCAAAGTTATGAGGTTATTATACGAGCAGACGAAGATCAAATAAACTGTAAAAGATTATTTTACTGGAGAGGACTGGCTTCTCTTTTTGTCCGAAGAAGAAGAAGACATGCTGCGCTGATTCCAATTAAATTGGAATAAGAGTAGGAGAAGGATGTTGGACATGTATATCAGCAACATGGTACAAAAAGTGCTACAGCACCATCATATGCCACAAACGTAGAACTCATGTCAAAATTCTTAATTATTTGCGACTAAAGGTGGACGCACACTTATCCGCACCGAAGGAATCGACCGCGCCGAAAAAATTTTTCCTCATACGTATGACGTCATCTATTCGTTCGATTCGACGCGGGTAAGTGTGCGAGGTTTAGTAGGATTTCATACAAGTAATTCTAAAATTCGATTCTTTCGCCGCGGTTGATTCCTTCGGCGCGGATAGGTGTGCGTCCACCTTAAACGAACTAAACGCATAAAAACCTGACAACAACTGTCGGGCAGTAACCCACTAGACACAACACCTGTCTGTGCGGAGGACGATTTTCCTTTCTCTATGGGGGTTGAAGAACTTAACACTTTGTTGCGCGGTCATGACTCTTTGTGCGGGTCGATCAAAAAGGTTCTTTTTATATCTTTATAGCCTGACATTTGGCTCACAGGTACCAACCTGCGAACCAAATGTCAGGCGTATGTCGTTTTTAAGAGAGGGGCCCGCAAGGGCCGAAGCCTGCCGGGGTTGCGGGACTGTTCGAAAGAGATACCGCGGCCCCGGAACGTAAAGGGCGAGGAAGGAACATGGATGGGTTTTAGTCAGTAAGAGTCTGACACTCCCTCCCGCTCCGCCCAAAGTGGGAGAAGTCATTTGATGATTTCCCATCCTAAAAAAAAAAAAAAAAAAAAAAAAGGCGTATGTCGTTTGCAAGCTTAACTGCACTTATATTATACTCGTAAAGAGGAATATTTGTTATTTTACTTGTTTTTTAGTTTTGAGCCATAGAAAAAAAAAATATCTTATAGTTAAACATCAGAATTAGTTTCTAGTAAGCACATCAAAATGTTTCTTTCCTTGGGGATCGGCACTGTACTCCTTAACGCAGGTTATCTATTAACCTAGCTATGAATACAGCACCTCACCTACCATTTTATTGTAGTCTTTGTACACTATATATAGCGACTAATTACATTGTTTTGTTTTGACGAAAAAAATTACGATTATTACGATTTAACTCAAGAACTAGCCAACCGATTTAAAAAAATGTTTCACTAATAGAAAGCTACATCTTCACCCAGCAACATAGGCTACAATAGTTATTTTTGATTCACATATTAGAATCCTGAGCGTTAGCGAGGGAATCAAAAGAGCACGAGGTGAAAAATCTATGCACTCGAGTCCAACACGTAACTTTTCATCCCACCTCAGCGAGGAAATGAGTAAATGCAAAACAAAATTCAAGTTATTAATAGTTTCACTCTAACTTGTTTCAAGTTAACAATATGACGTGAAAAGAAAATGGCGTGCGCAATGCTATTATTTGCGCTGAAGATGTTACTGGATTAAAATTTGTTGGTGTTAACTCGTAATAAAATAAAACATAGGTACCTTAATGTTCTTAGGTCGCCATTGTGTATGTAAATATCATAAGCAATTTGGAATATTTTCAGTGTTCTTTTTAGTGTTGTTTATTTTGGCTTACTAATTAGGTTCTTATTTACCTAGAAACTAGTGATTTATTGAAGTTAATTAAGATTGCAGCGGTTTCTATTAGCCCACAGATTAATGTAATGTTAATTTAGTTACTTATAAGTATCACGCGTTTCTTGTATTAGTATTTCTAGTAACAAGTCATAAAATTATATTTGTTTATAGCTATATTAATTGGAGCTTTCGCACGAAGGCAATTGTTATAGATGTCGTATTTCATGTTATTGGATACTTTCTGATATAGACCAAGATACGCATTTAGTATTTGTATAAAATAATAAGTTCTATTTTTTATATATTCACTTAAGATTTTTAAGTAATAACGATAGGTCCATATTTGATGAAGAAATATAAAGGTAAAATAAAATATATAGCACAAAAACTCTTCAATAACATCTTTATTTTATCAACAACCAGTGCAGAAATTAAGTCGTAGTATCACAATGAGCTCACGAGGTACCGTCAAGATGGCTTAGTAGGCAACAAGAGGGGCTGAAGCGGCAACGTAAGGGGCTGCATAGGGAGAGGCTACGTAGGGCGCAGCCACGTAGGGCGCGGCAGCGGGAGCGACGTAAGCGGCAGGAGCAGCGACGTACGCGGCAAGCCCACTGTTGAAGCGGTGGTAGTATTGCGAGCTGGTTGCAGTAACAACCGCAGCGGGTGCAGCAACCAAGGGTGCGCTCACCAAGGCGGGCTTAGCGGCGGAGAGGGCGACAAGCGCGGCGAGGACAACGATCTGCAATAGATAAAATGTAGTTAGAACATCGGCACTATTATAAACTACTAACTACTACTGGCATTAAGTGTCGAACACAGTTTAGTAACCATTTTCCTTATAAAGTTTTGCTCAAAGTCAATTGTGGCTGACCTAGATGTTGAAGGATGTCTTCTCAATATGAACACATGATCAAAGCAGAAGAAATTAATAGAAAATGTGTATTTTACTTTAAAATAAAGATCACTTTCACTGACTCTAATCTACTTTTCTCAAAGCATGATGAAAGGATACTCACAAGCTTCATCATCTTGTTGGGTTGGTAGTGCTAGTACTGATAGAACAGGACTCGTGATGATGGCTGGTTCGTCAGTACGTTATATACGTCGCAGCCGCCGCTGGTGTCGCAACCGGCCATCCTCGGCGACGTCTCTGGCATTGATCGACGCGTGATCAGCGAGCCAAAGTCCCTTCAGGAGTCATCGGAATTCACGAAGGCGTGCATATTTTATTGCGTTAACATGCTGTTGTAGATAAATCTTTCACTGTTCTCGTAAAACATTTAGATAAGGATAAGTTGGTCGGAATGTCTTGGAATTAGGAAGCTGCTGGCTGAATTTTAGGCGTGACGTAAATTACCTTGCTGTAGCACTTAAATTAGGCTCTTGATAGTTTATCTTAACCGTGCTCGTGCGTACATTCGAAGAGGGACATTTAAATTTTCTGCACATTTATGTAACATATACGGATTAGTAATTAATTGCATTCCTGATCTTGTATTTCGTAGCAAACTATAATGATGTTCACGTTTGCAAATATAGGAAATAAACCATTTTCCGAAACAAAATAACAATGGAATCAAAATAATCTTTTGTAATGTGGCACTACTTTTTTTTTAACGCTATTAAGTAAAAGAAGTAAAACATAGCCTAAGATAAGATCCATGAAAATATTCATTAAAACTTACATTGCAAATTACAATAGCTACCCGTAAATAACCAATCAAGAAAGTTAGTACCTTTTATCGTACCCCGTCGACAATTGGCAAAATTAAGAAGTTTGTAAACAACACGAGACCAGTGGAAAGTCCACGTGATAATCAATTTTTCCGTCGTTTTTTCCATTGGTCCAACAAAATAAACAATTCAATATTCAATATTGATTGGCTGTCGTTGATAGTCAAACTAAGTTAACTTAACATAAAAAGTCAATCAATTAAAATTAATTGTTCTAGGGTGGTCCTTGACCTAAAATATTTAGATCATGTCTTCATGCTATTAACAACATAAAAATATTTATTCACTGCCTCGATGGTATAGTGGTAGCAAGCGTGACTGCTAAACAAGAGGTACTGGATTCGTTTCCCGGGCTAAGTGTTATTGGGTTTTTCCAGCAGAAATTTCTAAGGGGCAGCAAGTTTGTGATGGCAAAAGACCCCCATAACGTGTGACTTAAACATAACTGGCGTAGTGTGGATTTACTTGTTAGTTACACTTCTGCCTAACTTTTCGGGGATTTCAATGCGTGGTGTTGTTTTAATAATATTAATTGGTATATGTGGTTCGTCGTTGGTCTAATGGTATCTTGTTGAAATTGTTAACTATCTTTACGAATACATGATTCTGATTCTGATACATTTCAAACCCAATTTAATGGTAAACGTGAAATTGTCACGTTGTTTACTATCGCCGGTTTCGTCATCATAATAAAATCCAACTATCGGGTGACGCGCCATTTTTACGCGAAAGGTTAAAAACGTGCTTTCGAACGTGAATTGATGCTCGAACAAACTACAACCCTCTCGCAAACGTCACTCTTGACTGTTTCTTGTTTCTGCATACAAAGGAGGTTTAATACCTCTCCTACGTTTTCAGTGTCAGCAGCAGATCGTGAACGTCATAATGACGGGACCACGCCAGGTTTTGCGAATATCATGTGAATAGCATTTAGTACAATATTTCTACTATTTCATACTTTCATAGAAAAATTCTACCACCATAAAATTTGAAAATATTCCATACAGAAACTGGTCCCGCCATTTTGATATCAAAATGACGGGACCAATGTTCATTTGATGAAAAATACACGATATGACCTTAAACTGGACACATAAAATTTTAATACGAAATAGTACGACTACGTTTGAATCGTTATTATACATTAATAATTGTAATTTCAATAAAAAAAAGGTATACAAAATTGACATCAGAGCGCCTGAAGAAAAAGTATCATTTTATGCCATGAAGTATTTTTATGGCTCATAAAATTTATTGAGGCGTTTGTTTCGACCGCATCCAATTGGTTTTAGAAATATTTCATACAATTTAATTATTTCTTGAACTTAACACTATTTTCATTCGGTTAATTTACAAGTTACAATTAAACACTACAAAATTCAATTGCAATTATTCTATTATATTATGGCAAAGCAAATTGTAATTCTTAAGCGGCGTCCCTACTAGAGCCGCGCGGCTCGTGAGGCTGAGCCGCGTAACTCTAGTGAGGAAGCCGCTTTACATTAAACACAAGCTCAAGCTATTTTTCGTATTACCCTACAAATATTTATTTTTATCATAACAGCTGCAGGTAGGATTAAAACAAAATATCAGACAAATAATTGCATAATCAGTACCAGAAAGTGCAATACAAATAATTTGTCTTATGTGTCGTGGTAGTGTTTATTAATAGCATTTCTAGTTATGTATAATATAAATTCTATTAGTAAATATTTGCTATCTCCAGTATATAATACAAGTGAGCTAAGTTGCTCATTATACAGGAGGAAACAAAAACAGGAGAAAACAATTTCTTTCATTGAATTGTACGGCAGTGCCGGGTGTGTTATGGGACTGCCGAAGTAGTTTTTTTATAGACAAAATCATTTTATACGCTTTTTTAAATTTCTTGTTACATGTTTCTTATTTGCGCAGCGGTGCCTATTACTATGAATGCTGCTGAACCTAAAAAACGTACTTTTCTTCGTACATCTCAAAAGAAACACCCGCTTATATCTCTATATAGTCTGTGGCATCTGCGCAAGGTAGGCCGCGCGGCTCTTAATGTGGACACGTTGCAAAAAAGCACAACGAGCGCGCTCCTAGTGGGGACGCTCCTTAAGAATTGCAATTTGCTTGACTTAATAAAAATAGAATAGAAAAATGAAAGGTTTTCTATATAGAGAATTAAGAAAAAACATCGTTTCCAAGAACTCGGTAGATGGCGTTGATGTGACTACGTTACCAGGTGTCAAAGCCAAAACGCTACATACAAAAACACGTCACATACTCTCTTGACTGTCACTTTCGTTTGCATAAGCTTCCAAGTATAACCATTAGGTCCAAGTGAAATTATGTGGCGTTCTGTTCCTTGCAGTAAAATACCGACACCAGCGCCATCTATCCAGCGACTAGCGAAGGGTTTAAAAGAAAATCTCTCATTGCAATTGAATATTGTAGTGTTTAATTGTAACTTGTAAATTAACCGAATTAAAATAGTAAGTTCAAGAAGTAAATTCAATTGTATGAAATATTTTTAAAACCAATTGGACGCGGTCCAAACGTTTTAAACGCCTTAATAAATTTTATGAGCCATAAAATACTTCATGGCATAAAATGATACTTTTTCTTCAGGCGCTCTGATGTCAATTTTGTATACCTTTTTTTTTTTAAATTACAGTTAATAATGTATTCAAACGTAGTCGTACTATTTCGTATTAAAATTTTATGTGTTCAGTTTAAGATCACATCGTGTATTTTTCATCAAATGAACATTGGTCCCGTCATTTTGATATCAAAATGGCGGGACCAGTTTCTGCATGGAATATTTGCAAATTTTACGGTGGTAGAATTTTTCTATGAAAGTATGAAATAGTAGAAATATTGTACTAAATGCTATTCACATGATAATCGCAGTATCTGGCGTGGTCCCGTCATTATGACGTTCACAGCAGATCTTCTTTATATCTATGCATTCAGTACAAAAACTTTATATAGCTGAAAATCTCATCACGCCCCCCTCTCCCGGACGTGATGAGATTAAAAAATTATTGTCCCTAAAAGTTTTATATACAGATCATCATCTGCCTAGCCTTTTCCTAACTACTTCAGTTGGGGTTGGCTTCCAGTCTAACCGGGTGCAGCTGAATACCAGTATTCTACATGGAGCGAGTGCCTATCTGACCTCCAAAACCTAAGATAAATTATAATGAATACTTATTATCTTAATGAAGCCGAAAGGCACTTTTTTTCCCCGTCATTGCGTTAATTTATTTTTTGTTCTACACTATCTGCGAACCTGTTAGTTACGGAGATATTGGGGGTCAACGTTCCAACTTTTTCACCAGTTTTTTTTTTAAATACAAGTTTTTAATGCAATATTTTTACTTAAAACACCTCCACGCCCCCTACTATTCAATCCAGCACAAAGCACAGAGTTTTGAGTGCGTTACATATTTGAGTTCTACCACAAAAGATGATGTTTCAACCCCAACAAAAATAATCGTTTCCCAGCAATATTTTTTGCGTAAAGTTACTACATAGTTTGATGAACAGATTGCTAGGTTTACGGCTTCGTGACGACCCTATGTGTTTATAAATATACATATATATATGTATATATATATATATATATGTATATATTATATATATATATATATATGCCTATATGTATGTTATTCGCACACAATAGGCTAATTTCACTAGCTATAATTCCACCCACTCCACCAATAAGGACCTATTTTTAAACGTTTAACATTTAGTTTTTAAGACAATTATCAGTTCTTGGTGTAACATATTTTTTCTTTGCTTACTATTAGAAATTAGATAAACAATAAAAAGCCAAGTCATAATCACTATAATACCTACAAGAAATGCTTCATGACGCACCGCCAACTACTACGCGGGAACAGTCCTTTCAAAGGACAAACAGATTTTGTATAAGACACCTGTACGTTACAATTCAGTTATCATTGTCAACAATAACTCATAAACACGTCTACGTTGAAACTAATTATGGTGGCAAACATTTCTGTATAGACAATGGCTCGAATACAAACACAAGATTTGGTAATCGATTACATGTTGTATTCATTTACGTAGTGTCTGCTATCAGGTCATTTATGTAAAGGTTATATTGTGAGTATAATATAATAGTGCTGGATGAGCTACATAAGAATTCATGTACCCTTCGTAGCGAGGCTATCGAATGGATATTACACCATTCGATCCAGTATGTGTTTGATTACAAAATCAACAGGTTTGATTCCGGATATTGATTTTATGAAAATCCAATGATGCAGTGTTAGTTTTCATCAAAATCGGGCTCGACACTCTTGAGCATTTTTTGCTATTCTGTTTCGACCATCCACGTCCAAGTGATAAATTCACCCTGTGTAGTGTTGTAAAAACATTTTTCATTCTTCTCCTTCATAACATTCTTCCATATTGAACAAAAACGTTCATGCCGTGAATAGTATTTCGAACAACATGCAGTTTTACTACCCGAGTTCTCACAACTCTAAGACCTTCGAGAAAGTATCTGAGAAGTAAATTCAGTTACATTTATGGTATGCACAGTTGCATACATAATATGTATATATGATATATAGCCACGAGCATCAATATGGATGCCATACCTAAATTCAAATGCAATTTTCTCCTGAAATAATTCACGAGAAGATTGCATTTGAATTTATTTAAAATTGCATGATATTGCGACTTTGAGTTATGACATATTTCATAATATACCAAATGTGTTCGTAATAATACAGTTAGCGAAAATCACTTTTATACGTTGATCATCCATCTTTATAATTAATTTTAGAAAAAAAAATAGACTTCAGTGCAAAAAATTAAGAACCTTCAAATTGTTTCCGATTAAAAAATGGGAAGTCATATTTTTAACAATAACGCGCACGAAGGTCGTGGATAACAGCTAGTCTGAAATAAATAGTATCCAATTCCTCGACGTATCCAGATACAAATAAATAGTATCCAATTCCTCGACGTATCCAGACACAAATAAATAGTATTAAATTCCTCGACGTATCCAGATACAAATAAATAGTATCCAATTCCTCGACGTATCCAGACACAAATAAATAGTATCCAATTCCTCGACGTATCCAGACACAAATAAAGTATCCAATTCCTCGACGTATCCAGACACAAATATAGCCTGGGAGAGCTTTAGGGTCAGTCGGCTGTTACGTAACAGCGGGTCGCAGAAGACAGTCCGGCTAGGACTTGTCGTCACCGCTTTTTGCAATTGACACCTACATCGGTCACCTACGAACACCGATACGTCCATTACACATTCATATTTTATGTAACAACGTAAATTTTTCCTTTTTTAATGCTAATTTTCTTTTATCTTTTTTCTATGATATGGAATAAGAACACGTCATACGTTATGTTTGGAGAATGACAGTTGATTTAGAAACGCTGGAATAATCATGAATCCATTAAGGTCCATAGGATGACGGCCTGATTATCTAAAAACAGCTGTTTAAAACACATTTTTGTATCGGAACATGTCACAGCTGTTTTCAGATAATCAGACCGTTATCTCTTCGGTCAACATGGACCTAAGTACAGAAATTTCAAGCTTCAAAAGGAAATAATGTAAAATTAAATTGTAGTAGTATTTGGTCGAGTGGTCACATCGGTCTGAGCTTTAGGTCCTGGGTTCGATTCACGGGTCGGGCAAAGTAAAAATAAATAAATATCGCTGGACATTAACACACAGCGCCATCTAGTGCCACACTAAGCAAGGCAAGGTGTAGTGTACACCAGATAGTTGAAATACTACATAATATACCTTTTTTGTTTGTAAATACATACTTACATAATTAAACATCCATGACTCGGAAACAAATGTCCATGCTCATCACACAAACATTTGCTCCTACCGGGATTCGAACCCAGGACCCTAAGAACGTAAGGCAGCATTACTACCACTACGCCATTCGGCTCGTCAAAGTAATTATTGAAAAGAAAAGGGTCTACTGTCTGAAACACTTCTGATTGTCTTTACGGTTTTCAAATGATAGCATTGTAAGAATTGAGGGCAACAAACACAACACGATTCATCTATGTTTTGATCATTAGTTAGATTATGACATAAAAATCTACTTAATTAGTCCGTCGGTCCGTTTTTTTTTTTCACGTAAATTAAAATTGAAAACTCGTGTGACGTCACACTTCGATATATTTTTTACCAGATAGTGACGTCACAAGCCCCCATCATCATCTGCCTAGCCTTTTCCCAACTATGTTGGGGTCGGCTTCCAGTCTAACCGGATGCAGCTGAATACCAGTATTTTACATGGAGCGACTGCCTATCTCACCTCCACAACCCAGTTAATACTGGGTTATATAATACGATATCACTTGGTAAGACTGGTGTCTGACTTTTTGGGCCACTGACTACCTGTAACAACTGTCAAAGAGGGACAAATGACAGCCGGGACCAAATTTGGTAAACTCATCCCGCGGGACCCAAATGACCGGGACCAATTTACTAAAGAGCCAGTTTATCGTGCTTTCCGAGGTATGGAGGAAACTCGATATATGAGGGTGGTCACCCATCCACAGACCAACCTAGGCAAGCACGGCTTAACCTAAAGATCGAGCCGAGCGGCTGATATTATTTAGCCACGAGCTCCGTCACAAGCCCCTAGACTCATGATAATCCAACTGACAGACTAAACAGAATCAATTTTTTTTTAGCCAGTCTTCATCCTCATTGTAATCAATCAAACATTGAGTACGATCTTTCTATACACATACTAATTATTGTTAACTTATTGAAGTCCCAGTGAATAACGAAATAGGAACAGTAAACTAAGAATACCACAGCAACAGGTTGCTACTCATACTTGAGCAACAGGTACTAAAGAAACCCTTAAGAAAGTCACACAAAGCGAAACCAAAAGATTAAATCAACGAATGTACTAAAAAATACAAAACAAATCCAAGAATTGTGTTTAAAAGCCACGTTTTAGCACAATATTGCCCCAATTTAATTGAAGAAATTAGGGCCCTTGATAACAGGATATACAATGAAACAGAATAACAATGATTTGGACTCGATTAATCGTAAAGGTAACCTGTATTTCTTTAAATTATTTCATTTGTGTTTATCTAAGCAGGTGTATTTTATCAAGTGTTTTTTGAGGTTTCCCACTTTAGTAATATTTTCTTTCAACTTTGTTACTAACTTAAATCAAATGGGTTATTTGATTTGTTTACTTACTCTCTTTAATCAGAAATGGGCCATGCGCCGCTCCGGTCTCTATACACTAGTTAGGTAAGTTGTGTGTTGTTGTGAATGCTGCACGTGGTGTCAACAAAGGTTCACATGCTTAGTTTTCACAGTATACGGTAGATTATCACATACTTATTACATTTAGGTAAAAAAACCTTATTGTGATAAACCATCACGGCCACGGTCACGACTTTTGGCCACAGAAGCTTTGACCAGGAAGAAAGTGCGAGAAGTCTTTAATAGTTTTCCTGTACTCTCCGAGTATGCCTTTTCAGTTAGAATTTTTAGTTTTATTTTGGAACTGTAGAACGGTAAAGTTAATGTAAGTTAATGTAATGTTATGTAAGTGAACGGTAAGTTAAGTTAGCTTTCAGCGTTAGCAATATTTGTGAATTTTATGTGAAATTAGCCTTTAATGTTGGTACCTTAATAATATATCCGGGCTACAATCCAGTGCTTTGGTTCACAAACTGTCGCTACTGCAGAGTATGTCTGATGTTTGGGTTCGGTTAAATTAACCGGTTGGGCAAAGTTTTATTGGTTTTTTCAATCGGGAATTTATAATTAGCAGCAAAAGGATCGCCTCTTATTGCAGGGACTTAATACAAGGTGTAGACGGATGCCTCACGAATCCGTCAACCAAGCATTCTGTACATCGAATTAAGTAACTCTACGGCAAAAATTACCGATGGGAAACGAAGTTTTATTTTTGGGGTAAAATGTCATGATTATGATAATATAAATATTATAAAACAGAAGAGTTTGTTTGTTTGTTTGGTTGAACGCGCTAATCTCAGGAACTACCGGCTCGAATTGAAATTCTTTTTGCGTTGGATAGTCCATTTATCGAGGAAGGCTATAGGCTATATAACATCACGCTATGATCAATAGGAGCGGAGCATAAATGAAAAATGTTGCAAAAACGGGGGAAATTTTATTCCCTTTGTAAGCTTTTTCTCTCTTATGTGACGCAGACGAAGATGCGTGGGTCAGCTAGTGTCATGATAAGATTCAATGTAATGTACAGTAAGTAGGTCATGGAGGTATTTAGAGTTGTATTGAATTAAAAAAAAAATATATCCTCCGATGGTAGGCCCAGAACAAAAAAATATCCCGAAGACGCGTGACGGGAGAACAAGTGCATTCCGGCTTCGTTAAAGGTATTTGTACACCCATTTTAACTGGCAAACCATGATTTGCCTGATGTTATGTGTATTATATAATAATAAAATCACTATCCAATTTAGGATTTAGGTCACTTGACAGACGTCTTTGACATGTAGCTCATCAACGAGTCCTGTATCACACAAGTCGAACGCGTGACATCTGATATTTTTGCGTGGACTGTGTCACAACCTTCAAATGCTTTTCTGTCGATAGAAAGTTCTAAACAACAGTGTTGATTTCAAGAGAACAAAGCCGATGTTGACGCAATATTCTCTGGGGACGTGTGTAAGAAAACTTTCTGGACCGAGCGGACCGAGCAGACCGCGAAACTTTCCATTAGCTTTATTAAACATAAATTAAAATGTATTTCGTCAATTATTGAATTCCAATAGGGCCGCTGAGGACATAATGCAATTGTGATTACGCGATTTCGTTTTACAAAACGAGCGACGCACTCTGTCGAAGAGTCTAGTTTTTGAAATTTGGGTTTTACCAGAAATAGCGACGCCTATAACTTATGCATTTTGCGATAAGCACAATTTGTATGAGTGATAACGTTTACCCCGCGAGTTCTCTTACGTTCTTATCCATGACGAACGCAAACGTGAAAGTTTCCGTTGCAAGAAACAATATGCGCACCGCATCGTACATGACGTACACAATCCCTCCGTAACTTTCGATGAATGTTGTTGATAAAAATGTGCGAAGTATGACGTCACAACTGAAACGTGTTCCATACAGTTACATGGGTGATTGACGAAATTTCATGGGTGACGCGCTCTCAAAGACGAATGCTCATGTGGCCTGAAAATAATGAGGTGTAGGTGTAATGGTGTCACGTGATTCGTTAAAAATAAAAAAGGGTGCCATTCATCACGCAATTAGGTAGGCACATAATATCCTTGCCTTGTAATCTGCTGAGCCCATTAGGGTTAAGAAAAATCCTTTATTAAAAGATTTTTCAAACTCATTGCAATTTTTTTTAAAGCAGTTCGGCCCATTTAATAGATCTAGTTTTTTTTTTCAAAACACCATTGCATCGTGGAAATCAGATTAATACAGGGATATCTTCAGTGATTATTTGTTATTTATAGCACGGAGATATTCCGTAGTGATAATAATAGTTTACGTTTTAATCCGTGAAAGCCTTAAACAGTGTTTAACAGTGTTTTTTCAGTGTTTTATTATAATATTGATGTCTATTGTTCAATCTGTGAGCATTGGTAGTGTAGCTGATGGGTAGTCTGTCTAGAGATTTAAGGGCGCGTTTGCATATCAGGCAAAATTATGCGGTTTTTTGGTACATTTTATAGCATAATAAAACAAAATTCAATATAACCAATAACTACATCGTATAGATTGGTTCTTCATCTTCAAATTAATGGTACTTTATTATTGAAAATTTTACTTTTTTACAATGTAAAATCGATCTTTCGTTGCCATTTTCCACAAATTTAACGATACCGGGTTGAGTTTAGGTACATTTTTTGTGCTATTATTATCATATTTGACTACTTTTAAAAATACTATATGTAGGCAAACATATTCAATGTTTAATGTGAGTTTTTTTTTTTTATCTAAGTGCTTTAAATAGTCGCAGAAAAAATGAAAACCGAAACTTATTTTTTCACATATTTTGCTATTCTGGATGAATCTTAATCGATTGCAATAAGGGTTATTTTATTTCTAATACCCGTCTTGATTTATTGCACAAGCACTTGGAATGAAACTTTAGTCCGAGCGCGGCCCCCGTCGAGAGTGGACATGTATCGCCTGTTTAGAGCGGCTCGAGTTGAAAAAGATCGCTGTAAAAACACAAAATATTCGACAAACCGAATTTGATACTTGACAAGGTACTCGTAAGATTTTCATTCTATTTCATTTTGCTATAAAAAAGTATGTAAGTAGGGTTTATATATGCCTAATCGTCCTGGACTCTATGGAGCGACCTGATGAAGGTGTACTTCGGTGACTGCTACTGGAACTCCTAGACGTGTTGGACTAGATGAGCCGAGTTTGGGCTTGTTTTGTTAGTTATGATGAGACTTTACCTCCGGACTTGATGGAGCGACCTGAAGGTGTACTTCGGTGACTGCTACTGGAACTCCTAGACGTGTTGGACTAGATGAGCCGAGTTTGGGCTTGTTTTGTTAGTTATGATGAGACCTTACCTCCGGACTTGATGGAGCGACCTGAAGGTGTACTTCGGTGACTGCTACTGGAACTCCTAGACGTGTTGGACTAGATGAGCCGAGTTTGGGCTTGTTTTGTTAGTTATGATGAGACCTTACCTCCGGACTTGATGGAGCGACCTGAAGGTGTACTTCGGTGACTGCTACTGGAACTCCTAGACGTGTTGGACTAGATGAGCCGAGTTTGGGCTTGTTTTGTTAGTTATGATGAGACCTTACCTCCGGACTTGATGGAGCGACCTAAAGGTGTACTTCGGTGACTGCTACTGGAACTCCTAGACGTGTTGGACTAGATGAGCCGAGTTTGGGCTTGTTTTGTTAGTTATGATGAGACCTTACCTCCGGACTTGATGGAGCGACCTGAAGGTGTACTTCGGTGACTGCTACTGGAACTCCTAGACGTGTTGGACTAGATGAGCCGAGTTTGGGCTTGTTTTGTTAGTTATGATGAGACCTTACCTCCGGACTTGATGGAGCGACCTGAAGGTGTACTTCGGTGACTGCTACTGGAACTCCTAGACGTGTTGGACTAGATGAGCCGAGTTTGGGCTTGTTTTGTTAGTTATGATGAGACCTTACCTCCGGATTTCATGGAGCGACCTGAAGGTGTACTTCGGGAACTGCTACTAGAACTCCTCGACGTGTTGGACCAGATGAGCCGAGTTTGGGCTTGTTTTGTTAGTTATGATGAGACCTTACCTCCGGACTTGATGGAGCGACCTGAAGGTGTACTTCGGTGACTGCTACTGGAACTACTAGACGTGTTGGACTAGATGAGCCGAGTTTGGGCTTGTTTTGTTAGTTATGATGAAACTTTACCTCCGGACTTGATGGAGCGACCTGAAGGTGTACTTCGGTGACTGCTACTGGACCTCCTAGACGTGTTGGACTAGATGAGCCGAGTTTGGGCTTGTTTTGTTAGTTATGATGAGACCTTACCTCCGGATTTCATGGAGCGACCTGAAGGTGTACTTCGGGAACTGCTACTAGAACTCCTCGACGTGTTGGACCAGATGAGCCGAGTTTGGGCTTGTTTTGTTAGTTATGATGAGACCTTACCTCCGGACTTGATGGAGCGACCTGAAGGTGTACTTCGGTGACTGCTACTGGAACTACTAGACGTGTTGGACTAGATGAGCCGAGTTTGGGCTTGTTTTGTTAGTTATGATGAAACTTTACCTCCGGACTTGATGGAGCGACCTGAAGGTGTACTTCGGTGACTGCTACTGGACCTCCTAGACGTGTTGGACTAGATGAGCCGAGTTTGGGCTTGTTTTGTTAGTTATGATGAGACCTTACCTCCGGATTTCATGGAGCGACCTGAAGGTGTACTTCGGGAACTGCTACTGGAACTCCTCGACGTGTTGGACCAGATGAGCCGAGTTTGGTCTTGTTTTGTTAGTTATGATGAGACCTTACCTCCGGACTTGATGGAGCGACCTGAAGGTGTACTTCGGTGACTGCTACTGGAACTCCTAGACGTGTTGGACTAGATGAGCCGAGTTTGGGCTTGTTTTGTTAGTTATGATGAGACCTTACCTCCGGATTTCATGGAGCCACCTGAAGGTGTACTTCGGGAACTGCTACTGGAACTCCTCGACGTGTTGGACCAGATGAGCCGAGTTGGGGCTTGTTTTGTTAGTTATGATGAGACCGAACTTGATGGAGCGACCTGGAGGTGGTTGGTACTTTCGTGATTAACAACAACAAACAACAAACGGTATCAATTTTTTATTGTAAGAATATTTCGTTGGATATGTGAAGAATGTGCTCTTAGTTCCATATTTCTTGCCTGTCTTGGGTCAATCAATTCTGGGAGTTGACACTTTTTATTATATTTTTTCTATGCACTGATACTTTATTTTACCAGGACCTGTCCATATAGCAAACACACAAGTGTCTTGCCTAGTAACGCGCAGCTGTCGCCCCTAACACGACCCACTGACCGCACCTGTCCTCAAACTTGGTGAAACCATTTATGTTTTCTATATAACACGAATGTATTATTTGCCGTAGGCAACCAAAAATTAACTGTTTTAAATTCATTCTAAGTACTCGTTTGGTTACATCCTTCTGTATCACGAGTACTGCGACTACTTTCAGAAACTCTATGAAAAAATAAGTAATGATAATAATATCCCCCATCAAGTCCGGAGGTAAGGTCTCATCATAACTAACAACACGCACCCAAACTCGGCTCACCTAGTCCCAACATGTCGAGGAGTTCCAGTAGCAGTCCCCGAAGTACACCTTCAGGTCGCTCCATCAAGTCCGGAGGTAAGATCTCATCATAACTAACAAAGCAAGCCCAAACTCGGCTCATCTGGTCCAACACGTCGAGGAGTTCTAGTAGCAGTTCCCGAAGTACACCTTCAGGTCGCTCTATGAAATCCGGAGGTAAGGTCTCATCATAACTAACAAAACAAGCCCAAACTCGGCTCACCTAGTCCAACACGTCTAGGAGTTCCAGTAGCAGTTCCCGAAGTACACCTTCAGGTCGCTCCATCAAGTCCGGAGGTAAGGTCTCATCATAACTAACAAAACAAGCCCAAAACTCGGCTCACCTAGTCCAACACGTCTAGGAGTTCCAGTAGCAGTTCCCGAAGTACACCTTCAGGTCGCTCCATCAAGTCCGGAGGTAAGGTCTCATCATAACTAACAAAACAAGCCCAAACTCGGCTCACCTAGTCCAACACGTCTAGGAGTTCCAGTAGCAGTTCCCGAAGTACACCTTCAGGTCGCTCCATCAAGTCCGGAGGTAAGGTCTCATCATAACTAACAAAACGAACCCAAACTCGGCTCACCTAGTCCAAACGTCGAGGAGTTCCAGTAGCAACTCCCGAAGTACACCTTCAGGTCGCTCCATCAAGTCCGGAGGTAAGGTCTCATCATAACTAACAAAACAAGCCCAAACTCGGCTCACCTAGTCCAACACGTCTAGGAGTTCCAGTAGCAGTCCCCGAAGTACACCTTCAGGTCGCTCCATCAAGTCCGGAGGTAAGGTCTCATCATAACTAACAAAACAAGCCCAAACTCGGCTCATCTGGTCCAACACGTCGAGGAGTTCTAGTAGCAGTTCCCGAAGTACACCTTCAGGTCGCTCTATGAAATCCGGAGGTAAGGTCTCATCATAACTAACAAAACAAGCCCAAACTCGGCTCACCTAGTCCAACACGTCTAGGAGTTCCAGTAGCAGTTCCCGAAGTACACCTTCAGGTCGCTCCATCAAGTCCGGAGGTAAGGTCTCATCATAACTAACAAAACAAGCCCAAAACTCGGCTCACCTAGTCCAACACGTCTAGGAGTTCCAGTAGCAGTTCCCGAAGTACACCTTCAGGTCGCTCCATCAAGTCCGGAGGTAAGGTCTCATCATAACTAACAAAACAAGCCCAAACTCGGCTCACCTAGTCCAACACGTCTAGGAGTTCCAGTAGCAGTTCCCGAAGTACACCTTCAGGTCGCTCCATCAAGTCCGGAGGTAAGGTCTCATCATAACTAACAAAACGAACCCAAACTCGGCTCACCTAGTCCAAACGTCGAGGAGTTCCAGTAGCAGTTCCCGAAGAACACCTTCAGGTTGCTCCATCAAGTCCGGAGGTAAGGTCTCATCATAACTAACAAAACAAGCCCAAACTCGGCTCACCTAGTCCAACACGTCTAGGAGTTCCAGTAGCAGTTCCCGAAGTACACCTTCAGGTCGCTCCATCAAGTCCGGAGGTAAGGTCTTATCATAACTAACAAAACGAACCCAAACTCGGCTCACCTAGTCCAAACGTCGAGGAGTTCCAGTAGCAGTTCCCAAAGTACACCTTCAGGTCGCTCCATCAAGTCCGGAGGTAAGGTCTCATCATAACTAACAAAACAAGCCCAAACTCGGCTCACCTAGTCCAACACGTCTAGGAGTTCCAGTAGCAGTTCCCGAAGTACACCTTCAGGTCGCTCCATCAAGTGCGGAGGTAAGGTCTCATCATAACTAACAAAACAAGCCCAAACTCAGCTCACCTAGTCCAACACGTCTAGGAGTTCCAGTAGCAGTTCCCGAAGTACACCTTCAGGTCGCTCCATCAAGTCCGAAGTAAAACGTAAAAATATAAAACGTAAATATTTATGTTGGTGCCATAATTTTATTCCAAATAAATACGTAAAAAAATGAATCTTTCTAAGTATCAAAATGAGTTCACTTGAATCAATCGAACCACTACATTGACACGAGTCAATACACACAAGTTTACTTTTCTCGGTAGCGAGAATAGTAGTCGTGCACTACACTTGTGTGTATGAGCCGTGTCAATGTAGTAGTTCGATTCTGTACCTATCAATTTTGCGAACGCGTCCTTAACATCACCGTTTTTCATTTCTCTACTTATATCATTTTATTCATCGTTCAGCTATTATGTATTCTATGAGTTACAATAAATTTCTTACATAGGTATGATGTACGGTAGCTATTTGGTTTACATTTTACAGTGTATTTTGTGCGTTAACCTGTAAACCAAATAGCTTGTTCGAAAGGTTAAGTTTTCCTTAAAACATAACCTTAATTGCTTCCTTTCATAGACACAAGGTTGATTACGTTCAATTCAAAGCCTAAATTTCAATACCTAATCATCGCTATCCAAATGTGATATATATTTCTAAAGGATCTCATCACGTTTAAAAACTTAATATAGGCAAACGGTTTGGTGCGTGACGATGGCAAGAGACCGGACGGCATGACGTTGGTGCCTTGGAGCGTTGGCAGGCCTTTGGTGTGGGACGCAACTTGTGTCGACACCCTAGCGCCTTGCCACGTTGCAAGCACGGCGGGCTGTGCAGGCGCTGCTGCTGCAGCTGCTGAGATCCTCAAACGGCGCAAATACTGTAACCTTATTGGTAACTACAGCTTTGAGCCGTTTGGGGTCGAAACGCTCGGGTCATGGGGTCCGAGTGCGCGTCTCCTTTTTAAAGAAATCTCCCGCCGATTGATCGACACTTCGCGTGACCAGAGGGCTGGCTCTTTCTTTGGCCAAAGAATTAGCATTGCCATTCAACGTGGCAATGCTGCCAGTCTTCTGGGCACGTTTCCCGATGACAGCGATGCGGAGGAGTACTTTGACGCCTAAGTGTCCTTTTGACATTGTTGTATATATATTGATACTAGTTTTACGTTTAGTTTTATTTTTGTAATTATATATAGTTTTAGATGTAGTATGTAAATATTGTACATATTAATAAAAATATAAATAAAAAAAAAAAAAAAAAAAAAAAAAATATAGGCAAAAGTTTATAAAGAGTTTTGAAAGAAATCCTTTGAAAACAAGAAAGGCCAACAAAAAAAACTTCAATATCATCGGCTGAATGATCCCAAACATTCGGGTCAACAGCCGTCAAGATGTCCCTGACTAAATTCGGTCAGTGCTACTTTTCCCCTGGGTGTGAGGAGCTTAGGGTAACATGTGACTAACTAACTTGGGTGAATGCACTGTCAACCATCACTAAGTGTTCAAAGTTGATTTAGGGCACGTGGAGGGACAGGCGTGTAAATAGCCGTGTATCTCTGCGGTTTGAGGACTTGTTACAATCTAACACCTGGATTGCGTGCTGATTCAAATTGCCTGCATTTTGTCTGTATAATTTTTGAATTGGGAATGGCGGTAGCGGACGGCGTATGGTGGACCAACTCTAGCACGTAAAGAAAAGCGGTACCTGGTTTTCCTTGTTCGGTCTCGAAGGTCTTCACAGGTGGTACCACCTGCCTCTCTGCCTGGTCTGGCGCGCCGATCACCTTCGTCTTCTTATGCACAAATTACACAGACGCGGTAATAATGATTATTATGAATTCCTGGAAAATCCCCAATGCTTACGGGACAATCAGGATTTTAAGGGTTTGCGGGGGATGATGTCTTCAGATTTAAGACACGCGGTGAGACGAGTGCACACAGCGAGCGCACTATGACATCTGGTCTATGATGGCCACTGATTCCTTCAAAATGGCGGTCTCACCAGCTTATCGATACATGCCTATAGTGGGTACACACACATACTCCGCGATGCTACTACCAACCAACTTGAAGCTGATGGGCGGTACTCGCCACACCATGCTCCCCGCCTTGAAAGGTCCAGGAGCTTTCAAAGCAGCTAATCTAGGCGGCGCGGGGGTGGTTCAAAAGCGGGGATGACATGTAAGTATTTGGTCTTTAGAGAGCACTAAAGGGAATCTAAGCAGCAGTCTGAAACACCATCACAATGATATAATGCTCGGGTTAATTATTACCTAACTCAAGAGAATGAAATTGCGGTTTGATTTGACTAAGATCATTCGAATTAAATTACAATTATATAATGGCGTGCCATTGAAAAATATACCTTACTATAAACTCTAAACTAAATTAAACTACGTATCACCTAATATTATTTTATTGGGTTGGCAAAGGGTACAACTTAGTGACAGGACGCTTATATGTACCTGCCGCGGTTTTTATTGAAGCGACTCGAATTACACCATCCGATCCTGGGAAAACTTCCTCTATGATACCTAACGGCCAGGTCAATGGAGGTACGTTATCTTGGCCCAAGAGAACAACAGTACCGATCTCTATAGGGCGATCGGGAGTGCACCACTTCTGGCGAACTTGCAACGTGTGCAAGTACTCAACTCGCCATTTGTTCCAGTAGGATAACACAAGCTGATCCAAAAGCCTTTTGCGGTTTGTTAGGTTTATGTTTTCTTCTGTCAATTCCGAAGAAGGCAAATACGTGAGTGGACTGGACATTAAAAAATGCGCGGGCGTGAGTACCTCCGGATGTGGGTCTGATGAAAGAACACCAAGCGGTCGAGAGTTCAAAAGGCCTTCAATTTGTACCAATACGGTCGAGAGCTCCTCATAAGTGAGAAGCTGTTTACCTATGACTCTAAACAAGTGAGTTTTAACACTCTTAATGTTCGATTCCCAAATACCTCCGAAGTGCGGAGCTCGCGGCGGTATTCTTTTCCACTCGATGCGTGATTTAAGAAGCTCATTTTTAATATCCGTTTGAACAGTTGAATTTAATAAGAAAGAATAAATATCGTCTAGTTGCGCCTTAGCGCCAACGAAATTGGTACCATTGTCTGAGTACATGACAGACACTGGACCGCGGCGGGAAATGAATCTCTTAAATGCGGATAGGAAAGCCTCAGATGTGAGGTCCGATGCAAGCTCGATATGTATGGCTTTAGTCACCATGCATACAAACAAACATAAATAAAGTTTCTGCGAACGTTGACCTCTACGTCGAATAGGTACGTAAGCAAGCGGCCCGGCGAAATCTACACCGGTGTGTACAAAGGCCTTAGCATCACGGACGCGGTATCCAGGAAGTTCAGCCATCTTGGGTACTGGATGCTTAGGATTTAGACGGAAACAAGTATTACATTTCCGACAGCGGGAACGTATGACAGTTCGGCCATCCAATATCCAAAACTGCTGCCTTAAAATGGACATCAATAACCCGGGGCCCGTATGGCAGTATGTATTGTGATAATGATCAATAATTAGATCGACTACGCGGTCGCGTTTAGGTAAAAGCGCGGGATGCTTGGCTTCATACGGTAAGTCAGATTTAGATAATCTGCCCCCAATACGTAAGATTCCGAAGCTATCGACGAAGACAGACAAACAGCGCAACTTCTTAGAAGGAAGTTCGCCTCCTTTAATTAAATTTAAATCATTAGAAAAATGTACACTTTGAACTATTCGAATAATGAAGTTTTCGGCGGTTTTAATGTTTTCGACAGAGCTATGACTATGTAGCCTGCGCGTAAATTTAAGAACGTACATAAATACACGTAACAATTTATTCCATGAGCAAACACGGTCAGCTATAGTATCTAAAATACGCGGTTCAGTATTGGATGTTTCTATAAGAAACGTCTTTGATTTAAACTCCGGCAATGTTTCACATTGAGTAGGGGAGAACTTTAAAGGCCACTCGCTCAGGGGCTGATGGAGCCATGTAGGGCCGTCCCACCACAACGAGTGTTCTATCAAATCCGATGGCAGCATGCCGCGAGACAGACAATCACTAGGATTCTCTTTCCCTGCCACATGACTGAAACATGCGGCAGGTATGTTTTCCTGTATTTGAGCAATGCGATTGCTGACAAAGATTGACCATCTATGGGGAGATGAGTGGATCCACGAGAGAGCTATGGTGGAGTCCGAGAAAGCGTACAAACCTACAATAGGTACACGAGCGGAGAGTTTGTCTTTGACCACGCGAACAAGCTTAGACAGAAGCAAAGCGGCGACCAGTTCTAATCGAGCAAGCGTTGTTATTTTAGCGGGGGAAACTTTGGACTTTGCACATAAAAGCCGGACGGTAATATGGCCTGTAGGGTTGGTAGTGTGTAAATAAATACAACAGCCATACCCACTAAAGCTGGCGTCGCAAAAGGCTACGATATTCACTACAGCTTCTCTAAAGACGCCGATATGACGAGGAACCTTTAGAGAAGAGAGTGAAGGAAAATCGCGCGTAAAAGCCGAAAACCGATTGACGATGGAGTCCGGAGGAACTTCATCCCAACCTATTTTAGCTAACCAAAGTTCCTTAATTAATATTTTCGCGTACAGCACAACGGGTGCTACTAGACCAAGTACGTCGAACAAGCGGGCAACTAGCGATAGAATCGCGCGCTTCGTGCATTTATTATCCACGGCGACTGTTGTCAAAGAAAAATAATCATCAGCGGGTTCCCAGGTTAGTCCGAGAATTTTGAAATTATGGACATGACTATCCATGCCAGAAAAATTAACTGGTAAGCGGTGAGACTCTGGGAGAATCTCCAATAAAGCGGGTGAATTAGTAGCCCATTTGACTAAGTCAAAAGAACCTACCTTCATTAAGTCAATTAAATCGCGGGATAGACGCATAGCAGTCTGTTCATCGGAAACAGAATGGACATAGTCATCCATATAAAACTGAGTTTCCACCAATTTAGAAGCCTCAGGAAAGCGGTCGCTATGCTCACACGCCAAGTTACGCAGTGTGCGCATCGCTAAATAAGGACTAGGCTTTAGTCCAAAGGGAACGCGGTTAAAATGAAAGGTGCGAATAGGCTCATTTTTGTTGAAGCGATACAAGATTCGTAAATATTTGCGGTGGTGCTCATTTACACCGATACGTAAAAACATTTGTTTTATATCAGCTGTCATCGCGACAGGGAACGTACGAAAATCAATTAATAACAAAAATAAGTCGGTTTGTAAATTAGGTCCGACATGCAGAATGTCATTGAGTGACAACCCTGAGTGCGTTTTGGCACTAGCGTCCAAAACCACTCGAATGCTGTCTTTGTCCGGTCTAATGATGGCGTGATGGGCTATATAGTAACCCTCTTCTGTCAATTCAGAGTCGGGTACCTCCGATAAATACCCTTGAGTTATATATTCCGCGATAGTTTTATTATAATTCTCGCGTAGGGTTGGCACTAACGTGAATTTACGTTCGAGCGCAAGTAGCCGCCGGTGTGCGACACCGCGTGAGCTGCCTAACTCGGAAGGTGCGCGCGCGAAAGGCAAATCGACAAAGTATCTGCCATCTTTAAATAAGACTGAAGAATTAAAATTGTTTTCACACTCCAATTCGTCCGGACTAATAAAACGTTGGGCTGGAATTTCCTCCAGCTCAAAGAACTTCTGCAAATTTGACTCGAGTTCAATGTCTGCAAGCGCGGTAAAAGAAGATATGTGTGTTATATCACTATCGTAACAATCAATATCACCCATCAGTACATAACCCAAAGTAGTCAATATAGCTGGGGGTGCGCGGGTGCCTGAGTCAACCCTATCTCCTGTGTAAATAAAAGGAAACAGCTGTGCTCCAAGCACAATGTCGATTCCGCCTGGTACGTTCCAGGACAGGTCGGCGAGCGGTAACTTATTTAAATATGACACGTTATTATCGTCATTTAATCTAATAAATCCAGTGGGAAGTTTATCTGTGATGCAATCAACGACTAACGCTTGTATATAATATTTAGTGTGAGAATTAATCCGAGATTCTATGTTGAGATGAACAAAGCCGTGTATAGGTTTCGATGTCATACCAACACCCTGTAAAGATGAATTGCGTAATTTAATTATGGGTAAATTCAAACGTTTACAACAGTCCGCAGTAATTAAATTATTTTGCGATCCATTGTCCAACAGACCTCTGATAACCACCTTACGTCTGCTGTCACTATAATATGCATATAATTGCGCGGTCGCTAACAAAACGGTTGACTCATTCGGTAAACAAGTACTGGCCGCAGCTGTGAGTGTTACGGAACTACTTGTAGCAGGTACCTGCTGTTCAAGCGATGATTCACCTTTTACTTCGGAGAAATGTAAAAGAGAATGGTGTGTCTTTTTACAAACTTTACATACGCTTCGTGATTTGCATTTGGTTAAAGAATGAGATAAACTTAAACAATTTATACAGCCACGTTTATTTTTAATAAATTCAAAACGAGCTTGCGGTGTACTAATATCTTTAAATCGCGGGCAATCAAACAGCCGATGCTCGACGCCGTCACTATCGCACAGCGCACACTTGCCTTTGGAAACCGGTTCGCTGCGCGAAACAAATGACTTTGAGCGACTATGAGCTAAACTAGGCTTGGCGCGCGGTTCCGTCTGAGAATTATTAGCGAGTGAGCGCTGGAGTACTTTAACATAGTCTTGAATAAATGCTACAAACTCCGTATATGAAGGTAATTTTTCCCCACTCACACGGCTTTCAAACTGTTGAACAGTTTGCGCGTCAACCTTTCTTAAGCCACAGTGTAATAACACAAAATCCAACAAGTCTGGAATGTCTAACTGCTTTAAGGCAGCGACCGACGCCGAATATCGTTCCACAAATGTATTGAGACTAGCAGCATTGCCGGCGCATCCTTTAATGTCCAGTATATTATTGAGATAATGAATCCCTAGACTACGCTTATCTTGATATCTTTTAACGAGACTGTTCCACAAAACGCTGTATGTATCACCTGTGGGAACAATGCCTGCTGTTAGTTTTAATGCATCATTTGTCAATTTACTGACCAAATACTGCACACGTTGCGAATCATTGAGATCAGTATTTAAATGAACGTTGCTGCGGAACATTTCATAAAATATGGGCCAATTTTCAGTTTTACCGTCGAATGATGGTAGTTCTATAGGCGGTAATTTTATGCGACTACCTCCGTTCGGCTCTGATGTTTTGCTGCTCGAAAGTATGAGATTACGTTTATACTTAATATGAGAATATAAGTCTTCAAAAGAATTTAGACTCGAATAATCGGGAGCGGTTTCGTCAATCTCAAACTGCAAGTCATTTATCTGTTCAATTATTTCTTCAAATTTGTTGTATTGTTCATTAATTGTTTCTGACAGCGCTAGGAAAGACTCATTTGAGCGCGAATCAAAGTTCGAGATGCTTCTGGAAGCATTATATAAGCGATTAACTCGCTCGAAAATGACTTGTTTTTTTAGCGGTAAGCTGAGCTAATTTAGCTTCTTGCTTACTGGTAGCCATTATAAGGCACTACACTAATGAAGTTATGTACGTAAAGTAATGACTTGTACTTATTTGTACTTAATATTACTGGTGCCTATCGTGGCTCGAGAGGACCAAACTTATGGAGGGACAGGCGTGTAAATAGCCGTGTATCTCTGCGGTTTGAGGACTTGTTACAATCTAACACCTGGATTGCGTGCTGATTCAAATTGCCTGCATTTTGTCTGTATAATTTTTGAATTGGGAATGGCGGTAGCGGACGGCGTATGGTGGACCAACTCTAGCACGTAAAGAAAAGCGGTACCTGGTTTTCCTTGTTCGGTCTCGAAGGTCTTCACAGGTGGTACCACCTGCCTCTCTGCCTGGTCTGGCGCGCCGATCACCTTCGTCTTCTTATGCACAAATTACACAGACGCGGTAATAATGATTATTATGAATTCCTGGAAAATCCCCAATGCTTACGGGACAATCAGGATTTTAAGGGTTTGCGGGGGATGATGTCTTCAGATTTAAGACACGCGGTGAGACGAGTGCACACAGCGAGCGCACTATGACATCTGGTCTATGATGGCCACTGATTCCTTCAAAATGGCGGTCTCACCAGCTTATCGATACATGCCTATAGTGGGTACACACACATACTCCGCGATGCTACTACCAACCAACTTGAAGCTGATGGGCGGTACTCGCCACACCAGCACGGCTTATCTCCTTCAACAAGGGCAATTGTGCAACAGTGAGCTAATTGACTTATTGAAGCCTGATTTCATCAGAATCTACAGTTAATTGGGGTTTGTGGCAAATGATTTAATTTTATGAATTGTATTAAATATATTGCAGAAAAACACCTAAGCTAAAGTGGGGGCTGGTCACGGAACGCGCCCGGAGAGATCGTCATTCACTAGATGCTTGTTAAAGTGAATCGCCATCGTGCGGTAAACCGCGGTGTTGTGACAATCTGATCTTGTTTGCGGGACCAACAAGGCCAGATATCGCACAGGATAGCTGAGAGGCTGTTAGGAGAAAGAAGGGGCCTATGCCTTTAAGTGTACTCAATGGGATAACAAAACAAAAACTTTTATTTGTTATGATAACCCCGTATTTACCGCAAAGAACCGCATATTGCAGTTGGGGATTTTTTACCACCACTTCTGCTCCCCAGCTGAAACAAATCGACGGGAATTTTGAAAAGAAGTGCTTATTCTTAGACTAATTTCAAAATTGCTATCGATGGTGAGTTTTATAACGTCCAAATAAAAAAGGTCAACACGCAAGCTATTTTCGTATACAATGGGGTCGGAAATAACTCGAGTTTTTTAATGGACCTTGACCCAATGAGCCTACATAAAAGGCATGTTTTTAAGTGTGAAGATTTAAAAAATAAATTGGCGGGGTGGTATTGCTACCCAAACTGTCTATTCACACGTAATGAACTAGATCAAACAAACTTATTTCCACTGGCTCCGTAGCTATATAACTACCAACTTAAGTGATAGGTTCGTTACTGCGAAATCTTAATTTCCCTAAAGATTGCACAGGTGAGTTGATCCATATACTCAAATAGATGTGGCCTACATAAACTGGATAGAATTTTCGCACGTTGACTCTGAATACCTACCCAAACCATGTTTTTCTGATGTTTCTTGAAGACAGACAGCATTGGGTTCATTTCTCAATTGTATATTGACCCTTGAGTCCTTGAGAGTACAAAAATGATAGCGAAGCTCGTTTTTAAGCAAGTGCAGACCGAATCTGATCACTCTAAAATGAAGTAGAAATACTTACATTAGCTTTGAAAATGTTTATCCATCATCCAAACTGATGGATAACATATTTCAATCCTATTAGTGTTCACATCACAAGGGTCAAGGTTGTTAGTTCAACACTACCAGCTCGGTAGTAAACATTAAACGTAGTGATTATATACTCTGTGGTTGGTAGTAGTTGAAGGCCCAAGTACTTACTTGGGCCTTCGTAGGCAAATCCACGTTGGCCCCATCGCAAGTTGGGCCTTCGTAGGCAAATCCACGTAGGCCATCAGTTTTGGGCCCAACCCGCAAACTGCCCGCCAATTGTATGCATTTGCCAACTAACCAGAGGTATGTGGCCCAACTAAATGCCAACAAAAAATGCTACTAGGGGGATTAATCCAATTCATCAATACAAGTTCTGTATGTATGTGTATGTTGTGATCGCATCTCCCAAGCAATGTTCACTCAGTTTACCATAGCCTTACCTCTTACGTGTCCAGGTGTCGAGAGGCAAAGTGCACTTAATTGCAATACTGTCGGGAGCTCGGGATAACTCGGGGAACTTCGGGACTGTCACTTTCCTCGAACACGGAATTACAAGCACGTTACAAGTGTGTATTCGTTATGCAATCCTGGTGTAGGTGAAATGAGTTTGTATACGCAGTAGAGATAGTTTCAAGATATTTCTTGCCGAGTTTGAATAAGCTTTTATTTAAGGTTTGATATGAGAACTGCTGCAGAGTTTACAAGTTATACCTTGGTTTCTAAAGTCTATTTAAAGTATTAACTTGAGTTTAACACTTACTAATGCAACCATTTTTATGCATTAGAAAAAAAAAATAACGGAGTAAGCATACTAGCAATTTCTAAACTACATACTTAGGTAATGCAAAATTGAATTGAATTTTGACTTGTTTATCCCGTTTCAAACAGGTGTTAAAGGCGAGGTAGTTGGTTTGTCCACACTTCGTAGGGATATGATATTCAGAAAACAGAAACCGTGTTCTGCTACGTCGAGTCCTAAAAACTATTGTTTTGCAAACATGGCGATAATTACCTACGATTCCTTTTCTGTGTACGTCGAGTTTGGTTTACTAAAGGCAAACACAACTTTTTGGTAAACAATTCCACACCCTAAAATACATTACACTTACAGTACAAAACAATCTGCGCGTAGTATATTAAATTAAAGGTTGATTTGTAGGCGGGCGCAGTCACGTGACATTTCCACGCTGTCACGTTTACCACACTATTATACGTCTCGGGCGTCAGCGACGTTCATTATACCACCCTTTTATTACCGTATCGAACGATAAAATCTCTAATCTCCAACATTAATCGACATCAACACCAACTAGAAGTTAGCACATCGATAAAATTTACCTTAACGCACGCAATTTAATTTACAAGCGACATTTCGTCCTTTGCTCAATTAGCGTGCGTGTCTTATTTTGATTCGAAATTTCAATAATATCCCCCTAAATGCACAGCCTTGGTAGTTTTACATATTGTGACGTACGTGTTTAGCTCATAACAATTATTACGAATTTAGGCTGTACCTATTGAAATACATTAGTGGTTATTATGTGCACGTTTATTTAATAATGGCATAATAGCAACAACATTTGCAAAGATATCATACAAATACTTGGTATTTTATAAGTTCTGTAACGCTGAAAACGTGTTTTAATGCCCTTAAGGCGATTACACGAGCTAAACGCGAGTTTTATAATTACTAAAAGTATATGATTCACTGCTATAAACAAGACCAGAAAAATACATGATGTTCTTCAGGATATGTGCTAGCATGATACTGTTTTGAAAACATAATTCAATTAATTTGGCTCGATAAAAAGAAATCACGAACTTACCTCTAAAAATATCTTTCAAACAATAAAAAACATACTAAAATCCTAATATGCATGCGATCATTCTGATTTTTTGACAAATAATTCTACAAGCAATATATTAGCATGATACTGTTTTAGTTTTTAAATCGAATCAATATTTTTTTTGTAAATTGATCGAAACCACTCATTTCGCGCTATTTGGCCAGTGGCTGACGTAACAACCACTTTGTAGTGCAAGCTGATTAAAACTTTATTCTAACAGCATTTCAAACGAAGTTTGAACCACCACAAATAGAGTTGCTAATTTAGCTCGTCTGAGCGCCTTAAAGCTAGAGAACAATAACTTCGGAAATTAACTCCATTAATTTCTTGAATATTAAACTATTTGTGAATGAACAATCACGTCACAATAAGCAGGGCAGTAAAATGCTAACGGCATTATTACATTACAAATAGTAATTATTACGTCTACTATACTATTATTCAATCATAAAGCTTTTAATATCTCAGAATACATAATAATATGAACCCGAACAATGAGGAACACTAACACCTGACCTATTTAACACAGACCAATGTGAAAATACAATGAACCACTGGGAGTTCAATATGCTCAAAACTGGCGAAATACTATCGAACTACTATTCATATACCTACATTTGCCTACCCCTCTTGGATATACAGGCGTGATGTAAACAGGTTTCAAGAAATATCGAATAAAAAAATGAAAAATTTGTATCGAATGGGATTTATTTCGATGATTGCTGTGCGATTTAATAACGATTTACATAAAATGCCTCGTAGTCAGTTTTTGTAGGATCCGTAGTCTCAATCTATTAGCGTACGTAGTAAGTGTATGGGGCTGCGTAGCTGTAGGCAGAATAGGGGAGCGCATAGTCGTACGCGCTGTACGCGGAGTACGCGACGGGAGCGGTGTACGCAGCAGCTACGGGCGCGGTGTACGCCGCTGCAACGGGGTACTCAAGCACCAGGGGCTTAGGCTTGGCTGAAGCGAAAGCCAGGAGAGCAGCGAACAACACCTGGAAATAGATTATTTTATTATATTAGTCGAACAACAAGACGTGATACAAGAATCTTTTTGCGCTCGGATGACGTTGACGAGTGCTGTAAAATTTTGATGTGAAATATATTGAGAAACCAGTATGGCTGCGTGAGTTCCAATTTTGACCTTATTGGTTCATTAGAGGTAAGTATATTAAAACATCGTGAGGAAACCGGCATGTCCTAGAACCAAAAATTCTACCAATCCGCACTGGGCCCGCGTGGTAGATTTCCCATTCCCTCTCATTGAGAGGAGGCCGTGTCCCAGCAGTGGGAACATTACCTATAGGCTGATGATGATGATATTATTACAAAAGAATTGCTGCTCCATGAGAAATTGAACCACACTGATAAGAATACTAACGATTTTTCTACAATTGTTTGTAAAAATAATCTTTCTAAATCATAAAAACAATTCTCTGAATGTTAACGTTCTAACTAAAGTTTAGAGAATGGTATGTACTCACGTATTTGAACATCTCGACGTTGATTTTGTTTTGTTGAGAGATGTAGGAAACTGTAGGACACAAGATCCGATGCACAATGATAACCAGACAATCGGGACTTCTTTTATATCAGTGGTCAAGTGTCCGAGAATGCGTAGTATGGTAGTGTAACCGGATAACGCCGGAATATCCTCCTTTAGCCCATTAAGCAGTATGGGCACGCGCAGACGCGCAGCCTTGTGTCGTGTGGACGACGACCGCGGCACTATTTATTAGATCAAGGACTTACATAGTGGGCACTATTTCTAAATACCATAATACAAGAACAACTTGAGAAATTCATAAAAATACGGACACGGTTTTTAGTAGTTACACAAGATTGTCAGCGTCGTAAAGTTTTCCGTTTTTTGTCCTACTTTAGTTAAAGTTACCCAAAATGTCTGGCTTGTTTTAGTGTACAAACTCAACGGAAACTAACTTTCTGAGTGTTTTGGTAAAATGATTTGTATTTTCATGAAAACCTATTTGAAGCGGGTTCATCCACCTATCATTTTCAAAACCTAGACTGTAATAAGTTTAAGTTAAATTTTAGAAATATGAAAGGAGAATTTGATTTCATGGGAGTGTCAAAACGAAAATTCCAGTTGAAAGATTTATTTTTGTATCTTATTGTGATGTCGTGACGTCAATTCGTGAATTAGGCGACGATCCTCGTGGGGGTTAGAGTATGATCCTCTTGGGGACCTTGACGCGCGGCAGCTTGTTGTACAGGATGATGGGGCGTCGCCGGTGGTGGTGCACCAGCGTTCGCCTGGCGTCGCCAAGCCCCACACCCATCACACACGCCACGAATAAGAGGAGCCACTGGGAAAGAAAGGTGTTTTGTGATTAAATGATCTCATTATATAACCACATGTACAATCATAGAGTAACCTTAAAAAGTCAATGACAAGATGGCCGCGGCGAAGGTGACATTCTATCGGCTGTACTATGATGGAAAAGTAACAAATAAGTAAATAACCAAAAAAAGCTAAGACGTTGTAGATTACTCCTTGACTACGCCTAGAATTTAGCGAATCCTTAGGGATTCACGAAATTGTCCAGGATTTCATTATAATTTAGAGAACATAGATGTATACAACTACACACATTGACACAATATTACGCAACAAGGATTGCAGACAATAAAATTAATTCTTGAAGATGTATCTGTCACCGTAAAATTGTCAAACACATTATATTACAATATAACGTGTTTCTCTCTAGCGATATTGTAAACTCTCGAAATATTGTCAACTGAACATACAGAAGAATCTCTACCCCATAATCGGGACTTGGGACACACCCCCGTTAGGTTAGTTAGGTTCCTTTAAACCCTGCACTCGGAAAAAGGGCTCCGTCGAATACGCTTTTTAGGGGAATATAAAGTGTTTTAAGGTTAGGTTATATAGGGTGACTGGTAATTAGTGTACGAAACTTAAATACGTGAATGTACTGAACAGCTGATTATTGTTTCGCTATTTCAGGTGTGGTCCCATAGTAAAAGTTGTTTGTTATCAGAAACATAATCACGTGTTTAAGTATCGTACACTAATTACCAGTCACCCTATATTAATCGGTATTTCTCAGGAATGGTACATTATCTTTTCATGGGAGTGGTACCACTGGGCAAGGTGGACCCCTCCTTCCCTCCACACCACGTGAGTTGACTACCATCCCATGCATTTCACGAAAAATAATGCGTTTTATTGTAAGCAGTATGTTCGTTTGACAATATTTCGAGAGTTTAAAATATCGCTAGAGAGATTACAATTTATCGTGTTCGACAATTTTACGGTGACATATCCATCTTTTTGAGGCAAATTATATTCAGGCAGATGTCTAAAATATCTTTTCTCGCTACTGTAAGAAGAATATATAAAATAATTAGTTACTAAACTCTGGATCACTACGAGGTCTCTCTAACTTTGTGAAGTTGTTGTCAAGTATTAAAGCATTTACCTATACCTACACCGTGTATATGAAAGGTGTATATGAACGCAAAATAAAGAAATATGTTCCTTTAACGATTTTTTCAGTTGGTACAAATTCACAACACAATGTATCGGTAAAAAAAAAATATGAACGGCCCCATGGCAACTAATAGAATTTCCTGTCTTATTTCTTGGATTCCTTTCTCGTTTCAGAAGATGTTTTTGACCTGCTATTTTCAATGGACCTGATGGTTCCATCTAGATTGGTGACAAGACAGCTAGTCTATTTTATCAAGGTAGGAAGAAAACTGGAGTCATTTGATGATTTCCAATCCGAAAAAAGGTCCAATAATGCAGTTTAATAATAAGTAAAACAAATAAATACTTACTGCTTTAAGTAACATCGTCACAACCATGCACAAACTCAGCGATACGAAACGAAAAATCATCTTATATACCGTATTAATTACTAGAACTTGTTAATTTGATCTAAGATGTGTGCAGCCCGTACTGTGACAAATTAATTAGGCCTGTTTCAACACTCATTAATTACTAGATCGATAAGCTAGGTTTAGTAAATCAATCTTGATTGTAACGCCGCCGCCGGCGGCAACGTCGAATATTTGTATAAGTAAATAATAAATATCGCTGAACAATTTACACACAGCACCACCTAGTGCCACACTAAGCAACGAGGCTTGTGTCGTGGACACCAGATAGTTGATATACTACATAGATACTTTTTGTTTGTAAATACATACTTATCTATATCTTATAATATAAAAATGAATCGCAAAATGTGTTGGTAAGCGCATAACTCAACAATGCCTGGACCGATTTCACTAATTCTTTTTTTGTTGTGTTTGTTATTGTCAGGAGAAGGTTCTTATGAAAAAAAAATGTAGTAGTAGGTAGGTAGTAGTAGGTAGGTAGTAGTAGGTAGGTAGTAGTAGGTAGGTAGTAGTAGGTAGGCAGTAGGTGACAGGACAACGTCTGTCGGGTCGTCTAGTATACATATAATCATCCATGACAAGAAAAGAAAGAAAGATGCTCCCCCACCGGGGCGTCATGAAATCGATTCTTTTATTGTTACATTACATGCGAATCTGTAATGTAACATCACAAGAGTCGATTATGAGCATTACATTACAGGCGAATGCTCTTCCGTCGGTAGCTTCTATACAAAGTGGAAGGGAGAGCGGTTATCACGTATTCAGTACATTTTTAATATGAGTTTTCTACCGCAGACGTAGTGGTCCGCGCTCTTATTGAATTTTGTTACTGAATTCTTACAATCTACGATCGTGCTCCAACATTAGACACGTTACATTTTTACGTCACGTTACGTTTTTAGCAAGGTTTTTGAAAAAGTAATGCTTGATCAAATGCTCTATCATTTTAACACCAACAGAATCTTACATGATGAACAGTATGGTTTCACCAAGGGACGTTGTACAACTGACGCCGGTGTATCCTTATTAAAGCACATATTTACTGCGTGGGAAGAGTCCCAAGATGCCATAGGAATTTTTTGTGACCTCTCCAAAGCGTTTGATTGCGTAAATCACGACACATTACTTTTGAAACTTGAGCATTACGGACTGGGTAAACTTGCACTTAGTTTGGTAAGATCATATTTGAATGATAGACAACAACATGTTCAGATAAATGGTGTTAATTCACAGGGTTTAAAAATAAAAATGGGGGTTCCACGAGGCTCAATATTCCTCTTTCTAGTATATATGTCACCGTAAAATTGTCAAATACGTTATATTGTAATATCTCTAGCGATATTGTAAAATCTCGAAATATTGTCAAATGAACATGCGGAAGTATCTCTGCCCCTATAATCGGGACTTGGGGCACCCCCCCGTTAGGTTAGTTAGGTTCCTTTAAACCCTGCACCCGGAAATAGGGGCCCCGCGAAGCGGTGCTCCGTCGACTGCGCTTTTTTGGGGAATATAAAGTGTTTTAAGGTTAGGTTATAATTATCGGTATTTCTCAGGAATGGTACAATATATTTTCATGAGAGTTGTACCACTGGGCAAGAGGGACCCCTCCTTCCCTCCACACCGCGTGAGGTGACTACCATCGCAAGCATTTTACGAAAAATAATGCGTTTTGTTGTAAGCAATATGTTTATTTGACAACAACAAATAAACATATTGCTTTTTTACAATATCGCTAGAGATATTACAATATAACGTATTTGACAATTTTGCGGTGACATATATAAATGATCTACCCTATTTATTGAAAAACCAACCTCAAAATATGGTGTTATTTGCTGATGAAACTTCCCTGATTTTTAAGATAAACAGACGGGCACAAAATTTATATGTCGTGAATAATGCCCTACTTCAGGTCCAAAATTGGTTCACAACAAACAATTTGGTATTAAATGAAAAAAAACCAAATGCATAAGATTTGCTTTACCGAATGTTAAGGGTAGTGATTGTGATATATTATGTCTTACGGTATTTTGTTATGGGGACGGGCTGCAGATATTGAGTCTATATTTATTCTGCAGAAAAGAGTTTAAAAAAAACAATTCAGTATAGGTTTGTTGAAGCTTAATGTGCAAAGTATTTTTTTGCAAATTTATGACTAGGAAGGTAGAAATTCTTAGTGGATTTACATTTTTTATTATTCAAAAAAATACTTTTACAATGTAAAACAGAAAAAAATATAGGAAAAGTTATCGGGAAACAAAAGCAAAAATTAAAAATTTTACTCGAATTGCTGCCCGCGATTTCTGATACATGCCCGATATATTTTACTCATTTCCGTGATGGTAAGACAAGCTTAATGTCTTAATAAATGACTGAACAAGAATTATTGTTTCTTTTTTTTAATTAAACTCTTCTTTTGTCCTTATATAATTATCTTCATTGCACTTGATTATTTTACCTCTCGAGCTATTAGCGCCCGCGCTACGCTTGGGCGCCAAACCCCGTCTCGGGACTAAATAAGTTACTTTCACCACTAGGATAACAATGTACTATTTATTTCTGCTGAATTAGTAATTGTAACTCGATTTTTATAACTTATACTTAATATAACATTTAAATAAATAATTTACATAATAACAATAATTTATTTAATTAGTTAGTAACTTTCTTTCTCCTTTTAATATTAATTCATGTAAACCGCACTTCATAGAAAAATGTTTGTGACCACTGTCAGTAGGTAAAGAGGTCATTGTACGAATTTCTTCGTGCTCCGCGACCGGACTTTACCACAAAACATAATTTTTCATCCAAAAAAAAGAAGTCGTTTCCCAGCAATAATTTTTGCGTAAAGTTACTTAGTATGATGTACAGAATGCTTGGTTGACGGCTTCGTGATGAGGTTGTTTACAACCTGTATAAATTTTTATGTGCGTTCTGAAAAAGTTGTTATTTTGATATCACAAACAGACACTAGAATTTACCAGAATTTTATTTATTTGTAATTTTTTAAACGTTTTCTGATTCATTCATTCGGAGGAAACCAACGTCCAGCATTAGAGTTAGCTGGTTTGACGATGAATATAATTACTTTGCGGTCGCGTCGTGTCACGTCGAGACAACTAGGTATATTACTATATTACATAGTCGGTTTCCGTTTACATCTTTCGACGGTTCACGGTGTTTTAAGTATCAAAGGAGGTGTCAAGTTCATTATGCCCACTGATACTATACAGGAATCACCAGACAGGGAATTGACGGAATAAACAGATTTCCACACTGATTCTGAATTCAGCAAAAGTAAGTCGGGCACTAAATGTGATTTGTCTTGGTAATGAATAGGCGAATTTATTATTCCAGACAGGTATAACAAGGCTGGTTCCTTAAATTAAAAGCATACAAATTGTTATTGGCGCATACGTAGCCCTACTATTAATTTTTAAGTTTTACTCAATCGTGCGTCGCTCAAAATGTTCTCGTAAGTATTTGTATTTTTTTTTAAGTATTCCCACGAGTTTGTTACCTACAATATACAGGATGATTGGTGATTGGATACTGTTCTTGAAAAGGTTAGTACTAGACCCAATTTGCAACCATTTTAATCCCGATAAGTTGAGGTCCAAACTGGGTTGATTTGGATTTCCATCGCGAAAGTTTCTTTTAGTTATTACACCAGATCGACTAGTAATTATAAAAGCTACAACGAACAACTGCTAAGCGAAAGGCAAAACGACACATCTCTTTGTCAAAAACAATATCGTTTTGAAAAGATTTACTCACTACCTATTGTTTTGATACTTGCAATAAATTAGATGTTTTAACGCCAATAAATAATGTCACGAAGATAGCTCCTAAAGCTGTCCCTTGCAAAATTCAATCTTTTTACCCTTTTTAAAATTGTAATTGAATATTAATGACATCAATGTACACACCAGATCTGAACTCGACTTCACATATTGTCGATTGCAGCAGCTGAAATTTTCTTTTTTATCACCAATTCGACACCCATGACGGAAAAACCAAAACAATTTCCTCGGGGCCATCTTGGACTTCATTTTGACCAACACTGAAAAACAAATTAAGAATGAAAAAAACAGCGATCCTTACTATTTTCCTCAACTCAGCTCACAGTTTAAGTACTAACAAGCGTGATGATATGTTTACTCCACAGAGTATACCTCAGTGACCACCAAGTCGCGTAAAACGTACATTTATTTGTTATTCGGTTGATCAAAATAGTTTGATTGGTATAGAACCAACCCGTCATTCTAACGGCATGGCAGTGTGGCGGCTCACGTGTGTTTTACAATATCAGAGCTTGTATAACATTTAAGAAGTTTTTAAATAGTGTTCCTGTACGTACAATTGACTTACATTTAATTCCTAATGTCATATTTGAAAAACGAGAGGAGCTTGTGGCTAAAAGCGCCGCTCGGGTCAATCTTTAAGTTAAGCCGTGCTTGCCAAGGTTGATCTGTGGATGGGTGACCACCCTCACAAACCGAGTTTCCTCCGTGCCTCGGAAAGCACGCTAAGCTATTGGCCCCGGCTGTCATTTGACCATCTTTGACAGTCGTTATAGGTGGTCAGTGGCCCAAATAGTCTGACAGCCAGTCTTACCAAGTGGTATCGGATTGACCAGTACCTATTAACTGGGTTGTAGAGGTCAGATAGGCAGTCGCTCCATTTAAAATACTGATATTCAACTGTATCCGGTTAGACTGGAAGCCGAAGTTGGGAAAAGGCTAAGCAGATGACGGTGACGTCAAATTTGAAAAAAGTTAATCAAATTAAAATTCACCAACCAACCTGACGTCACGATGGCGGCTCACTTTAAAATGACGTTACTCGTAGGTACGACACGTGTATCACGTACATATGACACGTACATTTAAATAGTTAATTTTTTGATCTATTTGGAAGTCATACACCCGCGGTTCTGTCGGATACTATTGGAACAATTTATATTATCAATTAAGCGTAGGTATATTGGAATTGAATAACACTCATAAGTATAAACCAACGTGTGTTTTCGTGTCTGTGTGTCTGCAATTGTGTTAGAGAGACAAGAGTTCTAGTTAAGTACATAAAAGATAAACGCGCTTAATTTGTTTTATTTTTTATTTTTTACACAGTTGATGATTTGACTAGATCTGTATTCGTACGTAACAATCAATCAAGGAATGAGCAGGCACGTGCTGGGGCAACGAGGCCTAAACGTCTTCGACACCCGAGAAGCCTATGCTTACCTAACCGTTTTGTTGATAACTGTTTTTTTTATTAAATATTTGATCAAGTATACTTTGATTTTACGTAAAGCGATGTAGGTACGTATGAAAGAAACGATTCTCAAATACTTAATTCACATTTTGATTTCCAAAAAAACCGGCCAAGTGCGAGTTGGACTCGCGCACCGAGGGTTCCGTATAAACTTTTCGATAATTTGTTTTTAAACTACATATTATGGTTTTCAGATTTTTTCCTTTACATGTGCTGTAAGCTTGCTTTTTGCCAAATATCGTGATTTTAGGTCAACGGGAACTACCATATAGGTTTTCGACCCAAAACCTGTAGGGTACTTCCGGATGACTTAGAATGGTCAATTCTGGTCTAAAGCAAAGTCTTATAGCATAAGAAAAATACCGAAAAATAAAAAAAAGGTTGAAAATTAAGGTAAATTTTGGTACTTACAAGTTTTTGCGAAAATCTAAAGCCCATATCTTATTATAGTGTTGACTCAGGACCTTGATTTTATACAGCTAACAGGGACTATAGACCTCAGTATACTAACTAAATTACATAACTGGTATAATTTTTAATTTGCTAGGTCCACCCTTTCCTGACAAAATCGGTGGTGACACACGGACAAACAGACGGATAGACGGACAAAAGAGTGATCATAAGAGGGTTCCTTTTATACCTTTTAAGGTACAGAACCCTAAAAATACTCACTTTTGCATAAACTTATTTTTTTTTCACAAACAGAACAGGCGACTAACAATAGAAGATCAAAAGTTTTTGATGGTTAATGAAATTGTCGCCCTCTATCAACATTTTTTTGTTATTCTGCAGCATAGCTCGATACTAATTAGATGACGAGAATAGTACATCCCACCAAAAACATTCTGTAAAAAACTAGCCAAGTCTCCATGGAGCTGCTTGTTTATCTCTAAAAAGTAATGAAATCTAGACAAAGTCGTGCCAAGGCTAAGGTTCCTTACTGCAATTTCTTTATTATTTATAGTTAATGTTGTGTGACTTGGCCGTTGAACATTAATTTAGTTTTCGCGTAATGTTATATCTATTGTTACTACAAAATTGACTTGTAGGTACCCACTAACGTATAAAGAATGTTCAACGGCCAAGTCACACAACATTAACTATAAATAATAAAGAAATTGCAGTAAGGAACCTTAGCCTTGGCACGACTTTGTCTAGATTTCATTACTTTTTAGAGATAAACAAGCAGCTCCATGGAGACTTGGCTAGTTTTTTACAGAATGTTTTTGGTGGGATTTCACTTCTTTTTGTGGAAACGTGGGGCATATTGATTTATTTTATTAGATTTTCTTATTTGACACAGTTTTTTTTCTTTTTAGGAGTAGTTTTTTTATTATTACAAATCTTTCTTTTCTATTTTTCCGGTTCAGATTATTGTATACAGTAGCAACAGTTTTTCGTATGGCCCATTCGCGTTCATTATTTATTCTTTTAGACGGTTTAATTTCTGAAAGATCGGCGCGGTATTTACGCCTAACCCGGTTGTATTCGGTGATCGCTGAAGCTTGAGCTTTTATACTCTTGAAGTCAACATTTATGAGGTGCACCACATGAAGATATTGGTTACTCGTGAAAGCACCACGTAGGCTTAGCCACAAGAGAATATGGAGGTGCCAATGTCCATGAGGGCATTTTTTAGACTTATCCTTGGCTCTTGTGAATTGTTAGGGCATACGCCACACAGCTTGGGAATATTTCTCTGTACACGTATGCCCGGGGTATGATCTCAAATTTTGACTTAATAGGCAATAATTCGTGAATCAAATTATTAGCGAATTTTCGAAGTACTGTTTCTTCATAAAATTCCTAACCTATTCAAATCTTCGAATTGTTATAATAACAACCTGCTAACCTTAGCAAACCTCACGAAATAATAAGCGAAATCAACGAAATGCAAATAATCCCTCCTAATCCCTAGTAAACGTTTTCAAGCGCAGTAGGAGAATGTCGTAAACGACTGTAACGCGGCCGGTTGCCACTTCGCCATATAAGGTTATCGGAAAAACAAACGTAAGCGCGTTTTAAAATACAGTCAGCGCCATCTAGCGACGTTTGCGGGTATCACCGCCACTCTTAGTCCAATGCATTATATTTTGACAAAATTTTGAGCGAATTTAATCATCATCATCAGCCTATTAATATTCCCACTGCTGGGACACAGGCCTCCTCTCTATGCGAAATTAATATTTTAGTGTAATTTGTTTATTTAATTTGTGTAATGTTCGAGTAGAATAAAGTTAATCGTTCGACTATTTCTTCTCGTAAACTTGTAAGTATAAGTATAAAAGCCAGTCTAGTCTTATCCAGAGTTTTCCTTCAATTTTATTTATATGCGTATTAAAAGCAGAAGGGGAGGCATTCGCCCAGCAGTGGGACGCTATAGGCTAGATTAAATTAGAAGATGTGTCCCACTACGCTGGATTTTTGCAATGACAGTCGATTTTTTTTATGTACCAATAGTAGAAGGGGGCATTACCATATCTGTACTTATATAATATTATAAAGCAGAAGATTTTGTTTGTTTGTTTGGTTGAACGCGCTAATCTCAGGAACTACCAGCTCGAATTGAAATTTTTTTTTTGCGTTTGATAGTCCATTTATTGAGGAAGACTATAGGCTATATGACATCACGCTGTGACTAATAGGAGCGAAGCAGCAATAAGAAATGTTGCAAGCGGGAAATTCACGCGAACGAAGTCGCGGGCAGAAGCTAGTCTCTAATACAGCTGAGACCAGCTGAGGGTTCTTCATCAGATACTTCAGACCTTCGATTTTTGACATCAAATGAAGCGGCCCACTAAGTTGAATATTTTTTGTAAAGGCGGTATGTCGATCTCTCTAATAGTTTGGTTAGGCTCTTGTGTTTTCTAATCAGGGTCACCAGGTACTCCAGATCTTCGATTATCCTAGTTTTTATAGTTTTCCCTTTATGTGGCCATTAAACCCTAACTCTGTACCAAATTTCAGCTCTCTGAGTTTATGGGAAGTACTAGTTCTATTTTGATGATCATGAGTGAGTGAGTGAGTGAGTGTCATAAATGCGAAACTTTGCTTTCGCTTAACTTCGGAACTAAATGACCTACAGACTTGAAATTTTGGATTTTAAGTATGTGATTATAGCTTACTGGATGACGAAAATTTCTGCGTTCTGGTCTTATCCAGAGGTTCTCAAATAGGGGCCTGAAAATGCGGCGAAATGGTTCCAGTAAAGGATGGTACGGCAGTGTTTGCTTCGCGCTCGACTTGGTGGGGGCACTGCCGTGCCCCCAGATTTTGATACAAGTGGAGAAAGTTTGTTATTGTATTACGAGGCGGAATTAACACACAAGCCGTAGGCAAGGGTGTTTTTGAGCTGAGAACTGCAATAACAAATGTCCACGTGTATCAAACGACGTTTTTCAATACACTTTTAAATAAATAAAATAAAAGAATGAAAAATATTTGTTTCATGAATTATTACGAGAGTATGATTTTTTTTTTCGCGCTATAAGAGAAGCAAATGTATGAAGCCGTTATATACCCTAATATAACATTAGTTTTTTTACATGTTATGAATTTAGAACACAAATAAATGCTAATTTGTTTATAAAAGTAAATATGTGTTAGTTTTAAATAATCATGTTTATCTATGATATTGAATTTATAAACACAATTTGAATATTCAAAAAATGTTTACACCGTAACTTACCTATAGACGCATATTGCTTTACCGAAATTAAAAAAATCATTTTCAACTATCGGCATTGAACCAATTTGGACTAAGTATAGGTATAGTTATCTATGACAATTTTTATTCCCTCACACGTGTTGGAAAACTGACAAAAAACGCACGTGTGTGAAATACATTGCATGTTGAACTTAATCATAGTGCGACAAGAACCAGTTTTCGAGGAAGCGTAATGTGTACTGAAAAAAACTTTCTAGTTACTTCTAAAGGTGTGAAAACGGATCGCCAGTCATACTCGTCACGTTATGGGACTAGATCCTCACAATAGATGCATCGTCCTTCGTCAGCGCTATAAAGATCCGTCCGGACACTCGGTGAACATCATTTAGCAAAGTGTTGCTCAGTGACAACCACCTCCAAAATGTTCAAATTGGTGAGTTAAATATTACATAATTTTTCGCCAATTTTATAAAATCAGTGTTTTTAGGGAATAAGTCATTTTTGTGCTACAAGAAATGGATTTAGACCTATTGCCTTGGTTCGTGGATTAACAAACTACTACCTACACATAAATTGAAACTCCTGATTTTTTATTTTCTACCGAATGGGCCGTGGGCATGTGGGACGAGTTGGTGAATTACTCCAGTGAACGATTAAAGTCTTGAAATTCGAGTATATTGTTTTGTCACAACAATTTATTTCATGACTGCCGAAAGCTGAAGTCCTGTCCAAAGTGTTTGTAGAATTACGAAAGGTTTTTGAAAACGATTGCCACAAGTCTGGGCCCTATTTAATTTATATGCTCACTACTTGTGACCTTCTTCCGCTTGAAATCAGTTTTAAAAAAACATACTTTCCTATTTGAATTCGATTTTGTTAACAATTTCAGGAGTTTTTTTTTTTGCTGGGAACCCTTATCATTTTTCTTAAATAAAAGTGGCATCAGTTAGTCCTTGTAACATCAGCTATCTATCAGTTAAAGTTCCCTCAAAAATGGCCAAGCCGTTTCGGAGATTAGCCGGAACAAACAGACCGATAGCTAAAAAAGGGGAAAAAGTTTTTTTTGTTATAAGTACCGTATATAATTTCACATCATCATCATCATCATCATCAGCCTATAATGATCCCACTGCTGGGACACGGCCTCCTCTCAATGAGAGGGAATGGGCTATAATCTACCACGCGGGTCCAGTGCGGATTGGTAGATGTCACATGTCTTCGAATATTTGGTTCTAGGACATGCCGGTTTTAATTTCACATGCATGTAAAAAAAAGAAATATCTCGTAAGCATGCTGGTTTCCTCACGATGTCTTCCTTCTCCGAAGCAGGTGATAATTATACAAAACACACATGAATCCGAAAAATCAGAGGTGCGAGCCTTGGGTTCGTACTCGAGACCTGACTTGACCAAGTCAAGTCAGGTCCCTAGTACGAACCCAGGCAGTCCGATGGTAATTAATACCCTAGGCTATCACTGCTTTTTTGTCACACGGTCACACAGTCAAATTTCTACTCTGCTACAGTAACTTCTAGAAAACTTTTAGAATACTCCTCTAAACACTCCATCTTCATCATTTTATTACTCCTAATTGTAGTATTACAAGTGTTCAGAAGTTACATATCTATAAAAAATGTTTCAGCTGTGAAACTGCTTCATTTTTGCATAAGATGAGGACTTCACTCATTACCGATGCTTAACTTACGTGGCCGTGAACAAGGATGTGCTTCATCATTACTTCGGCACTTGTTTAAGAATACAATGTCACAGAATACTTTGTTTGCCCAAGGATGTAATTGTTTAGTCATGGCTAATTAGCTGGACATGCATAACAATTTTGATTTAAATAAATTAAGTTGCCATTAGAAAGATGTTCTACTTCTAAGGCAAAAAGTAATGTCAATCATTTAAAAATACTTATTTGTTGCTGCAGGTTTAAATAATTATGGACTCATTTCTTTTAATTTTCAACTATAATGATTTAGGCTACATAATATATTGAGAAGTAAAAGAATTAACAGGGGAGAATGGAAAAAAAAAGCCGGCCAAGAGCGTGTCGGGCCACGCTCAGTGTAGGGTTCGTAGTTTCCGTCCGTCACAATAAGTGTTCAATCCAATCCGTTTTTAATCATTCTTTTTTTGTTTGAAAAAAGATACGTTCGGGATAGTAAAATATGTAAACGAAGTTAAAAAAAATGCATGCAGAATGCGATTATACTACAAACTTAGTCCAGAAATTATTTTGTACAACTTTTTGTCTTTTTTGTACAAAAACTGTTGTTTCCATCCAAGTTCAAAATGATTTTCCTAGAAAGTCCTTATAAATTTTCATATTTTCTAAACTTATGGTTCAAAAGTTAGAGGGGGGGGGACACACATTGTTTTTTTAGTTTTGGAGAGATTATTTCCGAAATTATTGACATTATCATAAAATGATTTTAGTAAACCCCTATTCATTTTTAAATACCTTTCCAACAATATATCACACGTTAGGGTTGAAATTACAAAAAAAAATCACTTCCCACTTTCCATATAGGGGGCTGCTACCGTAATAAAACATTTTTTTTTAAATTTTAATTTTACCACTTTGTCGGCGTGATTAATACACATATTGGTACCAAATTTCAGCTTTCTAGTGCTAACGGTCACAGAGATTAAGCAGGGACGGACAGACGGACGGATAGACAGACATGGCGAAACTATAAGGGTTCCTAGTTGACTACGGAATAACGGAACCCTAAAAAGGGGTTGCGCCGACCATAATAACAAGGGATAATGGCAGGATGATGATGATGATGATGATGATGATGATGATGATGATTATATTGAGGTAACTAAAAGAATCTGTTAACGAAAACGAAAAAACCTTTTAACGAAGCCGAAAGGCACTTGTTCTCCCCCCGTCATTGCGATCATATTTTTGTTCTACACCATACCTGGGAACCTTCTAGTTACGGAGATATGGGGGGTCAAAGTTACAACTTTTTGACAAGTTTTAAATACAGCACGACGCGACGCCCGTACTATTCAGTGCATCCATAACACAATATTTTAACACAAATATGATTTTATACCCCAATAAAAAAGTCGATTCCCAGCAATATTTTTTGCGTAAAGTTACTTCGTTTGATACACAGAATACTCGGTTGACGGCTTCGTGATAAGGTTGTTTACACCCTGTATAAAAGGAGGAACATACTGCCCTCCTTTTATACAGGGCATACCTCTAATCAAATCAACGCGAACGCAAACCCGAAATTACTAGGAAACTTGAAGCAACGATTGAAACCTGTGCGCATGCTTTGTACTTATGCACACTGACTTGTACTCCCCACTAAAACCTCTTGTTAGAAGAATCTTTTCCTAATCTTTACACCCTGCTTAGAATAATATGTATCTTTAAAGAGTATCTGTTCATACAAGAAATCTCTGTTAGCGAAGTAGACACAATAATTAAACAATCGCTTCTGATCGATTCGGTCGGGGTCCACAGATGAATTTGGTCCAATTTTTCAACGTTTTTGCAATTTGCAGGGCAGTGTCAAGTTGTACGCTGATGAAAACATCGTTCGCGGCTGCAAGACATATGCAGTCACAGAATCACAATCATCAACACAACCCTCAAAGTTCATAAAAGTTGAGGAACGACACTGACCGTGAAAAATTCGTTCCTTGACTTTCATGAACTTGGAGGGTTGCACCGATGATTCTGATGACTACAATTCTGCAAACACATACGCCCCACAGCCGCGAACGGTACTTCCACCAACATACAACCCAGCACTGGCCCGCAAATTGCAAAAAACCCAAGAAAAATTGAATTCTCCAAAGGGGCCACCCTGACGCTTTCACCTTAAGGGGTCATTATGAAGCCGCGGGAGACGCACCGGGCGTCGGGGGCCACGTGGTGGCCTCAAAGAGATGTCGCCCTGGTTCAATCCATGGTCCGGACCGAGACGGAATGGGAAGCCGTCACCTCCTTCTGCGAATCAGTCATGCTAGCGAAGGAGGTGGCGGAACGAGAGAGGGAGAGATCCTCACTTCCCGGCCGCCGCGGGAGACGCACCGGGCGTCGGGGGCCACGTGGTGGCTACCGGCCACCGTAGATGCGGGCCTGTGGACGGTTGGCTATGGGCTAGCTAGCCGTCCGTCCGTCTAACGACGACAGGCCGTGTCGACGGCGCGTTCGTGTTCCACGCGCGCCTCAAATAGATGTCAGCATAAGAGAGGGGCCCGCCTGCCGGGGTTGCGGGACTGTTCGAAAGAGATACCGCGGCCCCGGAACGTAAAGGGCGAGGAAGGAACATGGATGGGTTTTAGTCGGTAAGAGTCTGACACTCCCTCCCGCTCCGCCCAGAGTGGGAGAAGTCATTTGATGATTTCCCATCCTAAAAAAAAAAGCATAAGGGGAGGGGCCCGCAAGGGCCAAAGCCTGCCGGGGTTGCGGGCCTGTTCGAAAGAGATACCGTGGCCCGGAACATAAAGGGCGAGGAAGGAACATGGATGGGTTTTAGTCAGTAAAAGTCTGACACTCCCTCCGCTCCGCCCAGAGTGGGAGAAGTCATTTGATGATTTCCCATCCTAAAAAAAAAAAAGGGGTCATTATGAACAACTTTCAAAAATTTCCATACATTTTTAGAGTAATTATGCGAACATATCATAGGGAACAGCTGATTTTTTTTTTCTCGTTTAAGTGTTTGGTCCCATGGTATTAGTTTGTACAATGACCCCTTTAGAGATTCTATGATCAGACGTTATATAGAGTTAACTAGAGGAAAAATTCAATTATTGTCTATATAAAAAAGGCCTTGTGCAACCGGCAGTTGTATCGACTTACCTATATGTCCAGTAAATAATATAAGTATAATTTTTGTTTACAGTTCGTCTTTGCTTGTATGCTGGCGGTAGCCGTGGCTGCCCCGCAGCTCCAAGGGTACTACAACAGCTTACTCGTACCATACACGTTCTTCGCTCCGGACACGTTATACTCCTCTCCACCCTACTCTACATACCCAAGTGCACCGTATTCCGCACCGTATTCCGCATACTCCGTCTACAGTTACAGCGCATCTTCGCCTTACACGTTTTACTACAAATGAGTTATAGTTTAAATTACTACAGTATAGTGAAAAAATTAATAAATAAATGTTAGTAGTTATGAATTTTAGTTTGTTTTAACATGCCCCCCTGTTACAACAATAAATTATGTTCTATGATACTCCTATGCTGACAAATATGGTTGCAGTGCTTTCAAGTAACGTAACGTAACAAGTAAAGGCTTTTAAGGCGAGGTTTATGTGGTTTTTTTATGTCTGGGGAGAACCTGTGGCCGATAAATGATTGCAAGACACCGCACTGTCATAGATTTTTTAAAAGAAATACATCTAATGATATATTGCGCGTAAAATCACAGCACCCCGCACGCCAGCATCATGGTACCGGTACTGTAAAACTTTCGCAATCAACCTTAACATTAATGCAATGTAGTTGAAAATCATCCCAAGAAAGACAGATTGCAGCTTTATGATCTACGATGCAGACATCATACATGCTAGGCATGTGCTGGAGTCTACATATACGTTGCAGGCGATGCACTTGGTAGAACATAATATCTTCCAAAAATCTATATCTTAATCATCTACGGTTCATAAAAACGTATCTATTATCATTTCCAATAAGTTTTGTGATTAACGATAATTGGTAGACATTAAATACATCATTGGAGAGGTAAAGGGGTGGCAATCACATCTAGCTGCTCAAGTCAACCTCTCCAGCACGCGGTGCCCCTGATGAATGACGAACGAGGCTCTGCCAAGACGCACTGGCCAGCGTGGCGTTTTAAGGCTAAAACACTCTTTATGAACAGTGCCAATAAACCACGGCCTTCAGTTCCCAGCAACCCCGCTATTCCGAGTTCTGACAGCGGCTCTAATAACGGCGGGGCAGAGGGTGCTATTAAGAATCTCTGGATGTCGCCTGTCTGGCACAACTCAACGACCCTGACCCTGGCATGTTACAATGCCAGGACGCTGCGAACAAACGATCGATTACTTCAATTACAGAATGAATTAGCAAACATCAAATGGGATATAGTAGGTTAAAATACACTTGATAGAGACAGATCTTACATGATCTGATCGACCAGGATGCGGCGCATTAAGTCAAAAAGCTAACATCACATAGCGGTAACAAGAAAATCTGCAACAAGGAAGACGTACAGTCAAGGACTTAAATGATGAACCAGTCTTAAGCTTTTCAATCTTGCAGTTTTAAACATTCACGAGATTACACGATTAAACACGAACTAAAACCGAAAGCTTAGAATCAGAATGACAAATTACTAATAATTAATTTCCATAGAGGTTGAAGAATGACTAATAAGTTGTCAATGAAAAATCCTTACAATAATGCAGTTGCATACGTTAATCCAAACTATTTGATACTGACCTCTTTTGATTTTTTTGCTCATTATTTGCTCATTAAAAATACTCGTTATTTCTGAAAACCTATCCGAAGACAGTAACAGTTGAAATTTCAATAGCACAGACGATGATTACTTTTAATGTAAGTAATTTTATTAATTTTGTTTACAATAATTGTGCCATACATGGTGCGAGGATTGTCAGCACCTGGTTTGACGCTTCCAGATATAACGGTGATTCCATAGCCAGCTATATTCCCGAACCCTAATTTCATGGAAAATCTGTGGGGTTTAACGGTGCAGCAATGGGATGCAAAATGAACGAAGAAAAGAAGATTTGTCTCAACATTGCCAATAAGTATGGGAAAACATGCGAAGGACTGATATTGGCACTAGATTGGTTAACTCTATGCAGTTACGACTGCAAGATGAAATAGATAGCCAAGAAGCATATACTCGATATGGAGTTAAAATCAAAATCAAAATCAAAGCATTTATTTCAAGTAGGCCAATAACAGGCACTTTTGAATTGTCGAAACAAAGATGAACATTTAATGTAGCTACAGTCCCAGTCACAAGACATAAAAACTGTGAAAGTACTGTAGTTGCCCATTCCCTAGCGTAGATCTCTATGGAGAAGAACGGGCAAGAAACTCCATGGACACTCTTTTAAATCAAAATATTGTTACAAAATCTTGGTTACATCATTCATGTTGAGATGTTATATTATGTGAGAACAATGTAGCAAGATGTGCACGTTAAAAGTGTCCATAGCCAAACAAAATACAACTCAAAAACAAAATAATTAATTCAAATAAACCATGGCGACTAAGAGATGACCAGTCACAACTGACAGCGCCCGTTCACGCACATGACGCATGGATCAGCACCATTCAGCTCAACCATTTTGAAGGGAACTAAATGGTCCGACACACGCGCCATGATCAGCGAGACATTTGAGTGAGCATGACATACTCTCAACCGCCAGGGCACATTCAAGTCAAAAACTAAAGTAGGTTTCCAGTGAATGATAGCTTTCTAGTACATAGTACTCACACAATATGGGCTATGCGTTTATATAATACTAAATAGATTGAATCTATACAATGCAAAGATAGTTGTACAATCTTCAGCAGCTCCAACAATACCATTTAATGCTATCAATTTTTGAGCCCCTGTCCTTGTGGAGCAGGACCAGCATTGAGCCAAGCATTTTTATCAGCGATATAATCGCTCAACTTGTAATATGCTTGCTTACATAGTGTGCGTTTAATGCATGTTTTAAATTTAGTCTCATTCAGTTCAAGAATACTTTGTGGAATTTTATTATAGCATCTCAAACAGTACCCCATGAAAGATGAGTCTACTTTAGCGAGTCTAAAGCCTGGCTGAACTAGTTGGTCCCTATTTCTAGTACTGTAATTGTGTCTGTCGCCTCTTTTACCGAAAAGATGCAGATTTTTTCTAACGTACATTATGTTTTCGTAGATGTATTGGCAATGAACCGTCATGATGCCAATATCCTTAAAAAGTTCCCTAAGAGAATCGCGCTTACGAAGATTGTATATGGCTCGGATGGCTCTTTTCTGCAGAATAAATATAGACTCAATATCAGCAGCCCGTCCCCATAGCAAAATACCGTAAGACATTATACTATGGAAGTAACTAAAATAGACCAGTCTAGCGGTATCTACATCAGTGAATTGACGGATTTTTCTAATGGCATATGCTGCTGAACTTAAGCGCCCCGCAAGAGATGTTAAATGAGAACCCCATTGTAGCCTTGAATCAAGCGTAAGCCCCAGGAAAACCGTTTTATCTACGAATTCGAGTTTCTCTTTATTCAATATTATCTCACAATCACTACTTTTAACATTCGGTAATTAGTCCAAAAATATTGTTTGATAAACGAAATATAATTATTTTTCAAAGGTTGCCTATTTTTTTCAGCATTTCATGACATTTATAATAGCTAAAACATTAACTCTATTACAGAAATGGTAAATTCTTGCAAGACGGCGGCATCGGCAGTTAGGTGTTATTTATGTTTATTAAATGTGCAAAAGTAATCATAATTATCATTAACGTGTTCTTGGACGCTACGCGTTCGTATAAAACCGTGGGTTCAAGTTTTTCCGATGTCTAAATTATATAAATCATAATTTCTCCATACATCAACGTTTCTATGGCTACACTGAAACAATTGTCACCAGGTTACGGTTGCTACACCTGCAATTTCTTTTTCACTGCCCTACTAGCACTCAAGTAGAGCGGACGTGTGTATTAGCGATTTTATTTACTATATTATGACGTAAAATTATACTCAAGTGATCTGTGACCTAGATACCAAACCGCATTTTGTGCCAAGTTTGTAATTTTCTTTGGTGAATAACAAGTACTTAGTTATGAGAAATATCTAAGTAAATATGTCAAATATTGGAAACAGCCCTCGGAGTATTCCACCTCCTAGCAGCCCTGCGACCAAACCCCAATCACCTTACTATGCGGAAGAAGGAAGATCAGAAGCAGTGGAAACCTGCGATATTAGTAACTGGTTGACCTCCATCGACAAATGCCTGAGTGAAGTCTGTCACATTGCTCAGGAAGGAAAGCTGAACTCCGAACAAAAGCTGAGGATCAACAACCTTTCGCGCAAGGTAGAACACGGCGTCTCACAAATGGCAGTTTACTACCAGGACTTGAGGCTCAGGGTCAAAGAATTACAAAATTCTGCTCAAGTGTTCAAAGAAAAACGGGACCTCACGAATTGCCTTGAAAATTTCCAGCAAACAATTCAAGCTAGCATTGAAGAAAACTGCATCAAGACAACTGCGGCTGACAAAGTTTCGTTTGCTGACATGGTTAAAACCAATAACAATAATTACTTGCGCCCAAATAACCTCAACTCTATTGTAATTTATCCAACAGATAAATTGAAGTCTAGTGATGACACAAAAACTCTGGTTCAAAAAATAATATGTCCGGAACAAATGAAATTGCACGTTCGTGGATTACGTAAAACCAAAAACGGGGGCGTTATTATCAGCACTGAGACAAAAGACGACATTGAAAAACTAAGGCAATCGTCTCAGCTAAGTAATTCCGGCCTGAAAATGGAAGAGCCCCATAAGAGAAGACCAAGAATTGCTGTTATAGAGTTCCGACCGTATTAAGTGATCAAGAAATCTACGATTGTATTTATGAGCAAAACTTAGCGGACAAGCTACCTAATTTACCTCGTGACTCTTTTATGGCTTCTATGAAATTAAGTCACAAGTCGGGTAAAAAGGACGGACCTACGTGTAACTTTATTCTTGAAGTTACGCCCAGCATAAGAAAAGCCCTGATAAACCAAAACCGAGTGTACATAAATTGGACATCCTGCCCAGTGAGGGACTTTACACTTGTGACCAGATGCTTTAAGTGTCAACAGTATGGACATGCTGCAAAGACTTGTCGGGAAGCTACCTACACGTGTGGACATTGCGGAGAACAAGGTCATCTAACCGGGTGAATATTTCATTTCGTGCATATTTGAAGTTTTGGAGAAAAATAAAAAAAAGTAACCTAATCATGTTCTTTATATACTTTTTTAAAAGTATATAATGATACCAACTGGGACATATCAAAGGGACAGTAATTCTAGGCGATTTTGACGTTTGTTTTTTTTTAAAGAACGGTAATGAGATTTCACAAATACGGTAATTAGATCTCAAGGTACGGTAGTGAGATAAACTAGTAACAGCTAGTAACCAATAAAACATTTAAAAAAAACGTAGTATTTTACACGTGTAAACCTTTTAAAAATGAAATAAAATATTATAATATTAACATTAAAAATCATTACCATTCGTTTCTTCTAATTACCATTCGAATTGTAGAAAATGGTATTTAATGGTAATTAGAAGAATGGTAATTAGATTCACAAGTATTTCTAATAAATATTTGTTATTTTGAATAGGTAAAGGCTTGTAAGGCATATACAACAAAGAAAGACTTGTACTGGATATACTTAGCCAATAATTGTATAAAAAACACAATATGAATTACCTTTCAAAACGCGAATGGTATGCAGAAATATTTTGAACCACTTCACTTTTTGCACAGGAGAATTCAAAATTACGTCGCCATAATCGCTCTCTCACGCGTCCGTCCAGCTTGGTAGTAGAGCAGACACTGACGCCGAATATTTCTTGTTTAGTCTACATCGCTGTGGCGCGTAAGTACGAAAATATCGGATTGAGAATATCGTCGAATGGTAATTATGAATGAGGGTAGGGACATTTTTCAAAGTTATATGAAACCACTTAAATATGGTTTTTCGTAAAGAATATATATTATATAATATGGATTAATTAATATATTAACCGAAAACGTATTACATAAATCGTTCTTCCTACAGATTTTTTACTAAAATGCACCGATTTATTAAAATCTGGAAGAAGGGACATGGATGGTAATTAGATTTTTGGCTTGTTTTTTTAAATTTGGTGCACTTATAATAAAAAACTAGATTTTTGAAGCGTTGCGCCTAGTACTGTTATTAGTTAATTAGAAGAAAAAAAAATCAGGTAAAGATTTTTTCAACATTTAATGTATTCTTTATCGACTGCCGCGTAATTTGCACGAAATGAAATATTCACCCAACCAATGAGTGCAATAAAAATGCTGAACTGCCACAGTGTGCAACATGCTTGCGTTTTAAAAAACCAAGCAAACACAAAACAGGCGATCTAGAGTGCCCCGCTAAAAAAATAGCTGAGGCAAGATATATCAATTCCATTGACTATAATGACGCGTGACAACGCTTCTGTTTTAAGTACCCACCTACTAATTGTCGCACTTAAAATAGTTGTAGTCTTCAGTGTTTATAAATTATAATAATACAATCACTAGGTATATTTAAAATTTTGGTGACATAGCATTTTTCCCTGTAGGCGCAAAGTAAACGTGACCCGGATTTTTGTGTTATGCTTTATTGCAAAAATAATAGAACGTTACAGAGAAGTTAGCTAGACAAACTGTTTTTCTTGCTTTGAATAGAACCGTAATAAATAATAATAATGCACCTACCTATCATATTTATAGATGAGTTATTTACTAATTATTTGTTTATGGAATCTTAGATACTAATTATTTAAGTATAAGCGCTTGAGTGTGTTACCTGTGTAAGACAACTCAGAAAAACGGCAGCTTCAGGATTATATATGTTTATTAATCACTGTATCAACGACTACAAACTCACAATCAAATCAGTTTATCACAATCTCGCATACAATAAATTATAATATTTCCGTTACTCAACAATATTTTAAACTTCCAACGAGCAACGGTCAATCAGGCAGAGGTTCGCTGTATGAACTCCTTGAGTCGACGATCAGCGATGGAATGATCAAGCCTTGGCTGTCCCGTAAGCACAACGGTTAGTGGGAGGGGTATGGTGTTGCCAACGCTTAACGGTGTTGCTAGTTAAATGTACACAATACCATTATATTTTGTAACAGCTCGGCCATCCGTTCGCCAACGAGTGCCTTCGTTGTGGTAATTTTGCAAGTACAATTAAGAAAATAACATTTTAAATCGAAAGTAAATACTTAACTACTTCAGACATCTAATACCTACGAGTACTTACATTCAATATTTTATTTGGCTTCTGTTAGGTTTATTTATCTATTTACATCCCTAGATTTCTCACGTTATTATTTGTATCAATACAAAACAAAAATAAACTATCTTTCTATTTGTTTAAAATACATCTTATGAGGCAACGTATCAGTATCTCACAATCAGACACCATTATCGAATCCATATTTAAGTTATTTTTATTACATTACATCCAAAATCCCCGGCACATCACTGTGCCTAGAAAAATAGTCTAGAAAGCAAGCACTTATCCTCTATTCAGTTTTAATATAAAAATCAACTAATCGGGCAAGTTCAGTATTTCACTATAAAACATATCGAATAATTTTGTAACTATATTAATTAATTCAAAACTTCACTACTGTTTACATCATAAAATTATGTTTATGGTTTCTTTGGGCAGCACATCATTGTGAACATCCTGCTCCAATTAAATAAGCAATCTAAGCCCAAGTCACTAGAACCGCTTATTGCTTCTCCTTGGGCGGCACATCATTGTGCACGTCATGCCCACAATAAGCGGTCCAAATCAACATCACTAGACCACTTATTGCTTCTCCTCGGGCGGCACATCATTGTGCACGTCATGCCCACAATAAGTGGCCAAATCAGGATCACATGGACTACCTACTGCTTCTCCTTGGGCGGCACATCATTGTGCACGTCATGCCCACAATAAGTAGTCCAAATTAAGATCACTTGGACTACTTATTGCTTCTCCTTGGGCGGCACATCATTGTGCACGTCATGCCCACAATAAGTAGTCCAAATCAAGATCACTTGGACTACTTATTGCTTCTCCTTGGGCGGCACATCATTGTGCACGTCATGCCCACAATAAGTAGTCCAAAACAAGATCACTTGGACTACTTATTGCTTCTCCTTGGGCGGCACATCATTGTGCACGTCATGCCCACAATAAGTAGTCCAAATCAAGATCACTTGGACCACTTATTGCTTCTCCTTGGGCGGCACATCATTGTGCACGTCATGCCCACAATAAGTAGTCCAAAACAAGATCACTTGGACTACTTATTGCTTCTCCTTGGGCGGCACATCATTGTGCACGTCATGCCCACAATAAGTAGTCCAAATCAAGATCACTTGGACTACTTATTGCTTCTCCTTGGGCGGCACATCATTGTGCACGTCATGCCCACAATAAGTAGTCCCGAACATCACTTCAGGCTGTCCATTGATTTATCCTTAGGCGGCACATCATTGCACCAATCATGCCCACAATAGACAGCCTGTACATCATGCCATGTGATACCTTGAACATGAATCATTCCCTGGTCACGGTATACGCATGGACTTTTCACTTATTATCTGTCCGCAATCCATCCATGCGGGTTTACATTTTAACATAACTTATAGTCTTAGCATCGCATCGGTGTCGAGTGAGGTGGTTTCGACTGGAGACTTATCATGGTCAGTAAAACTGTCACTATCACAATCGCTGTTAAAATTAGGGTTATCACTGTGATCACTTTCCGAGACGGTATTAAATGATATCCAGGGGTGTATCTTACTTACAGCATAATGGTTTTATAGCGTCGCCCTTTGCGTGATAGTGGGATATCTTGACATCATCGGCAATTTTACTAATAATAATTGTTGCAGTTTTAGTTATTTAATAGCTATAAGTTAAGTGTAATGAGCCAAGAGGATATTAATATAAATCAATTGTATGATCGTTGCTTTTCATTAGTTCACACGAAATTCAACAAAACTTTTGAAAATAAGACAAAGAGTATTTGTCCTAAATTTATATTTAGTGATTGGGCAACTAGCAGTATCAGAAAAAGTAGTGAAAGGCTATTTGAGCTTTATAGCCTTAAGCCTTTTATAAACACCGAAACTTTTAGCAAGTATGTTGCTACGTATTCCAAGATTTTTAGAAATAGTTGCAAGGTTGCTAAAGCCCTGCACATTAGCAACAAGATCAAAACAGCAGAAAATAAAATAAAGACCGTTTGGAAAGTCATAAATAACGAGACTAACAAAGAAAATACGTAATAATAACTTTACATTAGATACAGCATGTTAAAAGCTCTAATCAGGAAGTAGCTCAAGAATTTGTAAATTTCTTTACCGATATACCAATAAAAAATACGGGGGCCCTTAATTCCTCACCTGAAGTCTCAATTATTAAAGGCGAATGTGTCTGGCTGTCTGGCTGCCTGGCTAAATTTAAATTTTAACACATTAACCCAATGACAGATAATATAGCTTTCTGGCAAATTAAATACAAACTTTTAATTGTCTATAAAAGTTTGTACATCTATACTTGAGACCATAGTCCCGTACTTAGCTTTAATTTTTTAATTTATGTGTAGACCAAGGAGTTTTCCCTGATTTAATGAAATACAGTAAAGTCGTACCTCTTCTCAAATCCGGGGACAGTAAAGATGCCAATAATTATAAACCTGTATCCGTGTTAAGTACCAGTTTTTAGCAAGGTTTTTGAAAAAGTAATGCTTAATCAAATGCTCTATCATTTTAACACCAACAGAATCTTACATGATCAACAGTATGGTTTCACCATGCATGGGACGTTGTACAACTGACGCCGGTGTAACCCTATTTTGCTGCGTGGGAAGAGTCCCAAGACGCAATAGGAATTTTCTGTGACCTCTCCAAAGCATTTGATTGCGTAAATCACGACACATTGCTTTTGAAACTGGAGCATTACGGACTGGGTAAACTTGCACTTAGGCTGCTAAAATCTTATTTGAGTGATAGAAAACAACATGTTCAGATAAATGGTGTTAAGGCACAGGGTTTGAAAGTAAAAATGGGGGTTCCGCTCAATATTGGGGCCTTTCCTTTTTCTAGTATATGTATATGATCTACCCTATTTGTTGAAAAACCAACCTTAAAATATGGTGTTGTTTGCTGATGACACTTCTCAAATTTTTAAGACAAATAGACGGGCCCAAAATCTAGATGACTTGAATGACGCCCTACTTCAGGTCCAAAATTGGTTCACAGCAAACAATTTGGTAGTAAATGAAAAAAAAACTAAATGCATAAGATTTTCATAACCGAATGTTAAAAGTAGTGATTGTGAGATAATATTGAATAAAGAGAAACTCGAATTCGTAGACAAAACGGTTTTCCTGGGGCTTACGCTTGATTTAAGGCTACAATGGGGTTCTCAGTTAACATCTCTTGCGGGGCGCTTAAGTTCAGCAGCATAATAATTATGCCATTAGAAAAATCAATCAATTCACTGATGTAGATACCGCTGGACTGGTATATTTTAGTTACTTCCATAGTATTATGTCTTACGGTATTTTGATATGGGGACTGCAGACATTGAGTCTATATTTATTCTGCAGAAAAGAGCCATCAGAGCCATATACAATCTTCGTAGGCGCGATTCTCTATGGGAACTATTTAAGGATATTGGCATCATGACTGTTCATTGCCAATACATCTACGAAAACATAATGTACGTCAAAAAAATCTGCATCTTTTCGGTAAAAGAGGTGACGGACACAATTACAGTTCAGCCAGGCTTTAGACTCGCTAAAGTAGATTCATCTTTCATGGGGTACCTACTGTTTGAGATGCTATAATAAAATTTCCACAAAGTATTCTTGAACTGAATGAGACTAAATGTTTAACATGCATTAAACGCACACTATGTAAGCAAGCATATTACAAGTTGAGCGATTATGTCGCTGATAAAAATGCTTGGCTCAATGCTGGTCCTGCTCCACAGGGGCGCAAAAATTGATAGCATTAAATGGTATTGTTGGAGCTGCTGAAGATTATACAACTATCTTTGCATTGTATAGATTCAATCTCTTTAGTATTATATAATCGCATAGCCTATATTGTGTGAGTACTATGTACTAGAAAACTATCATTCACTGGAAACCTACTTTGGTTTCTGACTTGAACATGCCCTGGCGGTTGCGAGTATGTCATGCTCACTCAAATGTCTCGCTGATGGTGGCGCGTGTGTCGGACCATTCAGTTCCCTTCAAAATGGTTGAGCTGAATGGTGCTGATCCATGCGTCATGTTCGTGAATGGGCCCTGTCAGTTGTGACTGGTCATGTCTTAGTTGCCATGGCTTATTTGAATGAATTATTTTGTTTTTAATATGGACACTTTTAACGTGCACATCTTGCTACATTGTTCTCACATAATTTACCATCTCAACATGAATGATGTTACCAAGATTTGTAACAATAATCTGATTTAAAAGAGTGTCCATGGAGTTTCTTGTCCGTTCTTCTCCATAGAGATCCACGCTAGGGAATGGGCAACTACAGTAATTTCACAGTTTTTATGTCTTGTGACTGGGACTGTAGCTACATTAAAATGTCATCTTTGTTACTTTCGACACTTCAAAAGTGCCTGTAATTGGCCAACTTGAAATAATTGCTTTGATTTTGGTTGATTTTGATTTTGATATAGCCAATACGATCAGGAATAGTAGAAAGTTTTTCTTTATCTTTACTTGACCTATCTGGCTCCCTAAGAGTTCCCGGTTTTATATTTTTAAGAAATTTAAATAGCTGTTCTGGCTCTGAAAACTGCGCCGCTTGAGTTCCTAACCTTATACTTCGGTCCTCAATTCCATAAACTATACAATCTACAGCATCGTTACCACGAATATTACCGCGGTTAAGTAGGTTTATTTTCACGTAATAGTATGACCTGTTTTTCTGACCACTCGTAAATTTGTCCACATTCTTCGACTTTAGAAATCCATGCATTAATAGTTTGCTCTTTGATCAATCAGTCGAATTCAGGAATAACCTGGTTTAGAGACGAAAACCTCTCACTCGAACCGAATTTCGAAGACTTCATAATATCTAAGAATGACTCTATCAATAAATTAGTATTTTGATTGCTTACGTTACATCTGCTTCGTTTCGTCTCATTAGTCTCACCGTCACGATCAGAGCTATGCTTCGCTCTGCCACGTTTCTGATGCCAGTCGCCCCGACCGACGCTTGCTGCTCAGTCGGCTGTCGTGCCGGTGTCGTGGCCGGCTCTTGCTGCGACTGCGTGACGCACTCGTCAGTTCACTGCGGCGCTCCCTGCTGCTCCTGCTGCGATGCTCGCCGGGGTCCCCGTCACTGCAGTCGCTACGGTCACGTCGCTTGGTGCGACGAAGTACTGCTGCGCCGGTGCTTACTCCGGTTGCGCCAACTGCATTGGTCATCAGCCTCACAGCTGCCATCTCGGCAACGCGACGGTGTTTGAAACCGCTCAGGTTCCATCGTTATACTGATAAAGACAAACAACAAAAAAAACGCATCATATCCTTTTAATTGGTTAGTGTAGAAGACAAAGCTTAGCATTTACGTGTACATTTACCAAACATCAGGGATCACCAACATTGTCAGGGAGTACCATAAACAAATGCAACCCATCCAGAAAAGTGGATAGTTACTCAACTAAAGAACAGGTGGAACCCTGGTTAAATGTCACTATGAGCATGATCTACTGCATAAATCAATATCACGCTAACACCATCAGGGAGTTCCCTGGGCCTCGATTCTGCTATTATAATAGTGTCAGAGCAGTCGATCATTGATTTCATAAAGATCAAGTTCTGTCAAATTTTGACAAGTTTGTTAATTCTATTAACATAATGGCGCCATTATGACTTTTCACTGACACTCCATTGAAAGAAGTGTCATAGTATGATAATCTCGTACATGAAATCTGGCATGAATGATTTCGAAAACCATTTGTACTAAGGGTTTTATAATAATGACAAGACGACAATGCCATTAAAACACAATTTTATTACGAGACCATTGACGGCCAATGATCGACCATTGTGAATTTAGCAGATTACGAACTTTAAGCAAAATGACAATGGGATGAGAATGGAATCGTGTTGGAGTGACGAATTTATTAAAATAGCAGAATTAGGCCCTGATCAAGTGCTAACAATAACATTGTCAGGTTGGTAAAGGTTTAATTACGTGAATATAATTGGGAAAGTAAATTCTAACCATACAACCTCAATGCTGGGGGGTAACCAGACCAATTGTTGTGATCGTAGAAGACGCAAGCTCTATAACAACATTGTCAGGGAGTACCCTGGTCCCTGACCAATGTTAACAAAACTTCACCCTGACATCTTAACACTTTCACTACTTTTTTTTTTTTTTTATGTCTGTGGGCAAGTGGACGACAACAAGTATCGGACAACTAGAACAAGAGAAAAATAATATAAAAAAAAAACTTATTTTCTTACCTTGTTATCGTAATCCCACTTCTGAGTTGTAAGACAACTCAGAAAAACGGCAGCTTCAGGATTATATATGTTTATTAATCACTGTATCAACGACTACAAACTCACAATCAAATCAGTTTATCACAATCTCGCATACAATAAATTATAATATTTCCGTTACTCAACAATATTTTAAACTTCCAACGAGCAACGGTCAATCAGGCAGAGGTTCGCTGTATGAACTCCTTGAGTCGACGATCAGCGATGGAATGATCAAGCCTTGGCTGTCCCGTAAGCACAACGGTTAGTGGGAGGGGTATGGTGTTGCCAACGCTTAACGGTGTTGCTAGTTAAATGTACACAATACCATTATATTTTGTAACACCTGAGATACAGGTTTATTCCTAGTTCAGGTAGAATCCAATTTTTGTAAACCTATAGTTTTTAAGGCCATATTGTAAATATTTTTATTTCTTTATTTCAGTAAACAATTTCAATTTCAATTGGTCGACTTTGTGTAGTCACTCTGTACTATGTACGAAAATAACCGATTTGAATTACACGGCTGAAATACGTATGGTGGCAAGTGGCTCATCATTTATAGTCCTTGACTGTACATCGGAAACCCTGGACCCCAAACCATCCAGTTTAGTTATAAAACTAGTTTTATGATTTATCCAAAAACAACAAGATTATGTTAGTGTATTGCGGGATATACTTAGCTAGAGACTAATACCTTCTCATGAACAATCGTTGTTTTCTGGTCATTCACATACTAAAAGAGGGTATTGTGGTACCATTTGGGAAAGCTTATGAGACAACAAAGTCAGTTCTGTAATTTTCACAACAAGTGTCATACTTTTATTTTGAGAAACCGGCCTCGAGAACAACTTTGACATTGAGAAATGCGTTCCTCGACCTTTCTGAACATATTGATCATTTTAATAATTATAATTCTGTAACTACATAAAGGGTGTAAAACACCTCTTCACGAAGCCAAAAGGCACTAACTTGTTTTCCCCATCATTGCGATCATTTTTTTGTTCTACACCATACCTGGTCAAAGTTACAACTTTTTGACAAGTTTTTTTTAATACATTTTTTTTTGTAAGACTTTAACGTTTAACACCTCCATCAGCCCCGGATCTTCAATTTTTTTTAGGCGGGGCAAAAACTGATAAATGCCGCCCCCACTTATTTACATTTATTTTTACCTTAATCATCCATATAATTTCAGCTATCAGATGTCCACTAATTGATTGAAATTTGGACATAGCCTATATAAGCCTTCCGGAAATAATGCATCCATCGCTGTTTTTTTACGTCAACCAGCAAACCCATTGTCGACCTAGCAAACGACCCAAGAGCTAGACTAACCCCACACTAAACCGAAGACATCCCGGACGACGTCAGCCTGTACGAGATTAGGATGGCTCTGAAACAGCTCAAAAACAACAAGGCACCGGGTGATGACGGAATTACGGCCGAACTCCTGAAGGCGGGTGGAAAACCGGTACTAAAGGCTCTTCAGAAGCTGTTTAATTCCGTCATACTCGAGGGGAAAACGCCACAGGCATGGTGCAGGGGTGTGGTGGTACTCTTCTTCAAGAAGGGTGACAATGCCCGGTTGAAGAATTACAGGCCCATCTCACTTCTAAGCCATGTCTACAAGTTGTTTTCAAGAGTCATCACGAATCGTCTCGCGCGCAGGTTTGACGATTTCCAGCCACCCGAACAAGCCGGTTTCCGAAAAGGCTTTAGCACCGTGGACCACATACATACGCTGCGGCAGGTTATACAGAAGACTGAAGAGTACAACTTGCCTCTGTTTAGCGTTTGTGGACTACGAGAAAGCCTTTGATTTGATGAGACCTGGGCTGTACTGCAGTCTCTCCAACGGTGCCAAATTGACTACCGGTACATCGAGGTGTTGGAAGTGTTTGTACAAAAACGCCACCATGTCAGTCCGACTTCAGGACCAAGCCTCGGAACCTATCCTTCTGCAGCGAGGTGTAAGACAGGGAGACGTCATATCTCCGAAACTGTTCACCGCTGCACTGGAGGATGTCTTCAAGGTTCTGGACTGGAGAGGGCTAGGCATCAACGTCAATGGCGAGTACATCACTCACCTTCGGTTTGCCGACAATATTATAGTGGTCATGGCTGAGACCATGGAGGACCTCAGTACATTGCTCGATGACCTCAGTAGAGCTTCCGAAAGAGTGGGTCTAAAAATGAACATGGACAAGACGAAGGTCATGTTGAATGCCCATGTCACACCCATTCCTATCAAGATCGGAGACTCTACACTCGAAATTGTGGACGATTATGTATACCTAGGACAAACGGTCCAGTTAGGTAGGTCCAACTTCGAGAAAGAGGTCAATCGTCGAATCCGACTCGGCTGGGCAGCGTTCGGGAACCTGCGCGGTATCATTCTCGTCCAACTTACCGTAGACGTGTCTCAAGACGAAAGTCTATGATCAGTGTGTGTTGCCAGTGATTACATACGGGACCGAAACGTGGTCACTCACAATGGGCCTTATCAAAAGGCTTAAAGTCACCCAAAGGGCAATGGAGCCCAGGGCTATGCTCGGAGTTTCCTTGCGTGATCGAATCAGAATTGAAGACATCCGCAAGAGAACCAAGGTCACCGACGTTGCCCGAAGAATTGCCAAACTTAAGTGGCAGTGGGCAGGGCATATTGCTCGCAGAACGGATGGCCGATGGGGCCGAAAAGTTCTGGAGTGGCGACCGCGAACCGGAAGACGATGCGTTGAAAGACCTCCCACTAGGTGGACCGATGACCTGGTGAAGGTTGCGGGAATCCGTTGGATGCGAGTCGCACGGGACCGGTCAATGTGGCGACACTTGGGGGAGGCCTATGTCCAGCAGTGAACGTCTTTCGGTTGAAATGATGATGATGATGATGATAATAAAAATAAAAATCAAATATATTATTGCATTTGTGAATTGAAATTACAATTTAACTCTCCGAGATTTTTGTTTAGCAAATAAATCATGGCCTTGTCATAATAACTCGTGTGCAATTCTATTTTCTATCGCGATCGCTAAGATTGCAAGACTCGATAGGCGTTCCTGGCTCATAGAAGATCGCAAATAATTTTTAATTAGTTTTATAGTATAGTATTTTGAACTATGCCTACGCGCCTCGCCACCTCCATGACCAGCGTACTATTCAAACCATCAATCAGCACAATGTTTTAAGTGCCGGTCATTGAGTTCTACCACAAGACATGATTTATATCCTCAAAAAAAAAGTTGTTTCCCAGCAATATTTTTTTGCGTAAATGTACAGAATGCTTGGTTAACGGATTTGTGATGAGGTGGTTTACAACCTGTATGTCACAGTCGCGAACAATATTAGCCATAATTAATTATGAAGATGTGTTCAGTGGGTTAGAACATTATCAGCTCATTTCTTACTTAACAAAAAGGTCTTACCAACTCTCACAGGTCTAACTGAATAGTTTGGTGTCAGTACTGTTGCTTCGGTGGTATGGCCAAATAATAAATAAATATTTTATAATAAATTAAAAGCAATATTGAGGTAATATTACTTTCCTGCCGGGGTGGCGGGCCTGATCGAAAGAGATACCGCGGCCCCGGAACATAAAGGGCGGGGAAGGAACATGGATGGGTTTTAGTCAGTAAAAGTCTGACACTCCCTCCCGCTCGGCCCAGAGTGGGAGAAGTCATTTGATGATTTCCCATCCGAGAAAAAAAAAGATAATATTATTATCGTCATTTATTCGTTGGTGGTATTATATCGGGATGATTGAATTATTTCTTCATTTCTTGAGGTAGTAAGCGGCGTAAGGCGAAGCGTAGGGGTAGGCCGAGTACGCGGCGAGGGGTGCGGTGTACGCGGAGTAGGCGAGTGGCGCGGTATAGGCAGCCGCCACGGGCGCCGTGTACGCCGCCGCCAACGGGGCCGTGTACGCCGCCGAGTACAGCACGCCGGGCTTGGGCTCAGCCATCGCGGCCACCAACATGCACGTGAACACGATCTGTAAAGAAAAAGACAAAATTAATATAAAGAAATTGCACTGATCTTGAGTGACAGTTACTAATTTAGACAGAACACAACGATATCAAATTGCGTAGATTCTGAGCTGGGTGGATTAACCCTTCTGTGAAGTCCGACCGAATTGGTTTAACGCCATTGTTAAACTATTGTGTCTACTTCGCTAACAGGTGAAGGTTTATGGAGTACTGTAAAAGAACTCACCATATATTTGAACATCTTGATTGTTTTCACAGAGCTGCTGCTTCACTGAATGATAAGAAAGATGGGATACCCGCCGACTTTATAGTAATATCAGAAGGCCGAACGCACAAAACGTGATGTCCATCGAACTTACTGTCGCACAAAGAATAGTAATGAGTTTACTTCAACCGATAGTAGGGACATTTCAATGAATGAATCAACTACAGTAGGCGGTACTCCTTTCTAATTAACCAGCAAACGGTTGCGAAGCTGTGTTACGAGATTTCATCCCCAGACAATATCAAAACATCTGATCTGAACTATTTTTGCTATACCAAACGCTTATTAGCGTTTTAAGGCCTCTTACTAGGTGGACGAATGACCTGGTGAAGGTTGTCCGCTTGATGCGAGACGCATGGGACCTGTTAATGTGACGAGACTTGGGGGAGGCTTATGTCCAGCAGTCACGTCTTTTGTAATTACAAGAAGCATTTGGTCTCATTTTCCTTTGTTAGGTTTTTATACTTGTGGGTTCATGTTCTAAATAATAATAGCTAAATGGGTCGATTTTGCAGGTTTAGCAGCTTTGCCAAGGTTTGTCAGTAGATGGCTGCAGACCTTCCGTTATTATACATACCGCAGTTCCTGGTTTTCATTTGTAGATCTTTGACAGTTGTTACGGGTTACGGGTAGTCACAAGCCCAAAAATAACAGACAGCCAGTCTATCGTGTTTCCCAACAACTAGGGGCTTATAGGGTTGTAGAGGTCAGATAGGCAGTGGGGCCATTAACAATATTGTTATTGAGTTACATCCGTTTAGACTAGGGTTGCCATACGTCCGGAATTTTCTGAACTTGTTCGAAATTATAGTTCAGTGTCCGGAAGGCGGGTGGTATTCTAATACATATGTACTTCCGGAACTTTGCTACAGTGAGAAAATAATTCAGTTATCTATTCTATAAAAATAAATAAATTGAAGCGTCTGTTTGTAATAATTTCAATACTTTAAAATAACAGTTTTTTACTGAATGCATGAAAGTAAATAAGGTACTTTTTCTTTTTTTTCTGTCCGTCTGTTTGTTCCGGCTAAACTCTGAAACGGCTGGACCAATTTTGAGGCGGCTTTTACTGGCAGATAGCAGATGTTATAGAGTAACATAGGATTTTTTTTTTTATTTTAGAATCAGGATTAGATTTCCGTGCAAGAAAATGAAGCCCATGATATTGTTAACAAACCCCGATTCAAATAGGGAAGTATATTATTTTACATTACTCATACTCGGAAAGTAGGTCTGAAGTTGCCTGAGGAGCGGGCTGAAAGTAATACTTTTCAGCCCTAGGGAAAATCACTTTCAACTGACAGCTGCCACATTATTTAAAAAAAATCTAGTTCTATTTTCACATTTCTATTGAACCATGTTCCGACTTCTATACAGCCTGTAAATTACAGCGCCATTTAAAATTGAAATAACATAAAATTCAGTATTCATTAAAGAATATAATTATTTTAAATAACTTAGTTATAATTAAGTTACAAATATTTCTTTAAAATAACAAAAATTTGGGCAAAATATTTACTATTTTTTCAGTGACGATAGTGAAAATAAAGGCTGAATAGCCGGCCACAGAAAAAAAAAACAAAATAGGCGGGAAAGCGGCAATCCGATCTTCATTTTTTTTTTCGAGTGGTTTCGTGTTTTTGTTTTTATTTTCCTTGTATGCAAAGCACAGTGTTTACCTCGGGTTAAAGACAAATTTAGTCCCTCGAGCTATTAGCGCCCGCACTACGCTTGGGCGCCAAACCCCGTCTCGGGACTAAATAAGTTACTTTCACCCCTTGGATAACAATGTACTATTTCATTACTCATACTCGGAAAGTAGGTCTGCAGTTGCCTGAGGAGCAGCCCTAGGGAGAATCGCTTTCAGCTGACAGCTGTCACATTATTAAAAAAAACTAGTTCTATTTTCACATTTCTATTGAACCATGTTCCGACTTCTATACAGCCTGTAAATTACAGCGCGATGTAAAATTCAAATAACATAAAATTCAGTATTAATTAAAGAATATTTTTTTTTAAATAACTATAATTTAGTTACAAATATTTCTTTAAAATAACAAAGATTTGGGCAAAATATTTACTATTTTTTCAGTGACGATAGTGAAAATAAAGGCTGAATAGCCGGCCACAGAAAAAAAAAACAAAATAGGCGGTCGAGTGGTTTCGTGTTTTTGTTTTTATTTTCCTTGTATTCGTAATGAAAAGCACAGTGTTTACCTCGGGTTAAAGACTTATTTAGTCCCTCGAGCTATTAGCGCCCGCGCTACACTTGGGCGCCAAACCCCATCTCGGGACTAAATAAGTTACTTTCACAACTAGGATAACAATGTACTATTGTATACATATATTAGAAAACATAAGATATAAGTAAGTACTTCGCAGAAATATTCCTAAAATAGCTGTCAAACAAATGTTTATTAGGTAATACATTTGTTTACATTTGTTTTCTGAAAAACTTTTGACAAAAAAACTAAACCAATCAAACAAAGGTCACCGACTTCTGAAGCTAAAGTTATTTTTCTCTTTTTTATGTTTTTAGAAGTCGGTTTTATTTTTTGCAAAAAAGCTTTTATTTTTCACTTTTTAGTGGTTCACATGCGCTTACCCCTTCAAAGCGTACTGGCGTGATGTTATGTTATGAACTGGTGTAAACAACAGACAGACATGAGATTTCAGCAATCCCAGTTCATTTGCTATCACTAATGAGGAGTTCCGCTGTCTATCTCCGAAGTTCTCATCAGATCTTCACCAAATTGAAGTGGGACCACTCCGAAAAAGTACTCCTCCGAAAACTACCCAAATCAACTTTCTTTTTTTTGTTGGAAAGTTCTTCAAAAAAAACTTTCCCACAAAAAAATACTTTTTCAAATCGGTTAGCAAGCGACGGAAATATGCGCGAACAAACATAAAAAAAATAGAAACATCCGAATTGAGAACCTCCTCCTTTTTTAGAAGTCGGTTAAAAAGAAGGGACATCTGCTACAGTTCATTGCCTCTTGTTTAAGATTTGGGTAAAATGAAATTGAAATATGACAAATGAGGTACTTACAATAACATGGTAAAATATTTTTTTCACCATAATTCGACTAAATAGTCTTGCAAATATTTCTAGAAATTTCATAATTCTCATTGGTCATGTCATACACATTGGTGATGTCTGTTTAGGGTAGATTATCAATAATATTTATTTGGTTGTTTTTCTTCTTACCGGTGCTTTGCATTTGAAGCACCGCATGGTAATAACAGTTTCAATTTCAAGACATAGCGTTCACATTTAGAATGTCGAGCAATATACAGAACTCAGACACAAACGCTGACCTGAAAGGTATTTATCTGTAGACCATACCTAACAAATAGATTATTACGCTGGATAGTGTTTAACTTACACTGGTTCTTTGTGTAATGATTTGTTTAATATTTAATAAAACATATTCATAATTCTAGCATAAATAGTTGTTAACTCATTAATAATAGGATTAATAAGTAGTTAATATACTTTACTGGTTGAGAGCGCACGCAGCGCCAAGCCGGCAGAAATAGGAACTATCGTTATCGGTGGCCTCGGTGGAGGGCGAAGTGGCTTGGCGACTGCTGGCATTCTCTCGGGCACTTGCGATTCAGCCTTCAAGCGGATAGCATTAACTAGTTTAAGGAGAAAGACTGTAGAAATTGTGAGAAATATAAATATAGATTCTATCCAAGTATTTAATTTATAAAATCTCAGAAGTGAAATCGTAAATTCAAACCTACAAAGTGGTTGGTGACATCCTGAACGTAAGTACCATGATTATTTATTATATTTGAATGCTTTGATATTATTTTCCATATCGTAAAAGGCAATCATGTTTATCCACCCCATGGTAACTAGAATTGAAATCATGCCATTCGGACTGTTCATAACCGTTAATCAGTTTTATTTTTCGGAAGGTAGTTGAAAAATAAAATCAGGAGATTTTTAATTACTCGTAAATTAAAAATCGTAATATGATCACAACTGTATCCTAAGGTTTAAGATTTAGAACCATTTAGATTAATCTACATATCAATCCAAATACCTTCAGAGTTTGAAGAGATAAGAGAATTTTTATGCAAAGTCAGATCGTGTCTGTATATTTGTTTGTTCACTAATTAAATCTTGGTTGTTCCTAGAAATTGATTACTAATATTATGAACAGTCCCTTTTGAAATGTGTATTTTTAGGTTCCCAGGCATGCTAAATTAAATGTACCTAATATTACGGAACGATTGCATAAATCAAATTTTGATTGTTGAAATGTAACTTTATACGTTGTACCTACCTACATTAATTTATTAAATTTTTGTGGGTGTGGTTTCTATTGTCAGATTTTAATAGAATGATATTCTAATGTTTAGAATATAACTATTAAAAAAATATATATATTGAGAAGGATAATCTAAAGATTTTAATTCAAACTTGCATCATGTACTTAAATAAGCCATGTATGCGTCTCCAATATTATCTAATGTATGAGTTGGACATGTATGTGTTTTCAACAATTTTAATTAAGTTTAAAGGTATTTCCACAATATACTGTGAAGTTTAAAGTTGGACATGTATGTGTCTTCAAAATATTTATGCCGCTTGAACGTGGACATGTATGTGTTCTCCACAGTATTTTATGAAGTAATTAATTGGACATGTATGTGTTTTCAACAGTATTTTATGAAGTTTAATGTTGAACATGTATGTGTTTTCAAAATATTTATTTCGCTTGAAGGTGGACATGTATGTGTTCTCCACAATATTTTACGAAGTAATTAGTTGGACATGTATGTGTTTTCAACAGTATTTTATGAAGTTTAATGTTGAACATGTATGTGTTTTCAAAATATTTATTTCGCTTGAAGGTGGACATGTATGTGTTCTCCACAATATTTTACGAAGTAATTAGTTGGACATGTATGTGTTTTCAACAGTATTTTATGAAGTTTAAAGTTGGACATGTTGTGTTTTCAACAGTATTTTATGAAGTTTAAATTTGGACATGTAGGTGTCTTAAAATATAATGAAATACGAATTTTATAGTTGAGACCTGTATGTGTTTTCAATTATGATTATGAAATAAGTTGGAAATTGAAGAATGTAGGTCTTCAGTAACATAAAATTAGACAAGTACCCACTACGTGCGTGTGTTGAATAATATTTTATGAAGTTTTTATTCTAGACATGTAGGTGTCTTTAATGTTATCTTATAAGGCTAATTGTTGGGACTTGTGTCTTTAGTAATAATAAATTATGCAACTTATGATGAATGATAAATGATAGATGATGTGATAATTGATAAATGGTAAATGATTAATGATAAATGATATATGATAACTGATAAATGATAAATTTAGAATGATTTAGTTACTTACTTACATTTGATTAGTTACTCAAGGCTATATTAAAAGTTACATTATTCTGGCACTGTTGTGGTTATAAAAAGTTAAAAACGCGATACAAACTTAAATGATGATCTGGCTTGTTCCAGTATGAGTTCCGACGAAGAGTATGTTCCCAAAAGAAAGAAGGGGCGTTACGTCCGATTTCCGTCGACATCATCGGAGTCTGAGAAAGAAAATGGTCCTAACGAGAATCAGCAAGAAGTCAGTGATCATGAATCTAGTAATACAACACACGTTTCCACTCAGAGTTTGACTGCTGAAGATCTTATGAAAATTATTGCTTCGCTGCGAGGTGACTCCAACAAGTTATTAGGCGCTAACCATCAGCACAATGTAATTCCAGAGTTTGATCCCAATAATAAGTCACAAAATGTAAATAGATGGTTAGGAAAGGTAAATGAATGTTCGGCTATCTATGGATGGAACGAAAAGCAGACGATACACTTCTCCTTACAAAAGCTATGTGGCTTAGCCAAAAAGTGGTACGAATCACTTTCCACTCTCACTTATTCCTGGGAGGAGTGGCAGATTAAGTTGCGAAAGTCATTTCCAAGCGAGGAAAATTATGGCATCATTTTACAGGAAATGTTGAATAGGCGTTGTCGTCAAGGTGAAAATGTTAGGGAATACTTTTATGAAAAACTGTCGTTGTTAACACGTTGCGAAATTATAGGGCGTAAGGCTGTAGATTGTGTAGTCCATGGCATTAATGATCCATCGATAAGGAATGGAGCCCAAGCACTACAGTGTACAGAGCCAGAAGATTTATTAGTTTATTTAGTATCTCAACAATCCAAGGATCAGATTGGGTTTCAAACGACTAGTCATCTAAGAAGGAAAGACCATCCTAATGCTCATGGAAGTAACGCATCTAATGCGACTAGAGGTACTGATGCTAACGATTCAGGCCGTAGGGTAGGTCCAATCTGCTACAATTGCCAAGAGAGAGGTCACACTTTCTATAAGTGCCCTAAGCCTGTGATTAAATGTCAAAAATGCGGTAGGGTAGGTCACGACCTTAGTAATTGTACGAAGAAACCCTTATTAAGCTATGATCCAAAGCAGGAAAATCCAGTTAGGAAAACTTTAAAGATATCTTCAGCGGTACCGGACATTATACAGCCTAATATTGAAGAATCCAATCAAAAATTCTATAAGATCGTGTATGTTGATGATACATCATTGCAGGCATATGTTGATTTTGGTAGTGACTGCACATTAATCCGATTCTCGGATGCTAAAAAACTTGGTGTGATTGAAGATAGAAATAACCTGCCAACAGTACGCGGTTTTGGCAATACGGCCATTAGACCTTTGTTCAAAACCCTGATCAACGCAAAGTTAGACGATATAGAAGCTCTTGTAGAAGTTTTAGTTGTAAACGACGAATATTTACATACGCCTGTGCTTGTTGGCCGAAATTTTACCGAGCTACCTAATGTTATGATATTGAAGGATAAAGAAACCCTATATTTTTACAATAGTCCTACTTCAGCGACGAATGATGTGAAAACAGACAAAATTGACCTATTCGTTGTCAATAGAACAGTGATAAACAAAGGGGGATTAATAGAGGTCAGTTCAAAAGAAAATAAGACAAATGACGTTTATTTAGAAGGTGATACTAGATTAAATCCAAACCAAGAGTATAGATTACACAGTGGCTGTTATAGGTTAGACAAAGGAAGGGGGTTTATTGTTGTTACAGCACTGACCAGTACTCCTATAGTTTTCGATGAAAATGTTTTGATTGCTAGAACTAAACCCATAACTGAAAGCCAAACCCTTCAAATCAATTCGGAAGGTGCTAAAAGTTTCCTACCAGTAGACAAAAATGACATTAAGATAGGATCACAATTAGATGAGAAATACGTTTCAAAACTGTTTGAACTTCTAGAGAAATATAGGTCATGCTTGAAATGATGAGACAAAAATGACATTAAGATAGGATCACAATTAGATGAGAAATACGTTTCAAAACTGTTTGAACTTCTAGAGAAATATAGGTCATGCTTTGCGACCAGCCTTAGTGAGTTAGGGTGCACACAAAAGGCTGAAATGAGTATTGAACTAAATGACGACAAACCAGTAGTATATAGGCCTTATCGTATGTCATTTTATGAACGTGGCAAAGTCAGGGATGAGACAAAAATGACATTAAGATAGGATCACAATTAGATGAGAAATACGTTTCAAAACTGTTTGAACTTCTAGAGAAATATAGGTCATGCTTTGCGACCAGCCTTAGTGAGTTAGGGTGCACACAAAAGGCTGAAATGAGTATTGAACTAAATGACGACAAACCAGTAGTATATAGGCCTTATCGTATGTCATTTTATGAACGTGGCAAAGTCAGGGAAATTGTAGATGAATTGATTGATAATGATATTGTGCAGGAGTCTGAGTCTAATTATGCTAGTCCAGTGTTATTAATAAAAAAGAAAACAGGTGACCATAGACTTTGTATTGATTTCAGGGCATTAAACAATAAAACTGTAAAAGACAAGTACCCGCTTCCACTGATAGAAGATCAAATCTCAAATTTGAGTGGTAATAAGTTCTTCATAACTTTAGATCTCGCATCGGGATACTACCAGATACCGATGGCGAAAGAGAGTCGTCATCTGACTGCGTTTGTTACACCGGACGGCCATTACGAATTTAAACGTATGCCGTTCGGTTTGGCAAACGCTCCCGCAATTTTTCAAAAAATGATAAATAAAGTTCTTGGATCGCGCAGGTTCACGTCAGCCTTGGCCTATATGGACGATCTTCTTATACCATCGGAATCTGTAGAGGAAGGGTTCGAACATTTAGAAGAGGTGCTTAAATTGTTAAGAGATGCGGGACTTACTCTTAAATTGTCTAAATGCAGGTTTTTTGACACTCAGCTAGAGTATTTAGGCTACGAAATATCTGCTGAAGGTGTCAAACCAAGTGAAAGGAAAATTATAGCTGTCAGAGACTTTCCTACACCTCAAAATGTAAACGAGGTTAGGCAATTTTTAGGTCTAGCCAGTTATTTTAGAAAATTTGTAGAAATTTTTGGAAAATAGCTAGACCTTTAACAGTGTTACTAAAAAAGGAGTCTACGTGGCAATGGGGTGAAAATGAGAATTTAGCTTTTTTAACGTTAAAAGATCGTTTAGTAGAGCGGCCGATATTGGCATTGTACAATCCTACATTAGAAACCGAATTACATGCAGATGCAAGTGCTCTAGGTTTGGGTGGTATACTGTTGCAATGGCAAATTAACCCCAGGGTTCTAAAACCAGTCGCTTATTTCAGCAGGCAGACCACACCAGCAGAGCGGTTCTTTCACTCTTACGAGTTGGAAACACTAGCTGTGGTCTGCTCACTAAAAAAATTCCGCGTATACCTGTTAGGCTTAAGGTTTACCGTGTTTACAGATTGCAATGCATTAAGAACCACCCTTACAAAACGAGACTTGATTCCTCGGATTGCAAGGTGGTGGTTGCAGATCAGCGAATATGACTTTGACATCGAATATCGCGCGGGTAGTCGAATGTCTCACGTTGACGCGTTAAGTCGTAATCCGGTAGTTGAGGATTTAGATTTAGGAGGGCCCAACGAAAGAGAAGTTCTAACCGTTTATAACATCTCCACCGAGAACTGGCTTATAACACTTCAATTAGCTGATCCTGAACTCGTTAGAATAACTAAAATTCTTAAACCTAAAACAGATACTGAAGTTGTTGAAATAAAAAAAAATTATGCAATGAAAGATAACGTTTTGTATAGAAGAGTTGGGGATCAGTTAAAGTTAGTGGTACCACGTAATGCTCGATGGCAAGTCTGTAGGATGAACCATGACGATACTGGTCATTTCGGACAGGCAAAGACGCTTGAGAGAATTCAAGATCAGTATTGGTTTCCCAAACTTCGACGATTCGTAAAAAAATACGTGGCTGCATGTATTAATTGTGCATATACTAAAGATAGCGCCGCTAAAGTTAAGTCTGGATATTTGTACCCGATCGAAAAAAAAGATATTCCGTTCTATGCTCTTCATGTGGATCATTTAGGACCTTTTGTTAAGAGTAAATCTCGAAATAGCTACATTCTGACCATCGTAGATGGTTTTACGAAATATTTGTTTGCTAAGCCCGTAAAAGACACCAAAACTAAAAATGTTATTAGAGTATTAGAAAACATATTTAATGATTTTGGGGTACCTGAAAGAATTATTTCTGATCGTGGATCGTCATTCACATCAAACCTCTTTAAAGACTTTTGTATCAAAAATGGTGTAAAACACATCTTAAACGCTGTTGCCAGCCCACGTTCAAATGGACAAGCTGAGCGTTTTAACCAAACCCTTCTCAATGCATTGTCTTCAAAAAATCTAAATAATGACGAGCGAGACTGGGACAAACAGTTAGGTAGCATACAATGGGGTATCAACAACACCGTTAGCGCAACGACGAAGAAGACTCCCTCAGAGCTTCTATTTGGTGTAAAACTGCGAAATGCTTCTACGAATAAATTTGGCATTAGTAAAGATGGTAGTTCAGAAGATGCAACTACAAATAGGGAAACTCTAAGGCAGGTAGCATATGAAAACATTAAAGCATCTCAGGAAAAACAGAAGGCTTTGCATGACGCTAACAAATCTCCTGCTAAAATCTATGAAGAAGGTGATTTAGTAAAGATAGTTAAGACTAATTTTAATAATGATGGAAGGAGTAAAAAGCTTATGCCTAAATTTGTAGGGCCTTATAAAGTAATAAAACAATTAGGAAATGATAGATATAATATTTCCAGCGTACCAGGATTTAAATCAGCACGATTGTATAATACAATTGTTGCTGCAGATAGAATGAGACCTTGGATTCATGTTGAATCACTAAACTTGAATAATGATGTTAATACAGTAACAACTAGCGAAAGTGAAACAGATGAGGAGGATGTAACACGCGTTCATTGTTAAATCCAAATTTAGGTTACACCGAATCAGGTAGACTTATAGTAGGTTAGATTAGATGTTTATACTTATAGCTAGGTAATGTAAGTAGAATCAGATTGTTTTACGATTTAGTAAATGAATGTAATGATTGTTCTGTTTTGTAAGTGTAATACCTACACTCGTATACGTATGTAAATAAGCTATAAATGCTGCTTAATGTATAAACATATTGTTTTCATTAGTCTAAATACCGTCTTGATTAGTATGAAGTATTACTATGAATACTGTCTTGATGTGTTGTATTTATGTTTAGTATGAAGTCAAAAGTATTATTAATTTGATTAAGACTTTGAATTTAGTAGATTTAAATATCTAGGCTATTTTGAATTATTGTTTTAATAGATCAATGCAGATGTGAGTGAGTTGACAAAAGATTTGATTGGAGTTGGTTTGTGTTTATGGTAATTAATTATGTAATACTGTTAGTTATGATGTTTTTGAATAGTAAATACCTTAGATATTTATGAATAATCCTTACTATTTAGTAATGTTATACAATTTAGTTTTAAGTAGGTTCCTACCTTTTTAGTTTTGTATTCTTTTGTTTAAAACAGTTGTCTACTCGAACGTAAGATTAGTTAGTGGAATCAATTAAATTGAAATGCTCACTCTTAGTGCACCAGGAGGTAGCACTAGTTCAGATGGCCGAATGTAATGATTTGTTTAATATTTAATAAAACATATTCATAATTCTAGCATAAATAGTTGTTAACTCATTAATAATAGGATTAATAAGTAGTTAATATACTTTACTGGTTGAGAGCGCACGCAGCGCCAAGCCGGCAGAAATAGGAACTATCGTTATCGGTGGCCTCGGTGGAGGGCGAAGTGGCTTGGCGACTGCTGGCATTCTCTCGGGCACTTGCGATTCAGCCTTCAAGCGGATAGCATTAACTAGTTTAAGGAGAAAGACTGTAGAAATTGTGAGAAATATAAATATAGATTCTATCCAAGTATTTAATTTATAAAATTTGTAACCTCAGTAGTTTGATAAGGCTCACACTTTTTCAATGTGTTATGTAAAACGTTTGTATCTACAAAGTTAATCGTTTTATTTTCTTTTTGTTTTTCCTTTTTTTTCCATTTAGTCCTTTGATTACTAGGCCATCGATAGGATCGTAGGGACTGTTGAAGATGTTCAGACCATTGTACAAAGACTGAAGATAGATTATGGGAGTATGGTCAATTTTGTATATTATAAATAAAATGCAGATAGTAAATTGCTAATCATTTTAATTAATTCAATACCAGTTGTCGTTCCTCATGTCGAAATTACTTCTTGAGGTAGTAAGCGGCGTAGGGCGAAGCGTAGGGGTAGGCGGAGTAGGCGGCGAGGGGTGCGGTGTACGCGGAGTAGGCGAGCGGCGCGGTGTAGGCGGCCGCCACGGGCGCCGTGTACGCCGCCGCCAACGGGGCCGTGTACGCCGCTGAGTACAGCACGCCGGGTTTGGGCTCAGCCATCGCGGCCACCAACATGCACACGAATACGATCTGCAAAGAAAATTTTCATTGTTTAGAACTGTATTAGTCTGTAAGCACATCCTTGAATTTTTTTACCCATCTGGTATATTCTTCGAATCTGGAATAAATACTCACCATATATTTGAACATCTTGAATTGTTTTCACTGAGCTACTGTTGCACTGAATGATGCTAAAGATACGACTGCTTGGAATTTTATAGTAATTTAAGAAGGCCGCATGCTTGTACGCAACGTGAGGTTACCGGAGCTCACACTGCACCGCGTATAGAATACTGATTAGTTTCCTTCAATCAAAAACGTCAATGAGCCGTCTTTTACTTTCAATTTCATTAGAGAAAATTAATTCGGATCTTAGAAACAGAAGCAGGTTTATTTTTACGTTTTTTTAGTCTTGAGCTGGGACTCAAACTGTAACCGTAATAATGTGTTTTTAACACTGTTTTTAAAACAGTTTCAACAGAAAAACACTTTTAGATGTAACAGATACAATAATGTTACCGAGTCAAACTGTAACCTTTAAATGTGTTATTAAGTGTTAATATGTATGGTCAGATAGGCAGTCGCTCCATGTAAAATACTGGTATTCAGCTGCATCCGGTTAGACAGGAAGCCGACCCCAACATAGTTGGGAAAAGGCTAGGCACATGATGAATAAGTGTTGATATGTGTAATAGAAATAATCAGTTTTACAACAGACTGCGACTAGATTTCGGGTATCTAATGCTTATTAACCATAAATAAGTACATTGTAAATTTGGCAACGCTGAGTTTACCTGTTAAACACTTACTCATTAACACTGTTAAACCTTTTATATCTGTTACGTTACAGATATGTTACGGTTACACTTTTGTAAGTGTTTTGGGTTAACACATTGAAAACACATTTATAAGTGTTACATATTTGATTCTGTTACCAATTCAACATGTAAAACTTATAATTCTGTAACCTTTATGAAGGTGTTTTTAAGTCCCTGGTCTTGAGTAGTTTTAAAAACTGTTCAGTAAAATACTGACAATGGTTTCTTTTTAGTAACATTCATTACAAGTTTTCAAATGTTTGTTTGAATGGTAAGAAGTAGAATGATTTGATCGTTTTGATCGTTTTTTTTTAGCTATAAATAAAAAAAAGTAAGCACAATTACTCGTTCTTAATTTGTTTTAAAAACTGTTTCATTAAAACTGTTTAAAAATACTGCATTATGTTGATTATTGTTGTTGCATTGCCGGTCTTTGTGCTTCATATAATAATTTATCCTGACCAGAGCCCAAAACAGAAGCAAATTCTATTGCCAATCACGAAGTTAAGTAAACTAATTCACAGTCGACACGGAAAGCACTAGACGGTCACTTGTTCTTCATTAACGCATGGTGCTGAAGCCAGCTGATCGGTATTCGATACACGGCACCGCTTCGAGAACGGGGCTTTGCTCGTATTGCGTGCACTGTCCTTCTTCGTTTACTATAAAGTTGGTTGCAGCGGGTTCTTTGATATCATTCAGTTCACAGCAGCTCCTTGACAATAACAAACAAAATGTTCAAACTTGTGAGTATTAAATTAGTCACTCACTCACAGTAAAAAAGAAGTATCGACCGAAGAAAACCCTACAATGAAAAACGTGTTTTGCGACCATTATATGCGGAGATAATAGAAGAGAAGTTCTAACATACCGTTATTTTTCAGTTCGTTCTCGCTTGCATGATGGCGGTCGCCGTGGCTGAGCCCAAGCCCGGCGTGCTGTACTCGGCGGCGTACACGGCCCCGTTGGCGGCGGCGTACACGGCGCCCGTAGCGGCCGCCTACACCGCACCACTCGCCTACTCCGCGTACACCGCACCCCTCGCCGCCTACTCCGCCTACCCTTACGCCTCGCCCTACGCCGCTTACTACCTCAAGAAATGAAGAATTAAGTCAATCTTCACGATATAACAAACACAAACAAATAAATTACAATATGATTTACATACATTGTTTTTAATTGTTCTGTAGATGTCAAATTACTGTAACCCTGGTAATCTCTTCAATAAAATCAATATGTTACGAATGGATTATGATCGAGTCTTATAACCTCAGGTTATAAGTTACCGTCAACCTATTATCGCTTGAGTTAAGTGAAAAAGACTACCTATAAAATACTAAATGTTATTATTGAAACAACTCCGCGATGTGATACTAAATGTGTTATACCTAATGTTCAAATAATACAGTATTGCAGTAGGTGCTTAAAATATTTAAACGGCTTTATTCTACTCCATCGATAACTAACTCATGTGTAACATAGGCATTTCAAACAACGGTGAGTCAATGTCTGCCCATATTTATGACGATATGCAAATAATGGTCAGTGGTCATACACTGAAATGCACTGAATAATTTCCTCGTGAATCGAATTTGAACTTAGCTTTTGCTTTACGACGGCGACGTCGAGAACTTTATTTTTCATTCTATTACTTTTATTATAAAAAATATAAGTTTGTTAGTTTGAATGTTAGTGGTATTCTAAACTACAGGGGCTCTAAAATTGCCGCTTTAGCAGAACATAATTTAAATCACGTTAAAAATTTTAAATTCTTAAAATGGACTTATTAATGGTTATGACTTTAAAGTCCATTTTTTGAATTTAATTTTTTTAACGTGATTCATTTATGATTCTGCTAAAGCTTCTATTTTAGGCCTGCTGATCTAATTCCGATTCATTTCACTAATAAGAACCTATCTACATTATGCCCGAATGTATTTAAAAAATTCCCGTGAGACGATTTCCGAACATAACGCGATCCATTATTATATAAGGCTACTTATATTATTATTAGAATCATTTACCATTTCAGTAAAAATAGTTAATAGAACCACATAGGAATATGCATGTTCCTATGTGGTTCTTTTAGCTATTATTAGATATACCTATATAGGTAGAGTTTTGAAAAACATTGACATAATGACTGTAAGAGACAAAGGATAAAATGTCAATTGTAACAAGTTTATCACTACAAACTATTCCATTTTCATTTACCGTTTCTGAATCCAAACACAAATAGAAAAATACATAACGTAACAACACGCTTGTAATTCCCGAATGCTTAGATAGAAGTGTACTTAATAGTACACCCACATTTCGTCAGTTTTGTTTAAATCCCGAGTAAGGGGGTGAGCTTATTGCCATCAATAGAGCATAAATCAAGACTCAGTGGCGAAATTCCTCATGGAAAAACGCAATAACGATTCGCCGAACTTGGGAATCGAACACAGTACCTCACGCTAAGCAGTCGTCATTGCAACCACTAACCAACGAGGCAGTAAAAAAAGAGGAAACTACAAAGATGGCATACTGAAGGTTGCCGGTTAGGAGTTTGAGGAGGTCGTGACTAAATAATAACAGGCCATCGGGTCGATATTACGGTTAAGCCGTGCTTATTTTTGGGACAAACCCGCCACACTATTCCCAAACCACTGTAACTCCTGAAAGCCAGAATCAACAGTGGCGACCACCAGAAAAGCGCCGAGACAATGAAGCTCGACGAAGTCCCAGAAAATGAATTTAACTGTCTTGGATCCCGCAACGAAATTAATCAGAAAAAATAGCGGAGGAGTCGGAAAAAAACTTTTGTTGGTCTGTGGATGGGTTACCACCACCCATTACATGCCGAGTTTCCTCGGTGCCTCGAAAAGCGCTTTAAGCCGTTGGCCCCGGCTGTCATTTGTCCATCTTTGACAGTCGTTACAGGTAGTCAGTGGACCAAAAAGTCTAACAACCAGTCTTACCAAGTGGTATCGTATTACCCAGTATTAACTGGGTTGTGGAGGTGAGATAGGCAGTCGCTCCATGTAAAATACTTGTATTCAGCTGCATCCGGTTAGACTGGAAGCCGACCCCAACATAGTTGGGAAAAGGCTGGACAGATGATGAGCCTATTAGTAAACAAAATAAAAGTTGATACTATTGACAGGCGAATTTTATAAGATTTTACTATGAAAGGTTGAATCTAGATTCGCTTTTCCGCGCACCCGCCCCCTCGCTGATACCAGTCAACGTCGCCTTGCTTCGTTTTCACTGGGCTGCGCAGTCGACGTTACCAGTTCGTTGTTGTAAATTTCTTGTGAAATTATGAAAGTGCACGCTAAAAGTTTGTGAAATTATATACAATTGAATAATAAGGAAGAATAGAAATGTAAACGAAACCTGCCCCATCGCTCATGCAGCATTTACTTAGATATATTCTTGGTTTGTCTACGCCTGCACCCCCTCAACAAAATCCTAGCTATAGCAGAGAGCTATAGAGGCAGCTGAATTTCAGCTGCCTCTGGTTAGACTGGAAGCCAACCCCATCATGGGAAAAGGCTAGGCAGATGATGATGGCGGTTAAGAGTTTTGCTAAGAACCGGATTATTGGAAACACTACCATGTTGTAACGAATGGATTTGTGTACACTTAACAGCTACAATAAAAATATATAAATCAACTCTTAGATTAGCCAACCAACATTTACGTTTATAATTGTCTCAGAATTACCTAATGCTTGAATGGAATTTATTTCATTAGGTAATTCAGTTATCTTGGAGGAGCATGTGGCTAAATAATAACACCTGTACCAGTCCATCTCCAAGGTATCGCAGTGCTTTTCTAGATGGGTGACCATTATATGCCCCTCCGTGCTTGGAAAGCACGTTAAAAAACGGTTTAACGACAACAAATAACGAGTTTTGGTGGTCATTTATAGATATTTGATAGTCGTAACGAGTAGTCAGAAACCCGAAAGTCTGAAAACCGTTTTACCAAGGACATTACCCACTTACTGGGTTGTGGAGGTCAGATAGGTAGTCCATGTGAAATACTAGTATCGATGACGATGAATTAAGTTACTGGTTCGTCTATCTCTACATTACCCCTATCAAAATTTAAGAAAGCTCTCTCCTCTCTATGAATAGAAAAATTATATTATACTGTTCCAGATTTTATAAATGATAATTTTTAATTTTCTTTTAGTATGCTTCGTTTTGTTTTATTGTTTTGTTATAATTAGTTTTTTAAGTATCTCATTTTAGTTTTTAAAATTACATTTTATTTAAAATTGTGTATCACGGCAAATCATAGCGCTCAAATATAACACTTAAGTAAATACCTATGTTTAACAAATAAAGATTCTGATTCTAAAGCTAACCAAATGTAGTGGTATTAATCATTGCAGTGGTATTAATTAAGGGTTAGGGTTCAAAATTCAAGATAATAGAGAATACGCAAGAAGTACAAAAATCTTTTGGCGCATATAAACATTGAACTGTGGAACACTTGTTAAAGTTTCTAAAACATTGCTTATTTTGCAATTTATTGTTTCATGTAGTTTGATTTTGGTGAAATGGAATAACTTGTATGTGTCTCCATATTTTATTGTTATATGCGAAAACTTGGGGTAGTAACAGTTTAGGTTAGGAACACGTGCGAGAAGGGAAAGAAGGTCTTTTCATTCACTGGGATACAAATGGCTGATAATAAATATAAAATTGATGTTCGTATTAGTTATAGGGTACATACAATATTCCTCACATTAGACAAATTCATTGACACTCTTTATCGAAGGAAACTCATATTTATTCTGTACGCAGCAACGCTCTCGATTAACCTCACGTAGCAAGCAAGCATTCGTCCTTCTCAAGTTGCTATAAAATTCGTAGCTATCGCATCGTTGGTATCATTCAGTGCAGCAGCAGCTCAGTGAAAACAATCAACAATGTTCAAATATATGGTGCGTATATATTTAGGACACATTTATTTTAAAGCGGGATTGCAGTATTAATTTAGTGAAAGTGAAAGAAACAGTGAAATCACCTCAGACAGTTATTTTTGTTTCCAGTCTCGGCCAGTCAGTCACCGTTCTGATACTGAATCAGACTTCTACTCAAAATGGCAAATGGCTGGTGAAATGTGAAATTGACGGTGCTTTTTTTTGCAGATCGTATTCGTGTGCATGATGGTGGCCGCTATGGCTGAGCCCAAGCCTCAAGTGCTGTACTCGGCAGCGTACACGGCGCCGTTGGCGGCAGCGTACACGGCACCCGTAGCGGCCGCCTACACCGCGCCGCTCGCGTACTCCGCGTACACCGCACCACTCGCCGCCTACTCCGCCTACCCCTACGCTTCACCCTACGCCGCTTACTACCTCAAGAAGTAATTTCAATAGACGAAAATATGAAAATGAATAAATCATAATACATACCACCATAATAGTTTTTTTTTTTACTCATCTAACCATAGCCATACTTCTTACGCTGCTTCACCAATGAACCTCTGTTATGCGTTAACCGTTGGCATAAAAAAAAGCAAAATGGCTTTCAAAAGAACAGGTCCGAGATGCTACTTAAGAGGGCACAGGGGCTGTGATTCTCCATACAAATGCATTCCCCTTTTTCATTCTGTAAAATGTCTCGAGAGCAATCATTTTCACAGAATCAAGGTCTACTGCATACACGTCAAATAATAATCGGTTTGCCCTATCGTGGCACTCTACGGCGGTGGCAGGTTTGACGCAGCGCGACGGCAAAATCTTCATCAAATAACTACCTCGCAGGCCCTGATCCCTCTTTAAAGTCAGATATATTTTTTTATAGTCTAGTCATTAGTAGTCATAGTAATTACCTACTATAAGGGTTGTAGTATTTTGGACTACGTATATCATCATCAGCCTATATATAATGTTCCCACTGCTGGGACACGGCCTCCTCTCAATGAGAGGGAATGGGCTATAATCTACCACGCGGGCCCAGTGTGGATTGGTAGATGTCATGTATATGTTTTTATTATAATATGTTATTATTTTGTTTCCATAATAATATATGTATTAGTATGTACGAGTATGTGTGTATATGTAGGTACCTATTTATGTAACTATTTAAAATTTTGTAAACAAAGTGAAATTTTTTAATTTATTTTTTGTATTCTATCACAGTGCTGTCTCATTTGACCCAAAGGTTGACTGGTAGAGAATGCCTTGTGATATTTGTCCGTCTATGTAACACTCTTGGAAATGAAGTTTAAAGAAATAAATAACCTTAGTGGGACTTGATTAGACCAAATACTTTATGGTTAACCTGAACTTTTCTTGGCATTAGAATATAAACAAAAAAAAACACTACCGTACATAAATACCACTCTAAAATATTTAGGAAGAATCCGGGAACATGGTTCCGGTCCCAAAAGCCCCGCGACCCAATTTAGCGGGTTAAAAATTACCGAACCAATTTACCTAATCAAACAAACAATTATTTCTCAAACAATGTTTTAAGCTTTCACGGTTTAAAACTAAACTTATACAACGTGTAACAGAAAGGGTATAGTCATATGAAAGGGTGTGCTACAGACCATCAAACTGAACAACTTTCTCTATGGGACCACCATCGTAATCGCGAACGAATTTCAGCGGCCCCATACTAAATTCCAATATCTACTCAACCAAATGTATGAAACATCTGATGATTTTTTTACGATTACGATGGTGGAGAAAGTTGTTCATTTTGATGGTCTATAGCACACCCTTTGATATGACTATATACCCTTTTTGTTACACGTTGAATTGTCACTTACAGAATATCTTGAGTGATTATTCATAATGGAAGCTAAAAATTATGAATAATCACGGAAGATATCCCGTAGTGACAATATAAGTTTAATTATTTATCAGATAGCAAAGAAAAGTAAAATAAGTAAAATAGTCACCAATCAATATTTCTAGGATATTTATCAAAATTTTGATGTTTATTTATTTACTTGAGGTTGACCCACAGTGCCACCTAAATTATGTTACCGTAAAACCCGTTAGATTGTAATATAAGTAGCGAGATTGTAAACTCTCGAAAGATTGTCAAACGAACATACTGCTTACAATTTAACGCATTAATTTTCGGTAGATTGTAATCTAACGAAGTTAAACCGTAATATTGTGAAATATATGCGAGGGAAGTCAACCCGCGCGGTGTGGAGGGGGGGGAGCAAAGGGGCCAGCCCCTTGCCCCATGGTACCACTCTCATGAAAAGATAATGCACCATTCTTGAGAAATACCGATTAATATAACCTAACCTCAAAACACTTTATATTCCCCTAAAAGCGTAGTTGACGGAGCCCCGTTACGCGGGGCCCCTATTTATGTGTGCAGGGTTTAAAGGAACCTAACTAAACTAACGTGGGAGTCCCGATTATGGGGGCAGAGAAGCTTCTTTCGCATGCATTTGACAATATTACGGTTTACGGTTACGGTTAACCGAAAAATAATGCGTTATAATGTAAGCAGTATGTTCAGTTGACAATATTTCGAGAGTTTACAATCTCGCTAAAGAGATTACAATCTAACGTGTTTGACAATTTTACGGTGACATATACACATACATATATTATTACGGTGATGTTCATAAATGCCAGTTACAGGTAAACACAACATTGACAACAAAGACGCCAGATTACCGCTTAGTTGCTAACTTAGGTGTACAATTGATTAAGAAAAGTAAAGAACATGGGATATAAGGTTACAAAGAAAATGAAAACAAAGTTATTCATTCAGTCATTAGCGTGTACGGAGGCCAAGATTCTTGATTTAAACTTCACCATACGGTCATTAAATATATATTAATGGCCGTATATATCTGCTTCCGGTACGGACTTATTAAATGAATTAAGGTTTCTGATGGTGATTGATTTTTATAGGTATACTTACATAGAAATATTTTGATTGATAGCAAAGAAAAACTTTTCGCAGATCTTTTATGAATGGTCGATAACCTATCGACCTGCCCGTGTAGCATGACCACCGTAGCAACGGGCCAAAATTTTAAAATTTTTTGTTCCTATGTCATTGAATCGACAAAATGACAGATGAACAAAATATTTGTCGATTCTTTCTTTGAAGAAGCCAGTTTCTTCGGCTGCTTAATACAGCACCCTGAAACACCCTATTGTGATATAGCTTATCTTGCCAAAGTAAGTCTTAAAAATCCTGCATGATATTGGTCTAGCATTTCCGGCATAGCTTTTTCCCTACATTTTTTTTTAAATGTGTTTTTGTGGCTTTCAGTTATAAATACATAAGTAATAGTGAAGTGACCCTAGACGAGTGATTCACAAGCCTCCACAGTCAGTAAACGGTAGAGTAGATATTGTTGTAAAAACTATTAACCAAGCATCATCATTATCATCATTTCAGCCGAAAGACGTCCACTCCTGGACATAGGCCTCCCCCAAGTGTCGCCACATTGACCGGTCCCTTCAATCAAGCAACCAAGCATGGTACTAACAAAATATATCACAACCACTGAAAGATGGAAAAGACGTTTTTAAACTGCTTGCAATCAAATAGATTGAGAGGTGTACGTGCATTCAAATTTGGGTAAATATTTTGTCAGAATCATAAAGGGTGACTAGGAATTAGAGTACGAAACTTAAACACGTGATTGTGCTCAGGATAACAGCTTTTACTATGGGACCAAAGCCGAAATCGCGAAAAAAATATCAACTGTTCAGTATATTTATAGGCGAACATAAATCTACGTATGGACAGCAGATATTTTTTTCATGAGCACAATCACGTGTTAAAGTATCGTACACTAATTGCCAGTCATCCTATATAAGACTTGCTACGATAAATTGACATTCCCGGACTTGTGCTGAGTAACGTTGGCCGTCACACTCTGTGAGTGTGAGTGATGAAAGACTAATATCCATGTCTGTATAAATGCAACCCTTTAATAATGTATGTCATGAAACCTATGTATCGCTGTCAACCTACGCTTAGCTCAATACCCGAGAACACTTAAATATAACTTCAACTTAAATCATGTTGATGTACATACTTACATTGGCAAGCTGGTTAGTTCAGGAGAGATACTATAGTACTTTTCCTGCCATTGCATTCTCAAACTATGTTCATTGGGCACAGATCAATATTGCTTTTATAAGAAATGTATCAATAGGAGGCAGTACCTTGTTCCCCGGCAATACAAGTTCGACTGTCATTATTATTATTATTTTTTTTTAATTTTATGATATCCAACTAATATAGATTTGAAATGCATAAATAATATAAATCAACCGGTCTAGCCAATAATTCCTTAACGAATACTTCGTGCAGATTCTGAAACATTCAGAGACGTGTGAGAATTTCCTTAACACTTTCGATTGAAGTGATTGATATTCCTTTCGCATTGTCCACCCAAACCACGCTTAACCTCTAATACCTACATTACGTCGACCGTCCTTCGTTTTTAGTATAAAGTTGGTCAGTACAGCAGTTTTGATATCATTCAGTGCATCAGCAGCTCAGTGACAACAACAAACAAAATGTTCAAATACGTGAGTCAATGTTTTTGGTTAAATATTTGGTCACTCGCAGAGATTAACGAGATTTAATCAGAGTAATGTTTTGTGAACGTGTATTAAATAAATGTCTTTGGAATTAAGGACAATAAATGTGCATTCTTGACTGTTCAACAAAATATTTAACATCAAAATCCAAAGTCATTTATTCAAATTAGGCTGAGAATCAGTCCATAGAACACCATCCCTTCACAGCCTTCTTGTGTTTTGTTTACTACTTGATGTTTTAAAAAAAATACAGTCGAATTGAGAACCTCCTCTTTTTGGAAGTCGGTTGAAAAGGGATTCTTGCTACTTCCGCAACACTGTGCATTTTGTGGATTGCTTTTATTCACTTTGTGCTTTTTCTTTTGCAGATCGTATTCGTGTGCGTGTTGGTGGCCGCGATGGCTGAGCCCAAACCCGGCGTGCTGTACTCAGCGGCGTACACGGCCCCGTTGGCGGCGGCGTACACGGCGCCCGTTGCGGCCGCCTACACCGCGCCGCTCGCCTACTCCGCGTACACCGCACCCCTCGCCGCCTACTCCGCCTACCCTTACGCCTCGCCCTACGCCGCTTACTACCTCAAGAAATAGTTTTGGACACTATAATTATTTGGAAATGCCATATGAGAGATAGAGCGAAGATTGCGAATAAAGTATAACCACGATCACAATACCTTTTTTTATTACATAATCCACTTCCTTCTGATAATACATCTAAGTAACGGATACCTCTGATTTTGCAGGCTAGAGCTAGGTTGTATGTTGATTAAAATATTATTCGCGACTGTAAGACGCATGTAGAGAATTATAATTATCAAAATCATCAAAAAAAACCCTCGAAGTTCATAATGGTCGCGGAATGAGTAATTAGAGCAATGTCACATGCTGATCATTACTATTATAATTATTAGTAATCTATATTTTAGCAATAATTCGTTTTCTCAATAATTAATACTGTTGTTTACAACTGACCACTAGGCAAGACGGACAAATAGGTCTTCCCTTTTAGGTTTGTGTTTTTGGTAATCAAATAAGAAAACAATACCCGTTCTCAACTACTAGATTATGGTTTAATATCCCAAATGCCATATTACCTGCTCGCGATTCGGAAACGACCTAATATTCATGAAAACTGTTGGCAATTCCTATTGTGGCTCTAAGTTTTATCATGTTCCTAATACATTAACTAATCCTATAGAGAGCACAATAAACATACACAATGCGAGAACTGCTATAAACAATGCACTACGCAGTGCGCGTAGGTTACGCTGTCATACGTAGGTCTTACTTATGTTCCGAACCTACTCATGCCGTGAATATAGGTTAAATGGATGTGGACCTTCCATTACGTAAATTATGTAGCTATGAACATTATGATTTAATATCAAACTAAACTGATGTAATAGTTGTTAGATAGGTAAACATTATCAACAAACATATTGTAATACAAAAGACAAACATGGTTCGGTTAAAGCCTTGCAAATGTTTGTCAAACGATGGAATCGCCCGCGAACCTTCGAGATAGAGATTAAAAGAAGGGTAGACATTAGGACATGGTTATAGTTAGTTAGTTACTACCAATGTACACATTTAGGGTTTGCAGATACTGGTGGCAAACGGCAGTAAAATCCTCGGGCGTCTTCGTGCTAGGGACCAAGACCCCGAATTCCATCGACAAAGCTAGGTTACTTGGTCAACCTTTGTAGCTTTTCATAAAAGTTTGTTTATTTGCAAGGATAAATATAAAAAAAAATATCGCTGGACATTAACACACAGCGCCACCTAGTGCCACACCAAGCAAAGCTTGTGTCGTGGACACTAGATAGTAGATCTATACTACATATATACTTTTTTGTTTGTAAATGCATACTTATTATACAAATAAACATCCATGACTCGGAAACAAATGTCCATGCTCATCACATAAACATTTGCTCCTACCGGGATTCGAACCCAGGACCCTAAGAACGTAAGGCAGCCTCACTACCACTACGCCATTTGGGTCGTTGGTCTAGCGATCGCAAGCGTGACTGCTGAGCATTAGGTAGGTGGTGGTGGGTTCGATTCCCAGGTCGGTCAACGTGTTTATGGGTGTTTCCATCAGGAATTTCTTAGAGCAGCCACGGTGTCTAGATTTGTGCCCAGTTGATAACAACAGGCTAGCCCGCTTTTACTTGGGACTTAAATAAAACTGGCGAAATGTCTGTGTACTACCATAGTATGCCCACATTTGTACCCATGTACACCTCTGCCTAACCCTTCAAGGATTGTAGGCGTTATGTTGGGGTGCTATGTTATGAAACTTCTTGTGCTACTTCCAAAACTGCTGAGCAATCCGCACTTTTTTATTTTAGCTATAGAAGATTTTTACCATTGAATGACACAGATTTTATATCTCTTCATGCTGGGGCACAGGCTCATAGCAGGGCAGGTCTTTTCGTATCTTATCTACCTAATTGCCGAAGGCTTATCGATAAGGCTTGTGTGATGATATGTGTGATTGATTGTGCTGAACGAGAACCATTGTACTGTGCTCTACGCATAGTTCTGTTAAATGTTACACTTTAAAGTGATCACATACAGGGTGTAAATCGACGCGGGAAGCCGTCAACCAAGAATTATGTACATCAAACTATACTCCACGCAAAAATTATTGCTGGGAAACGACTTTTTTTGGGGTGAAAAATCACGTTTTACGATAAAACTTAATGTAACGCACTCAAAACATTGTACTTATGGATGCATTTAATAGTAATCGGGCTATGGAGGTATTTAAACTAAGCAGGATTTGAAAAAAAGCTTATGAAAGTTGGAACTTTGACCTCCAGTATCTCCGTAACTAGTAGGTTCCAAGGTAGGTTGGTCCAATGATAAAAAATATCGCAATGATGGGAGAACACAAATGCCTTGTCGCTAAGGGTCTATTTTCACCCTTTATATCGTATAGACAGATCATTCCTCTTGTGTAGAGTACCTTGACATTTATGTTTTAATGTTACATATTTGCTAAAGAGAGGAGCCGTCGATCGATCGAATATTTAGCTACATTTGCGTTTGGTTGACCAAATATTACATATCACAACGCTTCTGGGACCCCTCTCTCAACCCTTCAGAAAGAATATTAAGCTGTTTGTCCTGCAATGGCTGTCATTTGTAAATCTTCGACCGCCGTTACGGGTAGTCAATAGCCCGAAAGTTTCACAGTCCACGTCTGACCGGTCTTACCAAGGTGCATCGTGTTACACCAGTAACTGGGCAGTGGAGGTCAGATAGGCAGGCGCTTGACTTGATGCTTGAAGACTGGAAGCTGACTCCAACATACGCCGGAAAAATTAAGGCATGATGCTGATAACATTTAACACAAAATTCAATATTGTAATTTACATTCTTAACCAAATGAATGAATAGGTACTTATGTTCAATGGTTACTCAGCGATGCTTGCTTAGTGGGTCGATCCCTGGTGTTGACACAAAGATAAATTGTCATTAGCGTAAATCGTTACATGCATTCCTGAAATTGTGAGCCAAAAATGACCATACAATAGAAAGATCGTCCAAGAGTGATCTATATTACTCGTCCAGTTAAAATAGGCGCATTGACCTCCACATAGTCGCATGCGCAACTAGAGTTAGCATTGTAACAGTGGACACGCACACGCTGACCTCTGACGCAACCAAAGCGGCGCATCCTGAATAATAATCAACTTATCGCATGCAGTAGTGAACCAAGAACACAATGGAATGCATTCTTTCAAAAAGTATTTAACCCCGTGTCTTAGTCAAAGGAATCAGAATAAGGAACTTATTTTCACTCTATTGTTCGGAGTAGGGAATGCAATCCGGACTATCCGTGATCCGAAAAATCCGGACTTCGCCACATTTTTACTCGACTTTCAAATCCGGATTTGAAAACCGAATCCGGATTTTCTGAATAATAAGAAATTGTTACTCGTGGGCTACATTTTCGCGTGAATATTCGAAAATTTGCTCATCAGCCGAAAGCCTGAAACTGATATTTCACTTGGAGGCCGCTTACAAGCATATTCAGTGCTGTCACGTCGATTCAAATGTAAACATAAGTTTACAAAGAATATAATGGTTATAAAACGAAACCAACCAAGGTATTGAATTTGAATTATATCAAGTAACAAAAGTTTAAAAAATCATATGATTTGATTTTCCTGAGTTTATATTTTAACCCATTCACACAAAAATAAGAAAAATCGTATTAATAAACGAATATGGGCAGATTTGTTTATTTTCATGAAAAATCCGTAAAATCCGGATAATCCGGATTAAACCAAAAATCCGTTCCTTAAAATCCGGATTTTGAAAATGGACGGATTTGCATTCCCTAGTTCGGAGTACCGGAAGGCGCACTCTATCGGCGCGACGACAACAAAATGTACATGGATGAAGGTTGCGTGTTCATGACGAATGTTTCAGTTAGAACAAGGTTTCAATCATTAGACTGTTAGAATCTTTCCGAATTGATAAAAATAAATAAATCATGATTCAGTTATTACAGTAGTTTTGAATACGCGTTGTATAAAAGAACTGCACAAAAAAATATGTAAGTAAAGCGTGGTTCACTTTTTACAACTTCATCCTTGATGTTTATCTTGAATTCGGAGCAACGTTGCACATGATACGTTAGCACACCCTCCCGTGGTGGAAGTTCTTTCGTATTCACTTGGGTATTTAAAGTGCTGGGCTTAGTTCAAAGGTATCATTCACTCATTTTGTCTACAACGAAACACACAAACAAACACTTTAAAATGTGCAAACTGGTAAATAAAAGTTTTACTTTAAAGAATTTAACATTTGATAACAAAAATGTAGTTCAAGTTCGTCAAAAAGCTTTGTGTTAAGAATTCATACATTGGTCAAATTGACCCATCTTAAGGGTATACTTTTTAAAACCTTATGAATCATCGCGACACAGATTTTCAGGATTTTAATATTTTGTTGTTCCAGGTTATCCTCGCTGCCATCTTCACCATCGCGGCTGCCAAGCCCGGTATCCACTCTGTGGCCTACTCCGCTCCCCTGGTTGCGGCTCCAGTAGCCGCTGCGTACACGGCTCCCTACGCCGCTGCATACACGGCCGCGTACACCGCTCCATACGCCGCGTACGCCTTACCCTACGCCGCGTACGCTTCTCCCTACGCCGCCGCCTACACTGCCCCAGTTGCCGCGTACAACGCATACTCCGCACCATTAGTAGCTGCTGCCTACAAAGCTCCAGTTCTGCTCAAGTGAAAATTGACCGACTGAAAATGTTAAAAATTGTACATACCTATTTTAAGTAGCAACATATATGACAATTTCAAAGTATTTCTTGGAGTTTCTCTTTGTATTTCCTAAATTAAGTTACCTACATAAGTACATATTATTAGATACTAAACATGACATAATATCCCGCTTGTAATCCCCGAACGGTTAGTCAGGGATGTACCTAATAAGTAGTATACCCACAATTTACCAGTTATGTTTAGGTTAATAACTCTTATCCCTATCTGGGAATCGAACTCATAACCTGAGATTAGGTGTACTACGAGTAAGTACATGAGTTTATGACGCACGGACACATTGACGCATTAGTCTGTAAATTCTATGAACACAAAATCACAAAACAGGAGCATAACAAACTGAAACAAAATGCCGCGAAATAACATCTATAGAGTTTGCAATGCCTGTTAAATATACTATATCAGGTATTCCAGCATGACAAAATCAGCCAAAATAGATAGCTTGTAGAATACTTGGTACTAGAACATTTAGTAACGAGAACAAAACCGAATAAATTAATATGATTATATAGGACGTGTTTTGAAATAGCAAACAGGTTCATATACATGTTATGTGTGTCATCTATTAAGTATTACATCACATGACGGGGTTGTTTGGAGGGTGTTTATTATTCACGGCCCTCTATTGTATGATGACGTCATAGTGGTCCACTTTGAAATGAGCACAATATGGTGACGTATCAAGTATTGCTGTGTGGTGATTAAATAATTTTAGATGTATAGAAAGCCCGTTTATGTACGATGATGACAGGAATTGTTTTCGGTTTTTACTAAAAGCACAAATGTCGGGTTTCATCCATAAATTACTTTTATGAAGTACAATCATCGCATACTTTTGATGTCGCAAAAATTCTAGAATAGGTACCTACGCGCTATCGTATGTACCATTATTGTTTTGTGTGTTACCGTCTCTTTAACATGCAAATGGCGATCCAATAGTAAGCAAGTCCGGGAAAACCTTCTGATTCATCGAGTCATGAGGTGGACGAATATTTTCAGTGCTCCAAAACAATAAGTGATAATTTAATTTTTACATGACGTCAATGAAAATGTGGGTATCAAATTTCTGAGGCTCACCCCAACTTTAAAACGTTATTTCAATATACTTATAAATATTATGATACAACCAAACATAACATCACACCGGTTACCCCGAAGTGCTAGGCAGAGGCACAGCAGAAGTGTAACTAATAGTACATCCACATTTCGAAAGCTATGTTTAAGTTATAAGGGGACCTCCTATTGCCATCAACACTTTGCCCGACCCTGGAATCGAACCCCCCATGCTCAACAGTCGCGGTTGCAACCAATATGATTAATATAACATAGTTACATTATTAGTTCCATCCGGTTAAACCAAAAGGCGACCTCAACATATTTTCAATATTTGATTTAGCAGCATTTTGGGAAAACACATGACATATATTCCTTATGTTTAAAGTCTGAAACGTTCTGTTTATTTTATTATTGTCTTCTACGACAAACTGATGAATGGGTGATTAGCTAAATAGTTGAGTTTGTCTAGTAAGAACGGTAGTTGCATAATTAGATCGTTTGTTGAAGTTTGAGCACCTTCGAATGACTGCACCTCCAAATCGTCACGAATGAATATTAACGAAATACACAAGCAGTTAGTAAGCAAACAACATGTGCATCCTGCTCGTCGGTGCTCAGACCTGCCCCCGTATCCACAAACGATCGGATTGAATTTCGATTCGACAAGTCGTATGTCTATCCCTTTTTAGTATAACGAAAACGAGCGAGATAGACATACGACTTGTCGAATCGAAATTCATTCCCAATCGAAATGGGATCGAAGCGTTGTGAATATGGGGTCTGATCGCTCACCGATCCACAAAATTCCTGCTTGGAGTTTGCCAAAGGACAATAGAAGAGCTTAAAACAAGATAAAGTTCGTAACACCACGCTGAGTTTTAAAACGGGCATAATTGAAGTTGGTTAGAAGGCCGCCACCTCGAAATGGGATTGAGTGGGTCATATCAACCGCATGCAAGATGACCGCAAGACAAAGGCTACGACAGAATTAGTGCACAAAGATGCTGGATGGTGTCCCAACTAGGCCAGCCCTTAAAGAAGTGTCTACACGACCTGGACGCATACCACCAGGGCTGCTTCGAGGTGGCGCAGGACTCTTGGAAAGACTTCGTGAGTCCGAGCAGAGGTATAGGCAGCTAGTAAAAGAAAAAGTAGTTTGGTACCTCAATGTTATCGATCGTAAATTGCTATTTTCAATAAAGAAGGGCATCATGTTTTCTTAACCAACTAAACAAGAGATTCATCTGTATGTTGGTTGTCCACTTTCACCGAGACACTCCGAGGTAGGGCCAGTACGAGGGTGTATATTAGCACTCTTCTAACCTCTGTGATAATCGCTTGCTCTCGATTCCGTGTCGCTATTTTTACGTCTTAGACAGGTCATGAATGTACAGCCACCACTATCGAAACTTTAATAATAAATAATGTATCCTGCAAATTGAAATAGTGATTACCTGAGTGCCATATTTCACCTACCCAAAATACCTTTAAAGCATTTTAGGATGTAGAAGACTGACATTGAGACACAATTAGAATATTTATTCTACACTTTTCTTTTCAAAGTTTTCCTCCATCGGAAGTATATAAGCCTTGACAGTCTGTTCTTAACTGACCTTATGTTACCCAGGAATCACAAACATTGAGCCATGATAAAATATAGTAGGAGTAAAATCAAGTTCAAGGTCATACCAAGTTGGGCCATAGTAATGGCGGCCTTGATCGTTACTAACTGATTTAGTAGCGTTGCCCGTGCGTACGCGCAAGTGTCGCTTGCGCACATAGAACGTTCTACACGCATGACGCGAGATCCTTGTGGCTAGATTAGACGTGCCGAAGCTGCTGCCAAAATACAGCGTGTGTCTTATGTTTTTATCTGATACGAGCGACCCGTCCCGACTTCGCACTGTTTAAAAACTGGTGCAAAAGTTTATGATATTTAAGTTTAATGAACCTGGTAAAACCTCGTGAATAAACTCTTTAAAAATTGATAAAACCCGCGTCTGAATCTATCGCCATACCCATTATATTTATAAACGATCAAAGTGGTCAAAATATCATCAACTGTCTAGTCTTTTCACCTACCTACCTACCTACCTACCTACCTACCTACCTTATACCTACTATGCTAAGATTGTCTTCCAATCACATGAGATGCAGTCGAATACAAGTATTTTACATGAATCAACTGCTAGGGCATGTCAAACCCGGTTCCGCGTGCCCTAGCAACTACCTTTCTGACCTCCACTAGATCTAAGACTGACGAAGTGGTCGCAGTCACACAGACAGACACAAAAAACGACTTTGTTTTATAAAATTACTAGCGGACGTCCCGCGGTTTCACCCGCATAGTTCCCGTTCCCGTGGGAGTACGGGGATAAAATATATCCTATGTTACTCGTGGATAATGTAGCTTTCGAATGGTGAAAGAATTTTTAAAAACGGTCCAGTAGTTTTTAAGCCTATTCATTACAACCAAACAAACAAACTTTTCCTCTTTATAATATTAGTGTAGATGTAATGGGTAGTCTAGTTTGCTAAATATTATTACAGACAAATTAAATAGCTTATTTAATGCCAAATAACGGTCATGTGGCAGGTTGTCGCAACCCCAATTGTAATTTGGAGCAATGCGTTATCAGCCTATTATAGTGTTCTCAAATATGGACAAAAGCCTCATCTAGTAAGATTGAGCCAAAAGAGCTGCGATTCCTCGAGGTGTTTTCCTTCACCGTTTTGAAAAGCAACAGAAAAATATAAAAGCAAATCAATGAATCGTAATTTATGTTTCCTGTGCAGTTATTTTTGTCGTCAATTAACACGTTGCTAAAGTGGATTAACAATGTCATAAATCAATTTGACTAGCGTTAAATATTTAGTCCATATGATTTAGAATAATGTGGACGAGTTTTTATGAAAAAAAAATATAGAGATCTAATAACCGAGTCTCGATTGATTTATGGTTATGATTTCTAGTTTTAATTATGTCATTATTAAATCACTTACATTTTGAACACAGAAGACTTTGACTTTGACTTTTTTTTTTTAATTAGCTTTACTTGAGTCAAATAATTATGTTCGTAGGAAGGATTAGAACGAAATGTAGTCTGCTGATGGAGAGCAGGTAAATAGAAAGCATGATGATTAGGCTATCCTAAAGGTTACATAATCAGAGTGATAGATGACGTTCACAAAACCAACTGATGTTATATGACAACATAGCCATTCTAATTAGGTAATCATGGGCGTAAGCCTCATTAGTCGCTGCCAACTAATGAGACAAAGCTAGGCGAATAGGCAGGTGATAGAATGACTGACAACTACGTTGAATATTGATGATAACTTCGGGTCAAATCGACTAAGAGGTATAGAACCTCAAGACTGGACTGGACTTTTGTCAGCTGAGTCTTAAACTACCTTCCAAATTCCTTACATACACGATCTAGACTTCATCAAAGGAGGACATCATCAAATGACCACTCCCGCTCTGGCTAAGGCCTTTGTGTTACGGGGCCACGGTATCTCTTTCAACAGAACAGCTCCGGCACACGATCTATAGTCTCGTGCCTTACTTAGTCCAGCGCCACGGGAGCCTAAAAGCAACAGCCTGTATATTCTAAAACCAAGTGCAGTCAAAATATTCGCGTCACGCGTGGGTCCCGATCGCGCACGTCTCGCCAAGGTGCCCGGGCGCCGAGCCTGCCAACACAATGAGGCCATCTTTGACTCCTTATATATTAGCCGGGAGTCACACCATCATTCAGTTGTCGGTCTAACATACACCAACAATCAACATGTTCAAATTCGTAAGTATCTATTATTTCTTTTTGCGTTTTTTTTTTACTATGACCTGCATAATGCATTTAAAAAAAAACTCCTTGTAACTTAGCTATATTCTTTTTTTAAATAATGATAGTTTTAATTTTCTTGTAATCCAGTCATGTTGCATGATGCTTTTTATGGTACACATTTGTGGACATTTAAAGTGCTTAGCGCAAAAAGATCAAATGTATAATGTATGAATTAGTAGTCCAAAGTCGTAGTGATTTATATTTATGACTATACTACTTTAGACTAAATAATCTTCAAAGGCACTTTACCAATATTAGGATGAAATGCGATATATGGCTGACTTATTAACCATAATATAAAATAAGGGAGATTTCAATGGAAGTGTTGTCAACTTTATAAAATATCTCAAAACCATTTAAAATGAAATATTAAACAGTTAGCCTGTTGACAGTTATGTGGACGAATTTGTCGACGCCCTGTAACCCTGTTTGATACTTGTACATGTTTTTAGGGTTCCGTAGCCAAATGGCAAAAAACGGAACCCTTATAGTTTCGCCATGTCTGTCTGTCTGTCTGTCTGTCCGCGGATAATCTCAGTGACCGTTAGCACCAGAAAGCTGAAATTTGGTACCAATATGTATATCAATCATGCCGACAAAGTGCAAAAATAAAAATTTAAAAAAACATTTTTATTAGGGTACCTCCCCCAGACGTAAAGTGGGGAGCGATTTTTTTTTTAATTTTGACCCTGACGTGTGATATATTGTTGGATAGGTATTTAAAAATGAATAGGGGTTTTCTAAAATCATTTTTTGATAATATTAATATTTTAGGAAATAATCGCTCCGAAAGTCAAAAACAATGTGTCCCCCCCCCTCTAACTTTTGAACCATAAGTTTAAAAAATATGAAAAAAATCACAGAAGTAGACCTTTATATGAACTTTCTAGGAAAATTATTTTCAACTTGATGAGTTGAATAGTTTTTGAGTTATATAGCACTTTTTCAAAAAAACGCAAATGATAACTTTGTTTTTCATACAAATACTATGAAAAACAAAGTTATTTTTGCTGACGAAAAATGTTGGTATTTTTAATGGTCTGGGAAGCTACGGAACCCTACAGTGAGCGTGGCCCGACACGGTCTTGGCCGGTTTTTATTTCTATTATAGATTTATTGTGCAAATAATGTCAATTATAAAAAAGTGCATTTGATTCACCTACCAATACGTATTCAACTGGTTTACTCGATTACAATTTTTTTTTATGAATTTTTCATACCCTAAATATATTACGACAAGGACAGGGTAGTCTAAATAAATCAGGGTAATAAATTGATAATCCTAAATGCGTGTGTAAGATTTAATTGTATTATAACAAACTTTTCTTCTTCCCCAGCTGATCTTCGTAGCTCTCCTGGCTTTCGCCTCCGCGAAGCCGCTGGTCCTGAGCTACGCGTCTCCCTACGCGGCGTACACCGCGCCTGTAGCAGCTGCATACACCGCGCCCGTAGCCTACTCCGCATACAGCGCATATTCGCCCGTCGCCTACTCCGCCTACACTTACGCTTCCCCATACGCTTACTACCTTTAATTAGACACTTAATATGAAAAACTGAACTTATTTATTTTATTGATTTTTGAATAATATTAAAATGAAATAGAGGAAAGAATACAGTCATCGATACGCCAATTTGTTGTTTTATTTTGATTCCAACGTGTATTTCTGAACCACTGCTCTCAAATTGGTGAAAACTCCCTCTCATAGAGAGAACCGACTGATTATGATTATGAATAATTGTTACCTTCTTTTCGGATCACTATAAGCATCCTAAGTTTTATATAGGCAATTGTTTTTGAACATCAGCTCTATAAATAATGTTCTTTCTATAAATAATACATAAATATACATCCCAATGTACATGGCACCTGAGATTGATAACTGATTGATTGGGCTCAATTTAGATATCTGACCTCTGAAAACTTTTTGAGTTCTTGATCGCAAAGGAATTTCGATAACATTGAATTCGCAAATTATTTAACGTAGGAATTTTCCTGCCAAGTCCTTTGAGACGTAACATAATTGATATAACTAACCTAATTTAAATACCTACTTTGATAATAATTTCAAAAACAGTCCCTTCTATAGAATTGATTACAATATTGGTAATCACAACTTAGTCATGCCCGTAGTAACACCTAAATGTAATTGCCTTATTTAAACGATTGCCTGGGAATCTATCAGAGCCTTTTTAACACAATAAAAGTTAGTTCTACTCTGGGGCCGTGCAGTCCGAATGCTCGATTTCTGTAGTTAAAAATACAATATTTAACATTTTTCTCGATAAAAAAACGTGTAGTAGCGTCGATTTTCAAAGTACTATAAGTTGTATGAGACTAGAGGGAACGCAATTTTTATGAAATTTTCGCTCTTGTGTCCAGCCAGACTTCATAGAAAAAAAAAAGGGAAAAGGAGGCCCTTTAAGCCAGTTTGCAAACACCTAGCTTGACGCTTCCCGTGACCCAAGGGCTGGCTTTTACCTTGGCCAGAAGCCACAGTTTTTGATGTCCTTTTATACACAGTTCAGTTAACTTATTTTAGTTTATTTAATCGTTTTTAACTATGCACACAGTAAATTTTAAGTAACTATAGGGTCACCTGTAAAAAAATAGTACATTTTGATACAAGTGGAGAAAGTTTGTTATTGAATGCGAAGCGGAATATACACACGAGCCGCAGGTGAGGGTGTTTTTGAGCCGGAAACTGCAATATCAAATGTCCACGTGTATCAAACGACGTTTTTCAATACACTTTTAAAGAAATTTATCTTTATTTATAAACACAATTTCAATATTCAAAAAATGTTTACGCCGTAAAAAAACATTCATCTCTGACTACAGGCATTGAACCAATTTGGACTAAGTATAGGTATAGTTATCTGTGGAAATTTTCACTCCCGCACACGTGTTGGAAAACTGTCAAAAAACGCACGAGTGTGAAATACATCTCATGTTGAACCTGATCGTAGTGCGATAAGAACCAGTTTTCGAGGAAATGTATTGAAAAGTCATTTAATTTGTAGTTCAACTTTTCTAATGAAGGTATTCATTGCTTAATAGGCCACCGCGCCGACCGCTCTCGCATTTCCACTTACATAAGCAGGATATACTTTGTAATTATATCGCATTCATCCTCGCCCCATGCAAAGCAGTGACCCATACTGTGACCTATACAGTAGGTCACCATCTGGTAAAGATCAGATTCTAAATTAGAACTTGCATTTAGTGACTGAAGTGTGCTTAGTGTGCCTATGACTTTCCCACACAGCTGGGCGTCCTGTCTGTGGTTGGAGGTTGGTGGATGTCACGATATTTTTGAATCACTGATTCTGTCCTAGGAAGTGTCGTTTACTACACATTGTTTTTTCACTGTTTTTAGACTTTGAGGGTGTCGTGAAGTTAACCGGCTAAGCGGAGACGTTTGTGATTTGCGAGAGGCTAATAGGTGCACGTCTTTGAAAAAAAAACAACGAATACTACAAAACTCATAAAATCACTTACGGGATAATTTATTATAGAAATCTTTTTTTTTATTATTGCATCGTATCATGGTAATTTCGCGTTCCCCCAATAAAAATAGGATACCCACAGAGTACGGAGCATTGAGTGGGGAGACAACTGGGTTGTAAAGTTCCGTTCTGGGTGCATAGGAGTACGGTCTATAATCGTAGTAGTATGGCGTAGCAGATACTGATGCTATGCGGGCCAGCACTGTTATTAGATTGACACTTTGTTATGTGGGTCGTCGTTTAAACAGTGATTGTTTAAGAATAATATATTGTTTTAATTAATTATTTTGACAGCAAGGTTGGCGCAGTAGCTGAGTGACTGGCTACTGTATTGCGTGTAGCGGGTTCCACTACTTACAGAACACATTTTTGTAAGGCCTACAGGTAGGACGGGTCTAGCTGTTTGCATCATCAACATTACGTGAAGACTTTAGAATCCTATCATGATTGTTTCAGATCCTGATCGGAATTACGCTGAGCATCGTGGCTGCTCAGCAAAAAGAATACCAGACCTACCCCTACTAAAATCTATCGTTTTCTTCTCCAAATCAGGGGTCCTACCCATCGTGGAACCAAGGTTCATACCCTTTGAACCCAGGAACAAACTCGTTAAACCAAGGCTTCTCCCCCTCGCCTAGGTCCTATCTCTCAAACCCAGGATACTACCCCGTAAACCAGGGGCGTAATCCCCTCAAACCAAGGTTCCTTCCTACCCCATAAACCAAGGTTCGTATCCCTTAAACCAAGGGTCTTACCCCAAAAACTAAGCTTTATACCCCATAAACCAAGGCCCTTCAAACCCAAGGCACAACCCCTCAAATCAAGGATGATTTTCTTCTTCAAATTCCTATCTTAAGTCACCAAAATATTCCATCCCTTCGTACCCACTAGGCTATGCGTCTTATCCAAAAACACAGCCTACGTCCAACACAGGACCAGGAATTCCTTACAGCCCATCATTAAAGCTAGACACTTATATTTCTCCCGTCTCTCGCTCATATTCCATTTCTCCTCCATACTCTGATCCTTCTTCGAAAGGTGGTCTAACGTACTCTTCCCATACGTCACAGACTTTTGTAGCGTCTATACATCCTTGAGTTAAAAGGAGTGAAGAATGTTCGAGTTGGTAACTTATAGAGAGCTGAAAGTATAACCGTTGGCCTTGTCTAGGAAAGTGTAAATGAAGCATCAATTTCTTTAGAAACCGGAAGATGTTTTTAATTAAATAATTAATTTTAAAAGATTTACTCTTGTTTAACTTGGTTACAAAAAAAATACCAACACTTGGCGCAATGCAAAGCGAACTCCTAATTATCAAACTGTCCTCTTGCCTTGCAAGACACCCGCAAAAGTGACTCTTACTCAATTAGATCTAAGAGGTGCTACAGATGTGTTCGGCGTGGCCTGATTCGACACAATTCGCATAGCCGGGCCACTAAATTGACATTATTTTTTACCACCCGGCTTGTGTGAAATCGTGTCGATCCGAATGAACTACGCCTAAAACAGAAGGTACATTCAATGTGGCATGGCATACATTTGATCGTCTACAAATACAATGGATCATTTACGAATAGCCACCAAAATTAGCAATTTTATAAAGTTAATTTCATGGTTTATTAAAATATTTTGCCATGTGTACAGAGGCCGTAATGAATTCATTGGCTTTTGTGTCTCCTGCCCGACTCACCACACTAGCCGGGACAATAGCCAACCATTTTGGCACGTGTGTTTCTGCCTTTACACTTCGTCGGTACGATTACGTATTCTTTTGTTTTTCTAAGAGCCGTTCAATAAGGCCTTGGCAGCACTTGAAAGAGTAATTTCTTCCATACAAATATTCATTTGTCTCTATGTTTGTCCCCAAATATATATAAGGTAGGACAGTTTTCATGTCAGTCAGTGCAAATTGAAGAGTGTCAAACTGAACAAGTGAAATAAATATTCACAACAAAAATTACAAAATGTCGAAGTCAAGTTTGGTAAGTCTTAAGTATTTCGGCTACTTTAGGATGTATTTATTCTTTTGTGTGTTGTGTGAGCTGTTTAGACTTACGTTTACTAACGTACCAGTAAACCTGAACCTCAGCGTCAATGTAGTCAATGTCATCCTCTACGCTTCAAGGTAGAATGCAGGATCGTTACAGGGTTTTATAAAGGGTGTAAAACACCTCTTAACGAAGCCGAATGGCACTTGTTCTCCTCGTCATAATGATCATTTTTCAACCGACTTCTAAAAAGAGGAGGTTCTCAATTCGTCTGTATTTTTTTTTTTTTTTTTTGTGTTTGTTACCTCAGAACGTTCGACTGGGTGAACCGATTTTGATGATTCTTTTTTTATTTGAAAGCTGCTTGCTGCTTGTTGCTTTTGCTGCTGGTTTGCAGTCGCACGGGTCCGGTCAATGTGGCGACAGTTGGCAGAGGCCTATGTCCAGCAGTGGACGTCTCTCGACTGAAATTATGATGATGCAAACAGCCAGACCCGTCCTACCTGTAGGCCATACAAAAATTTGTTCTGTACGGAGTGGAACCCGCGACACGCAGCACAGTAGCCAGTCAATCAGCTACTGCGGCAACCGTGCTTTCAAAATAATTAATTAAAACAATATAACACTCTTTAAAAATCAATTTTTAAACGACGACCCACATAATAAAGTGTCAATCTACATTTCAGATAACAGCGCTGGCCCTCATAGCATCGGTATCTGCTAAGCCATATTACTACGATTATAGACCGTACCCCTATGCACCCAGAACGGCTTACACTGCAGCGGAACTTTACAACCCAGCTGTCTCTCCACTCAATGCTGCGTACTCTGTGGGGTATCCTGCGGCGTACCCGACGGCGAACTTCTATTCAAGCTACCCTGCAGCACCTCTGTCTGGAGCATACCCTGCACCACTCTCGCTGCCAACAGTTTCAGCCTACAGCAATACATACACTCTTGAAGACTTAGCAGCGCTTTATAACCCTGCACCGGTGGCGCCGGTTGCTGCAGTCGCCCCCGTCGCCCCTGTGGCACCAGTCGCCCCTGTAACCTATGCCGGTTATACATCACCAGCTTACAGCTATTACTACAAACGGTAACTACCCAAACACCCCCAATCGACTAACTGCTGATTTTGTGGCCCACTGATTTGATCGTTTTATAGGACTTCGGATCATTATACGTTTTTTGTTTTTTTATTTTATTATTAATACATGTGTGCTTGTTAAAAAACGATTTTTATTAATTGACCCCCTACAAAGTGATCTGAATTTTTATGATTTATGAGATTGCCTCGTTGGTCGTGCGACTGCCAAGCATGACGTCGGGTTCGATTCCCAGGTCGGTCAAAGTGTTATTGGGTTTTTACATCAGGAATTTCTCAGTAGTAGCAACGGAGTCTGGATTTGTGCCCAGATGATGGCAATAGGCCCGCCCAATAATACATGGGACTTAAAGATAACTAGTAAAATGTGGTTGTACTATTAGGTACGCCCCTGCCTAATCCTTTATCCTTACATGCGTGATGTTATGTTATTTTATTAGAAGTTTTGCTCCTGCAAACACATTTTAGCAAAATGGGAGATTAAAGATCCTATAAATATACCATCACTCAGTGCGAATACGGTGCTCCCGACTAGGGGTCAGCGCAGACAGAGAGGAATAATCCCCACGCGGTATCGGGCATTTTCTTTACGGATCGCGTATGCGAGCGTATCGGTATAGGTTCAAGCATTTATGCACTTTATTGTAATAATTTTAAAGTTTATTTTCAAGTGCGTTAATAAAATCCTCTCCGCTGCGGTCCGTTCTGTATGCGCTGAGCCTAATGCGAAACCCGGTATTAAATTATTACAATGGGACCGAAATCCGGTACTCTTGAACAGTACATAGCCCACTGACACATGAGAGGACTAAAAATTGATGAAAAGATGTACCATCGATACAAAAGAGAGAGGAAATTGCTGCAAAGCTTTGGATATCTTAAACTTGCCGACGTCGCTACTGATTGATACTCTTGTACCTCTAACAGTGTATTTAAAATCTTAAATAAAGAAACGAAACAGTGCGCAATCAGAGCAGGAAACATTATGAGTAATGAAGTAGGTACCAACAAAGCAAATCTATGTCTACTGAACAGTTAATTGAATATTAATATACATAAATAAAATAAGTCTTTTCTAGTTTCTTATAAGGTTTAAAACACATTCCTGTCCAATAAAATCCATTGTTCAAAATCTATGTAATATACAACATGTCCCAAAATTCAACGATAAGCCAGCACCGGAGGATAGACCTGCCCATGACTACTCGGGGAAAAAAAGAAAAAAAATATATATCTCTTTTTTTTTGAAGTTATAAAAAAAAAGAAGAAATTCTTAAAAAAGTGAGACCTTTTATGATATTTTTCACTACCATGACCACACTTTTTTAAATATTTCTGTTATTTTTTTTTATAGGCAACCTGAATAGCACTGCTATCTACCACAATTCTTAAAAAATCCAGAATACCTCTAGTTTTTTCACGTAAATTAATGAAACTTAATTTATTCCCTAAATTTTTTGAAGATTTTTACTTTTAATCAACTTTAACTCATCGTGGTGTAAAAAAAAGTATGAACACTACTATGGCAAGTTTTTTTATAAATTGACGCAACTAATCAAGATTCCAAAATGGTATAATACTCTAGGCAAACAAGTTTAAAAAAAAAATGTTCCTATTATTTCTAAACAGGGGCCAAATGACGGTCAGGTAATAAAAAGTATTAGTTCTTGGAAAATGTTTAATATTTAAATAAATGGTCAAACAATTTCTCATGTAATTTATTAACATTATAACCAATGTTCAAATTGTTTGCCACCAGCAATAATACATGCACGACATCGCCTTAAAAATGACCGTTTTATTTGTCTTGCATATCTTCTGCGATTAATATGATCCGCAGCCTGACTGATATTTCGACGAAGCTCGTCCAATGACGCAATGGGTTTTGAGTAGACCCTGTCTTTAAGACAACCCCAATAGAAGAAGTCCAGGGGGTTCAAATCGGGTGAACGAGGTGGCCATAAGATAGGACCAAGTCGCCCGATCCAACGCCCTGGATACTCTTTATTTAAATATTCTCGCACAGGGCGGGCATAGTGTGCTGGGCAACCATCATTTTGGAGCCACATGTTTTGGAGATCATTTAAGGGCACGTCGTCTAGCAATTCTTGCAAGTCATTTTGTAAAAAGTTTAAATAACTATTGCCATCTAAGTTTCCTTGTAACTCAAAGGGCCCAATTACTTTTCCATTTAATATGCCGGTCCATAAGTTAACCTTGAATTGATATTGGGATCTGTCTTGTCTCATCAAGTGCGGATTTTCATTGCTCCAACTATGTAGGTTGTGTAGATTTAAATATCCATCTTTCTTGCATGTTGTTTCATCCGACCATAGAATTTTGTCCAGGAATTGGGGATCTTCCCTGTGCCTTTGCAGCATCACACGGCAAAATGTGACTCTTAATGGATAGTCCCGCGGTAACAACGTCTGCACACGCCTGTAATGATATGGGTGAAGCTTGTGACGTTGTAAAATTCGATGTGCAGAACTTTTCGGGATTCCTGTAGCTTCTTCTATGGCGCGTACCGAAGTAGTCGAATCATTTTCTATCTCATTGAGAACTTCTTCATCACGATCCGAACTAGGTCTTCCAGCGTTTCTCCTACTGGATGGCATACGACCCTCCGAAAACGCTTGATGCACATTAATAAACACTCGATAATCAGGATATCTTTGAGCATTTGGGTACCTTTCTCGATACAGTCTGCTAGCAGCGTTAGCATTGCATCGGGTTTCTCCATAGATGAGGTGCATATTTGCGTACTCCTGTGGTGTGTATGGTTGCGGCATGTTGATCGTTAAACAGTCCAAAATGCGCCAGAACTCCAAATCACAAAACTCACAATCGTAGTCACAAAACACACAATCGTAGTCCAAGATAATGCCAGGTCAGTTCAGTTTGCAGATCGATTCCAGTCCAAAAAGCCAAGCCAAAAGTCGTTAGTACGTACGAGAGCCACGTCAGTTGAATACGGAACGGTGCGCAGTAAACAAAGGAGCAGAGCGTACTGAACTGACTTGCTCTGAGAATAATAACAGCTTCTCTACCTGCCCTGTTGTTGTCTCTTTTTAACGTAATATCTCTGTCTATCTATCTCTCTCTAACTTCTAAGGTATGTATGCCCCATTCAAATTCCTAGAAATTGTAACAAGAACCCACTACCTGCCCTGTTGTTGTCTCTTTTTAACGTAAATATCTCTATCTATCTATCTCTCTCTAACTTCTAAGGTATGTATGCCCCACTCAAATTCCTAGAAATTGTAACAAGAACCCATTTTGGGCACGCAGTGAAAGTGATTACTGTCAACTATAATTTAAGGAATTTGGTTCTTGTTTTGAACTAGTATGGATATTATTTTTTTGTGGTTGATTTTCCTAGAGTATTATACCATTTTGGAATCTTGATTAGTTGCGTCAATTTATAAAAAAACTTGCCATACATAGTAGTGTTCATACTTTTTTTTACACCACGATGAGTTAAAGTTGATTAAAAGTAAAAATCTTCAAAAAATTTAGGGAATAAATTAAGTTTCATTAATTTACGTGAAAAAACTAGAGGTATTCTGGATTTTTTAAGAATTGTGGTAGATAGCAGTGCTATTCAGGTTGCCTATAAAAAAAAATAACAGAAATATTTAAAAAAGTGTGGTCATGGTAGTGAAAAATATCATAAAAGGTCTCACTTTTTTAAGAATTTCTTCTTTTTTTTTATAACTTCAAAAAAAAAGAGATATATATTTTTTTTCTTTTTTTCCCCGAGTAGTCATGGGCAGGTCTATCCTCCGGTGCTGGCTTATCGTTGAATTTTGGGACATGTTGTATAAAACAGTAATTGAAAACAATAATCATAATTCCTTACATGTAAGTAAATGATTAGAAGTAATGGACTTATTAATTTAAATAATACAGTCGTCAACGCCTCCAACAAGTGATCTGATACAATGTAACCAATGTCCCACTTAATTTAATGCATTATAACTTAGATTCATATAGAGTGGATAATTCCCACCCTCAACATGATCACAGACACTTTTACACAATACCTAAATAATAGGCCCACCTTTAATTAGGTGAATACATGGGACTTAAATACGATATAATATTAGTCTTTGGGAAACATAAACGGTTATACCAACTAATTTGACCCCATTATGTATGTTTCATAAACATCAAACAAAATATTTATGGGACTGGATAGCCATCTGAGTAAATCCATTCAATCCATCTTAGATACATTTAGTTTGTAAAGTTATTTACTGAGAGACAACTTAATTTACCAAAAACTATATCAAGTTAAATAAAACGGAAATTATACAGGGTGGAAGGGACACCCACGCACAAACGGTCCCCCCGTACTTAGTTTATCATTCTGAACCTCCCCCCCACCACCCCACATAATAATTAAAAAAAAAACAGCTGTTTTATACATTGCAACCGTGAAGGTATAGCACTTTTGTAGGAAACAACGGATTAAAAAAAAACCTATGTAAGATTTCTTCGTGTGGACCGTCAATAAAATATTTTCACCCATTTTGTTCTTATTTGTGTAGTTCTGGGATTGTTGCAATTCAAGTGTGTCTTACTGGTCCCTTCCTTCTGGCTTTGCCGTAGTCCGGTAAAAAAGTTTCTTGGCAAACTATCTGCTCTATGTAGTTACTGGGGCAGTGGCAACAACAGGTCTAGTGAGTTAGTCGATTTGTAGCGGCTTGGAGATAACTCCTCCGCCAAGGCCAGCGCGTGGACGGTGCCATGCACTCCGCGCAACGCACGCCATTAACTATTCATACAATAAGAACAACACACTACTGAATTAATTTATGGAACTGCAATAAAGAGCAATCATGTCTTTACAATTTGCATAAAATATTGAGAGTATATTTTTTAAATTTATGATTGGTAGGATTGGATGTGACGATAGCCCGTTATCAGCTTACTTTTATACGCGTATTGGTAGTCAATTGAGGTGCTTTAATAGTCGTAATGGAGCAGCCTAATGATAGTTTATGGAGACGGAGAAAGATAGAGCACTCTTTATATTTAAAATCCTCTATTTTTGAATAGTAAAACAAAATCAACTTGACTTTGTCCGCAAAACTCATTACCTCAGCTTTTTTTAAGATATTATACTTGCATCATCCGAATCCCAGCTAGGCAAAAGCCTCTCCCGTACAGTACGTACAGTTGTTTCGATCCAAAGCCAATGTGGACCACTGATCGCTGGTTTTGTCCAGCTCGTTCAACCATTTTTAGGGTTCCGTAGCCAAATGGCAAAAAACGGAACCCTTATAGTTTCGCCATGTCTGTCTGTCTGTCTGTCCGCGGATAATCTCAGTGACCGTTAGCACCAGAAAGCTGAAATTTGGTACCAATATGTATATCAATCATGCCGACAAAGTGCAAAAATAAAAATTTAAAAAAACATTTTTATTAGGGTACCTCCCCCAGACGTAAAGTGGGGAGCGATTTTTTTTTTAATTTTGACCCTGACGTGTGATATATTGTTGGATAGGTATTTAAAAATGAATAGGGGTTTTCTAAAATCATTTTTTGATAATATTAATATTTTAGGAAATAATCGCTCCGAAAGTCAAAAACAATGTGTCCCCCCCCCCTCTAACTTTTGAACCATAAGTTTAAAAAATATGAAAAAAATCACAGAAGTAGACCTTTATATGAACTTTCTAGGAAAATTATTTTCAACTTGATGAGTTGAATAGTTTTTGAGTTATATAGCACTTTTTCAAAAAAACGCAAATGATAACTTTGTTTTTCATACAAATACTATGAAAAACAAAGTTATTTTTGCTGACGAAAAATGTTGGTATTTTTAATGGTCTGGGAAGCTACGGAACCCTACAGTGAGCGTGGCCCGACACGCTCTTGGCCGGTTTTTATGAGAAAAAATACCTGCTACAAAAGTCTTAAAACCTTAACATCTAACTGAACCCTAGAACTAAGGACAAAGAATACCTTGCACGCAAATCAGTCTTTGTCCGATCAAACCAGATCAAGTACTGTTCTAACTACCTGGTTACCTAGGCCGATCCCATTATAAATATTATAATTACTATGTACACAACATTGCTCTTTCCTTTAAATGATTATGCCATAACTTACTATAACTAACTAGTTCACAGCTACTGAGGGGTGACATTCAGACAAGTGCATTAATAAATTCGCATATAAATGAGAATGTTTCTAAAGCCCAATTACTGGACAAGAAAAAATGCTTTAACCTTTAAGAAAAGTTCGAACGCAGCTTCGCGCTTTTTGTAAAAAAGATCTTATATGTTTTCGTTCTAAAATTAACACCCTTGCATAAAGTCGTCCTGAATGTTAAGGTCAATGCTATCGGAATTGCAGGTTGCATAGTACGTGAGTATAAAAATGCTTTCGGCCCTTCGTAGGGCATCATTCACCCCTGTGAAAGAGCCACATCTAGCAACATGTTCAAACTGGTAAGACTTCGGATTTTTAATTTATTTAAATATTTAAGTAGTAATATTCCCTAGTTTCCTGTGGGATCATTGTGTTTTTAAAGAATATGTTATAGGGATAATAACTTAAATCGAACAATTAACAGATTCAATTAGCAAGAGTGACATTGTTGTTTATATACGCATTTAGTTTAGAAGTAGCAGAAGAAGAGTTTTATAAAGCCGTGACATAAAACTTAGTTCCATCTATGTGAAATATAATATAACGTAAATAATTTGTTGCTCACTGTATAATTGTTGTATATCATAACATCTAATAAGATTCTTGGGAAATGTTGTCTAGTAAATCTACCAACAAAGGAATTATATGACAGGACAGCATGTGAATGTAGTGTGAATAATTATTCTACGCATAGGTGCTAACTAGTTCTTTGAAATACATTTACATATTTTATCGTGATAAGCAAAGGTGTTCCAACACCCATATTTATCCAGTTATGTTTAACCAGTTATGTCCCATGTTATGGAGGGCGAGCCTATTACCATCAATTGGGCACAAATCCAGGCTCCGTGGCTAATACTGAGAAATTTCTGATGGAAAAACCAATAAAACTTTGCCTGACCTAGGAATCGAACACAGGCCCTCATGCCCAGCCGTAGCCCTTAGACCAACGAAGCAGTCTCTTGTAAATAAAGAAATACAATTATTGCTTTATTTGCAAATATTGGGTAGGTACACCTACCTACTCGTATGTCTATGTACCGCATACATTTCCAGGCAACTCAAGAATAAATCAGCTCGAAGTTTCGACTAGATTCCATAGTTATGTATGTCACCGTAAAACTGTCAAACACCTTCCCTCCACACCGCGTGAGTTGACTACCATCGCATGCATTTCACGAAAAAGCAGTATGTTCGTTTGACAATAATTCGAGAGTTTACAATATCGCTAGAGATATTACAATATAACGTGTTTGACAATTTTACGGTGGCATGTACATACGGACAGTGTGTCACACATTTCTAATAAAAGGATGCCATACCACGCCCCAATTGGCTAATACAAAGATAAATATCTCTGACGACACAGTTTTTAGTGGTACTCATCAATTTCAGGCAGACTGTCCAGCTTAAAGTTCTAGAACTTTGTAAAAAAACGATCCATATATTACGTGGTCGGTGAAAAGCTAGGTGATGAGCTTCACCTGCATATACGCTCTAATAAATTGACCTCTCTATTTCCAGTTATCTTTCTTCGTGATCCTGGCGGTTGCGTTCGCAGCGCCCGCACCGGAGCCAGGAGCGGCCATCTTAACTCCCGCCGTATACCGCACCCCGCTCACGTATGCGCCCGCGCTGGGCTACGCGGCGCTGCCCGCTGCGCCCCTGCAGTACAACGCCCCGTACCTCGGCTCCTACCCCGCGGCGCCCATCGCCTCCTACCCGGCGCCCATCGCATACAAGTACTATTGAACAGCAGTGACTGCTAGAAGGTTCTAAGTATTGGCAGTGATTCCGTTTGGTACCGCGCAATAAATTACCGTTCCGCCTATAATTTATTTTATTTCATTTGTGACTTGCTTATCCCCGCGACTTCGTTCGTGTAGATCGGTAACTGTCCCACGGGATCATATTATAACGGGATAAAAAGTATCCTTTATCTAAATACAGGTTATAAAATATATGCGTGGATTCAAATCCTTTCAGTAGTTTTCGCGTGAAAGAGTAACAAACGTCCATCGGATCCATCCTCACAAGCACTCGCATTTATCTTCTTTTTTCTCTTCTCTTCTCTTAATGTATAAAATTCTCGTGTCACAGTGTTAGTCACCATACTCCTCTGAAACGGCTTGACCGATTTTTATGAAATTGTATATGCATATTCAGTAGGTCTGAGAATCGGTTACTATCTATTTTTCATAACCCCTAAGTGATAAGGGTTATCCACCCCTAACATTTTTTTTTAACTAGAAATAATTTACTTATATGGCAAAACAATGTTTGCCGGGTCAGCTAGTTATATTAGTAAGATAAGATACGAAGAAATATATCACGCATTGTAATCCCCCAAGGGTTAGGTAGAGGCGTACCAATACTAAACCCATATTTCACCAGTTATGTTTAAGTCCTGTGTAACCGTATTGCATCAACGGGGCACAAATTCAGTCCTCAAGGCAGCTTTTGAAAACTTCCTGATTGAAAAACTCATTAACACTTTACCCGAGCTTTTTGGCAATCTTCAAATGACTTCTCCCACTCTGGGCGGAGCGGGGAGTGACTAAAACCCATCCATGTTCCTTCGTCGCCCTTTGTGTTCCGGGGCCACGGTGTCTCTTTCGAACAGTCCCGCAGCCTCGGCAGGACTTTACCCGACCAGGGCCTCAAGTCTGCTATTACAATAATGTCAGAATAGTCGATCATTGATTTCAAAATGGTCATTTCTGTCATGTTTTGACAAGTTTGGTAATCTACTATTATAATGGCTTCATTATGACTTTTCAATGGTCAACCACTGACACTCCATTGAAAGAAACGTCATAGAATGGTAGTCTCGTACATAATATTGAAAAATGTGTAAAAATATGTTATAAATGAAATCTGGCATGAATTTAGGTTCGCATTTAGGGATCCGAGGGTTTTATAATAATGGCAATACGACAATATCATTAAAACACAATTTTATTACGACCCGAATGGCGCAGCGGTAGTGAGGCTGCCTTACGTTCTTAGGGTCCTGGGTTCGAATCCCGGTAGGAACAAATGCTTGTGTCATGAATATGGACATCTGTTTCCGAGTCATGGATGTTAATATGTATAATAAGTATGTATTTACAAACAAAAAGTATATAATTTGTAGTATATCAACTGTCTGGTGACCACGACACAAGCCTTGCTTAGTGTGGCACTAGTTGGCGCTGTGTGTAATGTCCAGCGACATTTATTTATTTATTTATTACGAGACCACTGACCGACCAATGATCGACCATTGTGAATTTGGCAGATTACGAACTTTAAACAAAATGACAATGGCATGGGAATGGAATCGTGTTGGAGTGACGAATTTATAAAATAGCCGAATCGGCCCCCTGGGAACTAAACACAGGACTTCATACTCAACAGTCCCACACATTCTATATGTAATTTGTGAAAACGAAAAATGATCCCATTTCATTTTACTGCCATTTATCTACACCAAATGAATTTGGTCAGTTTAGTTTGCGATAGAATGTTACGTAAGGATTCATCGTGTTCATAGTGTATGTTCTCATTAGATTGGGGGTCGAGGGGATGGCAGGGGCAGGCACAAACAATGGATCGTCTGCCGCTGACATTGAGCTCACGTAATCCTGCACTCGAACACAATTATTATATTGAACTTAATTTTCATGCATAATATTTTATACACACATAACGTTTTATGTTAATAGACAACCTCATTGTTCAAAATGTAATCGGCCTGATAATTCAATTATACACATACCTAATAGTTAATATTTAGCAATTTCGTAATACTGCCATACAGAGCTGAAAATTATAAAATTATAAGTCCTCAACCTCAACAGTCCAAATCTATCTATTGTATGTCGATAGAAGACGCTACTAGTTGAACAATAGAAACTTCGCCACCAACAACAACTTCCTTCATTATTAATTGCCTCACAAAAACAAAACGTACCGCACGTCCTACATGTAGATTAGGCTCAATAAAAACCGACTTCACACAAAAAAGTGAAAAATAACTTTAGCTTCAGAAGTCGGTGACCTTTATTTGATTGATTTAGTTTTTTTGTCACCGACTTCTGAAGCTAAAGTTATTTTTCACTTTTTTGTGTGAAGTCGGTTTTATTTTTTGCAAAAAAGTTTTTATTTTTCAGTTTTTAGTGGTTCACATGTGCTTACCCTTTCACAGCGTACCAGCGTGATTTTTTGTTATGAACTGGTGTAAACAATAGACAGACATGAGATTTCAGCAATCCCAGTAAGAGACACACATTTGCTACATTTAATGAGGAGTTCCTTTGCCTTTCTCCGAAGTTTTTCATCTAATCTTTACCAAATTTAAATGGGATCACTCCGAGAAAGTAGTCTTTCTAAAACTACCCAAATCGCTTCTGGTGTGCCTATAAAATTTGAAAAGTTCTCTCTATTTCTCCAGGATCCCATTATCAGGATCCTGACTTGATGATTATGGGACCTTCTGGGAAGTATACCCTTTTCAAACAATTAAAAAACAAATTCGGTCCAGTCATCTTCGAGTAATCGGGGAACATTGAATTGAGAACCTTCTCCTTTTTGAAGTCGGTTAATAACGACGTTATGGTACGTGACTCAAATATCCGGATAGCCTTTAAAAGATTTGGCCGAGTATCGTTAATTTGCTTCTAAGAATTGAAGAGCTCCGTTCCTTTGTCATGGATCCCATAATCAGAACCTAACCAAATTCTCATCAAACTACCCTTGAAGTACCCTTGCCAATAAAAAAAAAAAAAAACAATACATGTCAAGGTAATAGGCTTATCCCCAATAAATGGAACATAATACACCTAACTGTCGAAATCTGGGAATATTGTACACATCTGCGTACCCCCTCAGAGCATACAGGCGTGATGTTACGTCATGATGTTGTATAAACAATAAACATTCAAGCGATTGCAGCAGTTACTGCAGATTTGCCGTGTATTTTTGAAGAGTTCCATTGTATATCTCCGAAGATCCGGATCAGATCTTCAGCAAATTAAAATATAACCACACGGGAAGCACCAGCTTTCAAATTAAAAAAGAATCATCAAACTCGGTTCACCCAGTCGAAAGTACTGAGGTAACAAACACTGTCGAAATATGGGTGTACTGTACACATCTGCGTACCCCCTCAGAGCATACAGGCGTGATATTACGTCATGACGTTGTATAAACAATAAACCTACAAGCGATAACAGCAATCACTGCAGATTTGCCGTACATTTTTGAGGAGTTCCATTGTATATCTCCGAAGACCAGCATCAGATCTTCAGCAAATTAAAATGGGACCACATGGGAAGCACCAGCTTTCAAATAAAAAAAGAATCATCAAAATCGGTTCACTCAGTCGAAAGTTATGAGGTAACAAACACAAAAAAAAAAAAAAAAAAAAAAAAAAAAACATACAGACGAATTGATAACCTCCTCTTTTTGGAAGTCGGTTAAAAAAAAGTATAGAATTTGTTATGCCATCGATTTGACAGCTGTCAAAATTCTGGTGCTTCCGCGCATGTGAGCTCAAGTACGTGGATAGCATGCACACGATCGAATAAAACAAGAAACATTTGCGATAAAAACTTATATTAAAACATGATCAAACGTTTGGTAGTCGGTGTCATTGAGCAAGCAAGAGTAGTTCTAATGATTTTATCAACGGTAGTACGCTGCGTAGCCGTAGGGGTAGGCAGCAGCAGCGTAGGGGGCGGCGTACGCGGCGGGGGCGTATGCGGCATAGCCGTAGGCAGGGTACGCAGCGGGGTAGCTCACGAACTGGGGCTCAGGCTTGGGGTTGGGGTTGGCGAAAGCCACGGCCAACACGGCGAAGAGGGCGAACTGAAAACAAAACACAACCTTATTAATAGCTGAACACTTGGTTTACATTAAATTTCGATAATTTTATCAAATATTTGTAAAACGTGGACCATTCCATGACAATACAAAATTCAACATAAAATAAAAAGCAAAACACAATTAGAAATAAAAAGCTTCCAAATAACATGAAGTAATGCATGCAGTGGCGTAATGACAATTAGACAAAGAGTTCTATCAAACTTTGAACAAGCATTTATATTATTTTAGCCTGTTCATCGGTTTTGTGTGTCGTTGAAATTATATAATCGGTATTATGCTTTGTGGTAATATTTAGTAGAACGTGAAATTATCCTGTTAAAACTTAAGCAGATGTTGAATTTGCAGTGGTAAAAACTTGATGCAGACAACAAAAAATAACCATAAGTGCAATTCACCAAAGCGCAATCATAGTCGTATAGCTGCTATTTTATGGGATCATACGAGTATTTTGAAGCAATAATGCATGACACAGCGTTCACTGTATATCCCTAAGTGAAACCATAAAACTATGTTGTTATAATAAAATGGCCACTGGGCAAAAGCCCTGAAACTGGGTTATTTTGAGCAAATAGCTCTGTCCCCTTGTTACGACGATGATGTCTAGAGCTAACAAGATAAACGATGCTAAAACGTTTACCCGAATCGTATTTCCTAATAACTTGGTCGCCCTTTTATAACCTTATTTGGAGATAGAATTTCACATGTCTGAATATAGGGCATATTTTGAAGACTGTGTGCATTGAAGACTGTGTGCATTATGATGTGCATATTGTTGTGGTAATTGTATTGTGTTGTATTTTTAACTCTTAAGCCCTATTGTATTGTGTTGTATTTTTAACTCTTAAGCCTTTTATCGCATGCGCTGTTAGCTTAGTTTTTATTTAACAATATTTACATGAATTGAATGCTGAATTTATTGTAAGCGGAATATGTGGAACCTATTTATCTTTAACACCTCAATGTACCATATTTCACGTAAATAAAGATATTCTATTATATTCTTAATCAAATGAGCTTGAGCTCAGTTTTTTCTGCGATTTCGTCAGTAACTGCCAAATATATTACGCTATGTTGCGTGAAACTGTTATGTAGTAATGAAAACATCTTATTTGATGGTTATAGCATTAAGTACAGGTTTGCCAGTTACCGAGGAATAACTAAAATAAATATTATTGAGACATTTTAAGATGAGAATAACTTACCAGTCTGAAGAACATGGTTGTAGAGTAACTTGGGATGCTGTCACAAGTGATAACATTTGCTGGCCGGTCCCGGCTTATATACAGATCTAAACGACCACGCCCCGATTAGCAGTCTTGTCGTACTGAGATAAAAAGTGTCCTTGATCTTCAGTGTAATGAATGAATCTTTGTACCTGCCCCATATAGATACATAGGCGATCCACATCCGCGTTAGGCGGTATCCATCTCTATCAGTTCTATTGCTAAGGCATTCATTACATTGTACCTGCCTATTATTAATAATCATAAATGCTGTGGGTATGTGAGCTTGAACTTGCTATGTAGAGTAGATTTTCTTACACAGGTTATTTAAAATAGACCTTAATTTATGAGTTGTTTTACTACATGCAGATCATTCCATGTCGCCGTGAAACATTCACGAATGCTGGCGACTTTTTAATACGATACACGATTTTTGTGGACATTGCTTTAAAGTTTATTTCGGTATTTGTGTATGCTAGACCTGACCACATATCAGGGAAGAGAGGGAAAAAGAAACAATCAATTTTTATAACATAATTATATTGCATGAAATTAACATAAAGGTACATCATATAGTTAGGCGTAAACATTGGGGCATCATAATTTAGGTTCAGTAATAGCCGTAGCCGTAACTGTAGGGGGAGGCTCCGTAAGTGCCGTAGGAGCTGTAGCTCACGGGGCTGGAGTAGCCCCCGTAGCCCCCGTAGCCGCCGTAGTAGCTGGGGTAACCAGACGCGTAGCCACCGTAGCCGGAGTACAGCTGCGGCCGCGCCAGGGCCAGCGCGAGCACGGCGAACAAGATCATCTGGGAATAGGAAAATATTTGAGAAAACTTTTTTCTTAGTTTTCAATACTAACTAAGGAGTCAAATACTTCGGAACCCTTAAAGTATTTTATTTTTAAAGAAATTAATTATAACTATGACAATTATTTGCGACGTTGCTAACTTTCAGAAGGAACCCTGTTATCATCAATGAACCTATTTGTAAATGTATAAGAATTTGTGATTTTGTATTGTATTGTACAACGGGCTGGTATCCGCAACTCCACGTCAAAGCGCGTATTTTGTGTATGGGCTTATAATCTACCACGCGGGCCCAGTGCGGGTTGGTAGATGTCACATGTCTTCGAATTTTTGGTTCTAGGACATGCCGGTTTCCTCACGATGTTTTCCTTCACCGTTTTTGAGAGCAGTGTTGATGAAATAAATTACACAAAGTAATGCGCATGCCTGGGTTCGAACCCACGACTTACTGTTCGTAAGTCGGGGCTGCCACTACTGGGCCACCGCTGCTGCTGATCATTGTAACCAATGATCATTGTCACAAATTCTTATACGATATTCACACTGATGTGTGATAGCAGTTTGCTGATCGTCGATTGTTTTAAATGAAATAAATATTACCACTCATAATAATTGTTAAACCATTCTAAGTTAGGATTTGTAACCGGTTGGTAACAAGAGGTTCGTCCTCATATTACATAGGGTTTAAATAAAAGGCGAGATATGGATATACTAAAGGTGAACCTCTGCTGGAGCCTCCGGGGATAACAGACTTGATGTTATGTTAAGCCTTGTCAAATGTTATTATACTCGTATAATCATGTAGATATGCAACCCATGAATTAAATGAAGAGGTCACACGCCTTTTATTGTATATCTCAGGATTACATTTACAATACAATTAGGTACCAAGTCCCTAGTAACTAATTATTGAAATGTGGGGATTTCTATAAGTAGTTGCTAGGGCTAATCAAACTAGGGAAGTCAACGACTCAGTACGTCTTGAGCCACAATGGCCTTAATAGCAGCTAGGATAGTTAGCCAGCAAAACAAAGCGGCTCTTAATCTGTAAAGTTGTTTCAAAGTGAGGTACTTTGCAACAGGCTAAAGCCTGACACACATGGATGATTTGAATGAGCGTGGGTGAAAATCATGCCTGATCTTTTCTGCGGAATGTAGTGAATGATATTTAAAGAAATTTGTCCTAATTGACACGTCCTATAATATGAATTAAGTAAATACTAACTCGAGCATTAAGTTCAAGAATAAGGTAACGGTAGTTATACTGCTGCAATCGTTTGTGCTGCAATTGATTATGGGATAAACCTTCTAGAGTAAATGGGAGACGACCCACCAACCCGTTTTGGACAGTGGACTTAAAAATTCCATTGTTCATTATCAGCCTGTTACATTCCCACTGCTGGGACACAAGCCTCCAGTCTATGAGCGGGAGTGGGCGGTAATCCACTCCGCGGACTGCGGGCGGGCTACTCGATATGATCATATTAGGCGTTCGTGAAATAATTTATAAGATGTTGAGATTCACTGCGCAATAAATAAACAGATTAACACCATGCCATAGGTGAGTACCAAAAGATTAATATGAAAAGACACATCTTCAACTTAGTTAAAGATAATGTCAACAACATCCAAAACATGAAACGAAACATAAACTCAGTAGGTAATAATGTAATATTTTTTCCCTGAAAGAAACATTTGATACTTTCAAGGAAATCCGATGTAGGCGCCGAAATATTAAGATCTGTTTGTGACATACTCGTAAGCTTGTTACGTAAATGTAAATGAAAAACATCGTTCTTTTATCAATGGGCCACTGGAAATCGATACATACCCAAACACAAGACATAAGACTATCATGTTTACGTTATTTGAGAATGTTACTATATCATGTGCAAAAAATGTCTAATATAAAGCCTCCCAATGACAATGAGTTTGGTTATCAATACTCATGTGAAATATTGCCTGGGATGGTCCGTATAATCGTAGTATTTTCTAAATTTCAGACTAAGTGACATTGCTTTGCTACAGGTTTATTAATTCCTCAATTAAAAGGGAATAAGCGGATAGTGGACAGATAAAACTTGTAACCAAGATTTTACAAAACAAAATGCTTTACTCACCAGTTTGGCAAACATTTTAATATAAGTTTGTATTTATTTATCTATTATACAAGTCCCGGTGGCTCCCGATACACTGCAGTAAAGCACTCGTACTGTTTTTATTTCTAGTCCTCCCTCAACATTTATAGGTGGCTCATGTCCTTGGACACTCAAACAATAACGGAAAACCTATAGGTACCAACAAATGATTCTGTTGGGAATCAATGTAAATGATGAGCACAGACAAACGTACAAGAGACGCGCTCTACATCACCAAGTAGGTAGCCTTTGTTTATAATATCAAAGCTACCACACGCAAACTTAAAAGAATAAATTATGCATCGTTTCATTTTTATTGCTTTTAGAGCAAACTAGGCAGTCGCAATTTGTGTATCTTAAGTCACTTTGAGTGACTTAGCTAGTCCTCATATATTAAGGAAGAAATATGTCGCCGCTTTCAAAGCTTCACTTCAAAGTAATGTACCTACGGATTAACAATACAGTTTCCTTACAAGGCGAGCCAGGATGTGGATATTCAATAGAACCCGCAGATCATCGACCTCACAGCCCTCGCTTTGAGATGACATATTGTCATCCTAACAAAATAGATCATGTATTATAAAGATCAAGGCTAATATTTTGTTATATAAGCTTCGCGTTGCTGAAGCTTAGTATGATTCAGTACTCTGCATCGCTCAATCAACATGTTCGCTAAATTCGTAAGTATTGAGCTTCTTTAGTCATCCCTTTCATAATCATCATAAAAACATTAAGAAACTCTAATTTTCAAACTTCTTTGAAAAGGGGGTTAAACCTAAATAACTTTTTTTATTTGAGAAACAATTAAAGTTGAAACGGATTGAAACTTTGCCCTGTAATAATGTTGAAACTTAGTTCATACTTATAAAAGTAGGGAGAAACCTCAAGATGTCCCGATATTCCAGATAATCTTTTTTAAAGTGGGTTTCAGTCACATAGTTATAATTTAGTTTATATTTAAGTTTTGATTGATCTTGAAAGCTCACTGCCCTATCAAGTTAGATAAGCACCTATGTCATGCCTTTAACATTAATATTAAGCGGGATCAAATTTAATTTATTTTTTAATTTATTTTTTGGTAATAAATCTGTTGCCTTTCTGGATATGTGCTACAGAAATAAACAATAGTTCCGTAGCTCTTTTGACGTAAAAGCTTCTGAAAACATAAACTCTAGTAACCTTTTATTTTTGTTTACAGTTCGCCCTCTTCGCTCTGTTGGCTGTGGCTTTCGCCGCACCGAACCCCAAACCCCAGGTCTTCTCCTACACCGGAGTCGACTACGCGGGCTACTATCCAGCAGCTGGCGTAGTGCCGTACTCGGCGTACTCCCCATACGCGTATTCCGCGTACTCTGGAGTCCCCAGCGCCGTCTACCTGCGGTGAACATCAACCAACGAGATCGCTTCAAACAAACCATCGACCACAATTAAATTCTAATATGGATTCTATGATTGTAATAACATTCCCAGTAATTTCAAGCAAATAAAGTTTAACCAAACAAATATTAGTTTGACTTTCTAACTCTATGGATACTACGCCGTGTATGAAGCTCATATATTGATCTTTTAGGCACGAGTACGCTAAATCGTATGTAAGTACATTACTTATGTGCATAAACTATGTAATTAGGTTTATTTAGAATCTCACCGCGTTGAGCCGTTTGTTAGAAAAAAGTAATAAAACACGAGTATACAGTTTTTTCTTTAGTGGATCAGCTGGACCATCGACGACGTCAAACATGATGGATTTACTCCTAATACAAACAGCTACCACGACATTGGTACATAACATAACGCCTGACTTTTTTATTATTATTTTAACCTTTATCCTTTACGTGCCATCAACTGGGCTCAAATCCAATTTCCGGATAATCCACATTCAACCTTTTTAAATAAACCCTAAACAACACTTATTATATTGGCCTAGTTTATGATATCTCCAAGATCGAAGGAGACATTTAATCGTGAACGATTACGAACTAATGAATATGGAGTTTTCTTGGTATAGCTTTTCAATACACAATACCCGTCCGTCATAGCTAGCAATAGGCGGCACGTAAATGAATGTCTAAATAAAAGCTCTACTATCGAATTTTCAACTGTCGGTGCTAAGCTGAATGTCGAAAATAGAACCGTATTTGTGAACATGGGCATAAGGATACGAACTCCATAAAACTGTATCTATGTGAGCATTTTATGTTTATTATTTTACCTTTCATCATTATAATCGTCGATACAATGAAGAAGCCTGATATTTGAAACACCGTCCCCAATAAACTAAAATTCCTTTCAAAGAAAACTGGGACGAAGCTTTTAAAGGAAAAAAATACCATTAAGTATACCGATACTTGGATTTACATTTGTAACTTTCGCTTTTGTCGCCAAGTGACAGGAATTTAAGTGTTCTTTAATCACTGTCACAGCACATAATAGCTGACCAATACATCTAGATATTTCAAGGCAGTACAGCTCACAAAGGATCAATGAACAAAATTTGTTCAACTCCATACATTTGTACTTCGTTCCGCGTTTTGCCACGGATCTAGTTACAATGGGAGACAGTAAATTGGTTCATATAAATCATGTATCAGTCGTATCAACAGATTCTACAGCTATGCATATACAATGCCATTTTAACATAATAATACTCATTGATTGCAAGTGGTTATATTGCAATATGCAGCCGGTTTTAATTGCATTATGTGTATTTATGTAGTTATTACAATATTTTGCAATTCATAATCTTCTAGCCTCTTACATTGTAATGGTGCGAAAAAATAGCAAGAATTATAAAAGTATAGTTTAAAGGTGATGGTTTTTTATTTACCGTGTGGATGGTGCCCAACCGGTGTTACCGTTTTTATGCCGCCCGTGGCCCTCTGACTTGACTTCACATGCCATCGAGAAATATCTCTCAGGCATGCTGGTTCCTCACGATGTTTTCTTTCATCAAAGCTGGATAATCCAAAAAAATCAGAGGTACCGACAAACCTATAAAATATCTCGACAAGTTTCTCAAAGAAGAGTTTTGGCCGAAGGGGTAGTCTACCGACGTTTTCGCGGCAGGCTACATGACACCGCACAGCGTAACACGACGCCGCCACTTCGTGTGTTCATAGTTTCTAAGTTAGATTCTGTATGTGTAAGTATATTTTTATGTTGTTATGTTATTTTCAACCGACTTCTAAAAAGAGGAGGTTCTCAATTCGTCTGTATTTTTTTTTTTTTTTTTTGTGTTTGTTACCTCAGAACTTTCGACTGGGTGAACCGATTTTGATGATTCTTTTTTTATTTGAAAGCTGGTGCTTCCCGTTGGGTCCCATTTTAATTTGTTGAAGATCTGATGCTGATCTTCGGAGATATACAATGGAACTCTTCAAAAATAGACGGCAAATCTGCAGTGATTGCTGCATCAGCTTGTAGGTTCATTGTTTATACTACATCATGACGTAACATCACGCCTGTATGCTACGAGGGGGTACCTCAGAACTTTCGACTGGGTGAACCGCTTTTGATGATTCTTCTTTTATTTGAAAGCTGGTGCTTTCCGTGTGGTTCCATGTCAATTTGGTTAAGATCTTACGCTGATCTTCGGAGATATAAATGGAACTCTTCAAAAATACACGGCAAAGCTGCAGTAATTGCTGCAATCGCTTGGAACAACCATTATTGTTTATACAACATCATGACGTAACATCACACCTGTATGCTCTGAGGGAGTACGCAGAAGTATACAATACACCCAGATTTCGACAGTTAGACGTGTAAAGTTCCATTCAATGGGATCCCGGAGAAATAGAGGTAACTCCTTAACTTTATAGGCACACCAGAAGCGGTTTGGGTAGTTTTAGGCAGAGTACTTCCTCGGAGTGGTCCCATTTCGATTTGATAAAGATCTGGTGACTTCGGAAGATAGGCAACTGAACTCCTTAATAAATGATAGCAAATGTACTGGGATCGCTGAAGACACGTCTGTCTATTGTTTACACACGTTCATAACAAAAAATCACACCGATACGCTGTGAAAGGGTAAGCACATGTGAACCACTAAAAAGTGAAAAATAAAAACTTTTTTGCAAAAAATATAACCGACTTCACACAAAAAAGTGAAAAATAACTTTAGCTTCAGAAGTCGGTGACAAAAAAACTAAATCAATCAAACAAAGGTCACCGACTTCTGAAGCTAAAGTTATTTTTCACTTTTTTGTGTGAAGTCGGTTATATTTTTTGCAAAAAAGTTTTTTGTGTATTTTATCTATGGGCCTTAAGATGCCTGATAATAAAATTATTGATTGATTGATAACTTGGCAATTCGACGCGACGGTTGGATCTAAAAGGTTGAGATCCTTTTTCATCAAAAATAAGACGAATCGTTTTAAGCTTCACCTATCACAGTCAACAGCTGGACATGGGCCTCCCTTTCGCCACAAAACCCTCTCCTCCGACATTCGCATTCATTCTGTCCCAGCTTTCGTCCTATCACAATGACTAGACAAAGCTGAATGCTATTCTTTTAACTGTCTATTAATTTTATTTTTCTCATATCTGCAGCTATATTTTGTTCTTAGAATGTATACACACAACACAATTAAACACATAAAACACCTGTTAGTACACTACCAAAAAAATAACACAAAACACAAAAACATTCTGCAACTACACTCGGTACTACAAACGACAATCTACATCTACTCACACACATCTGGGTTTTGCTTAATACTGGTAAAGACTGAAGTTTTGTCCGACTATCTAAAAGGAAATAGATCAAAAGTAGAGAAACTAACTGGCAGCAATAAAATAGAATCGACTTTAAATGGCTAATACAAATAGCAATATCTCACATATAGACAACATCACAATCGCAACATCTCACCATTGCGATACAGACACCTGTAACGCAGTTATTGGAAATTCTAATGCGGGAAGCATTAAAGTAATAACGCAGAACATTCGGAGCATTTATAAAAACTTGGATGGCTTTCGGGCACAATTAGCTAGACTAACATTCGAAGTAGATATCATAATTCTGACGGAGTGTTGGCTTAGTAAAGATAAATCAATCCCCACCATAGAAAATTACGTCACTCATTCTTCAAAAAAATGTCTCAATCAAAATGACGGGATTGTAATTTACACAAAGGATCACATTCAATGTACGGTTGAAGAACCAGATACAGAGGGTGCTAATTTCCTCTTATTAAAGGTAGGCACAAACATATGTATACTAGCAGCCTATAGGTCTCCCTCAATCTACCGTATTGATGGCTTTCTAAACTCACTTGAAAACGTTATTAGTAAAATAAAAAGAAAAACGATTATTCTCACTGGAGACATGAATATAGACATAAAAGCGAACAACTCAGACAGAAATAGTGCATCCTACCTCAACCTAACCGCAGAACTGGGCCTCCTGCCTGGTCATACATACCCAACAAGACTACACAACTGTCTTGATCACCTCATGATAAATGCCTCAAATGATTCGACCGTGGTGGTGATGGATTCCACTGTAACCGACCACGCCTCTGTACTATTATGCTTAAATAAGGAGCCATGTAAAACTAATAAGATTAAATCTACTACAAAATTAAATATCGAAGCTACGGTTGAACACTTAAAAAATACCGATTTCTCATTTATAACAAAAGACGCCGATGCAAATGAGGCGACTACACTTTTTGTAGATTGTTTGATGACTGCAATTTCTCTACACACAAAAGTTATTACTGTGCCCAACCGTAAGTTAATCATCAAGCCTTGGATAACTCCAGGCTTATTACGGTGCATTAGACATAGGGATAATCTTCATAAAGATGTTTTAAAAAACCCAACAAATACCACACTGGAGATTTCTTATAAACGATACCGTAACCACTGCAATCTACTACTTAGAAAGTTGAGAACACATCATGAAAAATCTGCTTTAAAATCTTCACAAACAAGCAAGGAAACATGGAGCATAATCAAATCCATTACAAACCAAAATGAAAAAAAAAACAGTAGCGACTGAATTACTGCCTGTTACAAAGGATGCATCGAAAGAAATTGAGACCATAAATAAGTATTTTTCTGGTATAGGTAAAGAACTTGCTGATACTATCACCCAAAACCGAAGATCCCAACCCGCACCATATAAATTCAACTCACTGCCAACACATAATTCGATTGTTTTACTCTCCCCTGACGAGGCGGAAGTCGAATCTGTAGTTAACAATCTAAAAACAGACTGCGCTGCAGGGTGGGACTCTATCTCAGCAATGTTACTTAAAGCGGGCAAAGCAATTTTTATACCCCAGATCACAAAACTCATTGGGATCTGCTTTGAGCAGGGAGTCTTCCCCAATGTCTTTAAGAAATCTCTTATCACGCCAGTTCACAAGGGTGGGAACCGTGACGAAGTCAAGAATTACAGACCCATATCAGTCTTACCGACACTGTCAAAAATACTCGAAAAGATATTGAATACTAGACTCGTTAGTTTTTTAGATAAAAACAATATACTTTCTGAAGGTCAGTTCGGTTTTAGGTCTGGGAAAAGCACAGAAGAGGCGGTTGGTCAACTAGTTAATCACGTTGTTGCAAAGGTCGATGCTAAACAGAAATGCATAGGAGTTTTTCTCGACCTGGCGAAGGCCTTTGACACCGTCTCTATTCCCACTCTTGTGGCTAAACTAGACCACATAGGAATCCGGGGAGAAGCTCTCAGCATATTCTCGGAGTTTCTGAGCGATAGGACACAAAGGGTAAAGATAGGTGGAATCGTCAGTAGCGAAGAAAACGTTACGTGCGGTGTGCCGCAGGGCAGTGCCCTCTCCCCGAGTCTCTTCCTGGTATATGTAAACGATCTGTGTCAGCAACAACTTTTTAAAGGTAGAATATTTAGCTACGCTGATGACACCGCGCTCATATTTCACGGAGAGACTTGGGAGGAGGCGCAGCGTGTGGCTGAGCTGGGACTCTGTAAAGTCAGTAACTGGCTGGAAGAAAACCTACTTACCCTTAACATTGCCAAAACTTCATACCTGCAGTTCAGGTTTGCCAATACCGCGCCAGTAGCAGTAACCCTTAAGGTACATTCCTGCGATTTTCCTGGAAATGGGCTCCAGTGCTCATGCCTCACTATATCACAAACAACAAACATGAAATACTTAGGTGTGGTACTGGACGAAAAATTGAGTTGGCGGCCCCAAGTCGAATTAACTGCCTCTAGAGTGAGGAAACTTATTTGGGCATTTAAGAAACTTCGACTTGTGGCTGATTTTGATCTTCTTCGCACTCTATACTTCTCTTTAGCCCAATCCATTATTGGTTACTGTATTACGGTGTGGGGAGGAGCCTGTAAAACAATTATGATCCGCCTTGAAAGAGCCCAAAGATCATTGCTCAAAGTCATGACCTTCAAACCATACCGCTTCCCGACTGTAACTTTATACAAAAATTGCACAGTGCTTACAGTAAGACAGCTATATGTTCTCAACACCACATTGAAGCAACACATAATCACACCTATAAACAACAGTTACAAAAGTAAACGAACAGTCACTAATGTTTGTAAATATGTGAAATGTAAGACTGCCTCAGCTAGAAGGCAACATCTTTTTCTTGCTACGCATATCTATAATAAGATAAACAAGGCCCTAATTATTAACCCATTTCCTAAAAATGAAATTAAAAAGAAAATAAACACCTTTCTACAAACACTAGATTACATACATACAGAAAACTTAATAACATAAACCCGGCAATTACCATTATTAACATGCACGGGGTGTAAGGGGTCCTATTACCATCTCAAAAGACTCAAGCCAACCTCACCTGCCCGTGGTACACCCTGCTGCCCAACGAACGAGGCTCTGGCGCAACGTCCACCAACCCGCATTGGACTAGCGTGGTGGACTATAGTCCAAACCCCCCTTTAAAAACTTTCAAACCATGACAGAACAACATAACCTCAGGCCCCAAGTGCCCGGCAGCTCTGGAGAACTTCGCGACAATGACGGTAGTCAATGGGTTTCCAGAGCACGGGGTGCTAAGAATCCCCGGGTGAGATCGATCCTCCGTCAACAAAACCAAGCTACTTCGAAAATGGACTCCGATACAAACTTAAATATTTTGACTTATAATGTACGCACGTTAATGCAAGATGAGCGATTAGTTGAACTTGAAAATGCTTTGAAATATATAAAATGGGATGTGATAGGGTTGTCAGAAGTGAGAAGAATGGGAGAGGATACGGAGGAAAGAGAAAACTCTATATTCTATCATTTTGGAGCCACCAGAGGTCTTTATGGAATTGGTTTCTTGGTGGCTAAAAAGTGGAAGAACAACATCATAGAGTTTCTCGGATACTCGGAGAGAGTAGCGGTTCTCAAACTAAGCATCACAGACAAACATAGTTTGACCATTGTCCAAGCTTACGCACCTACATCTTCACACAGCGATGACGAACTAGAAAACTTCTATGATGTTCTTAACAAAGCGTGTGAAGAAAACCGTAGCACATGGAATGTCATTACTGGTGACTTCAATGCTAAGATCGGGGTTAGACAAGACCTAGATAACCCAGAAATTCTCGGTCCACATGGCATAGGAACTAGAAATGATCGAGGAAATGCTCTCATCCAGTTTGCATTTGGGCAAGGGTTTAGAATAATGAACAGTTTTTTCCCCAAAAAGTCACAGCGTCGATGGACATGGGCCTCGCCAGATGGGAGAACAAAAAACGAAATCGACTTTGTGCTCTCCTCCAGTCACAATAATATTGTAAAAGATGTCAGTACTATTAATAAATTTAAATTTAGTTCGGACCATAGACCAGTACGCGCAAAGATTGTACTTAATGTTAAACTAAACCGAAAAGCTGTATTTAAAAACCGCATCAAAAAACTTAACAAGGATGTACTCATTACGAATATGGAGAAGTTTAATTTAGAATTAAAAAATTCATTTGCCCTACTGCCGATTGATACATATCAAAACCCTCAGAGTCAATACAGTAACATAATAGTAAATATTTCAACAGCAGCCAAGAAAATTAAATGTCAAAGAAGAAACAATAACAAACTAAGCAGTAAAACAATTTTACTAATAGAGAAAAGAGAAATGTCAAAAAATAATCAAGTAGAATACAATAAAGTAGATAGATTGGTTAAACGAAGCATCAGAAAAGATATTAGGGATTGTAACACAAACATGATTAAATTAGCTTTATTAAGTAATGCCACTTTAAGAAATGCCAAACAGGGAATCGTCAAGGGAAAAACTTGGATTTCTAACCTGAATGACGAAAACGGCATAAAACAAAGTAGTTCAAGCAAAATAATCGATATAGCCACCAAATTCTATAAAAACCTGTACCAGGGTCAGCAAAAACAGTGTAGACACTTCGCTTACTATTGCCCTGACTCCGTTCATCCTATTAGTCCCTATGAGATTCAACGAGCTCTGCGCGAGATGAAATACAATAAAAGCCCTGGGACGGACGGCATAACAACAGAAGTTTTAAAGCTAGGACGAAACGTTCTAATACCTCACATCATTTCTTTATTCAACACCATCTTATACTCCGGACAGATTCCCTCTGAAATGTGCCACTCCAACATAATTTTACTCCATAAAAAAGGAGACAAAGCTGACATTTCTAACTATCGCCCCATAAGTCTAATTTCACATTTATATAAACTATTTATTAAAGTTATAGAGAACCGTATCGCTTCGACCCTTGATCTTCACCAACCTCCCGAGCAAGCTGGATTTCGTCCCAACTTCTCTACAACCGATCATCTCCATACCATTAACCAAGTCATCGAAAAATACTGTGAATATAATAAACCGCTATACTTGGCCTTTGTGGACTATGCCAAGGCATTCGACAGTATAGACCACCAGTCAGTTATTAATGCCCTGGAGTCCCAAAATATAACGCACACTTATATTGACCTCATTGACACCATCTATCGAAGTAGCACCGCGAACATCAAGCTACATATTTCTGGTCCGAATTTCAACATTGAAAGGGGTGTCAAGCAAGGCGACCCACTCTCACCTAAACTGTTCACTAGCGCACTGCAGGAGGTTTTTAACAAACTGCCCGCTTCATGGCAGTCTCGAGGCATAAATGTTAGCGGCCATCAGCTAACGAACCTACGCTTTGCTGATGACATTGTGTTGTTCTCCACATCTGCTTCAGAACTCGAAGAAATGCTCCAAGATCTGAGCACAGCAAGTCTTGAGGTTGGACTTTCAATGAACAGATCAAAAACCCAGGTCATGACCAACAGCATGAAACGTAGGGTAGAGGTAGACGGGCATGTGCTACAATATGTCGATGAGTATACATACTTGGGCCAGATAGTGTCTTTCAAAAGTCGGCAAAATAAGGAAATCGAAAAACGAGTCCAAAATGCTTGGAAGACCTTCTGGGCCCTAAAAGAACACATGAAGGGAAGTCTTCCAATGACACTGAAAAGAAAACTCATCGATATGTGCATCCTGCCTGTCCTAACCTACGGTGCGCAAAGTTGGTCACTTACTGAACAACAGAAGTCCAAACTCAAGATTTGCCAGAGGGCAATGGAACGCAGTATAATTGGTGTGAAGCGTACAGATCGCGTAAAAAACACGACCCTGCGTTCCATAACTCAGGTTGCAGATGTTGGAGAAAAAACAGCCAAGCTGAAGTGGGAGTGGGCTGGCCACGTAGTAAGAATGCACCCGGAGAGATGGGCAAAGATCGTCACTCACTGGACGCCTGACGGAGGGAATCGCCGTCGAGGTAGACCGCGGCGAAGGTGGTGTGACGATCTGATCTTGTTTGCGGGGCGAACATGGCCAGATATCGCACAAGATAGAGAGGTTTGGAAGGAAAAAGGGGAGGCCTTTGCCCAGCAGTGGGACACACGATAGGCTAGGAAAAAAAAAAAAAAAAAAAAAAAAAAAAAAAAAAAAAACATGCACGATAAATATATAAATACCACGACACACCCGACACTCACACACACGCATACATACAGACCCACGCACACACACACACAAACACACACACACACACACACACAAACACACACACACACAAACACACACACACACTTACATACAGACCCACACACAAACCCATATGTCACAAGCAGATATAGTATAATGTAAAATTGTTTAAATCTTATTGCATAATTTCTGTGTAAAATTACTGGGAGAAGACACTGATTCCTGTAACACAGGTTACAACCTAGCGCAGGAGTCAGGGTTTCCATATAATAATGTAACATACTTTTATGTCAATAAAGATTATTATTATTATTATTATTAGCTTTCGAACAGTAAAAAATGTTCTCTCGATTTTTATTCTGTTCGTTCCATAATCGTAGTGAGATTAAAGATATCTTAATCACCGAGCTACACAAACAAGTTGACGGTCTTTAAACTATAAGGTGTGCTTTACATAAAATGTCATGTGTTAGGAAGTACCTAGAATATATCCCTGAACTTTAAACACAATGGCAGTAGGTACGCTGTCCGCACTTCCCCGACAACGATACAAGATTAGTAGCCCATTGTGACAGCTGATGTCATAAGTGCGGTATTGTTCTGAGCATAACCGATGTGCGTACCTGTGTCTAAACTTGGACATAGTCACAGAGGTAGCTAATCGATGTCCCCATTGATTTTGAACTGCAAAGGTTTTCATAATGTTGTTTTTATTGTAATGGTGTAGCAGTTGATCTGTTTTGGCATCTCATGTTAGAAGGAAAACGAACTACTCGATTTTTTGCACCTGTTTGACAATATGGTTTAGAAAAGGTTGGTGTTAAATCAAAAATGTTTGTTTTCAAGAAGTAGGTTAGGTAGTAGGGTAGGTTTGTTTTATTTCTGAATAAGTGCGGTTTTCTAGATCGTATTCAATACTGTACTTATAGACAACACCAAGTACATATTATTGTCAAGTAAAACTAAACACATTAATTTGTTCCCTTTTGATTTATTTAAAACATAACTAACTCACTACTGGACTGCCTCGTTGGTCGAATGGTCGTAAGCGCAACTGTTGAGCATGTGGTCCTGTGTTCGATTCCCGGGTCGAGCAAAGTATTATTGAGTTTTTCCATCCGGAATCTCTCAGTTGCAGCCACGGCGTCTGGATTTGTGCCCGGTTGATGGCAATAAGCACGCCCCCTATTACATGGGACTTCAAAAACCTAACTGGTGAAATGTGGGTGCACCAATAGGTTAACCTCTGCCTAACCCTTCGTGGTTTACAGCCGTGATGTTATATTGATTTTATGTTAACTTAACCCACTAATTTTATGTTAACTTAACCCACTAATTTTATGTTAACTTAACCCACTAATTTTATGTTAACTTAACCCACTAATTTTATGTTAACTTAACCACTAATTTTGCGTTCAAAAAATGAAGTGGTACGATTGGTTTTCATTGTACCTGTGTTAGTAAATAAAAAAGTTCTAATTCTACACCATTTTTTGTCACAATGAAACTAAGTGGACTCTAGATATCCTTTATTGTATACACGACAACTATCTATATACTTAATCAAATACACAACGTCCAAATTGTCACTTCTCTACCAACGTCTTATTTACATATTACCGAGTTACGGACCAGCACAAGCCAAAAAAACAATGTATCTAAATTATTACTGGATCAAATTGCTGGATCGCGCAAAAAAATATCACGTTGGTTTGATCGCGATTCTATCAACCGGACTTGGGTAAGAATATTCGTAAGATATTGCGCAACGTGCTTGAAACTGTCCTTTATCTGTAGGTTCCATCTGGCAGGTGCTCGAATGTCAATAGGTGTGGGAGACGTACTAGCATGCTAAGCTGCCGATCTTATATCGATCGCCTTTGTTCCGGAATAGGACACCTATGAACGTAATGCAATGTCATATAAGTAGCTACCTACATGTCTTATATATCTGCAATATATTGACTCAGAACTTAAAGCTTTCTCACAAAGATTTTCTAATCATTTTATGCAACAGCTCCTTTAAAATGGAACAATGAAGCAACAAGCGTATTTATTTATTTATTTATTTTGGATTACCAACGAGCAACATTACAATTTCTTATATAAAATTAAAACTATTGCAGAATAAATTAATGGTCTCGTAACGCATACTCAATTACAGGTAACCACAGCTTACATATTATCGAGTAGGTACACATGCTCTAAAAACATACCTAATTGAATAGGATTAAATATTAAAATTACATACAAGTAAATAATCATGCTATGAAACAAAAAAAGATTCAAATTAAATTACATGGTAATGTCATGGCAAATTAATAGTGGTTGGAATTGAGATTAAAAATAGAAACATAAAAACAGATTAAATTAAATTCAAAATTAAATCAAAATAAAAATTAAATTAAAATTGTGACGATAATTACATTATCGTCACAATTAATTAATCGGAATGATAATTCAAATGTCCTCCAATTGAAAGTGATTATAAAATTTCCTTTTAAATAACTTCAGACTATCAGGCATGATTTATGTCGATATTAGCATAAAGGACCAGCAATCGTACTACGTACCTAAAATTGTCAATAAATAATGAAGAATAGCAACACGTAGATGTGCGAAGAACGAATAACATCCGTGAGAACGATCGGCTTGACAAGCATATTTTTTACAAATATACTGCGACATGTCACAAAAAAGTGAATAATTTAGTCATTTGTGAGTTACGCATTAATAGATACTTACCAAATGTTACATTCAACATTGTGACAACAAAATATCACTAAACAAAGCTCTAGACGTTTTGTAGGAATTAAATAAAGAAAGCCACACAAGAATAACTGAGAAACGGAAACTATTAAGCAGTCTTCGAATGTGTCGTCAATGATAAAATTCTGAATGTCTGTTTTGTGCTCTGAGTTTTTCAGACAAAATTCGTCATGCTTACCACTTGAGAGCCCATGAAAGAGCACAAAAAAGCTCTCGACAACTACCCTAGGAAGCCATCGATGCAGTCTCTGTAGCCGAAATCGGCTAGAGGGCATCATCATAATCACATTCTTTGATGATCTAGCCTACTTTATCTAGGTAAATAGGTGGCTGAACCAAATATTGCAAATCGATATGTAAAAATACGTTACTTTAGCAATATTCTATCAATATGTAAGAGGCAGCACCGCGTTGGTCCGTCCACGCCGCGCGCCGTGCCGTTCTGTGGGCCAACAGTTGAACAATGCATGTTTACTAAAATAGCCCAATCCCTCGACTCGGTGGCCATGTTCGGAATAATGATGCACTCAAACGGACATTATCATTCTTACAAAATAACTTATGGAATGCGCTCACGTAAAACATATTTCAAGATAAAAAAAAAAACGTTCGGTACAATTTTGGATATAATGTGTCCTCATGACTATACCTAGTCAAAAGTTCTTTTTAAAATTATATCACTGCACTACACTACATGGAAACGTGGTCCATTTTTGTTATTATTCATAATAATAATTAACCAATGGTTGTATAACGGGCTGATGTCCGCAACTCCACGTCAAAGCGCGTATTTTGCGTATGGGCTATAATCCACCACGCGGGCCCAGTGCGGGTTGATAGATGTCACATGTCTTCGAATTTTTGGTTCTAGGACATGCCGGTTTCCTCACGATGTTTTCCTTCACCGTTTTGAGAGCAGTGGTGATTATAGTACATTATGGTACAAATGTGTAATGTTGGTGATTACCGCCGAGGCGCCATTGAGACCCGAGCCGTTAGGCGAGGTTCTTAAGAGAGCCAAGGACGGTAATCATCAACACACACGTGTATCATACGACGTTTTTCAACACACTTGAGAATAAAATAATACTAAAAATAACTATAATTTCAACAGTGAAAACGAGTTGTGATTTTTTTTTCGCAATGGCGGGAATAATTAATCAGTTTTCCTATGCGCGCGCATCTAACAATGGCGATCGGCCATAGACTAAAAGAATGAGGATTCTTTTTTTTGGCTTTTCGCGGATAGCGTTTTAGCCACGTACGAAATGGGGAATTCAAAGTTTTATTATTAAAAAAAAAGTAAAAAAAAAGAAAACAAAAGTTGCATTTGAGTGAAAGTTTTATTTATTAAAAACTTATAAGTTGAAATTATCTATGTAGATACGAAGTTGTATGATATGAGCAAGCAATAGGTACATTAATTTATTTGTACTATTGAACACGATCTTTTTTGTATCGAAACTTTTTTAAGAACAAAGCAATTCAACCAATCAAATGAAAAAAAAAAACCCTATAACTCACTTGTGAATAATAGCAATGAAAAAGTCACAGTTTGATTACAGGTGTCATTATGTGCCTGATTGCGGTGAAATTACAGCCACTTTATGAGCAAGTGTGTTGAAAAATAAATTACACAAAGTAATGCACCTGTCTGGGTTCGAACCCACGACTTACTATTCGTAAGTCACCCCCACCACCGCAGCTCATAATCAATGGTAGGTGCATTTGCGAAACAAAATATGCCAATCCTTTTCATTTTCATAAAGCTTTAATATTTACAACATTTATGACATTCATAAAACAATGTAAGCAGATCAATATTAAAACTTTCTATTTCGGAAATACATAATAACGCCCCCTGGACATTTAAAAAAGTTACAAACAAAAAGTCGTAATCAAATGCTCAAAAATAGCAACTTGGATGGGGAACATATTTTTAAACATTCTGTAAATAAAATCTGCTGAAATCCGAAGCTTTTGTTTCCCGGTGAGTTATAAATAAACAACAAAGAAAACGTTTAGCTACATTTAGCCTCGTCAAAGTACTTATAGTTAAATAACCAAGTTTTATCTAAGTTACTGTTTTTTAGAAATAACTCCTTTAAATATATGTTGTGGTGTCCTGTAAGTGGAGGATCAGGTGAACCTAAGTACCTTTCGCATGATGTGAACATCCTTTGTTGGAGATCATAAATAAATAAACGATTTTGGCCATCTGGGGAAATTGGAGAAGAATCTTGGAACAAATTGAAAACACATGACACTAGAAAGAAAGAAAAAGCTAGCCCTCAGTATCTTCATGATGATATCTGTCTATAGTGCCCAAATGGCCCAAGAAACATGCCTACACTGCAGACTCTTCAGGAATAATTAGCTAGTTACATATTTTTCTATTCGAGGTTCAGATCCGAGTCCATGACAACACATCAAACAAACCTTAGCCACATTGCTAATCGAGAACACAAATTGCTGAAAGCAGTTTTCATGATTCTAACAAAGAAATAGTAAGTATGTGTCATCTGTGTCTCACAAATCTATTACTAAATTCTATAAATATAAACCAGCAGTATCATGATTAGCGTACATAACGCTTAATGGACGTCCGATTGTGACATTATGTCACTTTATCATAATCATGAACACAGTTCCACAGGGACCACAAAAGGATTGAATATGCATCATACATCTATAAGTACGATGCTTCTAAATTTAGCCAAATAATCGGCTTGTATGGGTTAAAGCCTATGTATTGTATTATGCAACAGTGCACAATGTGATTAACCCACACAATAGGCGGTGTCCACTGCCGCAGATTTGTCTGATCGATATAGGCCGAGTTTCAACTAAGTCGTGACGGATAATTTATCGTTGGTTTTTTGGCAAAAATCGTGGATGACAGTAATTTGGTAAATAATGCCTTATGAGGTTTAATGAAAACTCTCTCATCTGGTTTCCTAAAACTCTGGATTTCCGATATGACGTAATGGAAGTCAACGTAGATATTGCTTTTGAATTTCCAGTTTCTGGTACGTCATGGTGTTAGCTGACCGGTAACAGGCATCGGTGATCGTCGAGTTTGTTCGTGACGTGTTTCGAGGCAAAACGAACAGATTTCTGTATCTACTCAGCTTCTTCTGATTTAAAAGAGTGTCTTCTTTCCCGTCTTTTTCCATAGATCTATGCTTTGGAATGGGCAAATAAAGTACTGTAGTTTTTATGCCTTGTGACTGGGGCTGTAGCTACATTTCATTGTTGTCTTTGTTTCGACAGTTGAAATTGTTCTAGAGAGCCTGTAACTGGCCTACTTGAATTATACGCTTTGATTTTGTTTTTTGCTTCTGTACTAAAGTATAAACTTTACTTATAAAGTGTGGGTGAAGGTTTCAAGTTTTTAACGACTAAACTTGTTCTTCCATCTTTTTATTAGTATTTGTAACATTTTTACTGATCTATGAAAACTCCTTACAGATCTCTTTTAAATAAGCAGTACTTTTGGAGGAAACAAAACATTGTATAACAGTGCGACAATTTTTCCTCTATCGTTTCTTTTTTTATTGGATTTTAATTAGCTCAACTAAACTTAAGAAATCCCAAGTCACAAGTCACATAATGGCACCCTGTGTTCTTATAATTAATAATAAACACTCATATAAAAGTGTTAACAAACAAAGTGAAGTTTCGGTAAATAGTCTGCAGTTTATGTCTATATACCTACTTGGTTGAAAACAGCGAGATCTCTTAATTTCTGAATCTAATGTTGCATGATCATAGCTCATCCAATAACATGGCCATAAACCGAAATAGCTGCTTAACGCGTTCAAAATAATATTTAAATAAATTAACTTTAGTATTATTGCCATGAGCGTCGATTTCAGTAATTAGTCTGTCACAACCACGTATGATTTTAAAGCCAAACATTTCAATCGTTACGTAATACTAAAGCTTCACTAATCCATATTGTGTTGGTTGTGAAGCTGGGAAAACTTTCCGTAGGCCTCATTCATATGTACATAATCATTTCTATATCTATAATGGGAATCCAAATATTATTGTTTGTTTATTGACCAGTAATTAACCAAAATGCTTGGCCTAGGTACTCCAGAATCTTCGTAAGTTTCCTTAAAACGGTTTGATTTGAAAATTTAACCCGAAGAAGAATAAAGATTAGTCTTACGAATGGGAACCGTATAGTTAAGAATTAAGGATTAAGTTGGTCATGTCCTTCCTACGCATGTGAAAGCACAGAGTAAATGTTAGGCTGCCTATTAACCGAGATGAGAGACAAACATTCTTTTACTAACTTATGTTTGTGCAATAAAATTGTGCGCAGCCGAGAATTGTGACGTCTTACCGTCACGGGTCAGAGGAGCACCGCAGTCGAAACGTGCTCGGCGAGTTTACAGGCCTGCCTTCAGGAAAGATTGTATCAGCTGTCAACATTTGTTTACGCATTTCGAAATTCATTGAAGAAAACACGTTCTGCTATCATAAAATAAAACCAGCCTGTTACTTTCTCACTGGGCAAATCCTTTATTACCGTCCGCGTCTGCCGCCACCGGTCCGCCACCACTGGGGGCAGTTGCTACTATCTGTCGCATCATGGTCGCATCTACCACTACTGAGACCTCTTCTCGTACTCAGAAGAATAATTTTTCTGAAGTCTGTAAATCATCAACGTAACGTCTACGTTACTAAAATTGGATTAAAATTATTAAGCATAATTTTACTGGCGATAGTCTTGGGAACTAGGAGCCGACAAAATTACTAAGTATTTATGTAAAAGACAATTCAAAAATGAATAAATAATGAGTATCAACTCCACAGATGCCCAGATGTTTCTATTTTAATAGGGACAATCCCGCCACACAATTTCCAAACCACTGTAACTCCTGAAAGCCAGAATCAACAGTGGCGACCACCAGAAAAGCGCCGAGACAATGAAGCTCGACGAAGTCCCAGAGAATGAATTTAACTGATACTGAGATGCTCAAGTTACAGATTCTAGGAACAAATGGTTATTTTCTATTACAGTAGGTACATTAACAGGGTACAAAAACAAACAACAACAATAAAAGAACCTACTTACAAACTTGTTAGTTTCATAGTCTTTAATTCAAATATCAATTTAAGAGACTAAATCTTTTAAAGCCTTCAAAGTTTAGCTTAAAATCATACACACACATATCACGCCTTTAAATGTCAATATTACACCCACGTTTGATACTATAGTCTCAAAGTATATTGCATATTCCTATGTTGCAATTCAACGGCTTCAAATTCCGTATCCGAGTTATAGAGCCTCTCGCTAAACACACTGTCCGATACTACAACATTACAACTTAAAACTAATCACGTGAAAAATTATATTACTCCAGGACACGTTGCTAAAAACAATGGCTTCAGAACGCTATCCCACACTCAGTCTACTCACCTGCTGTCGTCACAAGCCCTCGGCACCGCAATCCATCGAATCGAGACAAATAAGTTCAATTACAAATTAATTAAGTTGTTCTCGTGCGATCGAATACGTCACGTGCCGTGCTGTTACTTAAGAAGTCGTTAAGAAAAACCACGTGGCTTACACCACGGGAGCTGCGTTATGAGTTTATGACTTATGACCTTGTACGTCACATGACTTGCAAACTAGGGTTTGTCTCCACCGATCCGATCACGTTATCAGATTGAATGAATCACGGATCACGGCGAAGATAGAAGACGCTGATAATGTTACCTATTGAAGATTCAGTTTATGGCATTAAATAAACAAAATCTTTATTATTATATATACCTATTTATGTATTTTAAATTCTTGAAATTCAATTTAGACATGTGAGGTACAGATAATGAAGATCTACTTTGGCCCTTATTCTTAAACTTTATTATTCTTAAACTTCGTATTCTGTAAGCATTCATCATTTAGATCGCATACAAATCTGTTGGTCTGTTTCCTGTTTAATGCAGAAACCTTATCTTGGCTTGGTAAACTCGCCTATAAATACACTTACGAATTATTTTATCCACAAATTGTACTCTAACCCATATCTTAATATGAGTCGTGGGTAATTAAACGCTATGTAATAAGCAAATGCGTAAGAATATTTTAGAAGAGATGGGGCCTCTTCTAAAATATTCTTACGCATTTGCTTATTACATAGCGTTTAGTTACCCACGACTGAAAACTGAGTCCTTTAGCTTTCCCAGCCAAAAGGTTACAGTAAAATGAGATGAAGTAATTATTGCGGATTAAGGATAGTCATTATCCAGCTCTTCACAGTGAAAGGATTTTCTAAATGAAATGTTCATAGGTACATTGACAATAAAGATTAAAAAAAACTTATAAAGCTTAAAATATCTTCTCTGATCAACACCAGTGGTAGATTTAGTGAAGGTGTAAACCATATTGTAGGCTCTATCTATACCTTTAGTCATCATCATCATCTCAGCCGAAAGACGCCCACTGCTGGACATAGGCCTCCCCCAAGTGTCGCCACATTGACCGGTCCCTTGATTCCCGCAACCTTCACCAGGTCATCGGTCCACCTAGTGGGAGGTCTTCCAACGCATCGTCTTCCGGTTCGCGGTCGCCACTCCAGAACTTTTCGGCCCCAACGGCCATCCGTTCTGCGAGCAATGTGCCCTGCCCACTGCCACTTAAGTTTAGCAATTCTTCGGGCTACGTCGGTGACCTTGGTTCTCTTGCGGATGTCTTCATTTCTGATTCGATCACGCAAGGAAACTCCGAGCATAGCCCTCTCCATTGCCCTTTGGGTGACTTTTAGCCTTTTGATAAGGCCCATTGTGAGCGACCACGTTTCGGGCCCGTATGTAATCACTGGCAACACACACTGGTCATAGACTTTCGTCTTGAGACACTGCGGTAAGTTGGACGAGAAGATACCCCGAACGCTGCCCAGCCGAGTCGGATTCGACGATTGCCCTCTTTCTCGAAATTAGACCTACCTAACTGGACCGTTTGTCCTAGGTAAACATAATCGCCTACAATTTCGAGTGTAGAGCCTCCGATCTTGATAGGAATGGGTGTGACATGGGCATTCAACATGACCTTCGTCTTGTCCATGTTCATTTTATACCTTTAGTGTTGTTAAGAATTTCGGTATCTGTAGTAGTACCTATCTGCTTACCCCAGCGTTGAAAATGATATAGAAATACATAATTTGAATTGGACCTATACTTTCACACAAATCGAACTTTGATCCCTGTTTAAATTACACACAATCGAATGCTCTACTTTATTAACAATTATTTGACCAGTGCGTGTTAAATGTTGACCAAATCAACACAATTGAATTGAAAATTAAGTCATGTTCAAAGAACGATAAAGTACATTAGCTTAATTGTGACTGAAAGTCCTAAATGAGATAAGTAATTACACTTACACTAAGTATTTGCCCATTGTTAACCCATTCTTATATTAAACGCCTATGATATACTGATTTCAATTAAACGAATAGAGCTCTCAATTGCTGCAATGAAATCAAAAGGCGTTATGTTTTTGTGTATCAAGTACGAGCGATTATTGTACCGTGTTTAGTGAATTATTAAAAATGTTAAATGTTTAATGGCAATGTTTTACTCAAATAAATAAAACTCCGTTCAGTAAACCAGCTTAACCTCTCACACACCGTATCTATCTTATCTCTCCTAGTTGTAAACATAAAAATCATCGTAAGTACAACATAATATTATTTCAAACATTGCTCTGTCTACACCTCAGGGCACAAATTCATCAGTAGGTAAAAGATTAAAAATGTTGCACAATTCAACCCCATTTGTGAAATTACAAGGTATCCATAGCGACATCCCAGCAAAGCCGCCGCGCGGTAAGCATGCATCTTCGTGTACCGGTGCATGAACAATTGGGGCTAACACTACGCATGCGCGCGAAATCCCTTATAAACCGTGGCAGCCTCCCACCCGCCAACAGTTCGCGACTAACCCTCACGAAGCGACCTGACGCGCCTAACTCGACAACCACGTTCGAAAAACGAAAAAGTTTTTAATCACAACAGCTGTTACAATTCGTTGTAACAACAAAATCGAAATAATACTGCTGTGTTTCCACCTGTAAGGGAAGTGATAACGCCGACCCTATGAAAAGTAAGCTGGGACTCAACTTTTTGACGAGTGAGAAGTTCGTCGGCGACCTGCCGGTGAACGAGCAACAGCGGACGCCGAAGAAAAACTCGCGTCGCGAGTCTATCACTCCGAAGATAGTGGTTTGCCCACCAATCGAGGAGATGACGGAAACTATATCAGCTCCGCGCGGCGGCCGGCTGCTGAAAGCTCTCAGCAGTCGACTCTCCAGAAGAAATAATGACTCGGACTCCATGGGCAGCTCGAGCAGCAACGAAAGTGTATCTGGAGGTGAAAATGGACGCACTGATGACCGATCCTCGTGCTCCGTCAGTGAATCCGGAAGCGACGGCTCCGATCGCCAACGTCGGCACCGCTCAACCGTATCTCTCCGGCGAGTGTTCCAAAGTCTGACCCTCTCAGGCTCCCGGTCGCAGTCCTGCTCTCCAACGGAACGTACGCGCCCACCTAAGAAGCAACAACAACCGAAGCGGATTCTTCGACCCCCAGTAACCTACACCTACGTCCGCGGCCTCTCGGGTCTGCCGACCCAGAGGGTACCACGCCACACAGTGTGCCCATCTATGGGCCTCAACCGATAAAGGAAGATGACATTCAGGCCAGACACGGGCGGAGATTAAGACTGGTTAACATTTATGAGTATAGAATAAAAGCGCTAGAGAGGCAAGTTCTCATCATATCAGTAGATAATGCTGAAACCTGGGCGAGTAGCCGATGTAACGACGTCTTCATAGAGGACCAAGCGAGGGGGCCCCGGGAGAGGTGCCTTGCTCCCGGTCCGGACCTCTGCAGCGCTCGCTGCACGTTGAGCTGTGACTCGATTAGTTCTAGTTAAGGGACAACACTTAAAGACTGTGTACTGAATTGCAACTAGCTGTCGGTCTGTGAAACATTACCAATTCACACTTATTCTAATATCTCCTCACTGGATATTATAATTGTTTGTAAACTGTACTGCACTCTAGAACACCAATCTAAATTATGTAAAATTCGATCGAATCACAATTTATTCTGTACTTGTTTGAATCGCCACATAACTGCATGCGTTTTGACATCGTTTCAATTATATAATGTAGTCTCAGTAAGTAATGTTTGTAACTGCAGTGGTCTAATGAGAGTTGTAATTGTAAATGTATAAAATATTGATTTTGGTTAATCAAGCATAGTGCCTTTCCACCTTTGGAAAATAAGTAGGTCTAGATATACGGTATACTATTACTATAAGGACTGTGTACCTTAATACTATCAATTTATGGTGTGCCGTGTGGAATTTAAGTACCTCTACGTTACAGCATAACACACCACATCCCATAGCGTAAATATAAATTTACTTAATCATCACTAATAATTGAAAATGTTTCGAATTTGTACCTATATATTATAGATATACTATTTGTCTACTATTTGATCAGTAAACTATTCAGTTAATATTGCCGTATACTAAGTAGCTAGTTTAAACATTAAATCAATTAGATGTAAGTAATTTTTATTGTCGATTAACATGAGTTTTCGTATTTAAAATAAAAACTATGAAAATTATGCCTGATTTTTACTCCAAACCCTTTAGCAAATACCCATACACAAATAGCTTCCAGGAGCACAATAACATATTCACATAACAATCTTACAAAAATCTTGGTCTTTCACACAACATAACAACAATCAACAACAACAAAGCATATTGAAAATACTTATTCCAATGTTTGGCACATTGGAATATTATACCAGATACTCTCTATAGTTGAACAAAACTCTCATCAGGAAAACGGTTTCCTGAAACCATCTACATGAGTCTACTTCCAGTGAAAACAAAGAAATTACATTTCTGTCTACATACGGGACGACTTTATTTTCTTTTTTAATCATTAATTCGCCAATTCTCTTTTTCAATTATTCTAAATCGCCATAACAATCGACGACAACAACATTGTCTACATTTACTTACGAATACAAACAAACCATTAAATGGATATCAACAAGTAGCAAATAAGAGAGGCCGTAAAAAGGCATTTTTATAGCAGTCTGCTCATGGCTATTGTGAATGTCATTTTGTCCATAATTAACATAATCACAACATTGACCATGCTTGGCAAACGAAATGGTTTTCTTTTCGCCATAGGAATATGTGGATTTCTATTGTATCTTTGCAAATTATCTTAACACTACATAATAATACACAAACAACCAATCAACTGTCATCAAAATATGTGTTCTATGCGGGAATCGAATTCGACACATAAAAAGTAGTAGGGGATTACGGGGGAATCACACGCCCTATGCCATGAAAATAATGATATTTTCAGTTTGCGTTCTTAATCCTTTATGGTACAAGTTACTTATTCATGTCACCATCGCATCGTCGATAAGTACGACACAAACTACAAAAAAAAAAATTAAGGTAGTCTATGGTAGTGCTTAGTGAAGATTTTCAAAGAACCATGACATTTTATTTGTTCTTAAGATTCTCTGCCTTTACAACAGATAGATATACACAAAACATGACATAATGGATAACAATAGGTATGAATAAAGTAAGTGTGGAGTGTACTTACTTTATACCTTTTGTTGTTTGTTTTCTTTCACTCTAATAATAACTAGAAACTACAATAGGCTAATCCCCTAAATAAAAATCCCAAATCATTAATAAATGTTATACCTTTATCAAATAAAACGGTCCTCTGTGTGTGTGTAGGTACCCCAGGAAATGCAAGTGTGATGCTGTAACGTTCATGTATACCTACTGCAATTTAATTTTTTCATAAAAATATGTATGTACTAATAGGTTTATCAAGCAGTTTTTAGAAGTAATGAGCCTACCTATATTGAGTGTAAAAGGCACTAAGTTCTCCCCGTCATTGCGATATTTTTTTGTTCTGAATCATACCTGGGAACCTACTAGTTACGGAGATATTGGAAGTTAAAGTTTTTTACAAATACTAGTTTTTAAGGTCGTACCTTAACTTTAAACACTCCCATAACCCATTATACTAATAAAATGCGTCCATAAGCACAATGTTTCGAGTACGTTACTTTGAGTTTTACCTTAAAACGTGATTTTTCACCCCAAGAAATTCTTGCGTAGAGTTACTTAGTTTGATGTACAGAATGCTTGGTTGACGGCTTCGTGATGAGTCTGATTACAGCCTGTGTGTAATGCTTGCTATATAAGTAAATGTAATGCTATGCCTAGGATAGAGTGAACCAGACGGCCCAAGTTAGATACAGATGGAAACACATGGAGGACGCCTTCATCCAGAGATGGATGACCCTTTAATAGGTTACGTTATTAATAAAACAGAATTGTTATTGTAAAATAGAGGGAATAAAGGCTATTTTTTTTTAATGCTAAGCTGCTTATGTAATGTTTGCTTGTGCCTGCGCCAGCTTCGCTATTATAGAAGTCAAAAAAAAAAACCTAATTATTGGGAACAAAATAATTGACAGAGCTCCGCATGTACATCAGAGGCGTCGTAATAACTATGTTTAATTGTGAATGTGAAGTTAACTTACACCCTACCTTTTCACGCCCTTTTTTTTTGGATGGGAAGTCATCAGTTATGTTCTCTGACAGTATAGGTAAGGGGCTAGGTAAATTAATTAGTAATAACCTGAGTTATTGTACCCAAAACAATTGTATGCCAGGGTCAACCTACAAACAGGTCATGGCATCTGTAACAAAAAGTGTTTGTGATCCTAGTACCACCATTACTATATGTGTTGGGAATAGTTCAAAGGTTAAAAAGGAAGACATCACTGACTATGTTTCTGAGTTGTTAAAGTTAAATTGTAAAAAAGTCATTTTGTGTGCTTTTCCATATTTTGAAAATGTAAGTAGTAGGAAGAACGATTATATTCACATGTTAAACAAACACATACATTTTTTAGTAGGTCACTATAGTGACAATCTTATATTTCTTGATATTAACACTTTTGTTGATAAACTTAGATCGACGCGGGGTAAAGTGTATCTACCTATTAGTTGTAGACACAAAATAGCTCGGCTATTAGCTTTTAATATTCACACAGACATAAGTAGTATGTCTAAGTTTAGTTCTATTATTGATACTGCGACTATTAGTACTAATACTAATGAACAGGTGGTGACCTTAAAAAAATATAGCATTAGTGCTATTGATGTTTACAAACTTTGTACTGAGGAGGAACCATATGTCACCGTGGAAACTTCTCAATTAGCTCTTAGGAATGATAGGATCATGTTGTCTGGCGATGGATCGGGAGTCTCGGGGCTCTCTCCAGATCTTAATATTAATTTAAACTAGGAAGTGAGACAACAGAAGGTACCATTAACAATATTGTTAATCCTACCAACAGCAAAGTATCTTCTGGCACTTCATTAGTTCGTAAAAAAGGGCCTCAGCAGAACTCTTTAAAATTATTCCACCAAAATATCCAAGGCATTTCTTCCAAATTATTAGAAATTGAATTGTATTTAGAGAAAAGTATGTTTGACATTGTTTGCTTTACTGAACATTGGTTAAAAGATTACCAAATGCTTATTAATTATGAGAATTATATGGTGGGTAGCTGCTTTAACCGTAAATCTATGCTGCGTGGAGGTTCCCTAATATTAGTGAAAAATTGTGTTAAATATAAGCAACGTGCTGACATAGTAGGTCTTTCGGTTGAACATTGCGTCGAACTGTCCTGTGTTGAGCTAGATAAGCATATAATTGTGTGTGTGTACAGACCCCCAAACTATCAAAACTTTTCCTTATTTGAATCAATAATGGAAGATGTTCTGGCAAAACTTACAGCCAGTAATAAATCTACGATTATTTGTGGTGACTTCAATATCAATATTTTGGAAGATAATTCAAATAGCAGTCGGTTATTAAATCTTTTTAAGTCATTTGACTTGACTAACGTTTTTATAGAACCCACTCGAGTCACGCCTTCTTCTGCTACTTGTATAGATAATGTTTTCTGCGATTGTGAATACTTAGATAGAGCCGTAGTAAATAGTCTGCCGTCTGACCATAGCGGACAAACTGTAACTTTCAGGTGTAATACACCATTGCAAAAAGTTGATATTAAATTTAGACCTATAACTTCTAGTAAATTAAATAGGTACAATATTTCCCTACAGAACAAGTTAAGTGTTATGAGCCATAACAATATTAATGTAAATCAATTCTATGATCATTTCTTTTCAATTGTTCACACTGAATTCAATAAAACTTTTGAAAAGAAGACCAAAAGCATTTGCCCTAAATTTATATTTAGTGATTGGGCAACTAGAGGTATCAGAAAAAGTAGGGAAACACTATTTGAGCTTTATGGCCTTAAGCCTTATGTAAACACTGAAACTTTTAACAACTATGTTGCTAAGTATTCAAAAATTTTTAGAAATTCTTGCAAGATTGCCAAAGCCCTGCACATTAGCAACAAGATTAAAACAGCAGAAAATAAAATTAAGACAGTTTGGAAAGTCATAAATAGCGAGACTAACAGGAAGAAAGTACGTAATACTAGCTATACATTAGATACAGTATGTGGTCCTAAAAGCTCTAATCAGGAAGTAGCTCAGGAATTTGTAAATTTCTTTACCGATATACCGTTAAAAACTACGGAGGCTCTAAATTCCTCTTCTGAAGTCTCAATCGGTTTATTGAAAGCGAATGTATCTGGATGCCAGGCTGAATTTAAATTTAAACACATAAACCCGATGACAGTTATTAAAGCTTTCCGGCAAATCAAAATCAAACTGACCGAAGATCTATGGGGAATGTCTATCAAAGTTTGTACTTCCATACTTGAGACTATAGCTCCATACTTAGCTTTAATTTTTAATTTGTGCGTAGACCAAGGAGTTTTCCCTGATTTAATGAAATACAGTAAAGTCATACCGCTTTTCAAATCCGGGGATAGTAAAGATACTAATAATTATAGACCTGTATCCGTGTTGCCAGTTTTTAGTAAGGTGTTCGAAAAGGTAATGCTTAATCAGATGCTCAATCATTTCAACACCAACGGAATCTTACACGATCAACAGTATGGCTTCACCAAGGGACGTTGTACAACTGACGCCGGTGTAACCTTATTAAAGCACATATTCATGGCGTGGGAAGAGTCCCAAGACGCTGTAGGAATATTTTGTGACCTCTCCAAAGCATTTGATTGTGTAAATCACGACACATTGCTTTTGAAACTTGAGCATTACGGACTAGGTAAACTTGCACTTAGTTTGGTAAAATCTTATTTATGTGATAGACTGCAATATGTTCAAATAAATGGTGTTAATTCACAGGGCTTGAAAGTAAAAATGGGGGTTCCGCAAGGCTCAATATTGGGTCCTTTCCTCTTTTTAGTATATATAAATGATCTACCCTATTTACTGAAAAACCAACCTCAAAATATGGTATTATTTGCCGATGACACTTCCTTAATTTTTAAGATAAATAGACGAGCCCAAAATCTAGATGACGTGAATAATGCCTTACTTGAAGTCCATAATTGGTTCACAGCAAACAATTTGGCATTAAATGAAAAAAAAACTAAATGCATAAGATTTGCTTTACCGAATGTTAAAAGTAGTGATTGTGAGATAATATTGAATAAAGAGAAACTCGAATTCGTAGATAAAACTGTTTTCCTGGGGCTTACGCTTGATTCAAGGCTTCAATGGGGTTCTCATTTAACATCTCTTGCGGGGCGCTTAAGTTCAGCAGCATATGCCATTAGGAAAATCCGTCAATTCACTGATGTAGATACCGCTAGACTAGTCTATTTTAGTTACTTCCATAGCATAATGTCTTACGGCATTTTGCTGTGGGGACGGGCTGCTGACATTGAGTCTATATTTATTCTGCAGAAAAGAGCCATCAGAGCCATATACAATCTTCGTAGGCGCGATTCTCTAAGGGAGCTGTTTAAGGAAATTAACATCATGACTGTATTTTGTCAATACATCTATGAAAACATAATGTATGTCAGGAAAAATCTGCATCTTTTTGGTAAAAGAGGTGACAGACACAATTACAGTACTAGAAATAGAGACCAATTAGTTCAGCCAGGCTTCAGACTCGCTAAAGTAGACTCGTCTTTTATGGGGTACTGTTTGAAATGCTATAATAAAATTCCACAAAGCATTCTTGAACTAAATGAAACCAAATTTAAAACATGCATTAAACGCACACTGTGTAAGCAAGCATATTACAAATTGGACGATTATATCGCTGATAAAAATGCTTGGGTCAATGCCGGTCCTGCTCCACAAGGACAGGGGCGCATAAAGGGATAGCGCTAATTTGTGTTGTTGGAGCTGCTGAAGATTGTACAACTATCTTTGCATTGTATAAATTCAATATCTTTAGTATTATATAACCTCATATTCCATATTGTGTGAGTGCTATGTACCAGAATGCTATCATTCGCTGGAAACCTACGTTTTTATTTTATTTATTTTTTGACTTGAATGTGCCCTGGCGGTTATGAGTATGTCATGCTCACTCAAATGTCTCGCTGATGGTGGCGCGTGTGTCGGACCATTTAGTTCCCTTCAAAATGGTTGAGCTGAATGGTGCTGATCCATGCGTCATGTTCGTGAACGGGCGCTGTCAGTTGTGACTGGTCATGTCTTAGTCGCCATGGTTTATTTGAAGTAATTATTTTGTTTTTGGGTTGTATTTTGTTTTTGTTTTGCTATGGACACTTTTATCGTGCAAATCTTGCTACATTGTTCTCACATAATATACCATCTCAACATGATTGATGTAACCAAGATTTTGTAACAATATTTTGATTTAAAAGAGTGTCCATGGAGTTTCTTGCCCGTTCTTCTCCATAGAGATCTACGCTAGGGAATGGGCAACTACAGTACTTTCACAGTTTTTATGTCTTGTGACTGGGACTGTAGCTACATTAAATGTTCATTTTTGTTTCGACAATTCAAAAGTGCCTGTAACTGGCCTACTTGAAATAAATGCTTTGATTTTTGATTTTTTTTTTTGATTTTGATCAAATAACTTCTCCCACTCTGGGCGGAGCGGGAGGGAGTGTCAGACTTTTACTGACTAAAACCCATCCATGTTCCTTCCTTGCCCTTTATGTTCCGGGGCCGCGGTATCTCTTTCGAACAGGCCCTCAACCCCGGCAGGCTTCGGCCCCCTCCTCTTATGCTGACATCTCTTTGAGGCGCCCGTGGAACACGAACGCGCCGTCGACACGGCTTGTCGTCATTAGACGGACGGACAGCTAGCTAGCCCATAGCTAACCGTCCACAGGCCAGCCAGCAGTACCCCTTAGCTCATCATTATTAAAAATTGTCAAGCCAATGTTAAAACGCCTACGTCGCACGTGCCTGTTTATGAAACGCCTTCTGAAAGTCAGTCAATATGATCGTGATCAAATCGAAATTGCTTTCCTTTTCACATTTCATCGTGCTTTAACTGTTCGATTTCAATATAGCGGTACAATAATAACACAGTCTGCCTTGAGAAGACTTGTACTACTTGCTCAGGCCAGTAATTAACAACTGAGGTTGTTATTTTATTTTCATTTGAATATAAAGCATATTATTATGTGCATATTAATACAAAACAATCAGCGCAAGGCTTTAATCGGCAGATACAGTTTTTATTGGTTTTGATGGAGTTCAGATAGGCAGTCGCTCCATGTGGCTGCACATAGTAACACTGGAAGCCGACCCCAACATACATATTTGGGAAAAGGCTAGGCAGATGATGGGATGGCCAGGAAACAAACACGGTGTAAAGAATATGACGTCGAATATTATATTCAATGCTGGTGGCTCCAAAATGTTTACTGGTCCATGGTTAAAGTTTGTCTCACGGCGTCTCTTACCCCGTTTTCTTAATTAAACAATGTTTTTGTAGCAGAGACTGTCAAAAGAATGACGAGTTTTTAAGCTTTGTGTTAACGACCGCTTAATAAACATGAGTATTTTCCTACATATCAATCACCCCGGACGTTTTCCTATAAAACGTGTAACTAATAGACTGTCACAATACCACAATCACGTTTACTAACAAGGCTCTCGCCATGCTTCGCCTACACGTATGAAAAACATTAACTTTGTCAGCACTCTGTCCCCTGCAGCGCCGCACACGAGCGACGCCTACGCACCACTCGCACGTGAGCTACCTACCATAAAACTGCAACCAAAAAGTTTTGTAGTTTATTATGATCGGATTAATCACGCTTATTTCACGCCCAAACGTTTTATTCTAGCTATGAAGGCGCTTCATTTTTGGTGGCTTCTGTCCATGAAAGCGAAAACGGTGATGATGAAAACCGGCGAACGAAGAGCAAACGGCTCAGTTATTGTGGTTACATTTGTATCGAGATTTTACAATATCGCTAGAGATATTACAATATAACGTATTTGACAATTTTACGGTGACATATATAAATTATAACAGAAAAAGCTATTTAAGGCCTCTTTGACGCAATCTTGGTCTATTGAACAAGAAGTAGAGAGAGTAGATATGAAACCTGTTCTAAACTTAAATTAAGTACCAACTTTATCTCTTACAAAAAAGGCACAAAATCCGCTTCTAAAAAAATCAGTACCTACATTACGTAGAAGATAACTTTTCAAACATTTTCCGGCTTAAAACATACTTACAATTTTCCCCATTTTTTTCTAAGCAGCGATACTTGATAAGTTGTTGACTAAGACAAACGATTACTTACGTCATATTCTTTTCATAATAGATTTTAAAGGAAAACAAAAAGAAAAGTTAAATATAGTTATTTCCATGTGGATAGGAAATAAAATGCAATTGAGTAAAATCTAAAATGGTGGTCATCTCTAAAAGGTACAGTAACCGCATTGCAGTAAAAAGTTTCATATTTATAGGCCAGTGGGCTGGTAGTCGAAACAGGTCTATATTAAGCTGTAGTTGGACAGGAGGTCAACGACCAGATGCAGGTATCGATCGTGCAGCCTCCGTCTTCCCTATACGTTATCTAACAAACGATATTATCACAATACATTGTGATTTATTCACTTTATGGGCTAAGTGGAAATAGTTCAGTGATCTATAACTCCAGATTATTACTGAAAGTTCTAGTTTCAATGAGTTTTCATAAAATACTTAATACTTTGGTCCAATGCTTGAAAGATTATTTCCAGTGCTTGATTTATGGATTATTAAGTACTTTGAACAACCTCTTGTATGAATAGAGTTATGGACTTTGAAGTGGGTCTTTAGGTGATTATAAACATTGGGTTACTCAGAGACCTATCTAGGGTAAGTATTATTAATCGTATCTTAATGGAACACTGTTGCAGATACCGCTATCACCAGTCTAAAGAAGAAGAAGATACATAATCGCATCTCACTACTGCTAGATCAACATTAAAAGCTGTCACTAAGAACTCAATAACGCATTGTTTCCAAGAAAACACACCTCCAAATAACAATCAAACAGGTCAACGACATTATCTGATAACAGAACATAAAATTATCAAACATACCCATCATAACGGGTAAAGTTACGCCCAATAAAAGATTTAAAGGGGATTGCTCCCGAAATATCGGAGCAAACATGACTTCATAGCAATATTGAGCACGATTTGTTTTACATAAGGGTTATCATATCGTAAGTACTTAACATCCTCATCGCTGTAAATTACTTTATGTGGAAATAAGGAGATTATTGGATAAGTTCATCGGCCGATCAAGGCTCGCGCTGACTGGTTCCATTGTCTTACGGTAAAACCGCGTGTACGATGGCTAAAATTGTGTTGAACAATGTCGTAACGTTTTGTTTTTTTAATTCATTTGACTAGTTATGAAACAAAATACTATAACAATTATTATTGCATATTAGAAATGTAACTGATTTTTTTATGGTCTACTGTTTCACATATCAATCAAGCCTTATTTGTTCTGAATATCGATGACTACCAGCCTAAATGCGAAGATCGTCGATCCATCTAGCCTGAGAACCTCTCTAATGTTTCCATTCATGCAAAAATTGTAGGTATTAAGTTACCTACAATAAAAAAAATACCGTATTGGCTTACGAAGGACCGCTCAAATAATCTATACTAATATTATAAAGCAGAAGAGTTTGTTTGTTTGTTTGTTTGTTTGTTTGGTTGAACGCGCTAATCTCCGGAACTACTGGCTCGAATTGAAAAATTCTTTTTGCGTTGGATAGTCCATGTATCGAGGAAGGCTATAGGCTATATAACATCACGCTATGACCAATAGGAGCGGAGCAGCAATAAGAAATGTTGCAAGCGGGAACAAAGCAGTTTAAACTTCCGTTGAGTAGGCGATGCGTTGCGATATCAAAACTTCACGCGAACGAAGTCGCGGGCAGAAGCTATGAGGCTATAATTTATCTTGGAAACTTGAACACCTGATGCAGAACCGCAACAGACCAGCTAAACTATAAGAGATACAAAAATGCCACCATAGCAAAAATTGTTCTACATGATGAGCATTTTCTGCTGAGAGTATAAGTTTGAAGATCTGGAACATCTGATGTGGATCTCCAAGAGCCCAGCTACACCATAACACATATAGGAATGACGTCTTAGCAAAAGTTGTTCAATTTTATGAGCACTCTCTGTTGGTTTATAAAAATCGAAGATCTGGAACACCTGTTGTGGAACTCCAAGAGCCCAGCTACACCATAACACATATAGGAATGACGTCTTAGCAAAAGTTGTTCAATCTGATGAGCACTCTCTGTTGACTTATAAAAATCGAAGATCTCGGACACCTGTTGTAGAATTAATTTCCTTTTCCAGTTATCTTCGTGACTCGGTAGCCTACCCGGTAACGCAGGGGAGCAGTTACTTAGATTTCAATTGATCAGGTATCTTCACAACAAAACTATAACCATGCCTAGAAAGAGGTCAAATCTTTCCCAATGTTCCAAAGGAGCTAAAAGATTGAGGATCATAAGATCCCAAGAATCTATCGAAGAGCGTCAGGAGATACTTGATGCTGTTCGAGAACATCAGGCTGCAACTTGCTCCGTGGAAACCTCTTCGGATCGCGAAGCACGCCTGCGTTCTCAGCGTATTTCTACATCCAGGTCTCTAGAGACCAGTGAAGAATAGATGCGCGACTGACCGCTAATCGTGAACGTCATGCATTGTCTTGCGAGTCGGAGCCGTTCACGGATAGAGAATTGCGCTTGAGTTTCAAGCGTATCTACGCATCGACTACTAGATCTCTAGAGACAAGTAGGGAACGTGATGCGCGACTGACCGTGATCGTGAACGGCACGCATTGTCTCGCGAGTCGGAGACGTTCACGGATAGAGAATTGCGCTTGAGTTCTCAGCGTATCTACGCATAGCTTCTTCTAGGTCTTTAGAGACAAGTGCGGAACGTGATGCGCGACTGTCCGCTGATCGTGAGCGAATCCGAAATTTTTACCGATACAGAATCAGGCTTGAGTTTTCAGCGTATTCGCACATCTACTAACAGGTCTTTTGAAACGAGTGATGAACGTGATGCGTGATGCGCGATGCACGTTCATTGAACGAACGTTTGAATTCTGATCGACGTCGACATTCTCTGAACAGAATGTCGATATAATCTGAAAAACCGGATGTGTCTCAAGATATAGCCGTAGGGCATGGCGACCTGCCGTGTCGACGGCGCGTTCGTGTTCCACGTGCACCTCAAAGAGATGTCAGCATAAAGGGAGGGGCCCGCAAAGGTCGAAGCCTGCCGGGGCTGGGGGACTGTTCGAAAGGGATACCGTGGCCCTGGAACGTAAAGGGCGAGGAAGGAACATGGATGGGTTTTAGTCAGTAAAAATCTGACACTCCCGCTCCGCCCAGAGTTGGAGAAGTTATTTGATTATTTCCCAACCGAAAAAAAAGGGCATGGCGACCTTCCTTGGGTTGATAAGGCACGGAGTGCATTTACGTCTCCTATGATTGAATAAGCCACATATTCCGCCATCGGAGGTATGGCTAAAAATTGCACTTTTTGTGAAGCTGTTAAATGGCAAACAGAAACAAATGGTATGTGTTGCTCAGGTGGGAAAGATCCGTTACTTTCCCGTCCCCGGGTTCTTAGAATTCGACATCAGACGTTTCAGATCTTCGACGACCCCGTTGTCGCTGGCATAAGCAACAGGATCCGCGTACGAAGTCGCGGGCAGAAGCTAGTGTATGAATACAAAGTTAACGTTTTTATTACATAGAAGCTCAGAGGTCCAGGGGGTCGTGGGACTCATGGTTGTTTTTTTTAATTTTAGATTTTTTAAACTCTAAAATTAAAAAACAACCGACCCGACCTCAGAAACCACATTCGATTAGGAATGTCTTTGTCGGTAGGTAGTCCGGGTTTGTGCCTGATTAATGGCAATAGGCTCTATTACATGGTACTGAAACTCAACTGTACTAAAGATATACCTTTGCCTAAACCTTTGTCAAAAACATCAGTAACGTTAAGCATCGAGCCAGTTTACAATGGAAACGCACATCGGAGCAGCACCCTCGCGTACTGATGGGAGCACGCGGAACTCGGCGCTGACGCTGGAGTGATAAATTATCATAATGTATGCGTGTCAGGCTGCCACGTCGCCGCGCCGGGATAAACAGGCGCTGTACCGAGTTACTGTCACGCCATTATTATAGCCACACGCTAAGTTCACGGCAGAGCAAACTTATCTTAAGAAAAACTAGGTATCGTTTTAGGTACCAAACTTCAGATGATATAAGGGATCTTACGCATTATGCGGGCACAACCATGACTTTTGGCCGCAGAGGCTCTGACCAGGAAGAAAGTTTGGTCGCAAAACTGGTTGCCCAGTTTTGCTCAAGATAGCAGCCGGTCGTGTAAACAGTCGTGGTCGTGGCAGATGTCAGTCCCTTATGAAGCCAGGTGGGCCGGTACAAGTTGATGATATTACGATGAAGTAAAATGTGACTGCGAAGCCTCATCAGAAACGATAGCACACCTTCCGTCCTGTGCAGGTCCACTTACACCATAACATGGACTGGCTAGTCCGGAGTCACCGGGTGACGCTCAGTTTGCTCGAATATTGAAATCAAGTCTTCGAAGAAGATCTTGAATGGCGCAGTAGTGTCCGTTGTTCAGTCGACAGCAGTGATAACTGATATCACCCTTTTTTAGGGTTCCGTAGTCAACTAGGAACCCTTATACATAGTTTCGCCATGTCTGTCTGTCCGTCCGTCTGTCCGTCCTCGCTTAATCTCTGTGACCGTTAGCACTAGAAAGCTGAAATTTGGTACCAATATGTATATTAATCACGCCGACATAGTGGTAAAATAAAAATTGGAAAAAAATGTTTTATTAGGGTAGCCCCCTATATGTAAAGTGGGAAGTGTTTTTTTTTTTAATTTCAACCCTAACGTGTGATATACTCGTATTGTTGGAAAGGTATTTAAAAATGAATAGGGGTTTACTGAAATCATTTTTTGATAATGTCAATAATTTCGGAAATAATCGCTCCAAAAGTAAAAAACAATGTGTCCCCCCCTCTAACTTTTGAACCATAAGTTTAGAAAATATGAAAAAAATCTGAAAAGTAGAACTTTATGGACTTTCTAGGAAAATCATTTTGAACTTGGATGGAAACAACAGTTTTTGAACAAAAATAAAAAAAAGTTGTACAATAGTACATTGTGATACAAGGGGCTAAAATGAGATGTTTTTTCCCAGCAACATAATCTCAGTTCTCTGTGAAGACGAATATAATATTGTGTCGTCTGTGGGGTAAACGTAGGAGATAAAAAGGAATCCTACTTATAATTCAAATAAATAATACAGAAAATATCTTAACATTTTGCGCCAATGCCTTTTTAGGGTTCCGTAGCCAAATGGCAAAAAACGGAACCCTTATAGTTTCGCCATGTCTGTCTGTCTGTCTGTCCGCGGATAATCTCAGTGACCGTTAGCACCAGAAAGCTGAAATTTGGTACCAATATGTATATCAATCATGCCGACAAAGTGCAAAAATAAAAATTTAAAAAAACATTTTTATTAGGGTACCTCCCCCAGACGTAAAGTGGGGAGCGATTTTTTTTTTAATTTTGACCCTGACGTGTGATATATTGTTGGATAGGTATTTAAAAATGAATAGGGGTTTTCTAAAATCATTTTTTGATAATATTAATATTTTAGGAAATAATCGCTCCGAAAGTCAAAAACAATGTGTCCCCCCCCCCCTCTAACTTTTGAACCATAAGTTTAAAAAATATGAAAAAAATCACAGAAGTAGACCTTTATATGAACTTTCTAGGAAAATTATTTTCAACTTGATGAGTTGAATAGTTTTTGAGTTATATAGCACTTTTTCAAAAAAACGCAAATGATAACTTTGTTTTTCATACAAATACTATGAAAAACAAAGTTATTTTTGCTGACGAAAAATGTTGGTATTTTTAATGGTCTGGGAAGCTACGGAACCCTACAGTGAGCGTGGCCCGACACGCTCTTGGCCGGTTTTTTTATTTCTTCTGTAGCTGGAATGCAACGCACACATCCTGCCAAAGAGTTCGGCGTTCGGCGCGTTTGGTTCCATTTAAAAAAAAAAGGGTTTTTTTTTTTGGACGGTTCCATAAAAAAAAACCTTTTTTTTATGGAACAGTAATAAGTCAATTCTTTATGAATTATGAGTAAAGACTTTGCGTTTTCGAACACCAACGACGAAATTTAAAAAAAAAAAAAGTTTATTTTCCCTAGGGCTATAATGAGCAATTTTACGGCCCCTCTGGTACGCTATTATGACGGTCTTTTCGAGCAAGAGGAGTGAAAAATAATTTGTGGACTAAGTTTGTAGTATAATCGTATATGCAAGCATTTTTTTTAACTTCGTTTACATATTTTATTATCCTGAGCTTCTTTTTTCAAACAAAAAAAGAATTATTAAAATCGGATTGCATTGAACACTTATTGTGACGGACGGGAAACTACTTTTTTTTTTAGGATGGGCCCATAACTTCTCCAACTCTGGGCGGAGCGGGAGGGAGTGTCAGACTTTTAGTGACTAAAACCCATCCATGTTCCTTCCTCGCCCTTTATGTTCCGGAGCCGCGGTACCTCTTTCGAACAGGCAGGAATTGATAACGCCCTGACTTGAAGAGCTGGCAGTGCAGTACGAGGTTTTCATAGAACGCCAAAAGCCAGCTTAAACTAGTTATATATATACAGGGTGTAAACAGATTCTTCACAAAGCCGTTAAGGGGCCGGCGGAGGATGCGTATTTCATACAAACGTAATACCAAAATTATTTGTAAATCAAACATATTCATAAGGTAGTCTGTATTTATTTCGATTGAATTACAGAATGTCTATGTTCCCAAATATGTTTTTTGAGAGAATAGTGATGCAAAGACGAGATATGAGGAATTTAAATTTTCTATAGAAAACTTATTTATCTTATAACTCTTGTTAAAATCAGTGTCCAATCAAAATATATATTTGGGAACCTAGATATTCTGTAATTCAATCGAAATAAATACACACTACCTTAGGAATATGTTTAATTTACAAATTATCTTGGTATTACGTTTGTATGAAATACGCATGCTCCGCAGGCGTCTTAATGCAAGCATTCTGTACATCAAACTAAATAACCCTACGCAGATATTTTTTGGGTGAAAAATCACTTTTTACGGTAAAACTCAATGGAACACACTCAAAAAATTGTGCTCATGGATGTATTGAATGGTGTGGAGGCCGTGGAGGTGTTACATTAAAACATGTATTTAAAAAAAATCTTGTGAAAAAGTTGGAACTTTGACCCCCAATATCTCCGTAACTAAAAGGTATGGTCTATAACAAGAAAATGATCGCAATAACGGGGAGAACAAGTGCCTTTCGGCTTCGTTAAGAGTAATTTTACATCCTTTATACTGTTGAAGTGTGCCTATTGAAAAAAAGAAAGAAGAAAGAAAGAAAAAGCATTTAGTAGCCCGCACAGGACAAAACACATAAAATTATCAGTATTTAAAACTTACTAATTATTAATAAAACTTAAACATAAAAAAATATTAAAATTAAAAGAAACGAAACTCGTCCTGTACGAGGTCAAAAGGCTCGATCTCAGCATGGTGCTGACATTAAAAAACGTCACAGCCCTGGAATTCTGATAGGGCCCAAAGTGAAGGTGATGCCACGGTCAGGCCAGATACGGATAAAATAAAAATAAAGTGTAGACGAATAAACAATACCAAAGTGTGAAGTATACATAAATATATAATATGTCACCGTAAAATTGTCAAACACGTTATATTGTAATCTCTAGCGATATTGTAAACTCTCGAATTATTGTCAAACGAACATACTGCTTACAATAAAACGCATTATTTTTCGTGAAATTCATGCGATCGTAGTCAACTCACGCGGTGTGGAGGGTAGGAGGGGTCCCCCTTGCCCAATGGTACCACTCTCATGAAAAGATACTGTACCATTCCTGAGAAATATCGATTAATATGTATAACCTTACCTTAAAACACTTTAGACAACAGACTTTCACTGAGAACATAGACGCGGTATTGTACTGCCTATTGTATTGAGAAGCAACTACATAACCATCTGCTTACTTATGTGAATGATTACATTCACATAACATTCTAATAATTGTTGCTTTATCACAATAAATCAAATTTCATTGGCAACCTGTCAATACAAACACATTATTGAGCCCGATCTAAGTATATTTATCAAGCTTTTCCTTGGCCTTGGTCCAACATCGGTTACCCAAACAGAAATAAAAGCATAAAAGCACGTTTACACCACAAACGGTAATCTTTTACTCAAGCAAAGTTTATTTCTGTACATTCGGAAGGAGCTGTCTCTTCCAATATCGAGTCCACCCTTGATTAAAACGATTATTCTTCATTCGTTTGGCACTAAGCAAAGGTAGCTAAGGAAATAGTGTTCAAAGAAATCTCAAACAAACCTTAATTTGTTATATTCATGTTCCCGCATGAATATTCATCACCGTAACTTTGTACTGAAATCTATATTCCAGAACTACTAATCAGTCTAATCATACTCGTACATAAATAGTAATCATACTAATCAGACTTCATTAGATAAATTATGTACCACTGCGTACAATAATAAACCTATCTAAGAAGTAGATCCTAACTTCTTAAGTTTACTTTATCTTTAATTTTAGAGGGCATTAACTCTCATATCTTTACAAAACGTTGTTGTTGTTTTTAATCAAAAGCTACTGAATATTTTGATTAGTTCTTGGAAACAATTCGCCTAACACAAATTTGAATCTACATCAGTATCTCAAATATTTGGCAACGTGGGGAAGATGCCAAATATTATGAAGTAGGTATCCAAAATCATGAATAACAAACGTTACTCCGGTGCTTGACATTCTGACACGTCTAATTTTAGCACTAAACAACGGCCTTCCACTAGGTAGCCGCTCTATATCTGTATATGATGCGTGCCGAGGCTACCACGAAAGGAGGCCGTTTTACCCACGGGCATATACCTACTCACACACAAGCCTATCCACGCACACACATGCACTGCACCTCTAGTATATACAGTTAACGTAGAAACTTCCATTGAAAACGCAGTTCCTACTCCTTCCAAAAAGTTTTGCCATCCATTCGATACAACTCTTGGGTTTCAGGCGCGGAACCCGTTGGCGGGGTTGTACTGCCTACGTCACTTGGATCCCTGGGTTTTGGGTCAGTAGGTCACGTGAAAGGACTGCTGCAGCTGTGCGAAGCGGAGGAGGGGTATAATTTTTAAACCCAACATTGTGACGTCATCGTGCGAGCCTTGGACCCCTCCCGTGCCGCCCCGCTTGAATGATGAATGAATAGGTCGATTGGTGCTAAATAACGCTAACTAGGTCACACCACATTTTGATCACAGGCTGCTACCACACAATCTTAATTTTTTGTGTCATTTAATTAGCTGGGCAAGAGAAAGGTTGCAGCGGTGGAAAAATCTACCTAGGTTCAGGTACCTGTACCGCTGTGTACCGGTACCAGACATAGTTGGGAATATTATATGGAGAATACGAGTATATTATTATACGGGCTATAAGATTTCAAATACATAAAAAACCCAAAATTTTCCCTTTCTGTTGTTTTTCTAATTTATAAGAATAAGATACCATAATATTTTGTGCTTAATTTAACATAACTTTAAACTTTTCAGGTTTAATACCATTCCAGAGTTCAAAAAAAGACAGGAGACAGGACCTGAACATCACCAGATGTTTTTTTTACGCCAAGCAGAAAGATATTCGAACTTTCGGTCGAATTTTAATTACTGTCTAGAAAACCAGTTTCAACTTCCTCGAAATGTTGGAAACATTCAGTAACTATTGGCTATTGAATCGCGGATTGCGTCAGTAAAATGCGCAAATCTGAGCGCCTGCCGTGACCTGGTTCTCTCACATTATTCAAGGCTTGGTCCTTCCTTCTCACCCAGCCCGTATTGGGCTTCAGTGCAATTCCTACTTATTACATAATAAAGACTACTCTTTGGCTATTATTATATTATGGATTACGGGATGTAATGGCCAAAATAAGGGTGTAGGTTTGCACCACCTACGGAAAGTGTAGCTCGATAATGTAATAACATGGCGCTTTTTTGAAAGGTCATGGGCATTGTTTTTTGCTAATTGATATCCCAATACATGGACGACTTTTATCGAGCACTTACAGACACTACGACCAGAGCAATAAATAAATAGTGATATTTGTATAGCTCAGGTTAAACTCAAAAAATTTTTTGGAAACGAGGATCAAGTTACCAACCAACAATCAGCATTGACTATTATTACCTGTTAATCAACTAATTCGCAAAACGAGTTAATATTGAGTAATATGTAATGTGGATAGATAAGACTAGGAAAAGATGAAATGGCAAGGAAAGAGGTGACTAAGAGTAAGAGATGACTACTAATTGAGAAGAAGAAAACGTTGACCCGTTGGTCCCGGTTGTCATTTGTAGATCTTTGATAGTCGATAAAGGTAGTGGCTCGAAACAACGAGTCTTGTCAGTCTTATCGTATTCCCATATACACAGATTGGCGAATAGTATAGTTCCGTGGGGTGCGAGGCGTAGGTGTAATTGTTATTTTTCCCGTATTTTATTATACTTCACATATATGTATTGTTTATTCGTTTACACCTTAATTTTTTTATTTATTATTTTAATCTTATCCGTATCTGACAGTTGCATCACTTTCACTTTGGGCCCTATCAGAATACCAGCGCTGTGACGGTTTTTAATGTTCTCAGCACCATGCTGAGATAGGAGCCTTTTGGCATCGTTCAGGACATTTCGTTTCTTTTTATTATTTTTAATTTTTAATCTGTTTGGTTTTCATAAGTTGTAAATCATGTTATTTTTATGTGTTTTGTCCTGTATGTACCTACGGGCTAATAATTGCTTTTCCTTTTTTCTTCTTTTCTTTATTAGCTGGGTTGTAAAGATCAGATAGGCCGACCTCCATGTAAAATACTGGTACTCGTATTCACTATGCAGCTGCATCCGTTTAGACTGGAAGCCAACCCCAACATATTGGGAAAAGGCTAGGCAGAATATGAGAGAAGAAAAAGACGTACCGGCCTTCATTAAATTGGGATGGAAAAGAACGACGATTAATGATTATACATCAAGAAGAGTATTATAGGTCCAGCTGCAAAACCAGAGGTAGTGAGGGGTTAATCTGTCGGAGGTCATTTTCGAAATTGCAACCGTTCTTCTTGTTTTTACACGTGCTATTAAAAACCGTACCAGAATTTACCGGGACGAAATATTCTGCTTAATTTTTTCCTGTTTTTCCATATTTTTGGCCTGGTATGATGTAATTTTTGGATTTTAAATGGGCAGGTTAAAGTTCAGGGGTAAATACTCTTACTAACAATTCGATATAGTCAATACACGCAGTTAACATAGCTATTCCATGTTGGATTCAATACACCTTTTTAGTTGTTATCCTAGAGTGAAATCGATGGTTTATATCGAATATAAGTCTAGTCTATTTCATAACGTCTTTCAAACGTATACAATCACAAAGGTCATCTTGGTATCGTCCTATAGGCGTGGGGTCCTCAGCTCCTTCAAGCCACGGTGTGATGATTTCCACCTGTCGTGAGCCTAACTTTTTCTGATTCGCAGTCTCTCAATTCAATGGTGATTATGGGTTCCATATGGTATGGATACCGAACATGGCCGGCCCATTGCCACTTCACCTTGTTTGTATTCTGGCAGCTACTTTGGTTCTCCACTGGATCACCTGATTCCGGAAATAGATATTGTTTTCTGTCAATATTATGATACTTGTACGGAGTTGTATGAAATAAAATGCGTAAATGTATTTATTGTACCATCTTGCACACTGCTGTAACTTGTGTTTACAAAAAAATAAAGACTATTGATTGATTGATTGTTATAAAATAAATACAGTCAATAGGCACACCGTGTCACGTAGCAATCAGAGAAGAAGAAAAAAGTATTGCCACAACACAAAAATGGCATAAAAAGTGTTGCAAGCTTATAACTAAAATTATTACTACTTTCTAACACTAAAATAATACTAAATGGAATCCTTGCCACGCAGTTACAAACATATCTACCTATCTAACTTAAAGTAGGTTGGTCCAAGCAGAAGTCTAGTCTATTCCATAACGACATTGATACGTTATGGAATGGACTAGAACAATATAATTATGGTGTAATTGTATACCATTGGCAAAAAATAAGTATCGAATGATACTAACACTACAGCCTGTATACAGGTTTAAGGATAAAAACTTGCATTAAATGACACAAAATACTTACCTAAAGCTGTTTAGTACAGTTGTATACCCTTATGAAGACAAAAAACTGTTTTTTCAATACACTTCCTCGAAAACTGGTTCTTTTCGTACTACTATTAGGTTCAAAATGCAGTGTATTTGACACACGTGCGTTTTGCTATTTTTTCCACACGTGTGCGGAAAGCAAATTTGCTACAGATACATATACTTAGTCCAAATTGGTTCAATGCATAATTACAAAAAAACATTACTTGACTATACAGAGAGGTGATTTTCTTTTTAATTTCGGAAAAGCGATAGAATCTACGTCTTTCTTTATAAACATTTTTTGAATATTCAAATTGTGTTTATAAATTCAATATCATAGATAAACATGATTATTTAAAACTAATATTTACTTTTATAAACAAATTAACATTTATTTGTGTTCTAAATTCAAAAATTTATAGAAAACACAATTTTTTTTTTATATTAGGCTGTATAACGGCTTCATACCTTTGCCTCTCCTTCAACTTGGCGAAAGCAAAGCACGAAAAATCATAGTCTCGTAATAATTCATGACACAAATATTTTACATTTATTTTATTTCTTCAAAAGTGTATTGAAAAACGTTGTTTGATATACGTGGACATTTGTTATTGCAGTTCTCGGCTCAAAAACACCCTCGCCTACAGCTCGTGTGTTAATACCGCCTTGAACTACAATAACAAACTTTCTCCACCTGTATCAAAATGTACTATTTTAATCCTTTAAGTCTCTTTTGTAATAAAACCACTTTTGTACTATTATAACACTTTTCTAATATCAAATAGACACATATAAAAGTTACAGTCTCGGCAACACAATCAGTATAATTTCCTATTACAATTTGTGCAAACTATAATATTCCACCTATTAGTCGGGACGTCTTACTAGGTCGACTGCCGTTTTTGAACTGTCTTAACGGTCCCTAAGCGAGTGGCTCGTTTCTGATTTTTCCCGCCATACCGTTTGAATAACGACATGGCGGTTCGCTGTGTTGCCAATCGAAAATAAACAATATTCCAGTACAAGAAATCTTTCCCGCCATACCGTTTGAATAATGATATGGCGGTAGCTGTGTTGCCAATCGAAATAAATAATATTCCAGTACAAGAAATCATGACATTCGGCCATCCGACAACGTGCTACTCCCGGAGCACAACCTCACTTGAGCCCGTTCAATCAGTTCAAAATTCAAATCAAGACATAATTATTTTATTTATACAAGAACCAGGGCTACACAGAATAAAATATCTTTAACATTATTTAGAGGCTGTTTTTCTCAAACTAAAGTACCTAAATCATGACATTCGAAATCCTTTTGTAAGCAAGTACCTATCTAATTATAATAATTACAAGAATAAAAAAAAAATATAAACAAATTAAATTATATAATTGTCAAATACAACTATAAACACTGTTAGAAAATACTTAACTACTAGCTTCTTCACCTGAACTAATATCCACATTGTCATCAAGCTCAAGAGCCTTGAGATGTATCCAGGGTCTAATTCTATCTGTAGATACAACACTTTCATAACTAGTATTCCTTTTTCTATTAAAACCAGGTACATCGCTTATCCTATATCTATCGTTACCCATTACTTCTACAATTTTATAAGGGCCTATAAACTTTGACAGAAGCTTTGTACTTTTACCGTCATTATTATAATTGGTCCGGGTTAGCTTAACTAAGTCGCCAACCTGATACGTAGGGGCAGAAGTACGACCAAGGTCATGTTTTCGCTTTTGTTCCTCTTGACTTTTCTTAATAGATACGCTAATATTCTCGCGTAATGACAACAAATCTTCGTTTTGCGACTGCGGTGGAACATTAAACTTATTTGATAAACTATCGCGCATTTTCAACCCGAACAAAGCCTCTGTTGCAGTTTTTTGGGTGGTCGCATTAACAGTATTGTTAATACCCCACTGAACTTTGCCTAGACACTTATCCCAGTCGCGTTCATTTTTATTTAAATTTTGAGCAGATAGTGAATTTAAAATAGTTTGATTAAACCTTTCGGCTTGCCCATTTGCTCTGGGACAAGCGACTGCATTAAGTACATGTTTTATACCAAGGCCACTGCAGAAAGATTCGAAAGCTGTTGATGTGAACGAAGTGCCACGGTCGGAAATGATTCTAGCCGGTGTACCAAAGTCAGTGAAAATACTCTCTAAGATTTTAATTGTACTCTTTGTTTTCGTATCTTTCACTGCTCTGACGAATACGTACTTGGTGAACCCATCTACAATCGTAAGTATGTAAGAGTTGCCGTTTCTGCTTCTTACGAACGGTCCTAAATGATCGATATGAATTGTGTGAAATGGTACACTAATTTTTTCTATTGGAAAAAGTAGACCCTGCTTCTTTTTAGTCGCACTATCCTTACTATAAGCACATTCAATGCAGGAACCTACATATTTCTTAACATATCGTCGTAATTTTGCGAACCAAAATTGACTCTTTATTCTTTCCAACGTTTTTGCATAGCCTAAGTGCCCGATGTCATCGTGGTTAGCTCTACAAACTTGCCAGCGAGCACTTCGTGGAACTACAAGACATAAACGGTCATCAACTTTGCGATAGAGTGCGTTATTTTTGACAGTATATTTTTGTCTTATATCTTCCAACTCAGGGTCAGCTTCTGGTTTAAGAACTTTTATAATTCGAGACGTTTCGGGGTCACCCATTTGTAGAGTTAAGAGCCAATTACCCGATTCAATATTAAGAACACTAACAGACCCAACGTCTCCTTCCGCGTTAAGACGAGTGTTTCTGCTTAAGGCGTCTACATGCGCCATATTAACGCCCGGGCGGTATTCAATTTCAAAGTTAAATTCGATTATTTGCAACCACCACCTGGCTATCCGTGGAACGAGATCTCTCTTTGTCAATGTTGTCCTAAGTGCCGCGCAATCAGTAAATACCTTAAACGGGACTCCTAATAAGTACACCCTGAATTTCTTTAGCGAACAGACAACGGCCAAAGTCTCCAACTCGTAGGAATGGAAATGTTTTTCATCCACCGTGGTCTGTCTACTAAAATAAGCGACCGGTTTTAGAACGCGAGGTGATGCTTGCCATTGCATCAAGATTCCCCCAATGCCTAGGGCGCTGGCATCCGTATGTAATTCGGTTTCTAACTGCGGATCATATAATGCTAAAACTTGTCTGGTTAAAAGGCTTTCCTTTAAGGAATTGAACGCAGTTTGTTGATCACTGCCCCAATGCCATGCGACATTTTTCTTAAGCAAGTTGGTCAGTGGTTGCGCTATCTCACCGTATCCTTTTATAAACTTACGGAAATATCCCGTTAGTCCCAAAAATTGACGGACTTCGTGAATGTTACTGGGGCAAGGGAATTCTTTCACAGCCATAGCTTTTGCTTCCCCGGGTTTTACTCCCTGTGCCGAAATTTCATAACCTAAATAGCTGATCGTCATATCGAAAAACCGGCACTTCGTTAATTTTAATGTAAGTCCGAATTCACGGAGTAATTTTAAAATTTCTTCCAAGCGCTCAAACCCTTGTTCTATTGTTACAGATGGAATAAGTAAATCATCTAAATAAGCAAGTGCATAATCAAATCGTCTATTCCCAAGTATCTTATTAATCATGCGCTGGAAAACAGCGGGGGCATTGGCTAATCCAAATGGCATTCTCTTAAATTCATAATGGCCGTCAGGAGTTATGAAGCCAGTAAGATGCCGACTCTCGCGAGACATAGGGATCTGGTAATACCCAGATGCAAGATCTAATGTCGTAAAGAACTGATTGCCGCTTAAATTAATTAACTGATCTTCAATAAGCGGAAGGGGAAACCTGTCCTTAATGGTTTTGTTATTTAGGGCTCTAAAATCTACACAAAGTCTTTGCTCACCCGATTTCTTACGGACCATTAATATCGGGCTTGCGTAATCTGAACTTGATTCTTGTATAATATCGGTATCTAATAATTCATCAACAATTTCTCGCACCTGCAATCGTTCTGAAAACGATAACCTATACGGCCTGTAAACAACAGGTCTATTATCCGTAAGGTTTATTTTCATTTCAAAATCTTTAACGCAACCTACTTCTTTCATATTAGTGGCAAAACAGTCGCGATACTTTCGTAATAATGTGTACAATCTATTCTTGTCGCTACTTATTAGATCCTCACCGACTTGAATATTCGTTCTATCTAATGGTTCTAAAGAGAGAGTAGAATTTTCTGAAATACGATTAACCCTACAGTTCTTCGCCTCAGTTACTGGTAACGATCGCGCAATTAATGTTTCGGATTTAAATAAAAGAGGTGTTCGTGACAAGTTAGCTATGGCTATTTCTCCAGTGCCATTTGAGATGCCATAAGTACCTTGTAACAAACGAAATTCCCTACCAGGTTCTAATGAGTTATAACCTTCGACAAAGACGTCACCGGAAAAAGAAGCATCCGCTACTGTGATGGGTATCATACTAGTATTTTCAACCGTCATGGGCTTTAAGGTGTACATTTTGACAATGATTTCAGTTGGGAAGAGATTTTCTTCTGGAGTTCTGTAAAATACTAATTGATGGCGGTCCTTTAAGACTGTAATGAAAGGTAGTTCTGTGAAGTTTTGTCCTATCAAGAGACTGCTTGTCATGAACTCGTCACTGACTACCAAAACGTCTAACTGGGTCTCAATGTCATCAAGTTTCAAGCTTACTCTTGACTTACACAAAGGTGAAATACATGAATTGCCAAATCCTCTAATTACTGGAACACTGCCAGAATCTTGCGTCAGCTGCAGTTCTAATGCAAGACTCGCACGAAGCAAGCTGCATTCACTCCCGAAGTCTATGTAAGCTACAAAGGGCTGACCGTTTACTAAGACGGTTTTGAAAAACTTATCATTGGATGCTGTGATTGAAGTTGACGTTTTAGAGGTATCGACAGGTTTAGGGCTTATTTGATCATTAAACGCGACGATTTTTAATGTATTTTTCTCTACGGTACTCCGAGTATCATCGATTTTGGTTCTGGGGACGTAATTTTCAGCAACAGGCCGCAATTTACAATTTTCATTGTCATGACCTATTCTGTTACATTTCTTACATTTAATTACAGGTTTTGGACACTTGTGATAAGGGTGACCTTTGTTACGACAATTAAAGCAGACTATAGAACCATCGTTGTTCGCAGAATTGTTAGTTACAGCACTAGAATTTGATCTCTGCCTGTTCCGGTCTCTGTTCGAAAAGTACGTAATACGTTGAGCACAAAGAAAGTTAAGCAAGTCCTCAGGTTCCTCGCAGTTAAGTGCCTGCGCACCACTCCTCACTGACCTATCAGTAATTCCGTGTATAACACAATCAACAGCTCTCTTCCCCTTTATTTCACATCGGTTTAACAGATTTAACTTATCATAAAAATACTCTCGTAAACTTTCATCGCCACGAGTGGTACGAGCCAGCATTTCTTCTAAAAGTCTACCATAATTTTCTTCACTAGGAAAAGCCCTTTTTAATTTGACTTGCCACTCGTTCCATGAAAATACGACCGTAGGAAGAGCCTCAAACCATTTCTTCGCTAGTCCAACAAGTTTTTGGAGGGAGAAGTGGATGGTTTGCTTCTGATCCCAGCTGTAAATTTGTGAACATTCATTAACCTTCCGTATCCAGGCCTCAATACTTTGTGACCTATTGGCCGGGTCAAATTCAGGTATCACATTATAAAGTTGACTATTTTGTAAGGAATTGGTACTCTTACTTGGTTCAGCCTTCCAGGAAGTCAGGATGTTCAGGACGTCCTCTGTGGTCAACCCTTTCGGGTGTTTTCGAGACCGACGTCGAGTCCTTTCTTCAGGTGTAGACGATGAGGATGTGGATGATGATGACGATCGTCTTCGTTTCTCTCTGCGTCTACTACGCCTACGAGGAGGAGTATGCGATTCATCAACTGGCTCTGCATCACTCATGGTAGCTGAAAGGTTCCATATCATCCGGTTACATTCTATTCAAATTATCGTGATCATTTGACTAGAGATATCTAATATGTGTATGAACGTGTGCGTGTGTATGTGTGATGGTTTTTAAGCGTGTGTGTCTAGGGCAAATGTTATTGTAGTAATTGTTAAGTGTTTATAAATTATTGAACCAGGATTCACACGACACATGGCAAGGAATCAAATACATATTATCTTCAATCGTGGCAATAGCCTCCAAAATCATGTGGCAATAGCCTCCAAAATCATGTGGCAATAGCCTCCAAAATCATGTGGCAATAGCCTCCAAAATCATGTGGCAATAGCCTCCAAAATCATGTGGCAATAGCCTCCAAAATCAAGTGGCAAAAAGCCTCCAAAATCTCAAGTGGCAAAAAGCCTCCAAAATCAAATGGCAATAGCCTCCAAAATCAAATGGCAAAAGCCTCCAGAATCAAGTGGCAATAGCCTCCAGAATCAAGTGGCAATAGCCTCCAGAATCAAGTAGCAATAGCCTCTAAAATCAAGTGGCAACAGCCTTCAAAATCAAGTGGCAGTAGCCTCCAATATCAAGTGGCAGTAGCCTCCAATATCATATGGCAATTGCCTCTTTAAAAACTAGCAGGGCTTGCTTATTTTTATAACTTCAATGGATGTTACTGCAGGACACTCATGCTTTGTCTTTTACCAAAAAAATATCAACACTACACTGTAACCCCAGCCAAACACTGTTGAAGAGTAGCCTCAGCCAAGTATTTAATGGGATTACAATGATTGCATTTTTGAAATATAACGACACTTTAAGTGCACCATACCTCGGCCCAAATACTAGCGAAGAGTAGCCTCGCTCAAGTATCACAGCCGAAACATAGCGCACCTCTTTGTTTGAAATTACATGTAATATTGTATTAAAATTACCAGCTTATAGACTCACAATACTTTAGCAAAAATACTGACGAAGAGTAGCCTCGCCCATGTATTCAAGACAAAAGCACAATGCATCCTTTTGCACTGGTAACGTTTAAGAATTACAACGGATTACAAAGCATGAAAATCATTTTAACCTCAAAAATATTACTAACATATTACTCCACTATATAAGCGCACTATAAATCAACAGAAATACTGACGAAGGGTAGCCTCGCCCACGTATTTAAGCCGAAAGTATACTGCACTCTTAGGACTCGATAACACTATCAGGGAGTACCCTGATCAAGTCTTATCGGACCCAATGTCGAACAAGATGCCAAAACTCAAATAATAGGAAATAACAAATTACCACACAAGCTCTGCCAGTTATATTAAATATAATGTAGCGAGTACATACCTTTTAATAAGTCTTAGCGAAGGTGGGCGCGTACTTTTGAACGTGTCACTTCTGATATGTAATAAAACCACTTTTGTACTATTATAACACTTTTCTAATATCAAATAGACACATATAAAAGTTACAGTCTCGGCAACACAATCAGTATAATTTCCTATTACAATTTGTGCAAACTATAATATTCCACCTATTAGTCGGGACGTCTTACTAGGTCGACTGCCGTTTTTGAACTGTCTTAACGGTCCCTAAGCGAGTGGCTCGTTTCTGATTTTTCCCGCCATACCGTTTGAATAACGACATGGCGGTTCGCTGTGTTGCCAATCGAAAATAAACAATATTCCAGTACAAGAAATCTTTCCCGCCATACCGTTTGAATAATGATATGGCGGTAGCTGTGTTGCCAATCGAAATAAATAATATTCCAGTACAAGAAATCATGACACTTTAAAAACGCTAAGTTCTTAACGGGCTGCTCAATTGATGCAAACTTTGGTAAACAAAAAACAGTGACACAACGTTTTGTACGGGAAAAATATTCATCTTTGTATATCCTGGTCATCAGCCACCGGCATTCACAAAAGAAACAATATTACTGTTCTATGAAAAATAAATAAAACAGTAGCAGGTATTCCACTCTCTTGACATTTCGCTAACGGTCGCCTCCATTCGACTGATCTCGTTAAGGGAACTTCCTTTCAGTACAAAAATAAACGGGCAATGGAAGTAATTGTTGTAAATGTCAGAAAACAAGACACTTGTAAACAACATAGAACAGACTAGACTATCTCCGGAGAGTGAGGGCGAAAGGGAATTATCGTTAGTGTCATTCAAGCCCTCTTTAGAGCTAATAAATCGGGAATTACGTGTTATATATCTTATTGCGTCAGTTGTAAGATCAGTTGAGATTTGTGACTTAATTTAAAGATTGATCAATCTAACAATGCATATTTTTGGTCCTCCACATTCCTGAAAACGTATTCAAACATAAATTTCATAATGCCATTGACATGTTTATCAAAATTTTCTTTCTATGCTTTTCTATTCAAAGTTCTCCGCACCTAAAAAATACTCGTTACAAGAGGAAAAGATGGAACGGCAAACCTTGTTTCTTGCGAGCTAGATGCTAGGGGGCCTAAACAACGACTCTTGATTCCATTGCTTCCCGTATTTTACAGGATGGTATTCTTCAGTAGTAGAGGCAGACCACTAACACGGTGCCAGAAACTGCCGGCTCAAATTGGAGCCAAATAGTAAAAGACCATGAGACGCATGGGCATCTTTGGAGGAGGCCTTTACCCAAAATGGAGTCCCTGTGACAGAAGAAAAGCAATACTAACAAATACACTACACAAGAAACAAACCCACTTACACATTCCTACTACAAATTAAGTTAATATTGTCTTCTCTGTCTCCCTTGCTAATACAAGCAAGGGATAAAAGCCTTTTTTTTATTCTTCAGTAACACAACACATGGCCGTGACAAAGTTGCATAACATCGTACCCCAAGTACACCAGCCCGTGGCACGACCTTAACCTACGGGTCCTTTGATGATGAAGAAACGCGATGAAATGTTTCAACATTAATTAAAAGCTGGCCAATGTGGTGGAACACGCGACACGTGGCCGCTCGGTCACGCAGCGCCGAGATCGCACAAAAGGTAAAGTCGGAAGGAGCGGGCTTCCCTGTGACGTACACCCCCAACGGAACACTTTTATTTTGAGGTGGCATTTAAAAGTTAGGGAGAACCTCTTTTTGAATGTTACGAGAGTGTTTTGAAAGTTCTTACGAAAAAAGGAGTTTTTTGGTTACTTTTTTCACCTCGTATTGGGTAACGGTTAATTTTTAGAATCATGACTTGACTCCGTATTGTTCCTTACTGAAGCTTTATTTAAAAGACGTGTGTTGACTTATAAAAAAAATTATGACAGGGCAGACTTTACCGATTAGGTGCTTATTTATATCTTCTGATCAAAATAGACAGTCATCTTTAAGCCATGTTACGCAATTTGTGAATGAGTACATGTCTCAAGTTGTTCTCAAAGCTCTGAGAAAAAAAAACACATGATTCTTTGTTTATCCTCTCAAGCGCAGCTATGAGAGGTTATATAGAAAATAACCCGCGCAAAAACATTGGAGGCGTGTTTCCCCTTTATGCCAGGAATACTTAAAAAAGCAACAAAGTTTCGCGATTCTATAGAAACTCCTTCATTTTTTGTACGACGTCAGATTCCAAAACGGAGTAATGTTTTCGCCGCGTGCTTGTAACATGTGAGACTTGAAATAACAACAAACCTAATGACAAAGATGTTTTTATTTGTTTTCAGACGACCCTGCCGTAAATATTCTCCAGTTACTATGATTCTTGGAACATTTTTAAAGAAGCTACACTAATGAATATAATTTTCTTCTCCATGGTAACGAGTAGATGCAATCATCTACTCATTACCATGGCCCCCCTGTTGTGTTCGTGACTAACCCGTATGCAGAGTCCTCGACTTGACTCAAAACCGTCTTGACACGCCTACTTTCCACCCCATTCGAGATATTGACAGCTAAAGTTTGTTTATAATTTGACATATCCGCCCACTTTTCTGTCAAATTCAACGTACAGTAGTACAAGAATCTTTTGACACTTGAATGAAGCCAACAGGGGGGCGCTGATGGTTAACCTTTTGTTAATTGTTTTGTAAGAAATATTTAGAAAAGAAAGAGATGGCTGCATTAGTTTTGATGTTTGCCCCGCGCCAGAAGATTCTTGAAATCGAGAAACTTACGTTGTGGGTGATATATGTACCTACTGAAATTCAAGTTTGACGTGTGTATAATTATTTTCTTGAGATTGTCTAGAAATGGCGAAAGTAAGATGAATTTTGAGGAGTATGTCGATTATGCGAACGATACGTCATATAATTATTTATCGCGACGATATTTACGCGATGCCGATAACCCATTTGACTTTTACAACAACGAAAAGTTCCAAAGACGATTTCGGTTTCAGAAGGAAACCGTGCAGAATTTTTTTTTACCCTTGGTATTTGAAAGTGCTAGCGTAGTTCTGATCGTGGACTATCAATTCCGACAACAATCCAGCTACTGCATACTGATCGGGGACAGCGGCTATGCCCAAACATCGTATATGTTCACGCCTATGCTTCATCCACAGACTCCAGCTGAGTTACAATACAATAGGGCTCACATAAAAACATGAAACGTAATTGAGCGATTCAAAGGGGTCTGGAAAAGGCGATTTGCATGTCTCAGTAGAAAATTACAAAACAAATTACCAAACACCTTGAATATCATTAGTGCCTGTGCCATACTCCACAATATTTCTATCATGGTAAATGGAGACATGCGGACGCCATGCAGAACCCAGCCCGGCTAGCATGGGCAGGTATAAAATTTTATCCACCGGTTATTTCCACTGACAAGGGACAAAATTCAAACAAAAGTGGAAATAACCGGTGGATAAAATTTTTATCCCCTGCCCATGCTAGCCGGGCAGAGTGGTCCAACATAATTCTGCTGCCGTTATCCGAATGCAATTAGGCTCGGCGCAGTATGTTTCCATTTTTATTATCCTATTTCTTTTGACAGAGTACATCCATCGTTTCTTTGGTCTTCCCCTACTCTTATAATAAATATTCGTAATCAAATCTTTCTTCACAACATGTTCCTCATTCAGCCGCATCACGAACTCATACCATTACAACCATAGACTTACCACAACTTTTCAGACGTCTTCCTCTTTGTATTACTTTGTTATTCCATCCATTCACATGACACTACACATCTCCCATTCATCTGAGCATTTTCATATAAAATTGCCTTTCATTTTGTTTTGTAGCCAAACATTGTGATCCGATGACCTGGTAAAGGTTACGGGAATCCGTTGGATGCGAGTCGCACGGCACCGGTCAACGTGGCAACACTTGGGGGAGGCCTGTGTCCGGCGGTGGACGTCTTTCCTTTCGGCTGGAATGATGATGATGATTTTGATCCGTACAAGACAGCAGGTCTTACCATTTATTTGCCTAACCGTGGTGCCTTGATTTTCTTTGAAATCGTTCTCTTCACACTATGGAAAACTTTAAAAATCACATTATTTTCGTATGCAGAAACTGTTCGAAAGATTAATAATGTCTATGGGTACTGTCATAACGGATTGGTCGAAGAAAGCAATGTTTAACAAAATTGGAAAGCCATGGGAGAGGCCTTTGCCCAGCTGTGGGACATAGCGGGCTGATATAAATTAAAATAAATAAATAAATAACCAACCCGTCTTGAGCAAGTTTGGTGATCAATGCTCGTGCCTTCTCAGTATGAGAAGAGGCTATTGCCCAGCAGTGGGACAGTAATAGGCTGGTATTATTTTTGTAAAAGAAAACACGGTTCATTTTTGGTTCCAACGTTCTCGTTCTGAAAACTTTTACCTGCAGCCTGTGCAATGGACGGCCGGAGACCATAGTTGCTAATACCTATTTTCCGTCGCGTTTAATTTCAAAGCTACCTAGTATGTAGGAGGAATTAGTAATTCATGATTATTACTAAGAATTGCAAGCACTTGCTCCGTGGTAAATATATATTGAGCACAGTTTCTTTCCCAAATCGGTGGGTATTTGGAAATGTTCATTGTCGTGGAATTGTATGAGCTATTTATCAAGATCGCGTAGATAATATAGTCGTGACAAATAATCATAATATGGAGTATCTTACACATAAAAGATGAATACAAGCTTAATTCATTTGGTATTTCTAAAGCATGAGAATGAAAACATCGTGAGGAAACCGGCATGTCCTAGAACCAAAAATTCGAACACATGGGAGCAATAATAGGTTGATGATGATGATGGTGATGAAAATGTTAACGCAGCATTTTGAATCTCAGAGAACAAGAGCGAGCTTGCATAGGTAGCTCGTGAATTCGTGATGTTTGGGAACTAATATTGGTTTATTTTTGAAATTTAGCAAGTTGTATGAGAAACCAATGCGGTACATAAGTTGCTTACCGAACATCATTTATTTTAAATAGTTTTTGGCTAAGGTTGTTTTGTTTTTTTATTTAGCCCCCAACCTACATCTTTAGTATATTTGTGTTGCGGTATTATACATATACTCGTAATATAGTACATTCCTTGAGTTTAAGAAACTTTATTTATTTATTTTTTTTAATCTACTGAACGGATTTTGATGAAATTTTGCACACAGATACTTTAAAACCTGGATTAAAACATAGGATACTTTTATCCCGGTAGTAAGATCTCATGGGACAATAATCAAACTTCACGCGGGCGAAGCCGCAGGCAGAAGCTAGTAATAATATAATCAGATCGAATACTTCTAAGCTGCTCGGTTCATCGTTCATCGTCGAAGCCAGTTATGGCAAGAGAGGTTCCCACCACCTTACAAATTGAAGCCCCAAGAACACAACCTGGCTACGGACAGACATTTTTTTTTGTTTCGCATGGGAAATCAAAGAAAACCCATCCCTGTTCCTTCCTCGCCCTTTACCTACAGTGACCTGCAGTGGCCTATTTGGAAAGCTCTGAATCGATTGCGTACACAAGTAGGCCGCTGCAAAACATATTTGGCAAAATGGAGTATTATTGGTTCCTCCAATACCGAGTGCAAGTGCGGCGGTCCGAACCAAACTATGCCGGGGCTATCTGCTGAAGTGTCCAAGGTGTTCGTTTACCTGCACTTGTTACGACATGAATAGCGCCTCTGCCACTGCAATAAACGTGGCCACCTACTGGGGCCAAACTATGTGCGTGTGAATTGAGGGCCACTTTGTTAAAATTCTTTGAAAAAGTGCTTAGGATTTAGAAACATTCCCAAAGAATTGTGAAAGTTGGAATGCCATTTTGTGAAAGTCAATTAAGGGTGTTATGGACTGCAAAGTTAGTATAGAAGTACATCGATACGACAAGCAGAAGAAGGTTCATCTTCCGACTGAATTCTTTGCTCAACTCTGGACGACCGGAACTTGCTAATAGAGCAAACTGGCGAAGAAAAGCTCAGAAGCTGTGAGCTCATAAAGCACAGCTGGGTTGGAGAGACCACCATGAAGCCGCGACGGATTGGAGGCAGCAGGGTACAATTTATTAAAAATTGCGGTTTCAAGGGTGCAAAAATGCAAAATCTGGCACTTCCTTGGATTTCACCCCTATTTTTCTAAATAAGTATGTATGTATGCTCCAGTTTTTTATGTTGATAATTGTGTGATGTTTATATTTATATTTTTGCTGTCTCGTAGGTCCACTAGTCATAAACTGCACAGTGTGAGGTTATGGGTTCGATTCCCAGGCCATGCAGTGTTGTTGGGTTTTACTAACCCATAGACTGGATCTAATGTTACGTAGGACTAAATGAAAATGAAAAATCATTTTCTTTGTTTTTCTATGTTATGTAGATATTTTACTTATTTGTTATAGATACGTGATACTACTTTTATAATAAAAATCAATTGGCTTGCATAATGTGTAATAATTTATTTTTAATTTTTTTCGGCGTACTCCCTTGCAGCCTCACTGAATTGAAGCAACTGCGCGGCACTTAAACGGTCCAGCTTTGCATTTTAGTAGGCTTCCTCTGCTGCCTTTAATAGCCACTTCCTCTCCTGCATTTTCATCTGGCGCAGTTCTTCCTCTCTTTCTTGAATCCGCTTTAAGTTTTTCACTTTTAGCAAATGTGATTCTTGATCTCGTTCCTCATTCCCTTTTAAATTTTGTGGCCGTGCCTCAAACTCCATGCCCTCGGACTCACAGCCTACATGTTATTTGGTACTTACGCGGTACTTGTGCGTATTATTTATGGAGTTATATTCTTGGGTCAGGCGAACCCAAGCATTTTTTTTGCTGATGGGCTGCCCGTCCACGTCGTACATAAATGGAGCTTGTACTTGCGCACAAGTTCCAGTAAGCAGGATTTTTCTCCGGAGGTAAAGCAAACCTTGAGGCCATTTTAAATTCTTGAGAATGATTCTTGAATGATGAAAAAATATTTATTTGAAAGTTAATCCGTTTTATGCGGTTTTATGATTTTGTTCTTTGACAGATGATGTCAACCAAGAGCATTCGATCGAACATCAATTTATGACATCTCTAGCATTGTGACGTATTCTATTAAAACATTTTTAGCATATAAAGCAGCTTGCAACCTTCATGCAACATACTTATTTTGAGTTTGATATGGGCAGCATGTTTTGCAGGTAGATTAAGGTGAGTACTCATATGAGCATTTCAACGTATTGTAATGTTTTTACGAAAGCTTGGCACGGTGTTCAACGTATTTACTTGTAACATTCCTTTGGTTTCCGTCAAGAATGTGTGATGTAACATTGGTTGATAATTTTAGGAATAATGATAAAACTACAAGTTTGCGATTGAAAAGATGTAAAAGGACAATAAAATAAAAGAATATTTTTAGATGGTTTAGACATCTTGATAGAACGAGTAAAAGGCGACTAAAAAAAACCGAAAGAGAACGTAGGAGGACATACTTTATTGGTACCTAAAGGTTTCTTAAAAAAAGTCAGGTGGCAGTGCTCGAGTCCTGCGTGCGTGTCGCCGCGTGTTCCCAGATATATGAACGTGTATGAAGCAAAAGTAGTACCTAAATCAAGTTTTAACAAAGTGTTAAGCAGCTTGGTGTCTTCATGACTTGTTGAAAATACATGTTTTAGCTAGTCTGTACTCACCCTATGAACATAATTTTGTAGGCGTGTCGGAGGCGGTGGCCTGCAGTGGTTTCCTTGTTACCATGGCAACAAATTGGAATACGGGTGCTAGACAACGTCAAATCAGTTAGTACCAGTAGTACCTACAAACACAAGTTATATTAGATACTAGCTGTTGCCCGCGACTTCGTCCGCGTGAACCACCCTTAATGTCACCTAGGGGTATAAAATAGCCTACGACTTGTTCTCTGACCTACCAAATATACACAAAAATTTCATTAAAATCGGTCATACCTTTTCGAAGAACTTCGATAACAAACAACAACACGAGATTTTTATATATTAGATTACATTGTCCGCGGCTTCGCTCGCGTTAAATTCGGGATAATCTTAAGGCGCTTAGACGAGCTAAATTAGCAACTCTATTTGTGGTGGTTCAAACTTCGTTTGAAATGCTGTTAGAATAAAGTTCTAATCAGCTTGCACTACAAAATGGTTGTTACGTCAGCCACTGCGGGCCAAATAGCGCGAAATGAGTGGTTTCGATCGATTTACAAAAAAAAACTATTGTTTGGATTAAAAAACTAAAACAGTATCATGCTAAAATATTGCTTGTAGAATTATTTGCCAAAATCAGAATGATCGCATGCATATTAGTATGTTTTTTATTGTTCGAAAGATATTTTTAGAGGTAAATTAATTGTATTATGTTTTCAAAACAGTATCATGCTAGCATATATCCTGAAGAATATCATATATTTTTCTGGTCTTGTTTATAGCAGTGAATCATATACTTTTAGTAATTATAAAACTCGCGTTTAGCTCGTGTTATCGCCTTAATTCAAAAGTTAGGGACTCTCACTGCGAAAAACAACGGGTAAGTACAAAGATACTCGTACACATATTCAGATATTGCTCATAAGTTTATTTAAAACCTAAAATTATTGTCTGGTATGAAAGTACTATGGCCGGTAAATTACATAACGATGTGATACCGTGTAGCTACGAAACAGAAAAAAATTAAAGAAAAAATAGATTGGTGTTGAGCGACTTATTCCTAGCTTCCCTTGTTGATTTTAGCGAAAAATTATTCTATGTACAGACTTTTCCAAAAACCATGAACACTACACCCATGACTGAAAAACCAAAAATTTTTCTGCGCGCCATCTTGGATTTTCATTTCGACCTCATTTTCGTAATCAGTGACCCCGAAATCCATGAAAACGACATCCATGACAGGGGTAATCACAGGCGTGATGTTGTGTTTACTTCACAGAGTAAACCTCAGTGCCCATTAAGTCGCGCAAAAGACTAGTCACACAAGTGTTCATTCGCGAAAGTGTTCTTTCGCGCAAAAGTCCATCCGCGCAAAAGTCCATTCGCGCAAGTGTCTTGGCGCTCAAAAGTCCGTTAGCGTAAAAGAACAATCGCGCAAAAGCCCGTTCGCGCGAGTGCCCTGGCGCGCAAAAGTCCATGCGTGCAAGTGTCCTGATACTCCAAAAACCCTGTATAGAAGTCGAATCCGCCATTATCTGGATCTCAAAAAAAATGCCATATTCGTAATCAGCACCCCTGATAATCTCAGGATCGACACCCATATTGATTTTTAGACATTTCAACCCCATCGCACCCCAACAGGGGACAATGGTATTGCAGGTCCGCCACATTAAATCTTAAAATCGTTGTTTTTGTAATAAACCTAACCCGTTACACCATACAAACAATACCCATGTTGATTTTCAGACTTTGTCACCCCCTTAAGGGTTGAATTCTGGAAAAACCTGAAATACAAATGTATTTATCGATACGAATACTCCAGTGAAGTTTCAAATAAAACAGTCTAACTAACCTTGTTTCTCCATGTAAACTTTGGAGCCCCATTTCACCCCCTTAGAGGATACATTTTGAAAAACCTTTCTTAGTGCACCTCTAGACCACATAAGGAACCTACTTGCCAAATTGCCAAATTAAAAATCTGTAGACCCAGCGGTTTGGGCTGTGCATTGAAAAACTTGAAACCCATTTCTACTGGTAAATCAATAGGAGTACTCCAGTGAAGTTTCGAATAAAATAGTCTAACTAATCTTGTTTACCCATACAAATTTTGGAGCCCCGTTTTAGTGCACCCCTAGATCACATAAGGAACCTACTAGCCAAATTTGGAATCTGTAGACCCAGTGGTTTGGGCTGTGCGTTTATATATCACCCAGTCAGTCAGTTTACCATTTTATATATATGTAGATATATAGATAAAATCCGAGTATTTCTCTTAGTAACGAAACACGACTCTTTGTGCAATAATTTTTAATAATGCAGAAAAGGGGTACAATATGATGGAGGAAGCTAAGACATACTCAAGCAGTCATCACCTACCTAACCTTTTCCCAACTATGTTGGGGTCGGCTTCCAGTCTGACCAGATGCATCCGAATACCAGTATTTTAGATGGAGGACTGCCTATCTGATCTCCACAATCCAGTTAGTACTAGGTACGATACACCTTGGTAAGACTGGTTGTCAGACTTTTTGAGCCACGACTTACCTAACGACTTTCAAAGATCTACAAATGACAGCCGGACTTCCTGAGGCTCGGTATCTAACGGGTGGTCACCCATCCACGGACCTACCTAGGCAAGTACAGCTTAACCTAAAGATCGACCCGAGTGGCTGTTATTATTTAGCCACGAGCTCCCACGTCTAAGACATACTGAAGCAGTATTAAAAGTAATTCATTTACGATACGAGTACTACCAGAATTTCCTCGGTATGACTAATTATCACAAAAATACATAATCTCGGTATTTATTTATTTATTTATTTATTTATAATAAGCACACCAACAGCACAATCACCTACAATTTCTAAATTACATAATCAACGAAAATTGACATTTCAGTAACCATGCAAATAACAAGTATGCATGACATTGAAACATGAGCATTAGAGACAAAAGAAAACAATAAAAAGAGTGCCTGGTAGGCCTTCATCTAGATTACTACAAAAACAAACCAATTTAAACTACTTAGACATGAACTCATCACATTGTTTAAATACGGAACGTCTGTATGAAGCGAAACTCATGGAGAAAATATCAATGGGGTAATCTATCTGTTTAGATCGTTCATTATATTGCCTTGCCATACGTGTTAGGGGGCTATTAAATGTGGTATTTAATGTGGATGTAGGCAATTCAAAGATACGATGATGACGCTTACTACGTTGGCTGGACCGAAAGTTAAAATAATTTACTAAATGTGCATCTATGGAACCGTTTATAATTTTATGAAGTATTAGTAAGTCGGAATGGTTACGTCTTTCATTTAAGCTAATCATTTAAAAGTGCCTTAACCTGTCATTGTAATCAGGTATAGCTTTTCGAATACCATTCTTCACACATAAATACCTAACAAAACGGGCCTGAACAGATTCTACATTATTAGCGTAGCTCGAATAATAGGGGGACCAGATAGTGGAACAATATTCCAAGGAGCTCCTTACTAGTGCGTTATAAAGTAAAATAATACTACTGTTATTACGAAAAGGTTTTGACATACGAATAATAAAGCCAAGCATTCTTTTAGCCTTACTAACTATATTTTCAATATGATCGCGAAATGATAAGGATGTATCGAAGAGTACCCCTAGGTCACGTATGACCGACACTCTGGTCAGTACAGATCCGCCAATTTGATAATCAAATTTAATGTAATTCACTTTATTAGTGAACGTAATAGTCTGGCATTTTTTAACATTGAGCGCCATTCTGTTGTTTAAACACCATTGTTGAAGGACATCAAGATCTCTCTGAAGCCTCGCACAATCACTCAGGTCCGATATCCTACAGTATATTTTTAAATCATCAGCGTAGGCTAAACAATTACAATTTATTAAATCTAAAAGGTCATTTAAAAATACCAAGAAGAGCAAAGGGCCCAACTTAGAGCCCTGTGGAACACCAGACCCGGGAGAAAAAGGTACAGATTCATAACCTGCCAAAGCAACAATTTGAGAACGATTAATTAAATAACTCTCAAACCACCGCAACAGAGAGCCATGTATACCAGCGCAATTCAATTTCATAGAAAGTATCGTTCTATAGGCGTGGGGTCCTCAGCTCCTCGTATCCAACTCCTTCAAGCCACGGTGTTACGATTCCCTCCTGTCGTGAGCCTAACTTTTACTGATTCGCGATCTCTCATCGGTCATTATTGGTTCCATACGGACACCGAACTTGGCCGGCCTATTGCCACTTTACCTTGTTTGTATTCTTGCAGTTACTTTGGTTTTCCGCTGGATCACCTCGTTCCGGAAATAGATATTGTTTACAGACAATATTATAATACTGAATGGAATCCTTGCTACGCAGTTACGAACTAAAAGTACAGTGCCATGGGTTAGTTGGTTGGTCCAAACAGAAGATTGGATATTTTATAACGAGGGACTAAACGAAGCCATTATATACCCGAGGTCATTAAAAAGCGAGGGTATATTAAGTTGGCGTTTAGTCTCGAGGTAACGCTAACGAACAGTTAACCACCAAAATAGTGGAAAAACAAAAAAAAAACATAAACTAAGAGCAATCATAAGTGAAAAGTGACATTTACTCGTACTTGCGTGGTTGGGCCTTAAAAAGTGCTAAATTAAATAATTGAACAGTAGTGGAACAGTGAAAATTAGACCCAAAAATACAGTTCCGCTATCAAAATAGTGGATAAAAACACAGCATTAAATCAACAACAAGTGTGTTAGTGGCATTAACTTTAATGTGGGACCTTTAGTGCCCAATTTAATACAATAACAGTGCAATTATCACTAATGATTGTTAGCAGACAGGAACGCCATCTATAATTTATCGTCTTGAACTACCTTAACAAATCGAAGCTAGAGACATCTATTATCGAGTAGCAAAACGACGTAAATCATCGATCTCTTGATTGCACTGTTACCAATTAGTTTAAGGCAATGTCGAAAGAGGGCGCCAGCATGTCGGCATTTGAACAATTAATTAAAGATTTGAGAGCCGATATTAAAAAGGACTCCGAAGAGGTGTCAAGCCAATTGGAAACCCGGCTTACACGCAATATAAACGAATATTTAGACCAGAAATTTAATATAATTCAAGAACAAATTGATCATATTAAGGAAAATGGCGACGAACAAAACCAAAGAATCCTTGAAATAGAAAAACACATAAGACTCAGGAACATAATTTTCTTTGCTGTAAAGGAAGATGAAAAGTCGTATGAGGAATTAGAAGGAAAATTTTTAAGCATTGTTACAGAAGATTTAAAAATTGATTGCATGGCTAAAGAACTGGAAATGGTCAGAAGAATGGGAAAAAAGACAGAAAATAAAGTCAGACCCATTACTGTGACCTTCACTACTTATGGTAAAAAACTATCTATCCTAAAGAAACAAAAAAACCTTAAAGATAAACCAATATATATGAAAGAGGATTATCCTAAACAAATCCTGGAAAAGAGACGCGAGCTACAGAAACAATTACTACTGGAGAGAAAGGAGGGAAGGATTGCATACTTACGTTATGACCGCCTCATTGTCAAAGAAACCGGTTCCAGCACGAAACCAAATAAAAGCAAGGAAGAATTATTTGATACACAGAGTAAACCAAATCAAAAAAGGGAGTTAGAAACTACTCCACCAATCCATAACACAAATGCATCCCTGTGCAAAGATCATTCGTGTCAAGCTAACAAAAGAACCAAAGTGTACAAGAATAAACCTATAGGACAAAGGTCAATGACTTCCTTCTTGCAAGGCCCTAGCAATCCGGATACACCGAAATACACCACAGCTCTCTCTTCAGATGAATCAGAATAGCAACAAGCAAAGCCCCCCAAATGTACTTCATACAAAAAACCAAAAAACATTAAAAAGACTTCCCAACAAAAACCTCCCCCAGAACGGCCGGTCACCGCGGGGGTTGTAGACCAAAACCCTCCGAATAACACTGAGGACAGAACAAACTGTCAACCTACAGAACACTCTAAGTATTGCATAGCCACGTTCAACGTCAGATCATTAGCAAGTGAAATAAGAATTATCGAGCTGGAATACGCTGTTTCTCTTATAAAATGGGATATTATAGGAATCTCAGAAGTGAGAAGGGAAGGACTCTCAATAGAAGACAGAGGCAGTTACGTACTATACTACTATGGACAAACTAAAGGGGCAAGAGGTGTGGGCTTTATAGTGAAAAAACAGAAAAACATCGAAGTGCAAGACTTTATCCCTACTTCGGAAAGAATCGTAACTCTTCAAGTGAAGATTCAAGACAAGCACTACTCACTACTGCAAGCCTACGCACCCACCGAGTCAGCTAGTGAATTGGAAGTTCAACAATTCTACTCAGACCTAGACTTAGCTATGGTACGTTGCACAAAAAATATTATTTTTATGGGAGATATGAACGCCAAAATAGGTAAACCAGAATCTGACGAGCATCTGATCATGGGTAAATACGGATATGGCAAAAGAAACAAAAGAGGACAGATGTTTTTAAACTTTTGCCATCAATTCAAACTCAAGATCACTAACACACTGTTCAAAAAGTCGGAAAAATTGAGGTGGACATGGCTCTCTCCTGATGGAAAAACTAGAAATGAGATTGACTTTATAGCAACAAATCTAATTAGTAACGTAGAGAACGTCGAAGTGCTGAGCAGATTTCTACATTCTAGTGATCATAGGCTGGTTAGGCTGACGTTGACGGCAAATAACACAAAGAAATCACGAACACAATACAGTAAGAGCGCCAAATGTTCAATAGATTACAAAAAATTTGAAAAAGAATACTCTAACCAATTTGAACACAAAGAAGAAACAGTACAAACATTATATGACGAGTTGGAAACAACCCTAAAAAAATGTTATGCTAAAAGTGCATCTAAAAGGAAAAATAAGCTGGAATCCATTATAACACAAGAAGTAAAAACATTACAGCAGCAAAGACAAGAGTTGAAAAACAAACAAAATAAAACAAAACACGAGAAATTAAGACTAAGTAAAATGTATAGAGAAGTTAATCAACTAATAAAAACTAATTTAAAAAATTATAGAAGCGGCATACTCTACTCCTCCCTGAAAAAGTCGGGAGGCATCAAGAAAGCATACAAACGAATAAACACGCCTAAAAATGTACTGTCACACCTATGTAAGACTGATGGATCAACGGCGACAAGTAGAAATGATGTTATGAAAGTGGCAACGCAATTTTATAAAGAACTCTACAGCGAGCCTCAACAAGACAAGCATACACATACGAGTAGCGTCGCCTGGGCAGGCAATAACGACCCGGTTCCGCCCTTCTTAGGAAGAGAAGTGGAACTATCGATCAGAAAGTTAAAAACTGAGAAGAGCCCCGGCCCAGACGGCATGACTAACGAAATGATTATAGCAGGAATAGACTTATTAATCGCTCCTCTCTGTAAATTGTTCAATTTAATTTTACAACAGAAGAAAATTCCGCTACAGTGGACGTGCTCAGAAATAGTCCTACTATACAAAAAAGGAGACCCAAAATTGATTTCAAACTACAGACCTATCAGCTTGATGTCTTGTTTGTACAAAGTTTTCACGTCGACTCTGCTTCGAAGAATAACAAGACCGATAGATGAGAACCAACCAGTTGAACAGGCAGGGTTTCGCGGAAAGTACTCAACAGTCGACCATATCCACACTCTGAAGCAGGTAATAGAGAAGTATATAGAGTACGACAAACGTTTATATATCGCCTTTATAGACTATTCAAAGGCGTTCGACTCTATATCACATAACTCTATTTGGCAAGCGCTAACAGAACAGGGCATCAACACTGAATACATCGAACTCATTAAAGAAATCTACAATAACAGCACAGCTCGAGTCAAAATCGAAGTTGCAGGCCCACCATTTAAGATAGCACGAGGGGTCAAACAGGGTGACCCACTCTCTCCCAAACTTTTCATCGCAGTACTGGAAAACATTTTCAGGAAACTGGACTGGCAAAACATGGGTATTAGGATAGACGGAGAATATTTATCGCATCTCAGATTCGCGGACGACATCGCTATATTTTCTGAAGAACCAGCTGAGTTACAAGTGATGCTGGAAGCCTTAAATGAACAGAGCAAAAGTATCGGACTCGAAATTAATAAAGAAAAAACGAAAGTTATGACAAATAAAGAACAGGTTCCTATTATGGTCAACTCAACACCAATTCAGTATGTGGAAGACTACACCTACCTCGGCCATGTCATATCGTTTAAAGATTGTAGCGAAAAAGAAGTCAATACTAGAATAAGAAACACATGGAACAAATACTGGGCCATGAAAGAGATCTTTAAAAGTTCCTTTCCACCTAGGCTGAAAACCAAAGCTATGAGTGCCTGTTTAATACCTTGCCTTACTTACGCGTGTCAAACTTGGTCGTTAACAAAAAGACAACAGATTAAGGTTAGAACTTGTCAGAGAGGACTCGAACGCAGTTTTATGAATATTAAACTAAGAGACCGGGTGAAAACCTCGTTGATCAAGAAAACGACAAGATCTTCTGACGTGATTGGGCAGGCACTCAAGCTTAAATGGAGATGGGCAGGACACATTCAGAGGCTGGAACCACAACGATGGGCCCAGATCATAACAAACTGGACCCCCAGATCTGTTAAAAGGAGAAGAGGCAGGCCTTTTAAAAGGTGGAAAGACGACATAGTAAAGACTGCTGGAATCCTTTGGGCCAGGAAAGCTAGATCTCGAGAAATATGGAAACATTTGGAGGAGGCTTTTACCGCCTCAGGCGGTCCTTACAATGAGATAGAGACAGACAACGCAAGTACTAATGCACAACACTAACAAACATATTTTTTAAGTTAAATTTTTTTATTTACTTTTTTACTAACTTACTAATATTAATCATTTTATTTTATTTAAGTCGATGTTTTGTCTAAGACCGAACAATTTCAAACTTGTACCTACTAAGTAAGGATTTAATAAAAGCTTTTTTATTTTTTATTTTATTTTATTTAGTCTCGAGGTGCAAACTGTACTTTTCACTTCGAGTGCGAGAAAAATAGTCATTTAAAACCGAACAAATTTACACTCGACAAAAATTCTGAACTGAGCGGTCAGTTTTTTCTTCTATCAGGTCAGTCACAGATTAACAGTTTAAAACACAACACAAACTCTCAACATTGTCGCAATGAAGATAATCCACACTCCACAGATAATTAGTAGGTACCTTCATTACTGCAGCGGCTAGAAACAGAGGCATTGCACATACTTTTCAAAATCAACGATGCACACAAACAACAATATTTTTTTTTAGTTTGTTTTGTTTTTGTTTTTTCAATAAACCGCTTTCTATTTGCAAGCCAATTCGAAATTGAAATAATACCTTTTATCCATAAAAAAAAAGAAATAGTTACTCTTTTGTGACCATGTTTCAGAGTAAAAGATCGTTCCATTTTTAAATTACTTTTTACTCCCTAGGGAATAAACGGTCACTTTAATCCTATAATGGCGTATAATGGCGTACTTTTAGAGCATGAGAAGTGAAAAACAAATAATATTTGGTGACCGTAAGCTACGACAAAAACAAAGATGAGATACTTTATTTATTACTTTCAAGATATCCATCACGAATAAACAACCAATATTTACGTATATTCGTAGCAAACAGCTACGGCGTAGTAGGCGTCGGCGTACTACGAGCTACGAAAACAACGTAGCAAACATGTCAGATGCGTAGGGCTACACATGGCTTCAACCATGAGACCATGATAAGAATGTTTATCGAGCTCACAAAGTGAAACAGTGTTGTTTTATGTATTATAAGAGCTTTAATTTAATCCTAATAAGAGGTTTAAACGGGGTTATACTCTTACACGCGTCTCGACATCTTACTAATAACTCTCAAGGATGTCTGTTAAACATGTTTATTATTTATATATTTACGTTGGCAGATATTTTTTTCTCCGCCAAGAAGCACCGAAGTTTTTAAAGTTCAGAATGGCTCGATAGTGTAATACAATAGCTTCCAAACTATAAGCTGGGGCGCTATCTATTAATATCGCTCCTCTTTTAAAACATTTTCTTGATACAAAAAATAAGTTCAAAGTAACAGCTGGTAGGTGCTCCGGTGCTCCCCTTTCATAACTCTTGGTGAAGTGGGCCAAACAACGCAGAGAGGAGATAACATTAGTGGGCGCAACATCATAATAATACTCGTATAATCTCCTGCTCCTCCCGAACCGCTGACGTCATTTTAAGTATTGAGTTTAGATAAACAAAGGTATTATTAATTTTCAGAAACAGATGTGAAAATTATGAGTAAACCAACCCTGTAAAAGTACGGGATAATTAAGTAATTATACGCAACCTTGCTTAAAGATAATTGTGATTACAGTATGATAATGTTAGAAGGTCACAGGAGGACTCTTCCACTCTCTAAACTAAATTAACACTCTTGTCAAAGTCTCAAGGTCACAAAGCAACGAGTCTTAACTGAGAAACAGTTAGCACAGCGGTCTTATGCGATGCTGGGCGCTATGACCAGTTAAGTGAAAACTGCAGGCATATCCTTTTTAACACTCACTTTTGAATCCGGTTTAATACCTGGCCATTACTCAATGCCTTAATGAGATTGTGGCAATTATAACAACCACACGTTCGATAAAAGGTTGCCAAAGTCCGTTGATGGCTGACCACGTATGCATATGGAGACCGCACCATGCTTCGGAAAGCACGTCTGTCGAATCATTTGTAGATCTTTAAAGTCGTTACGTGTGGGCAGAAGACGCGAAAGTCTGACACACAGTCTTACCTATGTATATCGTATTGTTACTTAGTAACTGGACTAGCTCTCGTAGCTAAATAATAACAACCGCTCGGGTCGTTCTTTAGGTTAAGCCGTGCTTCCCTAGGTTGGTCTGTGGATAAGTGACCACCCTTTCCGATACCGAGTTTACTCCATGCCTCGGAAAGCACGTTAAGCTGTTGGTCCCGGCTGTCATTTGTCCATCTTTGGCAGTCGTTACAGGTAGTGGCCCAAAAAGTCTGACAACCAGTCTTACCAAGTGGTATCGTATTACCCAGTATTAACTGGGTTGTGGAGGTCAGATAGGCAGTCGCTCCATGTAAAATACTGGTATTCAGCTGCATCCGGTTAGACTGGAAGCCGACCCCAACATAGTTGGGAAAAGGCTAGGTAGATGATGATGACCTATAGATAGTAACTGGACTATGGAGGAGAGACAGGCTGTCACTAAATGTGAAGTGCTGTTATTGAGCTGTATCTGGTTGCACTAGAAGCCGACCCCAACATAGTTATGAAAAAACTGGGTGGGAGAACAGACCAACTTCCTATAAAAAAAAAAATTGCAGGGCAGTGCTACGAAAACCGTACGTGACGGTCACGCGAATTGTATGATTTTTGTTCACACAAAAAGTGTTCAACGCGCCTAAAGAAGTTTTCACTTCAATAAACAATAGGCTTGTGTCCTAAAAAAATCTAATTAGTCCGTCAGTTAGATTATAAAAAAATATTTGACCTGTATTTTTTCTTTTGTTACATAAACCAAAATTGACGAAGATACGACGCTTTTAAAATTCGCAATACGTCACGCCGTGCTATAGTTTTTAGTGCGTTGTGACGTCACGAGCCCCCACTCCCGAGTTTTGATGCGTTTTATCTTTGTCTGTACTCAGTAATTTACAAAAACAAAAAATACGTGTCCATTATTTTCCAATACTCTAACTGACGGACTAATTAGTTTTGCAATTTATTGATGGTGGAAACTAGCCTATTATGTACAAAGTTAGCTCAAGATTTATTATCAATAGCGAACAAGACACAGTCGTAGGAGAAGAGATAATCCAAACAAATACAAATGACTGTCATAGACAAGACATAATGTATGTATGTATTAAGTTCAGCGTTTAAATGGAAATGATATCCCTAATCCTGCTGGTAAATAGATTGTGAGACAAAACAGTATTGTCTTGGATCTCATTGTTAGCAGATTGTGTATAACGGTATAATAATTACTTCTCCTTACTTAATAATTATAATAATTCGAGTAAGTTCGTTGGTTAGTTGTCTATCTGTTTGTCGGAAACACGCTACAATATGTCCATTGTCCATATATATATGTCACCGTAAAATTGTCAAATACGTTATATTGTAATATCTCTAGCGATATTGTGAAATCTCGAAATATTGTCAAATGAACATGCGCAAATATAAAAAAATACTATTACAACTGCTTAAACAACTTAGACCATGGAAAAAATCCCACAAAACACTAAAAAAAAAACGAAGCAACCTGTATAGTGTACGTTGACTAGAACCGGTTCTAATGAGCGCCCAATATCAAAATAGCAAGTAACTCAGATTTAAAACAGTACGTGATACCTACTTACTGATGGATGTTTACGGCTGTAATATTTTTTCTTGTACCTACATTTTTTACTTATTATTATTATGTTAGTTATGGTTTAGTAGTGATTAAGCAGTGCTATTTTAGCGAATGTGAGTACCAATACAAACCATGTCTGGTTTAATGGTACAAAATGAACATAACTTGTATTGAGACTATATGTTGAAATAAATAAATAAAAATAAAAAAATAAAGTATCTCTGCCCCCATAATCGGGACTTGGGGTACCCCCCCGTTAGGTTAGTTAGGTTCCTTTAAAACCTGCACCCGGAAATAAGGGCCCCGCGAAGCGGGGCTCCGTCGAATACGCTTTTTAGGGGAATATAAAGTGTTTTAAGGTTAGGTTATAATAATCGGTATTTCTCAGGAATGGTACAATATCTTTTCATGAGAGTTGTACCACTGGGCAAGGGGGACCCCTCCTTCGCTCCACACCGCGTGAGTTGACTACCATCGCATGCATTTCACGAAAAATAATGCGTTTTGTTGTAAGCAGTATGTTCATTTGACAATATTTCGAGACTTTACAATATCGCTAGAGATATTACAATATAACGTATTTGACAATTTTACGGTGACATATATATAGGATGGAATTATGATAAATTAATATTGACGACCCGAATGGCGTAGATCGTATATCAACTATCTGGTGTCTACGACACAAGCCTCGTTGCTTATTGTGGCACTAGATGGCGCTGTGTGTACTGTACAGCGATATTTGACTATGACAAGTAAACGAACTTGGGCTTTCTCTTATCTATGATCGTAAATTAGTATTGAACTTGAACAGTACGTAAGTAGAAACTAATTTTTCATCCACGACTTTTTAAATAAACTATATAATAAACTAATTAAAAACAGCCAAATCGGTCGAACCGTTTTCAAGTTATGATCCTTCATACATATTGTGTCAATTGACTTTTTTCATGTTGAAATATCGCTCAAAGTTTGATTCTTATTAAGTACTTACCTTGTCGCTTTGACTTGTATTGTATTGCCATTTGTCCATTCAATTCCTACGCACTAACCCGCAACGCCCACGCCAGTTTTATTCCAAGCTTAGTATTGCATAAAACGTCCTGTCTTGTGGTTTCTTCCATGTCCGAGAAGGAATTCTTATAGTACCTCGTTTTCAAACACGCGGCCAGACGTCGGCAAAAGGATTCCACTCGTGACAGTCGGTGGTACTCAAACTATAGTAGTACAGTAGTTTTTTATCCAATCTACTTGAAAAAGGCCATTTATTATTTTTGCAAATTGTACAAGAAAACGTTTCATCATTCGTTAACGAAGCATTAAATATACAAAAAAAAAACAAGTTTTCCTTATAGGTTGTGTTTTAAGTATGCGATAAAAGCATTTTATTTCACCACTGAATATTTACCTCCTAGAAACTCTTGTACTAGAATGTATCATAAAATATTCATTTCTAAGAACTCAATTCAACAAAAAAGTATGTATAAAAAACGATACGCGGCAGTCTTTGGGTACTGCCGATGCAAGTGAAAACTAAGTAATCTATATCTGCTACGGGTTGTGCCCCGCGCACTCCTAGTGGTGCTACGCCGTAGCGAATCGGCTACGAGTGCTACGAAGCGTTAAGTGACGGTCAAGCGAGTTCCATGATTTCTGTTCACCCAAAAAGTGCGAAACGCGCCTAAAGAAATTTTCACTAGAAAAAGTTTGAACGCCACTGTTCGTCTCACCACGTTTTTTTTAAAGAATACCTATCACAGCGCTCACGTGTACCATCACATTGCTGTGCCATTCCCACAAAGCTTCCGCAGAGAACACTGCGCACAACGTGCTTTAGTACTTGCCATTTTATTTTACTTACATTTATTTGTATTATAGTACTTAATAGTTCACAATGAATTGTTTATATGTCATCATTCTCTTGCCCTTATACCAATTCATTCGGAGTCGGCTCAGCAGGTCGTCTTAATCCAAACTTCTCAATCTCTGTGCCTCGTCATCTCATGTGACACCTTTTATGTGTACGAAAGAAAGATAAATAAAGGAAATTGTATTAAACTTAGTGTCAAGTTTTTGATTACCTATTATTTCACTTCGACTTTTGGTTTGTTGGAAATATAAAAAAAACAACTCGTGCGTTGTTGTAAAAACCTATACCTACGTACATTCTCAAGGCTTCATTGTGTCCCATGATTGGTCTATAGAAATTGACAGAGTGGTAAAATTTTCGAGGCGATCAAATTCGCAGAAATGTTTTCTTTTCCACCTTATACCATACCAGATTAACAATCATATCTACTATCAATGATTTATCTCAACTTAGGTGAAACAGAGTATAGTCGATATCTTACTTGTGTTCTCAAACGTGACCGAGCAGCCAAGCAATCTGACTAGATGGAAAATTCTTTTTTACGACTTTTGTATCGAAATTGATCTTTGAAAAGAGATAAATGTTGTGCTGTTGAGAAAATTTCATTCAGAGTTCAGTGCTTTAGGTATGCTATAGATACCGTCGGAGTAAAACGAATCGAACCATAAGGAACAGCTTTCATTAGAAAATGTAAATTAATGTAACATAATATTTAAACGGAAGCCTGTTTGTGCATTGATGAAAGCTGTACTCATCATCTGCTCAGCCTTTTCCCAACTAGGTTGGGGTTGACTTCCAGTCTAACCGGATGCAGCTGAATACCAGTATTTTACATGGAGCGACTGCCTATCTGACCTCCACAACTCAGTTAATTCTGGGAAATACGACACTACTTGGTTAAATGCCACTGACTACCTGTAACGACTGTCAAAGATGGACAAATGACAGCCGGGAGGGACCAACAGCTAAACGTGCTTTCCGTGGCACAGAGGAAACTCGGTATGAAAGGGTGGTCACCCATCCACAGACCAACGCATGCCTAATTTGGTCAGTAGATGGGTGACAACCCCTTTCATACCGTTCGTTAACCTAATGATCAATCCGAGTGGCTCTTATTATTTAGACACGTGCGCCTGATGAAAGCTGTACTAGGAATTAATTTCACAAAGAGAGCATAATCTACTCCGAACGTTCACCACTACACAAAGTAAAGCTTCCCCGAACTTGTCGAATTTTAATGAATTTTCCATCAACAACCAACGCAGTGTACGTTGTATGCAGGGACACTTCTGAGAACCTGGAAATATAGCCAGTAAATGCCACGCCAATTTTCAGGAAAATATTTGAACCGCTGAATGTTAGGAACATTGACATGTTTAAGTGAAAAGTGCTGAATAGCAGTGGCGTAGCGTAGTGGGGGCGGGGGGGGGGGGGCACTTTTTAGGGGGCGGCAAAATTTCACAATAAATAATAAAAATATTTGAACCATTTCATATTTTTATCGCAACTACAAATTTGGACCGATTGAAAAGGGCACGGAATTTTTCATTTACTAATTCTGTGAAAAATTCGCGGAATTCACTTCCTTTGAATGGTATTTTGCAGCCACTGCTGGCAACACCGTCTATACTGACTCGAGAGGTTTCTCTGTATTTCATAGGGGTGTGTGCCCCCCTATGAAATACAGAGTGTGAAGGTTCCCCCTTAAGAAAAAGACGTTTCAAAATACGAACTCATGAATCAATCACAGAATAGAGAAAAGTGTAAAACCTGAGGTTACCCGAGCGATACACGTTCAAGTTCATTTCTGTTCTGCGATATTTTGCTATTATTACTACTAATTTGCTTTGAAATATTTGTCATCATCGTTGTTTGGTTTGTCCTCGTTGTGGTTTATTTCACTTCCTTATTTAAAACTGAAGGATAATAATTGTGCTATAAAGAAAATTACGTTCCAAGTAATATTTTTATGATTCTTAGTGGTCGTGAGCATTGTTTAATTAAAATGGATACATCCAATTATTATCACTTCTAATGGAGTGCAAATTCTTTGCCAAAAAGTAAATATTCCTGGCGATGGCGTATGCTTATTTTCATCTCTATCCTATTTGGTGGACTGTAACGTGGTCATGGCTTCTGAAATTCGAGGCAGCATTGTGCGCCACGTGTCTAACAACTGAGAAACATTCCAACCTTTCACCCAGGATTGGTCAGGAGCTGTTTATGGTTCAAAAAAGAAAGAAAAAGCATGTGAACTCATGGCATCAGGAGTTCCAGGTGTTTCAAGATGGTACTTTTATAGCTGGTTTTGGGGAAGCACAGCAGGGAGTAAAAATAATCCGATTCTCAGGTGTGGTATGTAATATGATGTGCAAGCTTGCAGTAATAGCTTGCAAGTAGTTTACGTAGAATAGCGAATAAGTATTATGTTTAGACAGTGAATAAATGGATCGCACGACGTACACACGTTTCTTTATAAACTCTGCCTAACCCTCTGCTCAATCCCTACATGGCGACCGTGACAGGACTTCAACCACATTTCGACGTTGTTTAAATATTAATAGCAAGAAAAACGGTCATACGATGTGAATGGTGCAGCACTACTTCGGGCGGGAATCGAAACTTGTGTCCCCGCTCTAATGTTTGGGAGCTGTCAAAAGGAAGACAGTTTTGACGTTCGCGCGCTTTTCATACAACCGCAAATTAGAAAATATAAAAGATTACCTATGAAACTGCTTTTCATTCTAACAGTTTCAGAAGTGCGATACATAATCTATTTGCCCACTGTTACAGTTGTGTTTAGTGCAAATAAAACAATTATCAAACTAATTAGTGTTGGACTTGTTTGTGCATGAGAAAGTGCATAAAACTGTGAAGTGTATTTAAAACTTTTTGAGAACAAAGACTAATTCCGCATTGTAACATAAACACAAACTCAAAAGTTTTGTTTACTTATCATATGTGGTGACACAAACGAAAAAAACATTCCTTCCTTCCTTGGCAGTCGTGTAAAAGGTGGAATTATGTGCTTCCTCGATTCCCAACGGCGAGAGTGAGATGTAAAAGTTACAGCAAGGGGATTTACCTGGAGTCTGGGTGAGATCAATCCAAATTTTACCCAATATAATTGACTGCTGCTTTTATTATTTAATTACTATTATTTGAGAGACACTAATGGTGCTAAACTAGTGACAAAACGAATATTGTTCGAACCTGTTCTGTGAGACATTTTTATAAAACAATAATAAACATTTAACTAAAAAGTGAATTGAAGTCAATTAAACTTTTATTATTTTGATTTTTTAAGTACATAGTTTATAAGGACAATTTTTTTTTATATAAGAATTTGGTGTTTACATAAACATTTAGACTTAGGACTTATAGCAATTCTTTTGTTAAAATGGGTCGGCATAAGAAGAGACTTAGGTCTTCTAGCACTACCTCTTCAAGCTCAAGCGGTGTGAGCACTCATAATGGTGAAAAATATTTGAAGGATTTGCAGAAGAAAAACAGTAGAATAGAAGCTTTAGAGGGGCTTATAAGAGAATTGAGGAAGAAAACTGATTATCATACTGGAAATACATCCCAGGCATCCGTAGTTCGCTACATGGGTCGCAATGATTTTATACCTGTGTTTGACCCTCAGACCTCCCCAGTTTCTGTTGATCATTGGATCCGGAACTTGGAAGGAATTGCCAATATGCACGGTTGGGACGAACGAACACTGATATGTAACTGTACATCTAAACTTGGTGGCTATGCGAAGAGTTGGTATGAGCATCAAGCATCCTTTGAAATGAGTTGGATGGAATGGAAAGAAAAGTTGGTACAAGCATTCCCTTTTACTAAAAATAAACTCACTCAAATAAGAGAATTAGTGAACCGAGTCAGGAAGCCCAACGAAGATCCTATTGAATTTTACTATACAAAACTTGGGATTGGAATGTCATGCCAATTAAGCAATGAGATTATTACTGAAGCGGTCATAGGAACACTTGGAAACCAATTATGGGAAATTGGTGCTAAATCAGCTGGATGTCGGGACACCAATTCCTTACTCCAGTACTTGGCTAGTATCAATACTTCAACTACTAGCAGCCTAGACAAACCTGAAACTTCATTGAAAAACCATCATGGACCGGACAGAGTGACAAAGTGTTTCTCTTGTGGCAAACTTGGTCACAAAGCAAGCAGATGTCGCAGAACAAAGGAAAATACTAAAAAGGGAAATCGTAAATGCTCCTTTTGTGAAAAGCCAGGCCATACTGAAGCCGAGTGTTTCAAAAAGAAAAATCAGAGCAAACATTGTTCTTTCTGTAACATTGATGGTCACACACTGGAAGAGTGCAGGAAGAAGTCCAGAACGGGTCCACAAAATCGTTTAGTACGAAAGGTTCAAACAGTATGCTGCGATTCTTCAGACAGGAAGTACTTCAAAGGTGTACTTGTTAACGGAGCTCCGGCAAATGCTTTTATAGATTTTGGCAGCTCGTGTAACACCATGAAACAGAGTTTCTTGGAGAAACAGGACTTGGAGCTGATGCCGAATGATGACACTGTTATAAAAGGATATGGAGATGCTTTAACAACACCATTGGGATCTGTTTCAACTTCTCTTGTAGTTGATGGTGTGGAGAAGGTGAATCAATTCTATGTTGTGCAAGATGACATACAAGAAGTTGATGTTCTCATAGGGCAGACTTTCACAGAATCACCGAATATAGTTATTGTAAAAACCCCCACTGAGCTTAAGATATATGAAAATGAAATGGCATTTCAAGTGACTGACTTGTGTGATTCTTTTGGCAAGATACGGTTATATCCACAAGCTGATACAAAACTTACCCCTGGAGTCAACAAAGTTTTGGTGATTCCAGATCCTGTTGTTGATGGTGTTATGTGTATCGAGCTAAGCGAACAAAGAAAACCACTTTGCGAAATGGATGTTATAGGTGACAATGTTGAATTACATGACGGTCATGCTTTTATAAAACTTATTAACAAGACAAACAGGACTCTGGAATTAAAAGAAAAGGACTGTGTTGCCAGAGCAGAATTACAAGACCAATGTTATGATAACAGTAAAGTGGGTGATCATTTAAATGAAGATCAGAAGTCATCCTTGCACAATTTGCTAACCAAGTATGAGCATTGCTTTTCTGGTGGTGGGATGGCATTAGGAAATTGCAGTATAGAGATGAGCATAAAGCTAACAGAAGACAAAATTATTAATTACAAGCCGTACCGAGTGTCATTCCATGAAAGAGAAATTATAAGAAATATTATAGCTGAACTGCTCACGGCAGGGATCATTGAAACCTCGAAATCCCCTTTTGCAAGCCCTGTTCTACTTGTGAAAAAGAAAGATGGAGGGCATCGTATGTGCATAGATTATAGAGCACTTAATAAGATCACCGAAAAGGAACGGTACCCTTTACCAGTCATACAAGACTTATTAGACAGGTTGGTGGACCAATCAGTATTTTGCTGTTTAGATCTGGCAAACGGCTACCATCAAATCAAAATTGCAGAAAATTCAAGACATTTTACTGGATTTGTGACGCCGGATGGCCATTATCAATATAAAATGATGAGTTTTGGCCTCTGCAATGCCCCAGCAGTATTTCAACGTGCCATGAACGACATACTAGAGCCAGTAATTCATGTGTGTGCTGAGGTCTATATTGATGACGTCATTGTATGGGGCAAGGATACCGAGGAATGTCTTGCTAATTTAGAGAAAGTGCTAATCTTGATTGCGAATGCAGGTATCAAAATAAAGAAAACTAAATGCTCATTCCTCACGAACAGCGTTGAATATCTGGGCCATGAAATATCTGGCGGTGAGATAAGACCTTCACCTCACAAGATCATGGCAGTTTCCAACTTTAAGACACCAACAAATGTCCATGAAATGAGGCAGTTTCTCGGACTCGCCAGTTACTTCCGGAAATTCATTAGGAATTTTGCGAGCATCGCACGACCGCTTACCAAACTCACAAAAAAGGCTGTAGATTGGAGTTTTGGACCTGAACAAGAACAAGCCCTAAATACTCTAAAAGATATCCTCACCTCTGATCCAGTGCTGGCAATTTATCACCCAGACAGAGACACCCAAGTTCACACGGATGCATCAAAAATAGGACTTGGTGGCGTTCTCCTTCAACTACAACCAAATGGGGAAACAAAAGTTGTCGCCTACGCTAGCCGACAAACATCAGAAACAGAACAAAGGTACCACAGTTTCGAATTGGAAGCTCTAGCAGTGGTGTTTGCTGTCAACCGTTTTAAAGTATATCTGTCTGGTGTTAAGTTCCGAGTAGTGACTGATTGCTCAGCCTTGCGCATGGCTTGGTTGAAAAGAGACTTGTCACCACGGATCTCCCGTTGGTGGCTCGATCTACAAGAGTTTGATTTTGAAGTTGACCATCGACCGGGGACTTCTATGGCGCACGTAGACGCCCTAAGCAGAAACCCTTTGACAGTGCACCACATACAGGAAAAGGACCTAATTGATGCATTACAGGATGACGATAAGGAGATTCAGGCATTGCTTCTGAATTTGAAACTAGAACAAGAGGCCAACAAGAAAAAGAAGGAGGGACTATCGAAGGATTATAGAGTCGTAGAAGGACGGTTGTGTCGTCTAGTACAGAATGAGTTGAGACCGGTCTTACCCAAGAGTGCGAGATTCCATATTATGAAGATTTATCATGACGAACATGGGCATCTGGGAACTGAAAAGTGTCTTGAAGCAATACAAGCTAAATATTAGTTTCCGAAGATGAGAAAATATGTATCAAAATATGTGGCAAGTTGTCTTGGATGCCAACTTACGAAGAAACCGACCGGAAAACAGCCGGGCTTACTACACCCTATCCCAAGAGTGGCCGTGCCGTTCCACACTTTACATGTGGACCACCTGGGCCCTTTTTGTAAGAGCAATGGGAAAACATATATTTTTGCGGTTATCGATGGGTTCACCAAGTTCGTCTGGTTAGATGCCGTTGCTACAGCAAATGCCAAAGGCGTAATTAGTACATTAAATAAATTGAGCCAAACATTTGGATATCCTGAACGTATAGTTAGTGACCGAGGAACAGCATTTACGGGTAAGGAATTTAAACAGTTTTGCGAGAAAAACACTATCAAACATGTTTTAAATGCAGTGGCGTCACCACGGGCTAATGGACAGGTCGAACGTCTGAACCGTACGATTTTAAGTTCTCTGTCAGCCCACATGGGCGATAATCAAAAAGGATGGGATGTCTACTTGGCAAAGGTTCAATTGGGTTTAAATTCGACTGTAAGTCAAGGAACAGGCAAGTCACCTTTAGAGTTGCTGTGTGGCTTAAGACCCCGTTTACCAAATGACTTGCAGGGGGCAGTCTACAGTGAAAAAGTTTCAAATTCTCGAGACGAAGCTGCTCAAACTATCAAAACAAATGCAGCTCAGATGAAAACGCGTTATGATAAAGATCGACGTGCTGTAGAACCTCTACTTCTAGGTCAGTTGGTAATGGTGGAGCGGAAAATATTATGTCCTGGTCTAACAAGTGGAAAACTTGTCCAGCGATATGCAGGGCCATACAAGGTTACAGCTGTGCTACCTAACGATCGTTATGAAGTCACATCATACACAAAGGGTAAACGAGCGTACAAAAATATAGTGGCCCGTGATAAAATTAAAATATGGCATAATAGACGCAGAGACTCCTCGTCTGATGAGGATCTGACAGAGCAGTCGTGAGTTGCTCTTTGAATCAATCACCATGCTATCTATTTTCTTTTATTTTTCATGACAAACGTATGCCTCAAGGGTCTGACCAACAAAACCTAATTATCATGACGCTTGCCTACGGGGCCTACAAAGCGTTCAGCTAAGTGTTTGCTTACGGAGCCTTAAAACACAAGTTTCTTGATCATCACGCTTGCCTACGGGGCCTACAAAGTGTTCAGCCAAGTGTTTGCTTACGGAGCCTTAAAACACAAGTTTCTTGATCATCACGCTTGCCTACGGGGCCTACAAAGCGTTTAGCCAAGTGTTTGCTTACGGAGCCTTAAAACACAAGTTTCTCGATCATCACGCTTGCCTACGGGGCCTACACAGCGTTAACTGCCATGCTTGCTTTCGGAGCCTTACAGCACACATATTTCAACCACCAGATGTTTGCCTAGGGGGCTAAACTGAAATCATAATACCATAAACTTGCCTAAAAGGGCCTTTCTGTCGTCTATTCAGTCTTTGCCTTCGGGGCCTTATAACCTTTGTTTTACGCTTGCCTTCGGAGCCTTATCGCGTTAAAACCAACTGCCTAAAATGGTGAAGATCGGCGGTCGGACCCTGCAGCGAGCCTGCGGCTGTGCTGGCGTAGCAAGCCGAGAACAATCTCCTTCGGGGACCGAAGGACTGCAGGATGGCCGAACTAATAGCAAGAAAAACGGTCATACGATGTGAATGGTGCAGCACTACTTCGGGCGGGAATCGAAACTTGTGTCCCCGCTCTAATGTTTGGGAGCTGTCAAAAGGAAGACAGTTTTGACGTTCGCGCGCTTTTCATACAACCGCAAATTAGAAAATATAAAAGATTACCTATGAAACTGCTTTTCATTCTAACAATATCTACATGGACAGTTAACGTACCTACATCAAAATGTGTCACTTAGATATAAAGATTTATTACAAATATACAAAGGTCATTTTGATGTTTTAGTTCCGTTAGCCAATTTAAATAATCAAAATGATCTTTTGACCTTTCATGCCGGCAAAATTGAAGAATCACCGACTTTCACTGAATCAGTAGAATGTGTGCAGTCAACTTCACAATCCCAGTCCCAATTCACTGCCATTGATTGCGTCGAGAAGTGGCAAGTTATGACTTCTAACGAAGCGCAAATTCTTTGCAAAAGGGTAGTAATAAAAGTTCCGACAAAAAAGAAGAACTGTCCTTACTCAAAATACTACTTTTCTCCGAATAAAAATGACGAAACGACCGAATGAGATACTGAAATCTTCGAAAAAATAAACATGATTGTTTATTGCTATAATAATTTTCTACCAGCATAAATTACGTTCTACTGAAAACTATGCTTTGTAATTTTAATCTTTACTTGCCTACTATTAATTCATAAATTACCTTTCATATATCATAGACTGTGGTGCTATTTTAACTGTAACACTAGCTGCTGCCCGCGACGTCGTCTGCGTGAAGGCTCTACAGCACCAAAAATACCTAAGATACCAGTGTCGCTATAGCATTATAATTAAACAACTTTTAAAATAGCATTAAAATAACCGCTCCTGGCGAGCGGTCGTTGCAAGCGCTCGGATCTTTCGAACACGCACACGAAAACAGCCGAACGCGACCCGAACCCGATCGCGCGGGCCAAACAGTTGAGGTATTTTCATCTTAATGAGAGTTAAAAAATAAATTTGATAACCAACAATAGAAATTATATAACAGTTCATGCAAGTTGTTAAAATATGATTATTTTGACAAAACCTGTGTTGTCGGTAACTTAGTAATTTTGTCGGAGGTTCAAATTCTATTAGGAAGTTTAGTTTTGTTATTCGAAGATTAATTTTTTTAGGAGAAAATGTAATTTTAACATGCTCTTTTTGTTTGTTAAATTTGATATTTTTATTCGTTTATGTTTTGGGTTTTTTGTCAGTAATTCATTATAACGCTGGTTAATTAGAATTATAGTCGGCACCATATAGCTGGAGATTAATTTGTTTTTCGGAACCATTATTATTTCCCTTTGCAAAATAGTAAATATACCTGGTGATGGCGCATGCTTATTTTCATACCTATCCTATTTGGTGAACCGTAACGTGGCCATGGCTTTGTGCGCCACGTAGATAAATATAAATGGGTTCCCTGCTTGAAATCGAATGTCGCGAGGTCGAATAACACTTGCTCGAAAACGTTTACTCGATATTACTTGAAATCGATAAATTATGAGCTCGGCAGTTCAATACCTCGATGCATCAAAATCTCGAATAACTATAAGCTCGAATCATCGGCAGCGCGAAGGCTCATTATCTTGAAACATCATTTCTGGTAACAAAAAAATATTTTGATTTTTGTTTGCTCCCGATTTGTAAGAAAAAACACTGTCCTGTGTGAAGAACTGAGTGTCAAATGCATATGGAATATTTTTTAGAGCTCAATATCGTTAAGAACGTTTCCAAAACTTGCCTCAAAGATTATTTATACCAATTTTCGAGTTAATCAAGCCACGCAGTAATAACCTACCGAAGTGTACTTGGTCTGTTCTCTTGGAACATTAAGTTTCACGCTAAATCTCATGAACACCAACGTATGAAAACTGCGAGTGAAACCGCGCGGGTACAGCTAATACCTAAATAAAAGGGCGGCAAAATTGTCTTCCGCCCCGGGCGGCTGACACCCACGCTACGCCACTGCTGAATAGAAACCACTACTGTAGGAGGAACTCTTAGCCATCGGTCCTATCGTATGTATTCGGAACCAATCCTTCTTTACGATCACTAGTCAAATTACTACTACACAGAACTACACATACCATATACCACCATAACCAAGAGATTTAATTTTTTTCATAAGGAAGACCTTATGAAAAAAATAAAAGCAATAAAACTAAAATGGTCTCCTCAAATCATGTTTAATGTGAATGACATTATTTCACAATCTGCCAGGCACAACTAGCCGAACAGAACGGCGGGATTTATTTTTATTTGTCGGCGAAAGGTGCGGGTCGGCGGGCGGTGGCGGCGTGCCCGCAAACGTGACCGCTCTGCTGCTGTTACACCATGCTCCTCCGTTTCAAACCTTACAAACTTACAATACAATAAAGTAATAAAAATTGCCTTTATTTTTTCTGGAGTGGTAGCGCAGGGGCCGATGTTATGTCACCTAGTTCCACGTGTAACCTCATGGACAAGCAAAGAGCGATCATTTTGGCGGACACTGATAAAAGTTTATTGAGACAACACCTAAAAATAAATGACATGGGCCTAAAAATAAATCACAAATCAATTTTTCTCGGCCATGGATCTGACCTCCAAACCCTTTTTGTTGCCTTTTTTATGGAACCCAGCGCCCGAAACTATGGAGTTTCGGGCGGGTAATAATTACTCCACTGTTTGACACTGTACATCCAAAGTTATGAAATCGTTTTGTCTCACTATTAATTTTGTCTGTGCGGACACAAAATAGTAACATAGAAAGCCATTAAAAAGTAACACTAACGACCTACCAAAGATTCGTTTTTATTGCCAACAACTTTGGGCGTAAATGATTAGAATTGTCAAGTCGGTACCGACAAAAGCACAATTATCGAAGAATTCACTAAATATTTGTAATTCATGTATGTAGTGTTTTTTTTCATAAAACTCGATTTTCCAAAGGCCTTTTCGTATTTTCACACGCGTCTTCCACCACCAGTGAGTTCGAGCCCGCAACTTGTGCTATCTTTAATCGGAGTTTTTAAGGACGAAACCAAGGAGGCGTCTAGGTCTTCACAAACTTTATTTTCGACCCTGAATCATAAACTTCAGGGCAAAAGAGTTTAAATGAAGTTTTAAGGGGCCGGCGGAGCATGCGTCGTTCATACAAACGTAATACCTAAATAATTTTTAAATCGAACATATTCTTAAGGTAGTGTATGTATGTATTTCGATTGGATTACCGAATATCTATGTTCCCAAATATATATTTTGAAAGGACAATGATATAAAGACGAGATATGAGGAATTTAAAATTTCTATAGAAAACTTATTTTGCGCATAACTCTTGTTTAAATCAGTGTCCATTCAAAATATATATTTGGGAACCAAGATATTATGTGACCCAATCGAAATAAAAGCACACTACCTTAAGAATATGTTTGAGTTACAATTTACTTTGGTATTACGTTTGTATGAACGACGCATATTCCGCAGGCCTCTTAAGGTCGTGGCTCACTTGACAAGCACCGCACCAGCACCGCTCCAACCCAGCAATTTACTTGCCATTCAAATTAGAGCATTAAATCGTGTGTCGCATAACATATTTTTTAATGTCCATACGAAAAAGCTTACGGCGGGTGGTCAACGCGCTTGCCGCTACCATACGACTCGCCTCGCGGGCGGCTCGGCGTCCGCGCGCCGTCACGCGTCCGCGCGCCGCAAGCGAGGGGACCGCGCGCGGACGCCGAGTGGCCCGCGAAACAATGTCATTGCGCCGTCATGCTTCTCCACGTCGTGGGTACTCTTTGTTTAATGTATGGCCAGTTACAAATTTAGTTAGAGAGCCCACGACACTAAACCTAGTTCGGTTAGAAATAAAAAGCAAATAAAAAAGCCCTAATAAACCGACTGATATTGTTGTAATCGAAGGTTGATCTTATGTTACAATAACTGAATCAATCGTTACAGTACACCGGCTGAAACTTTTTTGTAAATAGTTTACATATACTGAACTTAAAAAAATCTCAGAACTGTAATGGAAAGGGTGTTCGCGGGGTAGGTGAATTAAACCACGAATCCACGTTAACAAAATATAATTACTAGAGATAATACCTGAAATACAATGCTACCTCCCGGACTATTACTACCAGCGTGCGAACTACGAGCTTGCACCTTGCGGACGGCGAGTGGCCGTCGCGTGGCCCGCGCGCCGCAAGCGAGGGGACCGCGCGCGGCCCGCGCGCCGCAAGCGAGGCGACCGCGTGCTTACACCTAGCTTGCGGCGCGCGGACCGCGCGCCGTAGCCTATATTCGAGGCGACGCCGGTCAGGAGCTGTGCTGGTGCCGTGCTGGTGCTGTGCTTGTCAAGTGAGCCACGACCTTTAAGGTTTCCTCGAATCTGTCCTCAACGACGGCAAAGCCACTAACAAAATGAATTAATTTCATCCAACCAATGGTACGAGTATATTGTGAATATTATGACATAATACAATAGTGTAATAAACAATGGTATCAGAAACAGCAGTTGACATCTAACTTATAATCGCAAAATCCTACAACGTGCCGTAAACAGATATGCATAACGCAGCCTAATTCATTGATGAAACGTCGGTCAGATTTGATTATGGATCGGTATAAATAGAGTGTCATATGACCAAGCTTATTTTTTTTCAATGGATTTGGAGACGAGATTGGCCTATTGATTTGCAGATTCAACATCAATCGACGGATCAGATAAAATCTGGATCAATAGAAATCTTAGATTCATGATCGAATATTGAAAGCGGCCGATAGTCACACAGCACAAGCGAATGCCCGTGACGTTTCTGACTACCATACCATTATAACATTAGCAATACCACCTCACGACCTTTGAACTTACCGTTGAGCTAACATAATATCTTATTGTATAATACAATGAACCGTAATAATGTATGAACTATTGTAATACATTATAACCTCTATTCTTGCATTCATTTAATGCTCCATTGACCAACTAATTGTAAACTGTAACTGTATTACCATTCAATCATTCATTCGTACAGATACGGTTGGACGTGAACGACATTTTGAAATATTCATACTGTTCATAGACCCCAGTACTATTAACCGATGACAAAATACGAGTAGTAATAGTGTAACAGTGAACTACACTATTATAACACTTCAATTGTTACGCTTTCACGTATTATGTGGACTAAAGGGGAAAAGTCGCCAACTTTGTGTTTCACCTATTACTGCCCACGTAGCATGACCACCGTAGACACGACACAGAGTCGACAAATCTTTTGTTCATCTGTCATTTTGTCGATTCAATGGCAGATGAACAAAAGATTTGTCGAGTCTCTCTCGTTTCTCCGGTGGTCATGCTAAGCGGGCTGGTATTGTATCGTTGTAATCTTGTAACTATTAAAGAACAACATAATAGTCAAGTCAAAGACTTCATTGTAGTTATATTGTTTATAAGTACTTGTGCTTAACCTTTAACTTTCCAGGTCAACATCTTTTTTTATTTTTCAGACTCACTATCCCACTTTAAGGTCAGGGTAGCCCGCGAAATTCAAATTTTCTTACGTTTTTTGTAATTTGTAGACCAGTGCTAGGTTGTATGAAGTTAAAAATATCGTTCGCGACTGTAAAACGTATGTAGTTACAGAATTATAATCATCAAAACAACCCTCTAAGTTCACATAAGTCGAGGAACGATTTTTTCAAAGCCAGTGTCGTTCCTTGACTTATGTGAACTTAGAGGGTGCCAATTGCAAAAAACGTAAGAAAATTTGAAATTCAACTTTCACCTTAAAACAACTTTTTGACGACCTTCTTCTTAGCGTATGGTTGACAAAAAGTTCAAATAAGTTCGCCCCAAAATTCAGTTACGCGAACTCAGCTCACTGACTCGGTAACTTTATCAAGTAAGAACACAGATGACATACAATAAATCTATTAAACAATTTTAAAATAGCTGAGATGTAGACACTTTTTTTAATATTTTTACAGTTCTTATAAGATGCCACATTACGTTTTTGACCAATCCGTTCTCAATGATTCTTGAGTACCGAAATAGAGTCAGTTAATAACACACGGAAGTACAACGTTTTGTTTTCATATATAACACAAAAGTGTCAAAACATAAACAGAACAGTAAACATCGGCGATGACCTCCAACCCGTCCTTAACGCGAAGGTGACGCAGCCAACTCCTTAATCTCCACTGTTATGAAAGTCGCATCAACGCAGCCCATAAACATTAATAGAAAGATATGAAATGAGCGATCCACATGACGTAGTCCAGTAACTGGGGCTAGGTCATGTCGTAACCTTAGATGGGAAAAATTTGATGCCCACAGTTGTTGGAACAGCACATGACCCAGATACAATGCTGGATGAAGGTGGATTACTGAACCAACACACTATTTGTCTTATTCCTTTCGCTATTTGGGCCAAAGAGGAAAATACAACTGTTATAACTGCGTAAATTACGAGTACCTATTTCTGCGAAAAACTGTCTTGTTTTTGGGCTAAATATATAATCAGCAAACTGTAGGTGTAACTTGTATTGAGCCATGTTTGTAGAAATTCTTCTTAAGAAAATAATGTAAGTATCTAAAATTACTTGAGTTAAAAACCACTTCTGTTTTATGTTATTTTTGTTATTTTATAATCTCTTGGGATCACTAAACTTTCACAACTTAACTGTTATGGCTATCCACGTGCAAAGTCAGATCGGGAACAAAATAATTTTGTGTGACCGAGCTAGCATACGTTTCAGGAGCATAAACCTTTGAGCTCTACCCACATGTTGTGTACCACGAATTTGTTGGGTACCATAAAACGTATCTTTGAAAGCTCATTCAACCTGACCGACTGCAAACCTTTGGAGCTACTTTTAACCGCCCCACCCAAACCCGATGATATTCTGAGCTCTAATAAGGTATATGACAAAAAAAAACTAATTAGTCCGTCAGTTAGCCCATCAAAAAATATTTGACGCGTGTTTTTTTCTTTTGTAACGTAAACCAAAATTGACGAAGATACGACGCTTTTAAAATTCTCGATACGTCACGCCGCGCAGTGGTATAATTTTTAGTACGTTCTGATGTCACGAGCCGACTCCCGAGTTTTGATGAGTTTTGTCTTTGTCAATTTATTGATTTACAAAAACAAAAACTACGTGTCCATTATTTTCCAATACTCTCAACTAATGTTTAGTAAATGTGTAGGAAACTAGCCTATTATTCATGTGTTTGTGTAGTGGTTTGTGTACTTACCCAATACCAATTACTGGAAGACGTCTCTAGATAAACTCTTACACACTGGAAAAAGGATTACGTGCTTTCGACAAATTACTTGCAAAGTGCATGCAGGTATCAATCTTCGATTCCACCTCACGTGTGGGTTTCGGCTTCTCGGCGCTTTCCAAACGTAAACAAACCCAGGGCCACGAAAAATATCAAAGACTAAAAATAATATTATAATTAATCTTTATTTTCTAATTTAACATGGCGCCGCGTGTTCAGTCAGCAGGCAAATTCCAGTTTGGTCCCTCAGTTCACACGCACGTTAGAAAGCAACCACTCCGTTCTCCAGATTTGTAGTCTTGGAGTTTTCAGTGAAGGCAAGATGCCATTTTTTTCAGTACTAGGTACTCTAAATCTATCAGCGCTCAATTGACGTGTATTACGCAATAATCCAAATAAAATACCCAAAATCATGCATTGAAAACCGCCCCGACTTACAGAATACAAGACAGAACTAATTAACAGTGACTCCCGAATAGTTTTAGTTCATTTGAAACAAGTTATTGAGGCAGTTCAGTGAATATTTTCATAGGATGAACCTTGGGGGTTCCGGCTGCGCTCTCAAAAGGGCACGACCCAAGCTATTCGTGTCAAGGATTGTTCTTTATATAGACCTTTTGCATTTGCTACTTGTATTCTGGACTTTATTGATTTTAATTGGCTTAGGTCTACACATCTTCACACTAATAAAATTTTCTTAATAATGAATGCATAGACTTTTGTCAACCTACGTCAATCTAAAAACCTTGAATGTTGAGAATCATGCTCTACGCATCCTTAGAATTAAGTCCAAATGACAGTTACCATAGGTACGAGTACCTACCGTTAAAAATACACCAAATTCATTTCGGTTAGTTCCTAATTATTATTTGAGCTGGTTCATTTTAGGCTACCAAAAATAATATAGCAGTTGCTCTACAGTGGGATATTCGTTGTATTAAGAAAACAAAACAACCAAAAACACTCAATTATTCATAAATTAAAACAAAGTGTTCATGATCACTTTTTCAGCCGAAAGACGTCCACTACTGAATCATCAGAAATTCCATAAAGATCGCCACAACGACCGGTTCTGAGCTGCTCTCATCCAGAGGATTACCGCAACCTTTACCAGATCGTCGGTCCACCTTGCGGGTAATGTGCCATCGCTGCGTCTTCATGTACATACGTTGTCACCGCTCTAGAACATAAACATTTTTATACATTAAAAAATATATATATATGTTAGACTGTATAACGGCTTCATACTTTTGCCTCTCCTTCAACCTGGCGAAAGCAAAGCGCGGAAAAAATAAAATTTTCATCCCCCATCTCGGAAAGAGTATTTTTGCTCTTCGATATCTGAGTGCAAAAGCCGTTTTTATCGTCTTGAGGGTAAAGTAAATTTGAATTTAGAACATCGTGTGCACTAAGCATGTGAATTCAAAACATCATTAAACCTATTTACTTCTCCCTCTATGGTGCCGAATTATCATACATTTTTTTTATTTTTAACCGACTTCCAAAAAGGAGGAGGTTCTCTATTCGACTGTATGTATTTTTTTTTTTTTTTTTTTTTTATGTATGTTACCCGATTACTCGAAGACGCCTAAACCGATTTGAAAAATTTCTTTTTTTGTTTGAAAGGGTATACTTCCAAGTTGGTCCCATAGTCGCCAAGTCGGGATCTGATGATGGAATCTTGGCGAAATCGAGGGAACTCTTAAAATTTTATAGGATAACGTACAGCAATTTTTATATTTTCTACAACAAGTGAAGCATTTGCGTTTGATAAGAACCATTCTACCATCAGATCTGATGATGAAGCCAAGAGTCACGGAACTCCATAATGAGACAATGTATCCTAGTCGTGTTTGGGCTTGTTGTAATTGTAACGGTATGCACTTTCCATGTGAACCACTAAAAAGTGAAAAATAAAAACTTTTTTGCAAAAAGTAAAACCGACTTCAAAAAGAAAAAGTGAAAAATAACTTTAGCTTCTGAAGTCGGTGACAAAAAAATTAAATCAATCATACAAACGTCACCGACTTCAGAAGCTAAAGTTATTTTTCACTTTTTCTTTTTGAAGTCGGTTTTACTTTTTGCAAAAAAGTTTTTTTTTTTAAATTTTGTTAAGAACTCTGACTCGGAAACTCTTTGGTGTACTTTTTTTAATGTGTTTTGCGCGCGCCATTTTCTTTTCACGTCATATTGTTAACACCTTAGGTTAAAAACAAGGAATCCAACTTGAAAACAAGTGAAAAACCTAAAATTACCACTCATTATCTAGCGACGAGGAAGTTTATTTGACGGCAACAGAATTAACTGAATTTGTTAATAATGCGCAATTTTTTTTGCATTTATTAATTTCCTCGCTGAGGTGGGATGAAAAGTTATGTGTTGCACTCGAGTACAAAGATTTTTCACCTCGTGCTCTTTTGATTCCCTCGCTACCGCTCAAGATTCTAAGTTTTGAATCACTCGCTTCGCTCGTGACTCAATTTTAGAATCTTTCGCTTGCTCGGTCATCAAAATTGAGCACGCGGTTAAAAAACAACGTTGCACTCTTGTATAACAAATAACTATTAAATCATAGTCTAGTGACACAAATACTTTACATTATTTTATTTTATTTCTTCAAAAGTGTATTAATTGAAAAACGTCGTTTGATACACGTGGATATTTGTTATTGCAGTTCTCTGCTCAAAAACACCCTCGTCTTACGGCTCGTGTGTTAATACCGCCTTGAACTACAATAACAAACTTTCTCCACTTGTATCAAAATGTACTATTTTCTATGGTTCTAGACCACGCCACAAAGTTTACTATTTTTGCTAACCATGGAAAATAGTTGGTACACTGCTGGGTATTGAAACAGTATCCAATGCAAAATAGCTCGTACACTGCTGGGTATCGAAACAGCACCCAATTAAAACAAATCCCCGTGGTATAACAAATGTTCTTTAGATAAAATATTTAATTAATATTACATTAATGATCTCATCCGTCGTGCTCTTAGCTGTATTAGTACCTATACAATGGCTTGGCACGCGTCGATGGCAAGAGACCAGATGGTATGACCATAATGCTATGGAAGTTAAGTAGGCATTTGGTGTGGGACGCAACTTGCATCGACACCCTTGCGCCATATCGCATCTTCTTAGTACAATGGGCTGTGCTGGGGCAGCCGCTGCAGACCGCCGCAGGTGCTGAAAACCTCAAACGGCGGCGGCCTCAAATTCTAGATTATCACACATGATCCCAAAAAACTAAGAGGCCGTCGCCAGCTCAATTTCCTTTTTCATTAAAAATGTCCTTCGACAGATGAAGGAAAATTTCTTGCCGTCATTATTATACCTGCAGTGACCTTAGCATGGCGGATATAAATTAGAAACTCAGGGTGAAATGACCTCCAGCGATACTTCCAGTACTGTGGCCTCGATGATAATTGTACATGTGAGGAGGGAAGGTGAGGTGGAGTGCACCCCGAGGTACCCCGAGCCTGTGATCTAGTTTTGAATGGGCTCGAGGAGGCTCGCGCGTGACGTCAGGAGGCGTAGCTGTGACGTCAACGCTGAAACTGGGTCGCGCGGTCAACGACCGAGGCCTCGCTGCACAACCAACACCACTGTCCTTGGAGGCTCGACCAAATGTGCTAACTCTGAAACCAGACTATTTTCGTTGCTCACTTACGTATTCCTTATTTGCTAGCAATTTTTCAAGCAATTTTTCATTAATCTTAATTTCAATTTAAATAACTATCAGCAAAGCTTTAGTAACTAAGTTAACATCTGAACTTCTATAGTTCAACGGTCTACTAATTAAGTAGAAAATACTCCTAAAGTTCATCCCGCCATAGTGCGAAACGGACACGTGTGTAAAAACTACCCGCCAAACAATTACAAAATAATTATGAACTTTAAATTGACACTTACCAAATTCATTTGAATTCCGATCGGCGCTTAAACTAGAATTGGAATGTCAACTAGTAGTAGTAGTAGTATATTTCTCATTAAACAACTTTAAACTAGTTTCACCAGACCTGATTGCAGTTGAAATAGTTTCCAAAATTTAGATTTCGTAGAGTTACTCTGTTTGGCTTTTGGGTCCCTCATCCTCCTATTTCATTGAGGGCGCAAACTAGGTCAGAACTTGACGCTGCAGGCTTGGGCCCCGCCTCCGATCGATGACTCGGCGTCAATGAGCACCAGCCCCGGGTCCCGAGCACCGCTCACCGCGCACTATAGCCAGCGCCAACCGCCTATAAATAGACCCCAAGGTACTGCGCCATGTTTCATGTTTCAGAATGCACGCTACTATTTATGGAAGCGATGGCCTACTTTATTCCGGAACCTTCGCTTCAATGTACGAGGCCTCTATGACGTCATTACAAAGGTTATCATAGAGTGCCAAGCACTCGAGGTTAGAACCCCTTTAAATGTAGATCTCACTCTAAGAGACAAATGTCGACAAGGACGTCAGTAAAAGAGGTTAGGAATGTGGTTTAGACTTGTGGGTGTACTATACGTAGATGGCACCTAGGCCCTTCGGGGTTTACAAGCGTGATGTTAGTTTATTTGTGACGTCATGCAAAAGGACCTGCAGTTACAGTAGGTCCCAATGAATACCTGACGACGCCGTTTCAAACAGTTTTATTTGTCATAGCTTTTTCTGTCAAGACAGTAGCTAAACAATCGCTCGCCGTTCATCTATTGATTAACCACATTGACAAATTCGCTATTTTAATTAAATAAATATTTTAAAAGAACTTAAAAGACTTAATTAAAATGCATAGGCAAATACTCTCATACCTTATACTCATAAAGATAATCAAATTGTCTGTGCATATCAAATGTCAAGTCATGCATAAAATAAAACTTTAATATTATTAACTATTTAATTTTAATTTCCAATAACCTATAATAAGTCAAAGTCGTTTACTCCCACGTCTTAATTAAGTGCACTTTAAAAGCCTTCGCTAGTGTTTCTATCATACGTATTAGGAACCCAAAGACAGAGAAGACTATGAGAATGGGTGTCAAAGCGGTCACATCACCATCAGCCTTTTCATATACCCACGGCTGGAACACGGACCGCCTCTCTATGAGAGGGAATGGGCTTATAATCCACGACACAAACCCAGTGCGGATTGGTAGATGTCACATGTCTTCGAATTGTTTGGTAATTTGGTTCTAGGACATGCCGGTTTCCTCACGATGTTTTCCTTCACCGTTTTGAGAGCAGTGGTGATGAAATAAATTACACAAAGTAATGCGCCGGTCTGGGTTCGAACCCACCGCCACTGCTGCGCTCATGGGCACATGACAATGTATTCCTTTACCGAGCAGTAGTGATACTTTAAATCATTAGCGCTTTCAAGACGGTGATTAAAATAAGGTTAAATTACCTGTGTATGTATGTGTGTTTGGTTTATGGAAACCTATAATCATAAGCCCAAAATACTCTTTACGACAACTTTATTCAATAACACTTAACCGTGGTGTAGGAAAGCGAGTTTTTATAACTTATCCGACCGCGGTATGAAAAACACTATGGCAACTGGATCTCAAACAAGCTGTTGACAAAGTTAGACTTTCTTATTGAAACCGGGCAAGTCGTCCGCGTACAGACAATGTGTTTAACTTTTCGTAGAATTATAGGCATCCGTCAGTCAAACTGGAATGGACAAACAGCGGACTTCGTGGAATGAAAAACCTGATTTTTATTTATCTTTACTGTATTCTGTTACCGCATTAGCAATCGGTCCGAACGAACATGTGGAGCACTCTGCCTATCAATATTACACGAACCTTGCTTTCGCTTCACGGTTGACATTTCAGCTTCAGTTCAGACACCTTTGTTCTCATATTATAATAAAGTGTCAAGCGGCAATGTTTCACCCTATATTACAGTGAATGCACCCGTGCCGCATTCAGCGGCTTGCGTCACACGCGCCGAGGTATGCGTCAACGTATCGGGTCTAATAAACTCCATAAAATGCTGTTTTATGATGGACTAGGTATGGAGGTGTTTTTTTTTAATTTAGGAAGTGGTGTGTCATGTGGTACGCGCTGCGATCTCATTGGGGACCAAGGGATCGCTTTACCTAGCAGTGAGATTTAACATACTGGGATATAATGTATAAGTTTTATTATGTAAATGCTTGTCCCAACATTCACTGGGCAAGCGGGATTTCACATTATTTGGTACAAGTTCAGGTATAGAAGTTCTTAACTTTCAACAATTTATATCCACGGTCATTCACCTGGCTACGTGACTATATTGCCAGTTATATTAAAAAGCAGAAAAAGATCATATTTTTCCGTGTATCTATCAACAAAACTATTTGAGTACTATTATGTTCTTCTTGCTGTCACATTATTAAATGCCGCCAGAACTGGCCAAATAACGTTAAAAAATCTGTGAACGCCAATAAAGTTTTTTTTTTTTTGAAACGTCCATATTGCGGCAGCTCTAGTTTTTGTCGAATTCGGGCAGCAATTAACTTAATGTTTAACAAACCTCATTACAATTAAGGTAATTATTTTTTCGTACCACTTGCTCAAAAAAGTGACATTCTATGCCACAAAAAGCGAACATAACAATAGTCATTTTTAATCTGTTAAAAACAGGGAAAGAAAATTGTACTTACTGAATTTCATTCATCCTCTAGGGGGAGAAGTGATTTAAATTTGGAATACGTATCGAAATTTATAATGTCCGTGACTACCAACGCCAATCGCTTCCATATTTGGTCAATAATTTGTACTCAATTGGTACGCATTAGTGCTCGAATAACAAAATTGGTACCATAGCAGTTTTCGAGAAAATCGACTTTGAAGGTGGTCCGGCGGTAGTCACGATCCCTTCAGCAGGACCACCATAAGAGCCGAAAAAGGAGGCATTCTACAGCTATTCTAAGTATAAAAATAATTTGTACCCATAAATGTGATATATTTCGTAAAAAAAAACAGAACTGAAACGTTTGTATTTACCGAGAAATCAACGATGATAACTTCGTGTGCTCGCTCAGCAGGACCACAAATTTGAATGTTAATTCCAAGTTTCAGGCACTTGTCGCTTTCCTCACACCTACATTGGAAGGAAGGAAGATAAAATTAGTGCCCAAAATTCAAAATTCGTTCTTCAGTAGTTTACGAGATATACCATGCCATTGGTGGGGTGGCGGTAGTCACGGTGTTAGATTTTCATTTCAAGATTACCATATTAAAAACTCTGTGGTTTCTTCCCAAATTGATACAAAAATTTGTGTACCCATAAAGAAGTTATAGTGACCAAAAATTCAGATTCCCAAGTGTTGTATTTTAAGAGAAATTAGCTTTCATTACTTATCCTTACTAAATCTCCCCGTAAAACCCGACCAAATTAAGTAGTCATTGTCAATGGAATTGAGTGGTTCATCAATGGTATTGTAATATCTCTAGCGATATTGTAATCTCGAAATATTGTCAAATGAACATACTGCTTACAACAAAACGCATTATTTTTCGTGAAATGCATGCGATGGTAGTCAACTTACGCGGTGTGGAGGGAAGGAGGGGTCACCCTTGCCCAGTGGTACAACTCTCGTGAAAAGATATTGTACCATTCCTGAGAAATACCGATTATTATAACCTAACCTTAAAACACTTCATATTCCCCTAAAAAGCGTAGTCGACGGAGCCCCGCTTCGCGGGGCCCCTATTTCCGAGTGCAGGGTTTAAAGGAACCTAACTAACCTAACGGGGGGGTGCCCCAAGTCCCGATTATGGGGGCAGAGATACTTCCGTATGTTCAGTTGACAATAATTCGAGATATTAAAATATCGCTAGAGAAAAACACGTTATATGTATTGTAATATAACGTGTTTGTTAATTTTACGGTGACACATATACTCAAAACTGAAAGCTACATTATGCATCAAACACAACATTGAAATAAATAGATTCACGAAATTACTGGCTTTTTCAAAAAGAAAATCAGAAGGGCATTGCGCAAAGAAGTCTAAAATTTTTACGACTCAAAATGTGGAAAAATTTACTAATGAAGCTCTGACGAAATTTTTCTGGCCACAAAAGTAAGTATACATGATTTAACTATGAATATTTCGTATCTTAGTAACAATTTAATATGCCAAAGGAAATTGCTAAATATTTAAACTTAAAGATGTTGAACTCTACACCGGTCACTGCTTTAGAAGAAATTCGGCGACTTTCTTGGCGGATTCAGGGGCGGATTTTACGTCAGTAAAAAGACACGGTGGTTGGAGCTCTGATAGAGTAGCTGAGGGTTATATCGAAAGCTCAATGGCGAATAAAACCATATTAAGCAGTCAAATTAACAAAAATATAAAACTTAATCCATCAGAGCCACAACCATCAACTTCCGGCATCTTATCTTCGTCCGTAACTCACGATGCACTACCACCACTATCTCCGACGTATACTATCTACAATGAAACGCAAGTTCCTCAGACGCAAGAACAGAGAAATACTCAAATCAACTCATCAACAATAAATGTACCAAACAAAAATGTAACTCTATCAATTATTGGACCAATGTTTCGAATGGTAACTTTTACTTTTAACTGTCATTATTTTGAATAAATGCTTATCTCATATTATTATTGTGTTAATTTTTCGCAAATGGTACAAAAAGTAGAGTATTTTCCTCGGTGATAAAGCTGTCTTAGTCTTGGGTGAACTTAAATCCCTCGCTACACTCAGGACTCGTCTTAAATCCCTTGCTTCGCTCGTGATTTAAGTTTTTTACACCCTCGCTACGCTCGGGAGTAAACCTCGAGTCCTTCGTTACGCTCGCGATTTAAATCGTCACCCACGACAGAAGACACTGCTTTATCCCTTTGGTTAAAATCTACTATTTCAGTGCTCTAAGGATATTTTGACGCTTGAGTGGCTGGATAATGCTTGAATGGCAGTTCAAAATCTCAACACTTTTGTAAGCTGGTATTGTAATCATTTGTATTCTGAATAACATACACGATTCATTAAAAAAAATAACTTGTCTTTGAAACAGTCGAATTGCAGTTGTTTAGGAATTGTTTTTTTTTACATAGTGAATGAGAGTTTCTTTGGAAAGGTTGTTTACCTATTGTGATTGGTAGATTCACCTCCTTGAAGGATACCGGTGAGCAAAATCCCCAGTTCGCCACCCTGTAGATTAATCTTATATTTTATTCCCTCCATCTTCTAACAGTATGTGTGTCTTCTAATTATGTAAGTAATTTAAGAATACCCTCTGGAGTAAATATAGATACTGTTTTCTAAAATGAATAAACATCATGCGTCACCAGACCTGTTCTAAAATCCTTAATGGATAAATTGAGTTTATGAACCGCCTACTGAGTGACGTATATGGGAGAGACTACACATGGGTATTAGAGAACTAAGATGGGGCTTATTTTAAGCAAAGTTACAAAGATACCATAAAAGCTTTTGTGAAGACCACCCCGGACTTTCTATATTTAGATGTTTTAGTTTTACCCGGGAACGTCGCCTGTTTAACAGCATTTTGGACTGTATCTGCTTTAGCGGGGGCTTATTCAATACAATCTTGATGGAATTTCCCATATCTGTAAAAAGGACTGACTTACACAAACTTTCATCCTCTATAGTATGAATTTTCTTACTGCCCACTTTCTTTATGGAAATCTTCTGCAAAACTTGATGACATAGACTTTGTCCCTCAGTGAATGAATGAATATAGGAAGACTAGCTTCTGCCCGCGACTTCGTTCGCGTAAAGTTTTGATATCGCAACGCATCGCCTGCTCAACGGAAGCTTTTTTCCCACTTGCAACATTTCTTATTGCTGCTCCGCTCCTATTGGTCATAGCGTGATGTTATATAGCCTTCCTCGATAAATGGACTATCCAACGCAAAAAATAATTTTTCAATTCGAGCCGGTAGTTCCTGAGATTAGCGCGTTCAACCAAACAAACTAACAAAAAACTGACCAACTTATAATCATCCATGCGACGAGAAACGCAAGTCTCTACATCCAAGATGCTTTTTTTGCAAGCATTTATTTAGCGATCAAAATTTTGCAACAGCGGCGTCAGTATCTATGTTGAGAATGAGCAGATTGCGCTTCTGGTAGGAATTTAGTAAAAAAAATAGCAGAACCTTAGTATCTACTCAAATATTACTATACAGGCTGGAAACGGTAAACGGGACAGTAACCCCTTACCTACTGCCCCGTTTACCGTTTCCACCGTTTTTAAGATAGCTCCCCAGCTACCTTAACCGTTGGTGACATCTTCTCCAGCACGACCATGGATGATTACCTTAATTTTAATGCGGTTCATATTCATGAAAAAATGTGTACTCGAAAATGGTCTTAAGAAACCATCCATAATTTTTCGTAAAATTTTTATTCCCATTCATTGATTTAAGGGAAAATTTAAAGTAAGCAAGACAATTGCCATTTTACACTAAACACTTTTTTGATGCCAATCGATCGTTTCTAATACTGATCGAAAAGTTCTTGGAGACCAACCCAGGATGGAGTACTCAAAAAGTCACAAATTGCAAAAAACTTGTGAAAATTTTGTTTAAAAATTTTTATTTCATTTTAATCGAGTATCGATTATCAAATATTGATCAAAAACTTCTACAGGACCAACCCGGGCTGGAGTACTAACTCGTCAGAAATCGCAAAATCGAAAATACGTACCGTCTTCGTGATCATTTCACTTATTTATTTTTTTGTATTTTATAATCACAAATTCTTTCTTTGGACCTACTATGATTTCGAGTGAGTTTTGGATCATAAACAAAATCAATTACCTACTTAACATCAAAAAAAAATTTGGTTCAAACTTTCAAATAAAATGTATTTGCAATTTCTGATTTCTTAGTACTCCAACTTAGGTTAGTCCCACTGAATTTTTTTATCAGTATTAGAAACAGGATAAGACGGCGAAGACGGCTTCAAACTCTCTTCAGCGTGGAATCCAGTGATCACTAAGTGTACTCGTCAAGTGAAATCGCCTCAATATACGGACACTGTTAGTGTAGTGTGCTGTCCTAGTGTGAACCGGCCCTGATTAACATTTATGAAGATGAGTGAGGGTAGTTGAAAAAACACCTTCACTTTGCTGTCGCGGTACCTCCAATACTTCAGTCTCCCCGCGACCACGGCTGGTGCAATCCGGTCGTAACGTCGGGATAAAATTAAAGGTAAATTCGCGATAAATACCCGGATGACATATGTTTTATAATGAGGATCCATTGGCATCAAAAAAATGTTCTGTACAAAATAGCAATTCACTTGCCAACTGTAAATTTTTCTGAAAATCTGCAAATGGGATCAAAATTTCACGAAAAATTTCATAGCTAGTCTCCTAAGATCATTTGCGTGTGGCTGCAACGGTTAACGTTACCCCTGACTGCCCCGTTTACCGTTTCCACCTGTATAAAGGGTGTAAAACACCTCTTAGGAGTCCTATTCCAATTTTTTTGCAAATTTTTGATTTTTGTTTCCTGGATCAAATTATTTCAATCGACATACACGAGTGGATTGTTATTGACAAAAATGTTGTGTCCCGGTCCTTCCTCGTCCAGCGCTCGCTTCAGAAAGACCTTAAACTGAGGAGCGAGCTGAATTGATGCAGAATTTAGAGTGCCTTAATTTTATTTATTGTAACTTTCTCTTATTATACTGACGAACGAAAACTAATGAAACGTATTCATTGAAGATCGAAGTTTTTAATGAGTTTTCTACCGCAGACGTGGTGGTCCGCGCTCTTATTTACATGCCTATTGATTGTTTACCAGTTTAAAAAAAAAACGTAAATTTTTTTTTTTTCTTTTAGGCCTTACAGGTGTTGATATTTACTTAACCACTAATTAAAATTAACAAAAATCTACACTAAGTTCACACAGCTATTTATTTATTTTTTTTTTATTTTTTTATTATTATATTATATTTGCAATCGGTCGTCAGACCATAAGCGAATTTGTTACAAGCTACATGGCGTTGTGGTGGAGCAGCCAGTGCTGCGCCTCCCACTTATAGAAGGTGGTTCCTCTTCAGCCTTTTCACCACCGCTGTCGGGTTTAGCAGTTCAGTCACTAGTGGGTTTGGGTGCATGGTTAGGCGAACCTTGTGTTGAGATTTGTACCGCTCGATTTCAGAGTTTACGAGCGGCACCTGCAGGAAGTCGTGAATTTCGCTATTCCGAGCAAACCAAGGTGCATTTACTATGGCTCTTAGTATTCCGTTTTGAACCCTTTGCAGGCAGAGAATGTTAGATTTGCTGGCTACGCCCCACAATTGGATTCCGTACGTCCATATTGGTTTAAGGACCGAGTTGTAGATGAGTAGCTTGTTGTCTACAGAGAGTACAGAGTTTCTTCCCATGAGCCAATAAAGGTTGCGGAATTTATGGTTTATCTCCTCCCTTTTCTGCTTAATGTGATGCTTCCATGTTAGGCGCCTATCTAAATGGAAGCCAAGATATTTAACACAATCTGTGTGTGGTAAGGTATCAGGTCCAAGTCTAACAGGAGGGGTGTTTCCCTGCCTGAGTGTGAAGGTGATATGGTTAGACTTGGATGCACTGGCGCGTATCCGCCACTTACAGAGCCATTTATGTGTCTCGTCTAACTGATTTTGCAGTTTGTTGCTGGCCATTTCTGGGTTGTCGTCAACTGATAAGTAGGCTATGTCGTCAGCATATGTTGCAACTGTTATGTCGTCTAATGTGGGTAAATCTGATGTAAAAATGTTATACAACACAGGGCCAAGAACAGAACCCTGTGGTACTCCAGCTTCCACTTCAAACAATCTTGATCGTGCTTCGCCCTGTTTAACTCGGAAGCAGCGTTCGGATAAGTACGACCGGATGAGCAGGAACATTGAGTGCGGAAGTTTTGTCTTCACTTTTGCCAGTAATCCTTTGTGCCAGACTCGGTCAAAAGCTTGTTGTACATCCAGAAATGCCGCTGAGCAGTACTTTTTGCGTTCAAAGGCCTGTCTTCCTGTTTGGTAAACTCGGTGAACCTGTTCTATTGTTGAATGGGATTTCCGAAAGCCAAACTGATGAGGTGGAACAACATCATTGATGTCCATACATGGTTTTAGTCGGTTAAGGAATATCCTCTCCCACAGTTTGGACAGTACAGGAGTTAAGCTTATCGGCCGATACGACGACGCTTCATGTTCTGGTTTGCCCAATTTGTGGATCATGACAACTTCAGAGATTTTCCAAAGATCAGGAAAGTGAGATGTTCGAAAGATTGCGTTGAACAGACTAGCCAAGAAGGCAATGCATTTTCTGGGAAGATTTTTAAGTATTGAAGGTGTGATCAGGTCAAATCCGGGGGCTTTTTTCGAGTTGAGCTGTCCGATTTCCTTCGCAATTTCTTTAGGTGTTGTTTGCTTAATGGGCAGACACATCTGCAGATCTTGTTCTAATATTGCATCAATATGTCGCTCATCTGCAATGCTCTCGTTAGGTTTGAATACAGAATTCAAATGCATTGCAAATACTTCGGCTTTTTCCAAGTCAGTTCTTGCCCAGGAAGCTTGTGACCTAATTGGGGGATAAGACTCTTGAGGTTTATCTAGGTTTTTGGTTGCCTTCCAGAGCGAGTGTGCACCAACTCCCGTAGGTGACATCATCTGTAGGTTTGTTGCCACCGTTGAATTAATAGATTCCTGGACTATAGACTTTAATTCTTTAGCTGCCTTGTTATAGTGGAGTTTATCAAGCGGATGACGGGACTGATGCCAAATTCTTCTAAGTCTACGTTTTTCTAGGATTCTTTGCATGATATCCGGCGGATGAGAGTGGTTGGTCGAACCTCTGGATCGAGAGGGTGTGTTAATCCAGGCAGCTATTTGAATGGCATTTGTGAGATATCGGCAGGCGTTATCTACGTCATTTTTATCCATTAAAGGTAAAGTAGAAGTAAAGTTGTCAATGAGGTAATTCTTGAAACCGTCCCAGTCAGTTCGGCTATTTGTCAGAGACTCTGTCATTTCTCGAGTGAGCTCACTAGTGCTAATAGTGAGGATCGCCGGTGTGTGATCCGATGATCCGTCTAGGTTCGATTCTATTGTAGTGTGTAAACTGTCTATGCCCTTACTTATGAAGAAGTCCAGGAGATCCGGTAGTTTCTTTGGGTCGCTAGGCCAGTAGGTGGCTTCACCGGTAGATATCGGTTTTAGATGATTTTCATCAACACAACGTTTTAGATCGCGTCCACGAGTGCTGTTACAGCGGGATCCCCAAAATGTATGTTTGGCATTCCAGTCACCACCTGCAATGAACCTGTGGCCAAGAGTGTTGAAATAGGTTTTAAACATCTCTGAAGTGATTTTGTGCCTGGGTGGGCAGTAGATTGAGGAGAGTATAATAGTGCCTGCTCGGTCCTCCAATCTAACAGAAGTTGCTTGTAGATGCACTGTAGAATACGGTTCTATCTGTGAATGTCTCAGGTTTCCTCGAATGGCCAGCGCTGAGCCAGCGTGCGCACTACCGTCGGGATGGGGAGTATGGTAAATGTTGAAGCCCTTAATGCGGAACGAGCTTCGAGACGTGCTATGTGATTCTGAAATTAGTACCACGTCTAGTTTGTTTGCTTTTATTAAAGTCTCCAGTTCTTGGATATTGGGAGCCAATCCATTGATGTTCCAGGTTGCAATTCTTAAAGGAGTCATTTATGATGCTAGTTTTGTAATAACAGCCGTTAAAAGACCCATTAGGGTACTTATTTGTTGTAGAAGTAGGTCGATTTTTTCATTTTGTTTGATCAAGAGTTGTTCCATAACGGATACGTTTTGTTGAGGGTTGTCTATGTGACGAGATGTAGTGGCGTTGCCTCGTGGGCGATCGTTGGTACGTCCAGCGACTGTATCAGAGTAGCTTTGTTCTGATTTGCGATGGGTGTTTCGTTGGGGTAGGGTGGAGATTTCTCGGGTTGTGTCGTTGCGAGGTATGTCAGTAGGAAGTTTTCCGGTTGGAAAACTTCTTGGTTTCATTTTTCTAGATAGTATTTCTTTGTAAACTTGACAACCTTTGTAATTAGCAGGGTGGTCGCAGGAGCAGAGGGCACATTTAGCTATTTATAAGATCGAATTTTTATATCATGTTAATTTATTTGATATAAAATTGAGTTTATTTGGAATTTAATGGCCGCTGAATCCAGACATTTTTGGTTTAAATGGTGTGCTGCGCTGGGGCTGCTGCTGCAGGTGCTGAAAACCTCAAACGGCGCAAATGCAATATTTAATCGTTAATTATGTGTTTGAGCCGTTTGGGGTTGAAACACTAGGGCCATGGGGTCCGAGTGCCCACTTAGTATTTCGAGAAATCTCTAACCGCTTGGTCGACTCTTCACGTGACCAGAGGGCGGGCCTATTTTTTGGGCAAAGAATCAGCATTGCCATCCAACGTGGCAATGCTGCCAGCCTTCCGGGCACTTTTCCTGTTGGCAGCGATTTGGACGAATTTTTCGATGCCCTGTAACCCTTTTTGATACTTGTACATATTTTTATTTCTAGTATAGAGTTAGTGTGTATATAATAATATTGTAAATAATTAGTCTGTGGTTTAAAATAAATCATTGGTAGAAAATTTGAATTTCGAGGGCCACCCTGACGCTTTCACCTTAAGGTTAAGCCGCTTGCCAGAGTTGGTCCGTGGATTGGTTTTAGTACCCATTACATACCAATTTTCCTCCGTGCCTCGGAAAGCACGCTAAGCCGTTGGTCTGGCTGTCAATTGCAGATCTTTTACATTCGTTACAGGAAGATAGTGGCCCAAAAGTCTGACAACCAGTTTTACAAAGGGATATCGTATTAACCAATACTCACTGGGCTATGTAGATCAGATAGACAGTTGCCCCATGTAAAATGCAATGACTAGAAGCCGATTCCAACATAGTTGGAAAAAACAAGGTAGATTTGCACATCTCGCATTCATGAGAGCCAATGAGGTCGTGAACGGGCAATGAAATGATTAGTGGTAAATAGATAAATATTTTATGAAAGATGAAATATCGAAATCAGATAAATCACATTTTATTTTGTAGGCAAACATGTCGAACAAAGGACATGATTCTATTTAATCTGTTTATAACCCTCTCTCCATTAAGCCGTCGACGTCGAGAAAACTGGAAGACACTTGATGACAAGGAACGTTAAAAGAATGCAACCTAGTGCGTCACAGTACTGAGCACCTGACAATGAACCTGTAAGCGAACTGAGACACGTGCTCACAGCCATTAGCTATGTCTCAGGTGTCTGGAAAAAAAACAATAAACTTTAACTAAGAAGCTAAGTTTAGGTCAACACGTGTCAGTTGACGCGTTACCGCTTTCTGATACACAGGATCTTCCCATACAGGGATTATAGAATGGTTTATGAGAATTCTACTTATCTTTTTTTTCGCATGGAAAATCATCAAATGACTCCCACTCTGGGCGGAGCGGGAGGGAGTGTCAGACTTTTACTGACTAAAAACCATCCATGTTCCTTCCTCACCCTTTATGTGTCAGGGCCGCAGTATTTCTTTCGAACAGTCCCGCAACCCCGGCAGGCTTCGGCCCTAGCGGGCCCCTTCACTTTGCTGACATCTCTTTAACACTAACGCGCCGTCGACAGGGCCTGTCGTCATAATACGAACGTACGGCGAGCTAGCTTATAGCTAACCGTCCACTGGCCCGCGTCTACGGTGGCCGGTAGCCACCACGTGGCCCCCGACGCCCGGTGCGTCTCCCGCGGCGGCTGGGACGAGAAGCTCTCTCCCTCTCGCGTTCCGCCACCTCCTTCGCGAGCATGACTGCTTCACAGAAGGAGGTGACGGCTTCCCATTCCGTCTCGCTCCGAACCTACTACTAAATCTACTTACCTGCAAAATTAAATACACATCAAAGTTTTGTTTAAAAGTTCACTTTGCGGTTAAGCGCGATATTAACTTATTATACGTTACAAAAATAGTTTCAAAATAAAGTTAACCTTACATAAAATAACCTTTTTTTTTTTTTTGTTGCCGGGGTGGAAAATCCTCGATGGATGTCCTCCGCCCTGGGGAGAGCGGAGGGGTCTGTCAGACTCGTACTGACTAAAAACCACCCCGGTGTTCCCTTCCCACACTTGCACCGGGGATCATGGGAACTAGTGCGCCTTCCACGATCCCCGGCTAGTGCCGGCCCGTCACTGCGGGCCTCCTCAGGTCTGCGGGGGGAGTGAGGTGTACTCCTCCCGCGACGTCATATAGGGGCGCGCGCGGAACACTACGCGCCACCGCCTCGGGTCCAGTTATTCAGCGGGGCGGCGGACCTCCCCAAGTCCGCCGTCCCTCTGGACCCGTTCAGGGGGGCCGGAAGAGGGCGTTATCCGCCCTCCGCCGACGCCCGGTTCGTCTGCTGCGGGTCGGGAGAGTGGTCTCCACCTCTCTCAACCTCTCCGCAGCCTCCTTCTGTGAGATGACCGTTTCACAGAAGGAGATCACCGCATCCCACGACTCTGCGCTCCCGACCATCGCGCGAGCGACGGCCGGCAGCGACAGATCGGTTCCCACTTCTGTCACGAGGGCACGGCGCGGCTCCTCCCATGCGGCACACTCTGCCAGCGTGTGCCGCGCCGTGTCCTCCAGACAGTGGAACATAAAATAACCTAATGCAAGTTGTAGAGCCAACAGTCAAAGTTAGATGTAAAACTTCTCTTTGCAGCACAGGAAATATTGTTATCTTTTAACAATGTTTTTAAATGAAAAAGGTGGTAGAATTCGTTGAAATTTGAAAAAGCGAGGTCCTCGAGGTAGTGAAGGAAAATAGCTAAAAAAAAACTTTAATGTCGTTCACACATTTTTTAACGTAGATTGGCTAGTTCGGGCGGCATTTTATAATGTGACAACAAGAAGTTCATAACGACTCAAATTGTATTATTGTAAGTACAATAAAAAAAAATATTAGACGGAAAATTACGACCTTTGTTATTAATTTAAAATAACTAGTGCAAAAACGAAACATTACAATAAACATAATAAATTGAAACAGGTTGGTAAACAAATTATGTCAATGTGGAAATTTTTGAGGCCTTAAAAACTTAAAGCTGGGGCTTGAACTTTGAAGTCACAAAACACAAAGAACAGTCATTAAAGTCACAGAATAAATACAGGGTCACCTTCTTTAATAAAGTAATATTGAAACAACAACAGGCATACTTTTTATCAGTTCCGTAAAGTCATTGACCGGTGAAAGTCAATTACCTATGCTTCCAATAAATAGGCCAGTGAAGTTTTAATACCCACGGGCACAAGAAAAAACACAGGCAACCGTGGGCAACCGATATAATTTCATACAATTACCCATTCCACATTTCAATAAATCTGCCTCAAGAACAATCGACGGATCAAGTATCGCAATTTTGTTTTTTACGGGCACATTTTGTTGATCAATTTTTTTAATTTGATTTTGCAAGGAATATTATTATTTATTATTTATTGCAAAGTTCACTCGGGTACAAGCGCTATTTGGGTGAGTTCAATCGAATTCCCTTGTCATATATCGGTAGTGTCGGTAGGTAGTAATTTGGCTTTACATCTACATTAGTACTGGTACACTTGCTTCAACACAAAATATTATTTTTGACAAAAATGAACTAGTCAACGAATCTGTGTGGGTAAAAGAGCACACCTAAGGGGCATCCACCCTTTTGGAAATCGACGAATCATGATGATGATGTTATTTTATTTATTACATACTAATAAACCTTTTAACAGTTCATTGGACGATAATAATTCCCTCTTTGTACCTACGTAGTGAAATGCTTTTAAAGCTTCCTGAAGTTCAGATCAGAATTGAATGGAAGCTTTTAAGCTCGAAGCGAAAACTTGAGTAAAAAAAACTTTTTTACAAAAAATAAAACCGACTTCAAAAAAAAAACAAAAAAGTGAAAAATAACTTTAGCTTCTGAAGTCGGTGACCGATTTGATCGATTTAATTTTTTTGTCACCGACTTCAGAAGCTAAAGTTATTTTTCAAATTTTTGTTTTTTTTTGAAGTCGGTTTTATTTTTTGTAAAAAAGTTTTTATTTTACACTTTTTAGTGGTTTACATGTGCTTGGTACACATGGAAAGTGCATACCGTTACAATTACAACAAGCCCAAACACGACTAGGGTACATTGTCTCATTATGGAGTTCCGTGACTCTTAGCTTCATCATCAGATCTGATGGTAGAATGGTTCTTATCAAACGCAAATGCTTCACTTGTTGTAGAAAATACCAAAATCGCAACACGTTTTCATATAAAATTTGAAGAGTTCCCTCGATTTCGCCAAGATTCCATCATCAGATCCCGACTTGGTGGCTATGGGACCATTTGGAAAGAATACCCTTTCCAACAAAAAAAGAATTTTCCAAATCGGTTGGCAAGCGACGGAGTTATGCCCGAACAAACATTAAAAAAAAAAAAAAAATAGAAACATCCGAATTGAGAACCTCCTCCTTTTTTAGAAGTCGGTTAAAAATACAACAGCGTGAAATGTTATGCGGTTTAAGTAGAGCGGTGATCGAACCTTTAATTACTTAGTATTAATTATTTGGTCTAAATACAAATTCTGTAAGTAATTTTCTTTATAATAATCTTCCGTTCTGGGTGTGAATCAAGCATTGGTTCTTTACTAAGAAGTCATAGAAGTCTGTCACTAAAAGTTCTTAGTGATATTTTCTCGATGTTAATGCGTTACAAGGAATAAATTGGTAACATTGTGTTTAAAAGAAGCATTTTAATTCTTATTTGTAAATTAAAATAAAATGTATGGTGGCAAATGCCTCTGATTTTGTAAATTCTATCCCCAATTACACATAAGTATATTGATGTGATCCGATTCTTAAAAATATCTTATGATTAAACTAAAAGGTGGACCGATGACCTGGTGAAGGTTGCGGGAATCCGGTGGATGCGAGTCGCACGGGACCGGTCAATGTGGCGACACTTGGGGGAGGCCTATGTCCAGCAGTGGACGTCTTTCGGCTGAGATGATGATGATGAAACTAAAAGGGCTTCTCAATTAGGTATAGCTACATTTACCTAATAATATTTTAAATATTAAATGTAAATCCAACATTTGTTCATATAAAGTCGTTACTTAATCATATTCAAACCATCAAAAGCAGAATGGGACAAAATTCTTAAACCAGTATTCTATTACAAAAACCACAAAGGGTTTTCTTTAAAACCTAATTATTTTCTTTAGATCATCAAAAACGATTTGTCTTGTCTCCGGCACTATTTTATCCGTAAATTCTTTTAGCCTGTAGAGACTTTCAGGGCCAGTGACATTTACAGAAGTACACAGCTAAGTAGGTACATAGAAACCCACAACAAATCTTCAAACATGATATAAAGTTTGTCTGTCTAATCGTGCGTAGTTTGTTCGCAGGTTTTCTTCCCATATCTGGTAAAACTTTGTTTGTGGGCACATTATAAGTACGCTGAAATAGTCGTCTTTGCCTCGTGTCGGGGAATACAAGTATCAAACAATAAATTGAGATATTAATATAACTTAATACAAGGAAATATCTTCAAATACATACCTATATTACAGGGTGTTAGCAACCTCATCACGAAGCCGTTACATCAAACTAAGTAACTTTATGCAAAAATTATTGCTAGGAAACGACTTTTTTTAAGTAAATTAGTTATTTGTTATACAAGAGTGCAAAGTTGCTTTTTAACCGCGTGCTCTATTTTGATGACCGAGCAAGCGAAGGATTCTAAAATTATTAGAATCCTTTTTTTTTTTTTTTTTTTTAGGATGGGAAATCATCAAATGACTTCTCCCACTCTGGGCGGAGCGGGAGGGAGTGTCAGACTTTTACTGACTAAAACCCATCCATGTTCCTTCCTCGCCCTTTACGTTCCGGGGCCGCGGTATCTCTTTCGAACAGTCCCGCAACCCCGGCAGGCTTCGGCCCTTGCGGGCCCCTCTCTTATGCTGACATCTCTTTGAGGCGCGCGTGGAACACGAACGCGGCGTCGACTCGGCCTGTCGTCGTTAGACGGACGGACGGCTAGCTAGCCCATAGCCAACCGTCCACAGGCCCGCGTCTACGGTGGCCGGTAGCCACCACGTGGCCCCCGACGCCCGGTGCGTCTCCCGCGGCGGCCGGGAAGAGAGGATCTCTCCCTCTCTCGTTCCGCCACCTCCTTCGCTAGCATGACTGCTTCGCAGAAGGAGGTGACGGCTTCCCATTCCGTCTCGCTCCGGACCATGGATTGAACCAGGGCCGGACGCGAGAGGTCGCCACCGCCGATCGCCGCTACGAGGACACGGCGGTGCTCCGCCCACGCAGGGCAGACTTCCACCGTGTGCTCCACCGTGTCATTATTAGAATCCTGAGCGAAGAAATCAAAAGAGCGCGAGGTGAAAAATCTTTGCACTCGTAACTTTTCATCCCACCTCAGCGAGGAAATACCTAAATGCAAAAAAACATTTGGGCATTATTAACAGTTTCAGGCAATTCTGTTGGCGTCAAATAAACTTCCTCGTCGATGGTGCATATGGTACGACGGGGCTAGAACCACTCATTTTAGGTTTTTCACTTGTTTTCAAGTTTCTTGTTTCTAACCTAAGGTTTTAACCATTTGACATGATAAAAACTTTTTTGCAAAAAATATAACCGACTTCACACAAAAAAGTGAAAAATAACTTTAGCTTCAGAAGTCGGTGACCTTTGTTTGATTGATTTAGTTTTTTTGTCACCGACTTCTGAAGCTAAAGTTATTTTTCACTTTTTTGTGTGAAGTCGGTTATATTTTTTGCAAAAAAGTTTTTATTTTTCACTTTTTAGTGGTTCACATGTGCTTACCCTTTCACAGCGTATCGGTGTGATTTTTTGTTATGAACTGGTGTAAACAATAGACAGACGTGAGTCTTCAGCGATCCCAGTACATTTGCTATCATTTATTAAGGAGTTCAGTTGCCTATCTTCCGAAGTCACCAGATCTTTATCAAATCGAAATGGGATCACTCCGAGAAAGTACTCTGCCTAAAACTACCCAAACCGCTTCTGGTGTGCCAATAAAGTTAAGGAGTTTCCTCTATTTCTCCGGGATCCCATTGAATGGAACTTTACACGTCTAACTGTCGAAATCTGGGTGTACTGTATACTTCTGCGTACTCCCTCAGAGCATACAGGTGTGATGTTATGTCATGATGTTGTATAAACAATAAACAACCAAGCGATTGCAGCAATTACTGCAGCTTTGCCGTGTATTTTTGAAGAGTTCCATTTATATCTCCGAAGATTAGCGTAAGATCTTAACCAAATTGACATAGGACCACACGGAAAGCACCAGCTTTCAAATAAAAGAAGAATCATCAAAATCGGTTCACCCAGTCGAAAGTTCTGAGGTAACAAACATTGTCGAAATCTGGGTATGTTGTACACATCTGCCTACCCCCTCAGAGCATACAGGCGTGATGTTACGTCATGATGTAGTATAAACAATGAACCTACAAGCGGACGCAGCAATCACTGCAGATTTGCCGTCTATTTTTGAAGAGTTTCATGGTATATCTCCGAAGATCAGCATCAGATCTTCAACAAATTAAAATGGGACCCAACGGGAAGCACCAGCTTTCAAACAAAAAAAGAATCATCAAAATCGGTTCATCCAGTCGAAAGTTCTGAGGTAACAAACACAAAAAAAAAAAAAAAAAAAAACAGACGAATTGAGAACCTCCTCTTTTTAGAAGTCGGTTGAAAAGAAAAAGGCGCGCGCAAAGCAAATTAATAAAAAAAATTGTATGATAAATTCGGCACCATGTAGGTAGAAGTAAATAGGTTTAATAATGTTTTGAATTCACAAACTTACTGCACACGATGTTCTATATTAGATAGATATTGACGAGCAAAAATACGCTTTCCGAGATGGAGGGATGAAAACTCATTTTTTGTGGTAGAACTTAATGTAAAGGCATGGTGAAGCAAAACAAAATGATCGCAATGACGGGGAACAAGATACCTTTCGGCTTCGTTAAGAGGTTTTTACACCCTTTAATGTACTAAACCTAATACAATGCGATATCTACTATTTATTATTTCCGTATTTGAAAGCGTCTCTTTGACCGTTTAATATCCATAGTGGTCACCGAAAGGCCAGCTTAACATATTTTTGAATACACTTCCTCGAAAACTGGTTCTTATCGCACTACGATTAGGTTCAACATGCAATGTATTTCACGTTTTTTGACAGTTTTCCAACACGTGTACGGGAATTAAAATTGTCACAGGTAACTATCTCTATGCTTAGTCCAATCCTTAGTCCAAGGTGAATATTTTTTTTTGTATTTCAGCAAAGCAATATGAGTCTTTACGACGTAAACATTTTCTGAATATTCAAATTGTGTTTATAAATAGAATATCATAGATAAACATGAATATTAAAATCTGATATTTACTTTTATAAACAAATTAACATTTATTTGTGTTCTATACAGCGTGTTAGGTTAAACGAGGGACATATTGAGGGAAGGTATTCAGTATTCGATTCTCAATCCAAATAAGTAAAAAACCTATAACCTTAATTTTTGACATTATTGTCTAATTAAATACATTACTCATGGACACTGAGCGCGTAAGTAGGTGTCACGCGGCAAAACACGTGCCGGTCCTGAGCTCCGTGCGCAAACTCCGCCCCTTTCCTTTGTAATATCCCCGATGCACCGACAGGGCACATCCCCGCGCTGACCTCAGTGTATGCGCGAGCGCCGTTACTTCCGCATGTCTGTCTAATATTGCGTTTCCGCGTATCGCATTTAACAAACAACCCCGCTTACTTCGCGATATTTATGAGTGTCCTGTAAACGTGTTCTTGAATAACCAAAAATTATTGATATTGTGCGAGGAACCATTAATTATTATGCAAGGTGTCAATCAACGACTGCGAACATTCGGTCAGTACCTAGTTACCTAGATATTTGCCTGTCCAAAGCCAGATTTAAAGTATGAAGGGAAAATGGATTATACCTAGAAAGGTCATTGACCCGCACACATGTTCTGCGATAAGCGCATTGCGCACACGTTGCGAAACTTAGGCGAAGTTTTTGGTATGGATCTATCTGTTATGTATTAGTGTTTTCTTTTTGTTCATATGTTTATTAGTATCACGTAAGCATGGACTATTGCGGGTTTGAATAAGTCCCTCGTTTAAACTAACATACTGTATACAAAAAAAATACATTAGGCTGTTTAGCGGCTTCATGCCTTTGCTTCTCCTTCAACCTGGCGAACGCAAAGCGCGGAACAAAAAAAGAAAAAGAAAATCATAGTTCCATAATTCTTCATGACAAAAATGTTTTTCATTCTTTTATATTATTTCTTCAAAAGTGTATTGAAAAACGTCGTTTGATACACGTGGACATTTGTTATTGCAGTTCTCGGCTCAAAAACACCCTCGCCTATGGGTCGTGTGTTAATTCCGCCTCGAATATAATAACAAACTTTCTCCACTTGTATCAAAATGTACTATTACAAAACACCGCCAAAAAATGAAATAAATTAAAACGATATATTGTACGAAAGTTTTCTTTTTAACCGACTTCAAAAAGGAGGAGGTTCTCAATTCGTCGGGACCTTTTTTTAATGTATGTTCCCCGATTACTGGAAGATGGCTGGACCGATTTGAATTATTATTTTTTTGTTTGAAAGGGTATACTTCCCAGGTGGTCCCATAATCATCAAGTGAGGATCTGATGATGGGATCCTGAAGAAATAGAGAGAACTCTTCAAATTTTATAGGCACACTTGATGCGATTTGTGTAGTTTTTGGAAGAATACTTTCTTAAAGTGGTCCCATTTCAATTTAGTGAAAATCTGATGAATAACTTCGGAGATAGGCACCGGAACTCCTCAATAAATGATAGCAAATGGACTGGGATTGCTGAAATCTATTGTCTGTCTATTGTTTACACCAGTTCATAACATAACATCACGCCGATACGCTGTGAAGGGGTAATCACAAGTGAACCACTAAAAAGTGAAAAATAAAAACTTTTTTGCAAATAAAACCGACTTTTAAAAAATACAAAAAAGTGAAAAATAACTTTAGCTAAGTCGGTTTTATTTTTTTATTACTTGTCGTCATATCGTAAAAGTTAGCATCAAGTTAGCATCAATCATTCTTTTGAACATCGTTGTCGGAGTGACAGTTGCTTACAAAACTGCCTTCACTTCGGTAGAGTAACATAATGTATAATACGATACAGGCTCACGGTGTCATTGACTTGATTTTTATTTTATTTATTTACTGTTTATTTGGTTACAATATCATCCCTGTGTAGAGCGGTCACAAAATAGTTGGGTAAAGGGCAAAGAGAGACACTCTATAGATATAGCTTTGACCCATTTAATTATAGTCGTATTATTTTACTGTTTTTTTTTACTAATTTATGTAACACTAGCGGGGACTACGCGGGTAAACCGCGTGACGACCTCTGAGGTCGTCACGCGGTTTCACCCGTGTAGTCAACGTGCCCGTGGCGTAGGAGTACGGGGATAAAATGTAGCTTAAGTTACTCAGGGTCAATGTAGCTTTTCAAGGGTGAAAGAATTATACAAATCGGTCCAGTGGTTTTTGAGTTTATTCGTTACAAACATACAAATCTTTCCTATTTATAATATTACTAGCGGACGTCCCGCGGTTTCACCCGCATAGTTCCCGTTCCCGTGGGAGTACGGGGATAAAATATATCCTATGTTACTCGTGGATAATGTAGCTTTCGAATGGTGAAAGAATTTTTAAAAACGGTCCAGTAGTTTTTAAGCCTATTCATTACAACCAAACAAACAAACAAACAAAGTTTTCCTCTTTATAATATTAGTGTAGAAGTATAAGCATAGATAATAACATCACGCGTGTAATCCCCGAAGGGTTAGGCAGAGATGTAACTAATAGTATATCCTTTTTTTTTTTTAGGATGCGAAATCGTCACATAACTTCTCCATAACTTCTCTGGGCGGAGCGGGAGGGAGTGTCAGACTTTTACTGACTAAAACCCATCCATGTTCCTTCCTCGCCCTTTATGTTCCGGGGCCGCGGTATCTCTTTCGAATAGGCCCGCAACCCCGACAGGCTTCGGCCCTTACGGGCCCCTTCAATGTGCTGACATCTATTTGAGGCGCGCGTGGAACACGAACTGTCGTCATTAGACGGACGGACGGCTAGCTAGCCCATAGCTAACCGTCCACAGGCCCGCGTCTACGGTGGCCGGTAGCCACCACGTGGCCCCGACGCCCGGTGCGTCTCCCGCGACAGCCGGGAAGAGAGGCTCTCTCCCTCTCTCGTTCCGCCACCTCCTTCGCTAGCATGACTGCTTCGCAGAAGGAGGTGACGGCTTCCCATTCCGTCTCGCTCCGGACCATGGATTGAACCAGGGCCGGACGCGAGAGGTCGCCGCCGCCGATCGCCGCTACGAGGACACGGCGGTGCTCCGCCCACGCAGGGCAGACTTCCACCGTGTGCTCCACCGTGTCCTCCGGTCGATCCTCGCAGTGGAAACACCCGGGCGTTTCCTCCCGCCCGATTCGGTGCAGGTACCTCCCGAAACATCCGTGTCCGGTGAGGACCTGCGTCAGGCGGAAGGTGAGGACGCCGTGGCGCCTCTCAAGCCACTCCTCAAAGAGGGGACTTACCGCCACTATCGTGGCGTGCCCTAACTAATAGTATACCCTGTATTAGACTTTCACGGTTTTTCACGGAATATTGGGTGCTCGAAACAAAAGAAAATCACGGATATAATCCCGTAAGTACTTTAAGGTCCGTGTTCACCAAAAATATAACCGTCTGATTATCTAAAAACAGCTGTCACTGCGACATGTTCCCATACAAAAAGGCGTTTTAAACAGCTGTTTTAGATAATCAGACTGTCATCTTCTTGGTGAACATGGACCTAAGTGTAATAGTATACCCTCATTTAGCCAGTTATATTTACATCCGTAGTAAGAGGGCCTATTGCCATCAACCGGGCACAAATCCAGACTCCACGGCTGCTACTGAGAAATTCCTGATGGAAAACTCAGTAATACGTCCACTGGATCAACGGTTTGACTAAAATTATGTTGAAATGCTTTAGAAGTAGCGGTTTCTGAGTTGAGAACAATAAGTACATTTAGATTAAGTTAGGTTTAAATAAAATGGCTTCTGCTAGGGTGATTGTGAAGGAGACAATTGTGTACTCGCATCGCAGCCCGAAGTGACGAGGAGAAACACCATGTAGTTTTAGCCAGTAGGAGTCTGACAACCCCTCCGCCGACCCCACAGCGGGAGACATCTGAGGATTTCCACACGAAGATTTTTTTTTTTAAATAGCTTTAGGATAGGAGGTTCAGTTTTAATTCTTAAAGTTTATCATAAGTCGTATGTGTTATTACAATGCGATCCCAGTGAGGATTCGTCTAAGAAAGGATGCAATCACTCAAACCATGACATGACACCGATCTGATGGTATCAACTCTAGTAATGCTTTTGGCAAAATTTTCCTGTCTTTTTATTCAGTGCCCCGTTACGTAGGTACACTTTAAATGTAAATGTATTACTTCAGCACGTCTTAACTGATAGTTGACGCACTTGATTTAAAGCTTTCACCGAAAACTGCCATGAACAGGCAACAAATAGGTATCACATTATAATCCTTAGGGATTGTCACGAATCAAAAGGGTTGATGAAACTTAGACTGGTAGTGTGTAAACTCACACTACCAGTCTAAGTTTGTCGTGTTGGTCGTTTATTTATTTTGTATAAAATTAAAACCGGCCAAGTGCGAGTCGGACTCACGCACGAAGGGTTCCGTACCATTATCTATACAACATTAGACAAAACGTAAAAACACGTTTGCTTTAAAATAAAGTAAAAATTTAGAGGGGGCTCCCCTAAATATTTATTTAAATTTAATTTAATTACTTATATATATTAGCCCCGCTCCGCCCCGCTGTAGCCTTGAATCAAGCGTAAGCCCCAGGAAAACCGTTTTATGTAGGAATTCGAGTTTCTCTTTATTCAATACTAGCTTCTGCCCGCGACTTCGTACGCGGATCCTGTTGCTTTTGCCAGCGACACCGGGTTCGTCAAAATCGAAGATCTGAAACGTCTAATTCTAAGAGCCCGGGGACGGGAAAATAGTACCTAATAATCTTTCCCACCTGAGCAACACATACCGTTTGTTTCTTTTTGCCATTTAACAGCTTCACAAAAAGTAAAATTTTGAACCATACCTCCGATGGCGGAATATGTGGCGTACTCAACCATAGGAGTATACGTAAATGAACTCCGTTTCTTATCAACCCAAGGAAGGTCGTCATGCCCTACGGCTATATCTTGAGACACCCGATTCTTCAGATGTTATCGACATTCTGTTCAGAGAATGTCGAAGTCTTCGCGCTCTTCTTCTGTCTCTTCATGCCGTACTCCAGCAATTCTTTCTCTCTCACTTTCTAACAGATTATGAATATTTTGTTGTGTGCGTGTTTGGCGCTCTTCTTCTGTCTCTTCATGCCAAAAACACTCAAATAAAATAAACTCGAATTCATATTTTTATTCGATAAAATAAAATAATAAATGGGAGTTTTGGCCAGTAGAGTCAAATTTTAAATGATATACCATCGTCATCGAAAATCGAAAATCAGTCCTATACTGTTACCGCCTTACAGTGTGAAATTAGTGTTACACAGTGAAATTAGTGGTAGCTTTGCAATAATTTTCACATCAGATGTTTCTGATCTTCGATTTTTATAAGTCAACAGGAAATGCACATCAGACCGAACAACTTTTGCTAAGACGTCATCATTCCTATGTGTTATGGTGTAGCTGGGCTCTTAGAGTTCCACAACAGGTCCAGATCTTCGATTTTTATAAATCAACAGAGAGTGCTCATCAAATTGAACAACTTTTGCTAAGACGTCATTCCTATATGTGTTATGGTGTAGCTGGGCTATTGGAGTTCCACGACAGGTGTCCCAGATCTTCAATCTTTATAAGTCAACAGAGAGTACTCATCAGATTGAACAACTTTCGCTATACGTCATTACTATATGTGTTATGGTGTCGCTGGGCTATATTGGAGTTCCACGACAGGTTTCCCAGATCTTCGATTTTTATAAGTCAACAGAGAGTGCTCATCAGATTGAACAACTTTTGCTAAGACGTCATTCCTACATGTGTTATGGTATAACTGGGCTCTTGGAGTTCCACATCAGGTGTTCCAGATCTTCAAATTTATTGTCTCAGCAGAAAATGCTCATCACGTGAAACATTTTTTGCTATGGTGTCATATTTGTATCTCTTATAGTTTAGCTGCTCTATTGCGGTTCTACATCAGGTGTTCAGGTTTCAAAGATAAATTATAGCCTATATGTTGCCCAGACATAATATCTATACAACAAAAAAAAAATCATTCAAATCCGTCCAGTACTTCCGAAGATTAGCGTGTACAAACAAACAGACAAACAGACAAACAGACAAACAGACAAACAGACAGACTTTTTTTTTTGGATTCGTGCTCTATTACTGTTTCTAAACCCCCTTCAATTATTATTTTTTAAATATATTCAATGTACAGACACTGCTTTTTTACTCTTTTATTATATGTATATAGATATATAGATTAACTCACAATCACTACTTTTGACATTCGGTAAAGCAAATCTCATCATCTGTGAAAGGGCTTGGAACATTTTTGTATGAAGCTTGGCCCGTTTTTTTCCGCCATTTTTTTTTTTTTCAAAGTAGTGGCCACGCATTAGACCTATATTAATCGATGTATGGTACATTGTCATATGTCGACCTATGGTACATTGATAGTTTGATACAAACAAATTTTGCATAGGGCAAAATGTTACAAAAGTGACACGTTTCTGAGTTATGAGCTATCAAAGTTAAAATTCATTCGCTGATGGAACCTTCAGCACCAATTTGATTTGATGGAACATTTTGTCTCATGCAAAACTTGTTTGTATTGATGCCAGCTATCGATTGAAATACGTTTCATGCGTGTCTGTGATCAAGTCAAAGTTGTACTCAAGATACTAAATATCAGTGAAAGGATTTAGACTTTGATAGCTCATTATCTCGGAAACGTGACACTTTAGAACGTTTTGTTTCGAGCAAAACTTGTTTGTATTGATACCAGCTATCGATTAATGTTAAGGTCTTATGCGAGGCCGCTACTTTGAAAAAAAAACAAAATGGTGGCAACAAATCCGGCCAAAAAGTTCAAACCCCTTTCAACTGTCTAGCTATCACGGTTCATGAGATACAGCCTGGTGACAGATAGACGGACGGACAGAGGAGTCTTGGTAATAGGGTCCCGTTTTTTTACCCATTCGGTTCGGAACACTAAAACAGGGGTAAAAACTGAGCCGTTCAAAGATACCTAATTCTGTAAATTGCAAACATATACGAGAGATATAAACATGCTGCGCCGACTTCACATAGAGAAAAACGGTAACTGAATCAACCACAATTTGATGTTGATCAAGACTCTTGGAAAATACTAGCTATAAGTTGCTTTAGTAAATTCCTCATCATCTTAGCCCATCAAAATCGAATGCTGAACCTCATTTAAGCGCCATTTATCTCGGCTAGTCTCAATAATTGAGTTATGCAATTTATTTGGTAGGCTGAGATGTTGGCCACCTATTCAATCATATCATCATCATACCATAATATAACATCATCATATGTAAGCGAGACATGGTGTGAACCAGTCGTTGACCGATACAAATACAAATACAAAAATACAAAAATATTTATTACTTCTCAATCATTGTGTCATACATAAACTGAGGCAGCCCCAGTAAGTTACAATAGTACTTGTGTTGGAGCTGTCTCGCTCTTCCCGTAAGTGGTATCCTAACAATGTAAGTGAAGTTAAAGAACAAAGCAAAATACAATTTACTAAAGAGGAAAACAAAATAAATTAAAGAAAAAAAAAATAATAATAATAATAATCTTAAAAATAAAAATGTGAAATGATAAACTAAATAAATAATAGTTATCTGATCAGCTCTCGGTATGTGAGGAGTGTTGTAAATAGGTGTGTGTTTTGTGCGTGCGTGTGTATTTGTGTGCGTGCGTGCGTGTGTGTGTGTGTGTGTGTGTGTGTGTGTTTGTGCGTGCGTATGTGTATGCATAATTATCCACCATGTTAGCCTACCCTGATCAGAATGTTTTCGGTTTCTTCATATGTTAGAGATCTTAACCAATCACCAACTGTTCTTTTGCAGTCGTATAACCGCATGGGATATATTTCACACTTAAGGTTCAATTTATTATAGATGTAGGTGGATTGAGTAACATATTGACGTCTAGCAAAAACCGATCGAACCCCTGAAGAGTAGGCCACAATATCTCGACGCCTTCTGCTCTGAGTAGCTGGGTCAAAAGGAAGACATTTATGCAGGGTTAAGGTCACATTTAAAACATACAGTTTTCTAATTGAAAGCAAGTTGCTGACTTTATAGAGGTCTGTTGTGGGGAACCTAAATGGTTTAAAATACATCACCTTGATAAGTGATCTCTGAGCTCTTTCCAGATCGAGGAATTTCATTTTGGAGGCTCCACCCCATATTGGAATGCAGTAAGTTATTATGGATTGCGCCAGAGCTATATAGATCTTGTTTATAAGTGGGGCGGGCATAATATGACGTAAAGTTTTGAAGACCCAAATGAGCTTCCTGATCCTTTTCATGAGGATATCAATGTGAGGGTGCCACGACAGTCTTTGGTCAACAAGTATGCCTAAATATTTTGTGGATCTGACTTGTTGTATATTCTGGCAGCCACAGTTATTTGTAAAGTTGTAGAGGGAATAATTAGGACAAACATGAATGGTAATGCCATAGTCAGTTCCAGGTTGTGATCTTTGGCTTGGGGAAAAACAAATAAAATTAGTTTTGTTGGTATTAAGGGTTAAAAGGTTTGCTCTAAGCCAGTCAGCTATCCTAATCAGACCCTGTTCAGCAACTGTTTTCACAAGGTTCCATGAGTTTCCCGAAAAAACAACCGCAGTGTCGTCTGCGTATGAGAAAATTCTCCCTCCATTGATCTGCATGTTGCAAAGGCTGTTAATATAAATTAAAAACATTGTTGGACCCAAAACGCTCCCCTGCGGAACTCCGTAATAAACGTCCTCCTCGACACTACACAAGTCACTAATCTTAACCATTTGCTGTCTCCCTTTGAGATAGCTTTCAAAAAGGGATAGAGCCGTGCCTCTTATACCTATGCTTTCTAACCTGCGCAAAAGGATTGGGACGGAAACGGTGTCAAAAGCTTTTTTCAGATCTAAGAAGACTGTTAAGCATTTATGACCCTTATCCACCCTATCAACAATTTCAGATGTCAAAGCCGAGATAGCGTCTTGAGTTGAACGTCCTTGTCTAAACCCATATTGTGCGTTTGATAGAATATTGAATTTTTGTAAATAGTTGACTAGTCTCTTGTTTATTATTTTTTCTAAAATTTTTGAAATTGCTGGCAGGACTGATATGGGACGATAGTTATTGACATCGTTTACGTCCCCGCCCTTGTACACAGGAGTGACCACTGATCGCTTTAAATCTTTCGGGAAAACACCAGTTTTGAAACATAAGTTAACCAGCTGGCTTATGAGTGGAACCACAAAATCCCTTGATCGTTTTAAGTATTTTGTAGGAATACCGTCCCAACCTGGAGCACTCTCAGAATCAAGACTCATTAGAATAGAGTCTACTTCCTGCGGGTCAGTCTCTAATAACACAAACGAAGAAGACCTAGAATCACTGCAGCAACTTGTCACAACTGGCATGCCAGTTTGAGCTATGATGTTTTCTGCTAACGATTTACCTATAGTGATAAAGAACAAGTTAACTCTATTCAATGAGTTTAGAGGGTGTGTGGTAATATCTAGGAGATGAGTATTTGAAGTTTTGGGTGGTTTAAACTGTGTGATTTCGTTAATTGTAGACCAAAGATGTCTCGGACTTTTAGCTGATTCTTCTAATTGTTTTTTATAATATTGTCTCTTTGTCTTTTTTATCAAATTGGAGCAAAAGTTGCGGAAGCGTTTAAAGGTTATGATTAAAATTAAGTTAAAAGGGTCTAATCTTGTTTGGTGCTGCATTTTGTTTCTGAGTCTTATGCACCGCAGAGTTCCCGCAGTGATCCAGGGCTTCAGTGTTCTTTTACCACAGGAAGCATTTTTAGTTTTTGAATTGTTTGTGAGGGACGCTCGAATCACCTCCACCAGTTTAGTTGCAAAGCTATCTGGGACCGTGAAAGTGTCAAAAATTGATATATCAATATTTATAAGGTACTTATATGCATTTTCAAAATCTATAATGGTTTTGGTTTTTGAACAAGTTCTTTGTCTTTTACTTGTGCTGGTTAAATTTAAGAGAACCATAGCATGATCCGTGATTGTTGTATTAAGCACTGCCACAAATGCTGAGGTTTTAGTTTTATCAAGCTTCAGGACGACATGGTCAAGGCAATTCTGTTCTCTAGTGGGGAGGCAGTGGCCCGGAAGGAGGCCGTGCACCGATAGCATATTCAGGTAATTTAGTCTATTTGATCTTTGCTGTGTTAATTCTGTAGATTTATCGATTAAATTAATATTAATGTCACCCATGACAATAATATTTTTGTGTGTACTACAAGCTTCAAGATGGCTGTCCAACGAGTTAATGAAATTGTCAGCACAAGTATTTGACGGGGAACGGTATATACCTATAATAGTAAAATTAGACACGCTAATTTGGAGAGCAGACGCATGTGATAGGGTCAATTCCGTAACAAGAGCCATATGTTTGTTGCTTACATAGGCAACCACGCCATCATTTTGATTTAGTTGAATTCTGGTAAAATAAGAGGTGTAGTTATTAAGTAGTGGTATTTGTTTATTTTTATTTAATCTACACTCAGTAAGAATAAGAACATCCACGTCGAACTTCATGAGAGCCAAATTCATCTGCAAATCGTCAAAATTACTATAAATACTCCTCATGTTTTGAGTTACCACTGTCAAGCATGTATTTTCGAGTTTTACCAACGTGCACATATCTTCGATGTTCATTAAAGCCGAGTTCGCAATTTCAATCTCGTCTAATTCATCAAGTGTATTTAAGTTACTATCCATTTTCGAATGAAAAGTCTAATAAACATAACTCCCGGGGTTTTGTTAAAGATAAAAGTCGAGGTAAATCGATATTGATCAGAATTATTACACGAAAATGCAGAAATTTTGGCTCATAGAGCATGGTTGTATGTGTGAGTGTGATAAATAAGTGAGAAATTGATGAGTGTTTGGTAGAAAGTTCGTATAAGGTGTTGTGTGTTGATAGTTGATGAGCATGCTTTACAGTAAAAATACTACTTAAACAATTAAATCTAAAAGTTTTCAAAATGTTATTTAAGAAATGAAATCTAAATGTTTTTAAAATGTTACTTAAAAAATTAAATGTATAAGTTTTTAACAAGCCATAGGAAATATACCCTAACAATAGGCAAACAAATGAAATAACTATGATTAGTCATGCACCCTGAAGTAGGCTATGCACCTGTGATTCACTCTTCACTAGAACCACCTTAGCATCCTCGTCTTTCTTCAGAAAAACTCGACCAAATGTAGTCCAGCAGAATTTATACTGCTTTGATTTAGCTAGGTCTCGGGCCAAGAAAAATAGTCGGGCGTTGCGTGGAGTGAGCTGCTCTGAGATAAATACAGGAGTGTCGCCGTTTTTAGTGATAGCAAGATGCTTAGCTTGAAGTTTTGTTTTGTTTTTTATGTTAAAAGACTTAGTGTGCTTCAACAGGTCCTGTTTTAGAATGGCGGAGTCCAGTTCCACTACGATAGGGGGGCTATTTACCCCCTCCTTCTTCCCCTGAGATCTGAAGATGTCCTTGATATCCCGCTTACTCATATCGAGATTGATATTCTTAGCCAAACTGAGTACCATATTTATCAAATCATCTCTGGTTTCCTGGTTTTTCCTAGGTACATTCTTTATTTCGACATTATTCTTGCGAGAGGATCGTTGCAGGTCCTCAATTCTATCCTCCAATACAATGATATAGTCTTTGTCTTTCTTTGCCTGTAGTTCTAACTGAGTTATCTTATTTTGGAACTCATCATTTTGTTTAGACAAAAACGCAATAGATGTTTCGATGTTTGTATTTGTAAGTTGAATCTCTTTCAGATTAGCAGTGATGTTTTTCAATTCGGATTGCTGGGTTTTTATGAAGGACTGAAATAACTCTCTCATTTCCTCCTTGAATTTGCAAAATTCCGAGGGTAGATCTTCTTCTCTCAATCTTTTGCGCTGGGCGACGTAGTTAGGAGGTGTGATATCCAAACTCATTTCACAGTCACGAATGTTTCCGTCAGAAATGGATTTGTTCATATTGATGTTAGCGTAGTTCAGAGTTACCAGGATATGATGAGTGTCAAAAATCACTTGGTAATCAGCTAAAGATGCGTCGGGGCAGGTGGGCTGGCTATGCGACCTATTTCGTTCAATGGCAGCAAAGTGGGTGGGGCCCTGGGGCGTGACCTTTGGTCATTTGGCAAATAGCGCAGGTGAAAGGTCGGTGTGCGCGTGCGCCTCCGCTGATTTGTCGAAAGCTGTCGTCAGCTACCAGGGCAGCACGTTAACTAGGAGTAAGTTTGGCTCGCCGGTATATTGATGACACGGATAGTGAGTGAATTGTACTCACGTATTTGTTTCCGTACAAACACCTCCTCTGTGCTTATGCTGTCCTATTTTATCACTTGTATTTAATTTGTAAAATTGACTTTAATTAATTTGAAAATTAAAACAATACAGTCTTCTGCACGTCTGCACCGTACGGTGGTCCGGGGGGAAGGAATACAATTAACAGTCCATTGCAAGAATGGAAGTAGAACGGGAAGAAGTCTGGGAAGACCGGGAGGAAGAACGGGTAGAATACCGGGGAGACCGCTAACAAGCATTTATTAACAGAGGCAGGAGGACGTTGCAGTACCTCTTGACGACAATAAATTTACAGTATCCATCGGTAACTCATGGTAAAAATTTTATTGAGTAAAAAAAATAGACATGCGACTACTTTTCGACGATAAAATTACTATCTTTTTAAAAGTCTGTATAAAGTGAACGTTTTGGTCCAATATTAGGCAGACAGAACCTTTTTATTGACTGTAAGAAAAAATCGACACGTGGAACACGAATGTCGCTTTTATTTATTCTCATTCTCACTGGGTTCAGTTCAATAAGGGTAGGTGTACCGAGTAAGCTAGTAACCGTTAATAAAATGTCTGTGAAAGTCAAGGCCAATCGGCCGATGACATGTCGCCTCGAGGAGGTCTTTGTGGAGAAGGAAAAAAAATATTTGCCAAAGGTAATATACGCCTAGCGGTAAGTGTTCCATTTGTTTACTAACCGGTCAAGATATAGATGTAATGATATTTCTAAAATTTACATTATTTTTGCTAATAAGATTATTAAACATGAATACTACGTAAATGTTCAGATCATCTGAGGCTTTTCCTCAGAGCTTCTTCTTAATTAGGGATTAGCAAAACCTTAACCATTGATAATAGTAGGTATACCTGCAAACTCAGGAGTTTATTGACTGTTTCGCTAGAATGAAAAGAAGCTGTCACGTATAAACAAATTGAACCTTCGTCCACGCGGGACATGTAAGAAGCTGAATTTGCGGGCCATTGACCGCGAACGGTGGACACTGAGCCCCGAGATAACGTCCTGAAATATAGCCTTCTTTCATATTTTCTTCGATTATTACCGGGCCTGATTTATTACGAAAGATCCCCAAATATTTTGCATAATCGTATCCCATTTCGTATTATTTATTAACGTAGACGTAGAAGTAGGCGAATTTTAATGCCTATCTTCGCCGATTTAGTATGAAGTTGCAAACAACTGCAAACAACTTCAGCTTCTACGAAATGGGATACGATTATGCAAAATATTTGGGGATCTTTAGTCGCAAACAACTTCATACTAAATCGGCGAAGATAGGCATTACATTTCGATGCACGACTCGATTGATTTGATTGATTCGGTTCGATGTACGACGAGTAGAGGCTCCAAGTACCCATAGCCTGTACAAGTACAGTATCTATCATACACATGACGATATCATGGATGATTTGGTTGCCATCAGATATTGCGAAAAATATAAGACAGAACCATTTTCTTGAACTGTTTTCAGGGGATTTTAATTTCACCGTCTGTTACATTTAGGTATTAGGGAAATTATAGAATGTGCCGAATAGACAAAATATTTTCTTTTGACGTCGCATAAACATAGCCATAGATCTAAACTACATTTAGAAAATGAATCGTTTGCATTCCCTTCCTATTTTTACCTAGATATGCTTTCATTTTTACAATATTCTTCGTAATAGGTCTTATATCTGTATATTACCAGCCCAGCATTCCAAAAGCGACTCTTATGAGTTCATTGATCTTGAACTAGACGAACAAAATGCCAAGTTCACACCCCCTGCTTATTATTTTGGTACATAATACACATGGTTGTTAGCTAACTATACGGGATTGATGATGTTATTACGATATCTACCTGTATTCACTTCTTTTGTATTTATATGTATCGCTCTAAGAATACCTCGAGCAACATTATTATCGTCAGTTATCCTCTTTATGTCACATAAAGCTGGCTCATTACGTAACGTTTCTACAAACGGTACATATTCGTTTATTAGGTTTATTTTAGCAGATTGGTCCTCTCAATAACATCGACACCCCGCTGGTCGCGTCGCTCCAAACAAGCCTGTAATGTGCCCTCACAAACAAGCGACGTGCTGGCTATTTGTGGCCCTATTTTAGGTGTACTGACCTATAATTTAACAAATGACTGTACGCAATACTAATGCGGAGACTTGGACCGCTGGTTGTCATGGATATGTTCTCGAATGATCGCGCGAATTTGTGACACAGCAGGAATATTGTAAGAAAAAACGGAAATAAGTACCTATTTCATTTTGGTTCAATACCAACTTTTAATCTTAATTTTCATAAAAATTAACTCTGTGGGAAACCTCAGTACCCAGTTGTTATTGAAAAGGTTAGTAAATGGCGATAAATAGACTTCATCATAAGGTTGTACCAATTTATGAGTACCTCGTTAAACTGTTTATTTGAAAAAATGCTGTAATAATGCTAACTACCAAATCTTAGATTGCAAAAGTAAATTTTATATGGTGTTATTCAGGAATTCAAGTACTTACATTAAGAGAAAATAGCACCTAAATAAACTCCCTCAGAACAACTCTACAAATCGATAGGACGTCCGATACGACATTGGCTGTAATGAAAGACGTTCTCGAGCAAATAATAATAAAGAAAAGTGTATTCCACCACGAGATTAAACTTGCTACCAAAGAGCCATCACCATCTACTTATCACAAGATTTCTGGCAGCTTCACAGCATTTAGATTGACGGTAGGTGGTAATGAAAACGTAATCATCGTCTGCCTACCTTTGTCGAATTCTTCTCCTTCCGTGTCAGACGTCACGGCATCATTAACTCCGTTCTCTTCCATATGATTCTTCACACAATCCATCCATCTTTTCTTCGGCCTCCCTCTCCCTCTCCTTAGATCAACATTTTAATATCCATCTCTTTTTATTAACAAGCAGATTGCGTTTCATTCCACCTATTCACATGCTCATACCAAGATTGACGATTTTCTTTAAATTTTTCTGTAACAGGCGCCACTTTCAAACTTCCTCTAATATTTTACTGTATCCATTCTTGTCACTCCACACATATATTTCAACATTAATCGTTTTTCATAAAAAATCACAGCCCAGCATTTTGATCCTTATACAGACAGATCTAATCACGGACTTGTATATTTTCTGAGATTATCATTTAGTTCCGGTCGTCCGCGTCGTAAATATTGCAGACAGCCCAAAGAGCTCTCCGTCTTTACAAGCCAAAATTCTTTTAAGATTTAAGAAGTTGTTTTATTATAGGTACAAATTCCTGCCACCTCCCAGCATTCATCATCATCATTTCAGCCGAAAGACGTCCACTGCTGGACATAGGCCTCCCCCAAGTGTCGCCACATTGACCGGTTCCTTGCGACTCGCATCCAACGGACTCCCGCAACCTTCACTAGGTCATCGGTCCACCTAGTGGGAGGTCTCCAACGCATCGCCTTCCGGTTCGCGGTCGCCAGTCCAGCTTTTCGGCCCCATCGGCCATCCGTTCTGCGAGCAATGTGACCTGCCCACTGCCACTTAAGTTTGGCAATTCTTCGGGCTACGTCGGTAACCTTAGTTCTCTTGCAGATGTCTTCATTTCTGATTCGTTCACGCAAGGAAACTCTCGAGCATAGCCCTCTCCATTGCCCTTTGGGTGACTTTGAGCCTTTTGATAAGGCCCATTGTGAGCGACCACGTCTCGGTCCCGTATGTAATCACTGGCAACACACACACTGGTCATAGACTTTCGTCTTGAGACACTGCGGTAAGTTGGACGAGAAGATACCGCGCAGCTTCCCGAACGCTGCCCAGCCGAGTCGAATTCGACGATTGACCTCTTTCTCGAAGTGAGACCTACCTAACTGGACCGTTTGTCCTAGGTATACATAATCGTCTACAATTTCGAGTGTCGAGTCTCCGATCTTGATAGGAATGAGTGTGACATGGGCATTCAACATGACCTTCGTCTTGTCCATGTTCATTTTTAGACCCACTCTTTCGGAAGCTCTACTGAGGTCATCGATCATTGTACTGAGGTCCTCCAGCCATGACCACCATATCGTCGGCAAACCGAAGGTGAGTGATGTACTCGCCATTGACGTTGATGCCTAGCCCTCTCCAGTCCAGAACCTCGGTGAACAGTTTCGGAGATATGACGTCTCCCTGTCTTACAACTCGCTGCAGAAGGATAGGTTCTGAGGCTTGGTCCTGAAGTCGGACTGACATGGTGGCGTTTTTATACAAACACTTCAACACCTCGATGTACCGGTAGTCAATTTGGCACCGTTGGAGAGACTGCAGTACAGCCCAGGTCTCGATCGAATCAAAGGCTTTTTCGTAGTCCACAAACGCTAAACAGAGAGGCAAGTTGTACTCTTTGGTCTTCTGTATAACCTGCCGAAGCGTATGTATGCGGTCCATGGTGCTAAAGCCTTTTCGGAAACCGGCTTGTTCGGGTGGCTGGAAATTGTCAAACCTGCGTGCGAGACGATTCGTGATGACTCTTGAAAACAACTTGTAGACATGGCTTAGAAGTGAGATGGGCCTGTAATTCTTCAACCGGGCATTGTCACCCTTCTTGAAGAACAGCACCACCACACCCCTGCACCATGCCTGTGGCGCTTTCTCCTCGAGTATGACGGAATTAAACAGCTTCTGAAGGGCCTTAAGTACCGGTTTTCCACCCGCCTTCAGGAGTTCGGCCGTAATTCCGTCATCACCCGGTGCTTTGTTGTTTTTTATGTCTTCGGTTTAGTGTCGGGTTAGTCTAGCTCTTGGGTAATTTGCTAGGTCGACAATGGGTTTGCTGGTTGACGTGTACAACTGTCCATAGAAGCTCTCGATCTCCCTCAGTAGCTCCGGTTTGGCGGATAAGATCCTGCCATCGTCGGTCTTCAGTTTCGTGAGCTGGCTCTGCCCAATAGCCAGATCTCTTGGAAATACCTTAGAGCCTTTGTTCCGCTCGATCGCGTCTTTAATGCGCTCGGTATTAAAGCGGCGGAGGTCGCTCTTCAAGGATTTAGAGATCTGCCTATTGAGCTGCCGGTATTTCATGTACGTTTGCCTGGCTCGGCCCCCCAGAATCTGCCTTTTAGGTGTTCACCAATGCAATGTACTCGCCTCTAGGAGTATATGTACCGGTTTCTTTTTCAATGTACCTCTGTACTTTTGAAGAAATTTGCAAAATAAGGGGGCCGTGCTGAAAACGTTTGGCTGGCACGGCCCTCTTTTTTTGCGTGTAACTTGAAAAACATAAAGCGCATTAAAAAGTTTCTTAATCTCAAGAAATGTACTCTGTTGACGCGTTATATGTACCGCAACGGATATTCTGAATTCGTAATAACAAAAAATATATAGTTGTAGATAGGGGGCCGTGCTGAAAAATAAATAAATGAGGAAATCTCTGAAGAAGACAAATTACCATAGCCAAAAACTATTAAAACATAGTTGATGGGTGGCAAGTAACATATGTACCGCATTGGTTTCTCATAAAACTTGGTAAATTTGATAAATAAAGCAATGTTAGTTTATTCAGCACGGCCCTCTTCATACGCCTATATCTTTTAAAATATGACATGTTTGCTTACAAAATTCGACTACCTGATTCATCTAAAGAAGTTGATTCGTTCCAAATAAATTGCGATACTGCTGTATTAGTACTGCAGAAGATAAATTGGATCAAAAATATCATACATTACAACGAAAGGGGTGACCATGACTCTACGTGAAAAAAAAAGGATTAAAGAACTGCTGCTTTATTGAGTAAATCTATACTTAATATTTCAAAGAGTAAGACTATAAAGCTTGAAAGGTTGAATAAAACATAGAAAGAGAAGTAAGAAGAAAAGTACATCATCATCTGCCTAGCCTTTTCCCAACGATGTTGGGGTCGGCTTCCAGTCTAACCGGATGCAGCTGAATACCAAGTATTTTACATGGAGCGACTGCTTATCTGACCTCCACAACCCAGTTAATACTGGGTAATACGATACCACTTGGTAAGACTGGTTGTCACACTTTTTGGACGTTTACCTATAACGACTGCCAAAGATGGACAAATGACAGCCGGGACCAACAGCTTAACGTGCTTTTCCGAGGCACGGAAGAAACTCTGTATGTAAGGGTGGTCACCCATCCACAGACTAACCTAGGCAAGCACGGCTTAACCTAAAGATCACCCCGAGCGGCTGTTATTATTTAGCCATGAGCTCCTCAAGAAAAGTACATATTTTTACAATAAAAAAGCATTTATTCAGACGAACTATCAGAACTGTAACTAGTATTGTCATCTTCAACAATGCCGGGCACTCACAGATGTTATTAATTCATTTTCAATTACACCCATAACCAGATCTCGTTCAAAATCCTTTTAAAATTGTTTCCTCCACAACCTTTCTGCGGTCTTCTTTATTGACGTCTGCACACGTCGTTTGTAACAGAGTCAGCATTATAGCAGTACTGAAGGGTGGTACATATGTCGCAGCCAAGTCGTAGAACACGCCGTATTACATAATAGCGCGCCGGAATGTAAAACGTCGCCGGTAATATAACGGCGACGTTGCGTAACCGTGTGTGTTGCATGCGGCGTCGTCACGTTCAGCCGTATTACATTTCGGCTGAAATACGCTGAAGTACGCCGCATTGAATGAGCACTAAGCGTTCGTCAAGGCGGCGTAAACGTGCCGCCCAAATACAAACGGGCGCATCGTCGATACTAGCCGCTTTGAAAGCGAGCGAAGCGAGCTCGGTACTTAGGGCACCCGGCTTTAGGTTATGTTAGGTTACTTTAAACCCTGCAGACAGAAATAGGAGCGCTGCGTAGCGGGGTTACGTCTACTACACCTTATTTTCGTAATTTTCAGTACTTTATTCGGTCGTTTTACAATACGGCTAAACGTTGGATGCCGCTTTGTCGAACGTAACGCCACTAGAATCGGGCTGAACGTGAAGACGCAGCATTACATAACGGCAACGTTTTACAATGCGGCGCGCCATTATGTAATATGGCGTGTTATACGAATTGACTACGACACATACATAATTACTGCATTCGAATGATGACGCGTGATGAGCGGTCAAACAAACAAACAAAAATTTTAATAATAAAAATGGTTTTAATACGAGTATGTTCAGTTACTTATTTTAAGACACCCTGGTCGATTTTTTTTTTAAATCTTCAATGTACAGATTATTTGGTCTCAACGATTTTAGTATATGTATAGATGAACGAACGGTTAATACGTAAGTAAGAGAAAACGACCGCTAGTAGTAGATTTGGTGTTATATTAGTCTCAAGTCTTACAGCAAACTGTTTCTAGGGGTTACGAGCGTGGAATGGCCAAACGTATGGAATGAATTGAAAATAAAATATGGTGGTGAGCTTTATTGCTTTCAAACCCCAGTCGCTGTCTTTGTGGATGGGAAGTTTGTGCGGTATAATATTTGTACCTAATATTTGGAATCATGGTCACCCCATTCGTTGTAATGTATGATATTTTTGATCCAATTTATCTTCTATAGTACTAATACAGCAGTATCGCAATTTATTTGGAACGAATGAACTTCTTTAGATGAATCATGTAGTCGAATTTTGTAAGCAAACATGTCATATTTTAAAAGATATAGGCGTATAAAGAGGGCCGTGCTGAATAAACTAACATTGCTTTATTTATCAAATTTACCAAGTTTTATGAGAAACCAATGCGGTACATATGTTACTTGCCACCCATCAACTATGTTTTAATAGTTTTTGGCTAAGATAATTTGTCTTCTTTAGAGATTTCCTCATTTATTTATTTTTCAGCACGGCCCCCTATCTACAACTATATATTTTTTGTTATTACGAATTCAGAATATCCGTTGCGGTACATATAACGCGTCAACAGAGTACATTTCTTGAGATTAAGAAACTTTTTAATGCGCTTTATGTTTTTCAAGTTACACGCAAAAAAAGAGGGCCGTGCCAGCCAAACGTTTTCAGCACGGCCCCCTTATTTTGCAAATTTCTTCAAAAGTACAGAGGTACATTGAAAAAGAAACCGGTACATATACTCCTAGAGGCGAGTACATTGCATTGGTGAACACCTAAAAGGCAGATTCTGGGGGGCCGAGCCAGGCAAACGTACATGGTATTTCGACGCCTCGTCTGAAGACTGCAGGATCGACGGATACGACGTGTCTTGAAGAACTTAGACCCGGTCGTATCGACAGTTTCCACGAACCCATCATTGTATTCGTCCACTGAGCTCCCTAGGCACTCGAAACGATTCTAGAGTTCGAGCTGAAAGCTCTCGGGGTTTTGGATTTGGATCTGTGCTGGACGGAGCGTAGACTTCATCAGTCGAGACTTTTCTAGCTTGATATTGATGTTCAATGTGCCTCTTACCATGCGGTGATCGCTCCCGGTTTTCACCGAATTGATCACAGAGACATCATTGAAAATTTGCTTCTTGGTTGACATGATGAAGTCAATCTCGTTTTTTGTTGCACCATCTGGGCTCTGCCAGATCCACTTTCTATGCTCACGCTTTTAAGAAGGAGTTCATCATATAGAGGCCCTCCTTCTCCATAAAACTAGCCATTTGGTGGACCCGGTGGTTCCGACGTCACAAAACGACGTCGTAAATTGCTCATCCCAGTCTCGTTTGCCCAGTTTCGCGTTGAAGTTCCCCATGACAACGGTGAAGTGAGTTTTGAAACCATGCATGGCTTTAGAGCACCGGTCGGCAACCCGCGGCCCGCGAACATCTTACTTGCAGCCCGTGAATGTTTTGTAAATAAGTTATAAATATCAAAATAATCGCATTAACGAACCGCGATTGACTGTATAGTGTGGTGACACTACTCCATATTTTTTTAGAAATTTCGGGAGGGAATAACTCCACTGTTTGAAACTGTACATCCAAAGTTACATATGATATAGTTTTTTCTCATTATTAATTTTGTCTGTGCGGAAACAGAATAGAAAAATAAAAATCCATTAAAAAGTTAGGAGCTACCAAAGATTCGTTTTTATTTCCAATTATAACGCAACTTAGTAATAAAAGAAGTGTCAAAATTCCAAAACGAAGTCTGTACCGACAAAGCACAATTATCGAAGAATTCAATAAATTTTATTTTTAATTGGTTTATGCAAATTCAAATTCATTTATTTCGTGAACACAGGGTACACACAAAAGGTGTTATAATAAATAAGGTCCAGAACAGTAAAGTTCCGTGGTAATACCCCCCGTATTACCCAATTATAACTGGGTTGTGGAGTCAGATAGGCAGTCGCTCCATATGAAATACAGGTATTCAGCTGCATCCGGTTAGACGGGAAGCCGACCCCAACATAGTTGGGAAAAAGCTGACGATGATTGTAGTTGTCGCACTCCAGAGCAAAAGCCTGATTGCATGGAAACTTGGAACGAGATGATCACATCAGCACATCTGTTCATAGCGCGTCGTTTTGAGACCATTACGTAAGTCCTGCCATGCCTGCTTCCTCACAATAGTCACAATGTTTGCCTTCGTCGCAAAGTGTGGTGGCAAACTCATTAATTGTCTGGTATTGCTGATCTACAATTAGCTATAGAATGCTGTAAGAAAGTATTATCGTCAAAATACTCGCCAAAAAATATATAGACCTTGAGATGCATGAAACTTAATTAAAAAAAGTCTTAAACAAAACCAAAACCAAGAAACTAAAAACATTTAATCGCTTACATTTACAAAATTATGCTAGTTGAATACATTTTTAGGTAAATATTGAATCGCCATTGTCATATTAATTCAAATTGATTTAAGTACATTACACCGTGCCTCTGGGTTCAAAGAAGTAACATTGATGGTACGCGCTACCCAACACGCCTGTAAAATGAGGTTCGTAGTTATATATCACGTACTGGTTTTCTTCCGCCTGACTTGCAAAAGCATGTAGGTTTTTCCTGCACTCCTTCACGAAGAAATCCATGAAGTACCGGTTCGACTTGACCGCATCTAGCGAATGTACGTAGTTCTTAGACTTCTTCCATTCGAAAGAGCTCTTCTCAGGGTGAAATTGGACGCCGAAGAACGGATACCTGCGAATACATTAGTGTTTTGTTGGTTTATAAAGTATCAAAAGATTTCATATTCTTCTCTATCGCGTGATTCGTGCCTAACCTAGTGTCAGCGCTTTTATGTCGCCCATGGGCCTCTGACAGGCTTAACATGGCGTCCAGAAATATCTCTCAGACTCACGTTGTTTTCTTTAACCGAAGCAAGTGATCATTTCATACAATGCGCACATGAATCCGGAAAATCAGAGGTCTTGGGTTCGAACTCGTGACCTATGACTTGGCAGTCCAATTGTCACACAACTAGGCAATCACTGCTGTATCAAAAGACAATTTTATATTGTATTTCTTACACGAGAGAGATTTCTTTCCGTTGCTAGTCATAGATCTACCCCAAGAAACGTCACAACGTTATGCCTAAGTTCCCGCACCCAGAGAAAAAGTAAGTTCTCCTCTTGTTTAGATCTTCTTCGTGGCTTTCTTAGAAATTGTTTATACCTGGTATGTTCGACAGTAGCAATGAACTTCACTCCGTTGTCGTCATTCGAATACGAAGTCACTCGCCAGTCGCGCGTTAAATTGTGAGATATCAGGTTCTATAAAAGGAGAAAACAGTATCTTAATATCACATCGAGTTTTAAAAAGGGGATCACAAATATAAGGGCTTTCACACGAGTGCTACGGACTTTTTATAAGGAGCCGTATTTCATCAACACTCTAATACAGCCCAACTTTTTCTGAAATTTGATCGGCCATGTTGTATACCTACGACCAGGTACTTATCTAAGAATCATGTACTATCTAATAACAGTAAACAATGAGACACTTAACTATAATTTAAACTGACTTACTAATTGACGACTTCCGGTTAGATAAATGAAAGTGTAAACTTGGTTCAAAGATGATAACGAGAGCATGTTTATCACAGTTTGTCCGTGAAGAGTAATTCAACAACATACAGCAATTACTTTTCTTTCGTGATAAAATATTATCAAGCGAAAAAAAACAGCTGTTACTTACAATATGTTCGCAACTTCGCATAACTCTTCAAAATGTATGGAACAACTGAATTTTTTTTCGCGATTCAGGGTTTGGTCCCATAGTTAAAGTTGTTCATAATGATCAGTACAATGACCTGATATAGGACGAATAGATAGATATAAGCAAGTCATGCTGCCTTTAGATTTCCGCCATGTTGACTTTCAGCCAAAGAAACATATTTCAGTGCAGGCAGTAGCTGTTAATATGCACTAGAGACTACTTAAAGTCTCTAGTGCATATTAACAGCTACTGCCTGCACTATACTAAATCGTCGTTGCAGAGCGGAATGTGTGGCTCGTCCCCTCACACACGTGTTACGAGACTCTTTAAAAAAACTACAGGAGCTACATTAACCGCCGCATTCTGTCTGTTCCTGGTTCCTGGTCCGTTCCTGGTCACCGCGCCACCCTCTCCCAAAACAATCAGTTGCATGTAGATTGTCCGGTAATGGAACTTCAACTACGAACCCAAAGTAATGCATACCTCATCTACGATGCAGAACTGGTGAGCATTGACGGTGACATTTTCATTTTCCAACACGTCTATAACATCTTCCGGTGCCTCCTTGAACATCTTGCTGGATTTGTAATCTGGAGAGAATTAAAAAATCTTTAAAAACACAAATAGACATTATAACGACAGTATCAAAAAATACAAATATATTTAGTCAGTCAGTTAGAGTATTGGAAAGTAATGGACACATATTTTTTGTTTTTAAACATCAATGAATATTGACAAACATAGAACGCATCAAAACTCGGGAGCGGGGCCAGCCCGGCTAGCATGGGCAGGGGATAAAATTTTATCCACCGGTTATTTCCACTGACAAGGGACAAAATTCAAACAAAAGTGGAAATAACCGGTGGATAAAATTTTTATCCCCTGCCCATGCTAGCCGGGCTGGGGGCTCATGGACGTCAGTACGCTCTAAAAAATACTAGAATAGATAGAATTTTAAAAGCGTTGTGTCTTTATCAATTTTGATTTACGTAACAAATAAAAAAATACGAGTCATACATTTTTTGATAATCTAACTGACGGACTAACTCGATTTTTTGTCGTCTACCCTATTCGAGGAAAAAAAATGTAATGTTCCTTATCTCACCTTCCGTAAAATCCAGAGGAATATTAGAGTACGAATAGCAGCGGATTCTGTTCTCTGGGTACCCTCGACCTGAAGCCAAGATGATGAGCAGCTCGAAGCCAAGACAGGTGCCGAATATAGGGAAGTAGTCGCCCGCGTCGTTCATTTCTTGGGCTATCTCGTATATGTGCTGACCGGCATCGGCGTAACCGTTGGACTGGTTGAAGTAGGTAGCTCCACCCGGAATCAGCACTCTGAAATTGACAACAGTAAGAAGTATTGAAACTCGGAGAGTTATAAGTAACTCGGAAAGTAAGCTACGCAGAATTCTGACCGTTTTTCTAAGTTTTGCAATGCTAAAACACTAAATTATTATCAATACCCATCACCATCACGCTTATGAAGTTTTGCCAACTAATTAAAAGTGACGTTGTTAATATCACCATGCTTTAATTATTGCTAAGAGAAGGCAAATTGACAGTAGTACATTTTGATACAAGTGGAGAAAGTTTGTAATTGTCTTCGAGGCGGAATTAACACACGAGCCGTTGGCGAGGGTGTTTTTGAGCCGATAACTGCAATAACAAATGTGTCTCAAACGACGTTTTTCAATACACTTTTGAAGAAATAAAATAAAAGAATGATAATTTTTTTGTCATGAATTATTACGAAACTATAATTTCAATTTTTTTTTTTACCGCGCTTAGCTTTCGCCAGGTTGAAGGAGAAGCAAAGGTATGATGCCGCTTAACAGCCTAATATAATAAATAGTATTTTTTTTAATTTAGAACACAAATAAATATTAATCTATATATTATATTAAAAAAATCAATTGCTGTTCGTTAGTCTCGCTAAAAGTTGAGAACGGCTGGACCGATTTGGCTCATTTTGGTTTAGAATTACTTGTGGAAGTCCAGGGAAGGTTTAAAAGGTGAGAAATAGGTAGGTAGGTAGTAGGTAGGTAGTAGCACTTTATATCTTTGAAAGTATTTTATATGTCCGCAAAAATCGAGGGCTTTTCAAAATTAGAAGCGACTTCCATAATAAAAATACACGCAGTAAACATGAAGTTGTACTACCTAAATTCAGATTAACAAAAACTAGCAAGTCTTTTATTATAAATATTAAACGCTTTTATAACAAGTTGAAAAACTATATTAAACATGTCCTTACCAAAAAAGCACATTACAAAATCAAGGACTACGTTGAAGACAAAGAAGTTTGGCTATAATTCCTTGGCGGCTTCCTTGGTAGCTCATAAACGGCACAGATTTGTAGATGTCTCTAACTATTCTCAATCTCAGTATTCTTTTTGTTTTGATTCTTATTTTTACAATAGTTTTCAAATCATTTTTTGTCATCTTTTGCTCAGAATAGTTACAGCACTGATGACAATATTTGTGTCACTTGTTTAAATTTAGTTTTTAATTAAATTTTCTTTTTTTATTTACTTACCTTTGTATAGAATAGAATAGAATGGAATAGAATAATCTTTATTATGTACACCATAAAAATATAAATACAAAAATTTTAAACATTTTACAAAGGGTGACACAATGGGCGGTCTTATCGCTAAAAGCGATCTTTTAAAGATGATGAGATGTTATTTTTTACCTATTATTTGTGAATGAGTGAACATTGTAGGCTTTGTAGATTCCCAGATGCTGTTTAACTTTTGTTAAATATTTATCTTGTTTTACATTTTTTGAATAGTAAGCAACGACCTATTGTCGGGCCTACGCTGTCCTCCCATACTTACTAATGCAGTAACATAATATTATTGTAACACTAAATGATTTGAAAAGAGTAACTATTGAGTTTCTTGTCGGTTCTTCTCCATGGAGTCGACCAACGCGAATCGTGCACCTTTTCGACGTTTTATAAGTGCCCATCTAGGCCTATGTGAAATAAAATAATTTTTGATTTAGGTAGTAGTGGGTAGGTAGTAGAGATTTGCAGGTAGGAAAAAGCGCATTGCAACGCATGCGGTACAGCTATAGTTTGTTTATAAAAGTAAATGTTTATAATCAGCCTCTTAGGACATGGGATTCAAGGAAATGAGCAGTAATTCAGCATACGGATCTAATGGTTCTGGTGGATATCTGATCTCTTCGAATGTTGAACCTCCTGCCCGTTTCCCCACAATCTTTTTAATTACCGACGAAAAATTTCTATATAGGCGATTCCGAATGATGTACCAAATAAGTGGTGGCCGTTTGTGTGGTACGGTGTCACTTCCACTTTGTACATTTCAATACCTACTGGACCCAAATGCATGGGAGGCACAGCTGATTGTTTTCGCGATTACGGTGTTGGCTTATGCAGAATGTTGTTTAATTTGACGGTCTATCATCATCATCTATGAATGTTCCCAGTGCTGGGACACGGCCTCGTCTCAATGAGAGGGAATGGGCTATAATCCACCACGCGGGCTCAATGCAGATTGGTAGATGTCCCATGTCTTCGAATTTTTGGTTCTAGGATATGCCGATCTCACGATGTTTTCTTTCACCGTTCTGAGAGCAGCGGTTATGAAATAAATTGCACAAAGTAATGCGCCTGTCTGGGTTCGAACCCACGACTTACTGAACGAAAGTCGGGGCCGCCGTCGCTGGGCCACCGCCGCTTTCAGAGGTCTATATCACATCGTTAAATAGGGAGAGGAAGACCAAAGCAAAGAGCTGATGGTTTGTGAGAAGAATTACAGGGAAGAATAGAAGAAAAATGAGGTCATAGGGGGCTGCCGATAGAAGCCCCCAAAGACCTCCACCAAGTTATCCAAAATAAACTTTATTTTAATAGTATAAGGTCGATTTTGACTAACCATTCTATGAATGCGTACGGTGACGATGACGCGAGTTCCATGATTTTTGTTCACCCAAAAGTGCTCAACGCGGCAAAGAAGTTTTCACTACAAAAACGTGTTGCGCTGACCCCAAATGACATGGGTCAAGGAGATGATGAAATATGACAACATCTTTCTGATACAATGTGTGTAATATGTATGTGTCACCGTAAAATTATCAAAAACGTTATATGGTAATATCTCTAGCGATATTGTAAAGTCTCGAATTATTGTCAAATGAACATACTGCTTACAATAAAACGCATTATTTTTCGTGAAATGCATGCGATGAGTGTGGAGAGAAGGAGGGGTCCCCCTTGCCCAGTGGTACCACTCTTGAAAAGATACTGTACCATTCCTGAGAAATATCGATTAATATAACCTAACCTTAAAACACTTCATATTCCCCTAAAAAGCGTAGTCGACGGAGCCCCGCTTCGCGGGGCCCCTTTTTCCGAGTGCAGGGTTTAAAGGAACCTAACTAACCTAACGGGGGGTGCCCCAAGTCCCGTTTATGGGGGCAAGAGATACTTCCGTATGTTCAGTTGACAATAATTCGAGACTTTACAATATCGCTAGAGAGATACACGTTATATTGTAATATAACGAATTTGACAATTTTACGGTGACATCAATTGAACCATCATTGAACCATTTATTTCTCTTTGACAACTCCGCCATATTGTTTTCCCTGAGAACACACAAACGTGTGTTACAAATAACTATAATTTTATTTAATTTAAAAACTATTTCAAACAAACAGAACTTCAAAAGTTCATACACCACAGATAATTAATTGATGGTTATAAAGAATTGTCATCTCAGGTATAATGCAACCATTTTAAGATTTTTCGAATTTGCACGGTTTTTTACGTGTTAAGTTACCCACCCTATTTGACTGTATTATAGTCATTGATCGGTCTTTCATTCCTAAATCTGGTTTAGCTGGGTTTAGCCAACCGAACTAGAACAAGTTGTGGTGAACACCAAAATTCCCGCATCATGTTTTAACAACGTTCTGTTTACGTTTAGCGGGCCGATGACGAAACAGTCGGTTATTTTACTGTTGGTGAACATGGCCCTAGGTACCTATAGGCATTCCTGCACACGTGTTGGAAAACTGACAAAAAACGCACCCGTGTGAAATACATTGCATGTTGAACCTAATCGTAGTGCGATAAGAACCAGTTTTCGAGGAAGTGTATTGAAAAAAATATTGTCTTATGTAATAAGAAGAGCCTATCAACATTAATCACGCCTAAATACAGAACGTAGACTTGTACTGAGTAATTCAGCATTCTATGGATGTCGGTCATTTATCGATGGGAATCCCACCGGATGCAATTTATATAATTTGACAAACACGTAGGTACATACCCGTTCAATTTCCGCAAAAGTTTCTCATAGTAGCTGCGGTCTTTTCCTATTCTGAAACATTATTTTAATATAAGTATATTGTAAACAAAAGAATAAAAATATAAAACTTTTTGATTTGGAACCGGTAATTATCTCCCTAATCACTTACAGGATAGGCACAACGCGAGCTCCAGATGACTCGACATCTTTGACGTAGGAGGCTGCGATGTAGCTGGTGTAGTTCTCCTCAGGGTACTTGGTGTGGAGGTACATGGACTGCTCCTGCGACAGCACGCCGATGATCGGGCGGTCGTTGACCACGGGTTGCTCATCCGACCTCACGACCACCGCACCTTCGCAGCGCAACAAATACACGACCGTCAACAGCAGAGCTCCCTTCATCATCAGCATCACGCACCAACTGTCTACTGCACTCACCCACCTAAAATTTATGCGAATTCACAGGTATCTCTTATCAACTAATAATTAACCGCGATTATTGAGTCACTGCCAAAAACTCAGATTAGGATTACTTATCAAACAAATCTTTTTAAAATTGCCGCCATAACGACTTATTTTTAACACGGCTCTGATTTTACATTATATACAGAAAAATATGTTGTTCAGTTCAGTATATAAACAACCACTAACCTCAACAAAATCATATTAACACCATCGTTAACTAAGCAAACTACGATGTTTTGTACCACATCTATACGGCGCACGCGCATTGGTTTTACAAAGCGGTCTAAAAATAATATGTTCTCCTACAGTGTGTCAAACTTTGTTGTTTGCATTACACATAATGGATGAAAGACAAAGATAATAAGGGTGACATTCCTCCCACACGAAATATTAACAAATTAAGTTCATTTTAAAATGATAAAAAATTGCAAAGAGTCCGGGACCAAATAAGTATGATAAAATATAATAAACATTATGCTGATAGAAAACGATTATCACAATCAGATAATTAGTAAAGTGGCAGTTTAGTGATTCTTATCCTAAGTATCTACATGTAAACCCGGCCCTTATCGTTACCTAACTCTATCCAAAAAAAACGAAAATCAAAAATTATGATGCAATCAATTATTACATGGGCATTGCATTCAAGATTACCTGAGTATCCCTTTACTTTCTAGTTCAATGTTCAGTTACCAACAGCTGTTTGTATACCTAAGTATGTAAGTACAATGACCTACTCATATTCGTACTTTTCGTTTCACTACAGGAAACCGGTTATTAAAGGTGGACGCACACCTATTCGCGCCGAAGGAATCGACCGCGCCGAATGAATCGAATTTTAGAACAACTTGTATGAAATCCTCGCACACTTATCCGCGTCGAATCGGACGAATAGATGACGTCATACGTATGAGAAAAAATTCTTTCGGCGCAGTCGATTCCTTCGGCGCGGATATGTGTGCGTCCACCTTAACTGGTCCACACTAACAGTGTTGCTAATCAATAATAACACAAAACGAGATTAGACCTAGGAGTTGTTCGGTTTCAGGGAAATATTGTAGTACGACTAAGTAGAGGCACGTATCCAGGGGGGGGGGATAGTTGGGATTTAAACCCCCCCCCCCCTCCCGAAATCTGACTTTTAATAAACGGGACCATAACCACTGCGAAGTACTTAAATTATAGTAGAGTGATTGTTACCGTGTGGTGGTTTCAATATTTGACCCCCCGAACCAACAGTCTGGATACGTGCTTGACAAAGTACCGTACCTGGTTTAGCACCGCACCGGTTTACTTGGGCACCGCACAAAAAAGTTACCGGCGAAGTAGTTCCTATTACTAAGCGCACTTCGTCTGTCTGACTCTGTCCGTCTGTCTGACACAGGGCTTTACGACACGATGGATATACATGGTGTTTGCATCCTGATCAAATTCAAGGGTGTGCTACTGACCATGACACAACTGGAGGAAGAGTTGGCCAGATTTTATTATGTTCCAGAGACCCAACAGCCGTCAGGCTCAAAACTGACGGTGATGCACCCGATATCGTCCTGGCCTCGGTGTACATGCCAGGCGAGGATAAAGACTGCCCACCAAAAGAGATGGTCGACCTGTTAAGGTACTGTGAAGACGCCAACCTGGACCTGGTCATCAGCACGGACTCGAACGCCCATCACCCGCTTTGGGGTTGCAACAAAACCAACACTAGAGGTGAGGTACTATGCACATGATATCTGTTCTCCACTAACCATAACATCACAAACCGCGCAAACTTGAGGACACCGTAACAAAACTCTCGGAATTTATAATCGAAGCCTACCTACGCCAAGGGTAACTCCTGGTGGAATGCGGAACTCAGTAAGCTCAGGCAAAACATGCGCAAGCAATACAACAAAGCCAAAAAAAACAGACTACCAGAAGACTGGACTCATACAAGAAAACACAATACACCTTCAAAAAACAAGTCAGGAATGCCAGCAGGGCAGCCTGGCGGAAATTCTGCGAAGAAATTGAATCAAACAGTGAGGCCGCGCGTGTGAGAAAGATCCTATTTACCGATCAGGATCACACCCTCGGGTCGCTGAAGACCCCGGACAACACATACACCAAGTCGGACCACGAAACAAGGAAGGTCCTCTTGGAAACCCACTTCCTAAATTACAATATCTCCGAGGACAGAACGTAGGCAATTGAGCCAACGCACACACCAAATGACCAAGATTGGGCCAGAGCCCGCACCTTAGTAACCGCAAAAAGAATAAAATGGGCAATAAAGACTTTCAAACCATACAAATCCGCAGGCTTAGACGAAATTTTCCCCGCCCTGCTACAAGGGGGAGAAGACGTGCTAACGCCATGGCTGACCGTCATCTTCCAAGCCTGTATTGCACAGAAATATATACATATACCACTTGCATAGCGAGAGGTGAAAGTCATTTTCATCCCTAAATCGGGCAAACCTGATTACACACAACCCAAGGCATACATACCAATAAGCCTGAATCTTTTCTACTGAAAACTTTCGAAAGACTCTGTGATCGACACATTCGGGACGGACCTCTTCGGGAGCGGCCACAAACAACAACACGTGTATTCCACAGAAAAATCATCAGAATCTGCACTACATAGTTTGATCTCCAAGACAGAATGTGCAGTGGACCACAAATGCTCATCACTAGCTGTCTTCATTAACATAGAAGGCGTTTTGACAAAACCATCTTCCATAGCATCAACGCAGCCTTCGAGGAATACGGCTTGGACTCGACCCTGCGAAGATGGATCACAAATATGCTCAGACTCAAAGCCGTACAAGTCACGGTGAACCACACCACTAGAGCCATAGTGGCGAAGGGCTGTCCTCAAGGTGAGTCCTCTAACCACTACTATGGAACCTCGTAGTAGAGAGCCTCATCAAGCGTCTCAATAGCAGACGCTACTACACGGTGGGCTACGCGGATGACCTGACTATAATTATAAACGGCACACACGAAAACACACTATGTAACCTTATGCGCCAAGCCTTTACCCTAGAATGAATCACGATACTAAACCACAACACGATGACACTACAATGATCAAAGGTCACAGTGGATCACTTGAGAACGATGCGGCTGATGAACTTGCTAGAAGAGGATCCAACACAAAAACCTGCGGACCCGAGCCCATTGTGCCCATTCCTTTCAAGCAGCTCAGAAGCTGGTTAAAGAACCAAACTCGAATACAAGCGGAGAAATGGTGGACCTCGACACCAGGGTGTAGGCAATCGAAGGAAGCTATGCCATCCCAGGATACAAAGCTGACCAGGCGCCTTCTGCGCCTGGACAGAGATACCCTGCGAATAGTGGCGGGGACCATCACTGAACACTGCTCATTGAATATACACTTCCACACCCTAGGAATCACACTGACAGTACTAGTCCCCTGTGCAGAGCGTGCATGAAGGCGGAGAAAAGGGTAGCGCATGTGCTCATTGAGTGCACCGGGGCGTTACCAAAATTCGCGAGGAGTCTCTGGGAACACCAAGATCCCCTGCGGATGCCCTGAGAAGACCGGGAAGCTTGATCTGCTTCTGGAGGGAAGTGGGCTGGTTGGAGTAACTGCCACCATGTCCATGGCTCACGCACAATGGTCCACTTTAAGGGCTAAGTGCGGAAAGCAAAACCCCATGATAGATAGAAGGGTGTGCTACAGACTACAGACCATCAAACTGAACAACTTTCTCCACGGGACCACCATCGTAATCGTAAAAAAAATCAGTTCTCTCAAAATATATGTATATTTGGTCCATTAGGTATTGGAATATTGTATGGGGCCGTTGATTATTTTTTCGCGCTTACGATGGTTCCCATGAAGAAAGTTGTTCAGTTTGATGGTCTGTAACACATCCTTGAATTTGACCAGTATGCAAAGCAACATCTTGTATATCAAGACAAGACAAATATTATCCTCAAGTAAATAAGCTAAGGCTAAACTAGGTAGGTATAGTTTTGGAGATACCTCAGTTCGACAATCTTTGACTGTCGATAGCATGTAGCCTGTAGGCACGATTAATGCAGGTCGAGGTGGCAATGTTTTCATAAACTTCGTCCAATGGCGCTACCAACACGAAAACCAGATGATTTTGGCGCACCCTGTTTACCTACTTACGCAAACATCTGTGCTGATTAAATATGTATACCTACTTAAATAACTAATGTAATTATTCTTGTGACGTAGATATAAACATTGATCAGACTGAAATGTACTTATAGCCCTTTTTAATGCAGTTTAGAATGTGTGTCAGTATTTGTTTGTAACTTCAGCTTTCGTGCATAGATCATTTGCATCTTAAGTTAAAGAAAGCTGAAGTTACAAACAAATACTGACCACAGTTTTACTGAATTATAAATAATGGGTATTATAGAGGAGATTTGGTAAGTGGGGTACAACTACTGACAACCTGAAGCACTCACCTTTGATCAGTTTACGCAGTTTTCTTTTTACATACAAATAACGAGACATGAATTTCAAGAATATTTTTGTGAACATCTTTGTAATTTTTGAAAATATACTGTTAAATAACTCGTACATAATTTACTTATTTCAGAACCAAAGTGACTGTGTCGTTAGGTGGTAGCCTGTCTTAAAAGTCAAAATCGTCATTTTACAGTTAACGCATGCGCAGTTGCATCCTGCTTGCCGATCGAAAGAAGGTTAAATAATTATAGTTATTATAAACGGTAATTTAATAAAAAAATAACCTTTTTAGCTACCAAGTCTTATTAGATTGCTTTTGATCCAAAATATTACTTAGTACTTATCTAGGCAAGTAGTGTGCACAGTTAATTCAATAAGTTACTAAACTATTCAAAAATCTATATATTCTTACTATCTTCCGAAGATAACGTTTGTGAGATGAGAAATGGATAGTATTATCGATCATTATCTTATCTTGGCTGATATGACGACAACACGTCTTCGGCTCACCAACTGGTAAACCTTCAATACTCATTAATAGGCTCTTTAAAAGACCGACTTCTGACGCTACTGTGGGTATTCCCTGCCTATTGGGCTACGTGGTCAAAGTATTCAACATTGAAGATAAAGAGACAGAAAATGGTCTTCCGCTTAATTTAAATACTGCTACTCCTGTGACTATGTATATATGTTTTACCGCAATTATAAGTGCTGGAAATAATCGATTACTCAATCAGTGACCACTGACCACGGGGGTGTCCAACATTTCCATGACATGATTCTACTTTAATTTATAGCACCATTATTAACATAGACGCTTGAGTTTAACCTTTAGCACATCTTTATGCCTCAACCTTTGAGTACCGACGGGACATTTAAATAACATAGAGTACCAAGTCGGTACTACCGACCGGCTGTGGCTAAATTGCCTTATCGTTCGAGGACTAAAACAGCTAGACGGTTGAATTCTAGTCACAAGCCAAATGAATACAATGCGGCGACACTATTGACTATCCAACACCAAGTGTTAGCTGATGTGAATCGCGTATTACCTACGTGTGCACTGTTCGTCAGAACTGAATCAACTGGCAAATTTTAATAAAGCTCAGTAACCTTGCCTTTGGAGTTGGGATCCCAATATAGTCACCAACCTAGGTACAAACAATAGAAAAACATGTACTCATACAACAAAGAGTAATTACGTTAGTTGTTTTTATGTATCATAATAACCCACACATAATGTACTTATGCTCAGGGTATCATCAGCGAACATAGAGGACATCTCCTTTAAAATATATGCATCCTTCAATAGATGCCCTCCATGACCTGTAAGCGAGGCCAATCCACATAAACAATATTTGCAAAATGTGAATCACAGGCAAAGTCGACCGGACCGCATTTTCTTGTTATGGACAAGCAAATTATAATGCCGCCCCAGCTGTAACTTCTGGTCTATAGGAGCGAAAAGTAAAATTAACAAAATGAACTTCCTTCGCAAGTATTTTAATTATTCTGAAGCTTATACAAGGAAAGAAGATCTAATCTATCCTTTATCCGATCTATAAATTCTAGGTCGAATGTTGAAATTGCTCGCTTGTCTCGATCTCGCATAATTATTAATAGTACTTTTTGTAAAGTCTATGCTACGCCAAAATCTTAACCATCCATTGTGTGATCATCCATTGGTTCCTGCCTGAGTAATGGTAGGAGTACACACTAGTTAAAGACTTGGTAAAATACAAGCTGACGGTGTTAACTCCGAATAAGGCCACTCGCAAAAACAAGCACCACCAACCATTAAGACACGTTATAGGAGAATGGGAGCTGAATCAGAAAAATCGGGGCATTTAGATATTGTTTGGAATACCCTTTCAATGTTATGTTTTAACTTTAGTAGAGTTTAGTCGACTATTGAAAGATTGGAAACATAAACAATTTATAGAGGGGTTGTCCTTTTACTAATATTTTGTAGAAATAAATATATGGTAACACTAAAATATACCTCGTCAAAAGAAAAATGCCGCTGCCAAGAAGAAACGTAATGATAAAGGTATTTTGATAATAATTATTACTGTTACAATCATCATCTTGTGTACATATACTGAGTGAGTGTTCAATTCGGATAATATCCTTTAACGTATTCAAATGATTTAAAACAACAAATAGGTAAAGAAACACTTTGTTTTAGGTTGGTTTTCTGCGTTGACAGTGGAATTCGCGTATTTTCTTTTACAAGTCAAGTACACAATAGAAAATGTTCGAAATGGTAAGTATTCTCTCAACTAAGGACCTTTACAAACCGATTATCTATTCTGTTCGTTTTTACCGCTCGACATGAACAGCTAACACATCACGACTTTGTCTTTCCTTCCAGAACACAGCTGAACCTATGCAGGTGGACGTTCCACCTGAAGATAATGAAAACAATGAACAAGAATGTTATGTGGTAGAAAATCCTACTTTAGATCTGGAAACGTATGCTGCTTCATATACCGGTTTTGCTAAACTGTACAGACTAATGTTTGTTGCCGATCATTGCCCTTCCCTTCGATTGGAAGCTCTTAAAATGGCTATATCTTACGTCATGACAACATATAATGTAAGTCTTTACCAAACACTTCACAAAAAGCTTGCTGAAGCAGTGGCATCTGCAGGCTTGCCAGATGTTGCAGTGCAAATGGGTTCACAAGATATCCCAGTCCTAGACACTATATGGATCGAATCAAAAACCAAGAAGGCTGCTATAAAGTTGGAAAAGTTAGATACAGATCTTAAGAATTACAAAACAAATTCAATAAAAGAGAGTATCCGAAGAGGTCACGATGACCTCGGTGATCATTATCTTGATTGTGGTGACCTTACAAGTGCATTGAAGTGTTATTCAAGAGCCAGAGATTACTGTACAAGTGGCAAGCACATTATAATGATGTGCCTGAATGTTGTGAAAGTGTCTGTGTATTTGCAAAACTGGGCTCATGTTCTTAACTATGTGTCTAAAGCAGAGGGCACCCCAGATTTCAATGAAGTCCCTGGCAAAGACTCCAACCAGTCAATATTGACAAGATTAAAATGTGCCGCTGGTCTAGCTGAGTTAGCCACAAAGAAGTACAAGTCTGCTGCAAAACACTTTTTAGCAGCCAGCATTGACCACTGTGACTACCCAGAGCTTCTTAGCAGCAATAATGTTGCCGTATATGGTGGTTTGTGTGCACTTGCTACATTTGATCGTTCTGAATTACAAAAGCAAGTCATAGTTAGCAGTTCTTTTAAATTATTTTTAGAATTAGAACCGCAGTTACGTGACATAATTTTTAAATTCTATGAATCTAAGTATGCTTCCTGCTTAAGGCTATTGGATGAAATAAGAGATAATCTACTGTTAGACATGTATTTAGCTCCACATCTAAACTCACTTTACATGCAAATAAGGAACAGAGCGTTGATTCAGTACTTCAGTCCTTATTTGTCGGCTGATATGCACCTGATGGCTGCTGCATTTAATCGCACCGTAAATGCTCTGGAAGACGAATTGATGCTGTTAATTCTAGATGGCCAAATCCAGGCCCGTATTGATTCTCACAACAAAATACTATATGCTAAAGATGTTGATCAGAGGAGTACTACCTTTGAACGAAGCCTAGCCATGGGAAAGGAATACCAGCGAAGAACTTCTATGCTTATTCTACGTGCTGCAATGCTCAAAAATCAAATTCATGTCAAGGTAAGACTAAAACCATAATATTTGGCAAACCATTTGATGACAATAGTTAACATCAAACATAATAAAAATATTTGTTTGTTTTCAGAATGTTGGCAGAGACACTGGTCCTCAAAGTGGTGAAGCTCCTGGATCTAGCACCAGCCTCACTCCTCGTACTTTTGACACAGTGCCGTTGTGATGAATTTCATTTAATAATAGTCTACTAAATGTTTTGTCGTGACAATTTAAGTACTGTAATCAACCAATTTAGAACAAGCATTTTCATGAAATATGAACAATTGTTATAAATTATTTTGTTATGAATCCCATCTAAGTGGACTCTGTATTTACATTGTCACGTGAAATCAGGTCTTATTTTTAAAAGAACTCTTTTTGTGTACTGAGTATCTGCTTTTGTTTTTGTTTAATGAGACTGCAGGAGTAGGCCCGCAAAGTTTCAACAGTTTTGCCATTGCAAACTACTGATAATTATTGTTTTAAGGAAAATGTTTTATCAGCAATCACAGAAACTTGAACAGCTGGTGCAAGCATTATTTCTCAACATTGTTTATACTGAACTATTCTATGTAACCACAAAATATTATGTCTACGTAATTTTTAATTAAAAAGTAAAGGCATAAACTGTTTTACTAATTATATTGTCTTTGTGAGTACCAATCAGTATCTGAGAAAAAGGGTTGGTTAGGGGAACCGACAGAGTTAGATTGAGGGTTGAGGGATACAATAAGTTTTCGACTTCGAGGACACTGATAACTGGCCATTTATTGGGCTGAAAATCTGGTTTACCAACAAACTTAGGAAATTGAATGCTCTTTAACTTTGTCGGTCAATGTGGTATTTAAGTACACAAAATGTTTCATTTGAGAGCTACAAGCGGAAACAGTCCGGAAAAAATGTGGTCTTTCCTCGGGGTCTTCGACGTCGTAAACTCGAACGAACGAACGTTAATCCCGATTGTACCCCCAAACAACCTGTTCCTTTAATTGCGGAAAGGAAAAAGTACCTATATTACTGCTGGACTATCAGGTGCAGAACCATAAAACCGGCCAAGTGAGAGTCGGACTCGCGCACCAAAGAGTTCCGTACCATTATCTTTACAACATTAGACAAAACGTTTGTTGTACGGGATCCTAACTTTTATTTTGTTTTGTTTTGTTTCATTTGTTGTTATAGCGGCAACAAAAAACCATCTGAAAATTTCAACTGTCTAGCTATCAATGTCCGTGACTACCGCCGGACCACCAACGCCAATCGCTTCCATTTGTGGTCAATAATTTGTACTCAATTGGTACCAATTAGTACTCGAATAACAAAATTGGTACCTTAGCAGTTTTCGAGAAAATCGTCTTTGAAGGTTTTTTTTTATTACGGTTTCGAATTTCAACACTCAAAGAAAATTCGCCTCCAGACTGGGATACGTCCAATAAATGAATGAAATGTACAATTGGAAAAATAACTTTATTAACAACAAAATAATCAAGTTCAGTTTTGAGCTAGAACATTTTTTGAGACCTTCGATAGTACTAGTCATTCTAAAATCAACCTAATTTCCGCAGGCTGAAAGTTGATATTTTATTTGTTAAAAATGGAATAATACTGAAATGGAACGACAGCACTGGATAAAATCGAATGGTTAACATAATTATAGTCACAATAATATTTAAATTCCATATCACAGATCCGGGTAGCTACCTACACTAGTATTGGAATTTTAGCTATCCTTTTCACTACATGTAATAGGTTGGAGACATGTAGGACACCCGCCAGTCGCAACGCCAAATGCAGGAGGCCGGTTACCAGCACACGCCACTAGCCACTGAAAATAATATTAAACAGTGTTACATTTAAAGAGGCTCAGCATGAATTTTTTTATTGCTGGATTTGGGTTTCAGGGTTATAATTATTTGATTTACTTATTCATTATATTTATTAATTCTAGTTTTTTTCTATTCTCGAGTGAAGTGTGTTTTACTAACATACTTTTTATACACTGACACATTGTACTATTATGATTAAATTATATGTAGTCTGTAAGGTATTTATAGTAGCCTGAAAATAAAGGTTTTATTATTATTATTATAAGCTAGGCTGTTATATGAAAAAGAAAATCCAGACCATCATTATTAAAAGGTCCCTTAGCATTGTTATTATTTTTATTACAGGGTCAAAATAAACAAGTGTATAGTGAAACTTCACAGATGGGATAGGTTTTGGGGTATTAATATCTAATCATGCCTGCTAAGTTTTAATTCAATAACATTGAGCACATAAAATCTTTATTTTGTTCATAAAACGTAAATTCTACTTCGAAGAAAAGTACCTATTTACAGATAAATTAACGTTAAGAAGATGTACCTACCTGATACAGACAAGACCTATGGTAATAAACCCCACAAGAAGAGTTTTGACAGAGAGGTAGCGGCAGACCAGGCATATCAGGTAAATCAGCGCATAAACATATTCCACATACAGCCGAATTCTCTGTACATTCCTCAGTGACCATTTGATGTTGCTCCATTTGTTTCGATGTTGGTTGTGGGAATTCACTTAAATCTGGAAGTGATTTATAATCATGTATTATCCAACAGAAATGATTTGATCATGATAGTGATATTAAACGTATCATCATCATCTTCCCGCCCTTGTCACGTTCTATTTGGGGTCGGCCGTCGGCGCAACACGTTTTCCTCTGCCATTCTCCGTTGTCAGACGTCACAGCATCATTTACTCCTTACTTTTTCATATCATTCTTTACACCATCCATCTTTTCTCTTCCTTTCCCTCTCCATCCATCAACATTCATGTCCATCACTCTTTTTTCATCTCTCCTCAATACTCCTCATTACATGTCCATACTCCAAACCAAGACAAACGACTTCCTTACTTTTGTAACAGGCGCCGCTTTCAAACTTACTGTTTTATACTCATTCCTTACTTTATCCATTCTTATCACTCCACACATCCATCTTAACATTCTCATCTCCGTGACCACCATGAGCGCCGAAAAAGGAGGCATTCTACAGCTATTCTAAGTATAAAAATAATTTGTACCCTTAAATGTGATTCATTTCGTAAAAAAAAAACAGAACTGAAACATTTGTATTTACCGAGAAATCAACGATGATAACTTCGTGCGCTCGTTCAGCAGGACCACAAATTTGAAAGTTAATTCCAAGTTTCAGGCACTTGTCGCTTTCCTCACACCTACATAGAAAATTTGTACCCAGGATGATAAAATTAGTGCCCAAAATTCAAAATGCGTTCCTCAGTAGTTTACGAGATATACCATGCCATTGGTGGGGTGGCGGTAGTCACGGTGTTAAATTTTCATTTCAAGATTTCCCTATTCAAAACTCTGTGATTTCTTCCCAAATTGATACAAAAATTTGTACCCATAAAGAAGTTAGTGACCAAAAAATCAGATTCCCAAGTGTTGTATTTTAAGAGAAATTAGCTTTCATTACTTTTCCATACTAAATCTCCGCGTAAAACCCGACCAAATTAAGTTGTCATTGTCAATGATATTACGGCCCGCTCCGGCTTCGTACGGGTTTAAATTTTAGACCTTCCCGGTGGAGTTTTTTTCCGTAAATTTTCTGACATACAAACCTTGTCCTGGGGGTTTCATTTGTATTTATATAGATTGAGGCTTACCCGTAACAAACAGCTCAGCTCAATACTCGTAAACTACTGAAGAACGCATTTTGAATTTTGGGCACTAATTTTATCTTCCTGGGTACTAATTTTCTATGTAGGTGTGAGGAAAGCGACAAGTGCCTGAAACTTGGAATTAACATTCAAAGTTGTGGTCCTGCTGAACGAGCGCACGAAGTTATCATCGTTGATTTCATGGTAAATACAAATGTTTCAGTTCTGTTTTTTTTTACGAAATGAATCACATTTATGGGTACAAATTATTTTTTATATTTAGAATAGCTGTAGAATGCCCCCTTTTTCGGCGCTCATGGTGGTCCTGCTGAAGGGATCGTGACTACCGCCGACCACCTTCAAAGGCTAAGGTACCAATTTTGTTGTTCGAGTACTAATTGGTACCAATTGAGTACAAATTATTGACCAAATTTGGAAGCGATTGGCGTTGGTGGTCCGGCGATAGTCACGGACATCATCTTCTTCACGGCCCAGCATTCTGATCCATACAGTACGACAGGTCTAATCACGGACTTGTATATTTTCCCCTCTAATTTGTGGGGCATCCGTGGGTCCGCTAGTTGGTCCAATGACTTGTCGCGATTTCATCCATCCCTGAGTTGATAATAAACGTTTATAAATTACTAACATAACAGTAAAGCCCTGTTCCCACTGTCGTGACGATTAATTTATCGTTGGTTTTTAATTGGCATAAATCGTGGACGGCAGTAATCGCGTCGTCATATATGTGAACACCTCCATTTAAATACACAAACCACGACACTTTTAAACAACTACACGATTATCTGTCGCCACGACGCGGCGACGTGGGAACGAGGCCTTAAGTAAAAATTGGCGTATAAAACTCTTGAATACTGTCAACTAGTCAAATTCTTCCCAAGAGACTGGCGGCGTTTCCATGTTGTATGGCAACACCAAGCCTATGCCTAGGCCAAGGTAACAAAATCACAGCACGATAAGCTTGTAAGACGAGATGGCGCAAGAGTATCGACACATGTTGCGTCCCACAGTAAAGAGGCCTACCCATCTACCATGGAAACAAAGAAATGCCGAGCCATTGGAATCTAGTAGTAGTGGAACGCCGACGGTGACAAGAGCTTGTCGGACCACGTCGTTTATTCATGTCAGGTGGTGTCCGGACAACTTCACCACAGTGACAGTGATGAGGAGAACTAGGTGGGGCTTGGATTCACACGTTACCCATGTAGTGTGTCAATCTGAAATCCCATTCACGCACAGCCAGCAGGGGCAGCAAGTGTGCATGTTCAACTAGCAGACATCTTCAGAACTACTAATCACATAACAGGTAGTATTGAAATTACCAAATACAGCCATAACATTGTCAACAATATTTTTATCATGATCCCAATTGAGAAGTCCCGCTTGTAACTTGTTGTGCCATTGCTCCGACTGTCCAACAAGGTGGATATTTGTAGCTAAACCTTCTGGAGTCACCTCTACGTGTAGCCAAGTCCTATCATCTGGAAGAGACAAAAACTATATTGTAACTTGCAAAATCTTGAGTAACAGATAGTTGCAGTGAAATAGTACTACTGTTACTGAACTCACCTAGAAATATTCTCCTATAATCATCCCTGAATGATCTATTCACCGGCTCCATGATTGCACAGGAATGATCCATATTTTCTAATTCATAAAAATACCTGGATAACTCGTTTACATTTTGTCTAAATGAATCTATAATATCTTTGATACATCGGTATTCCTGATTATGCATTGAAGAGTGAGGCAAGTTCACAGTAGTTATTAGCAACTTTTTGGGAGCTCTATAATGTAAATATATTTCATGTTTCCTGACTTCATCATCTTCTATCACTATTTTTATGTCTCGCAAAGTTTTGCCGAAATATACACCTGCATTCCCATAAATATCAATCATTTTTATTTCTTCTAAAATTTCAAAATCTACGAGGTCTTTTTTTACTGAATGATTAAGTTCTGTGTTACACTGCAGCAAATCCTTCAAGCTTTCTGATTGTAGAATAAAATCCATGGGCTCTTCAGTCTTCATCATGTTTACCTACTTTATTTTATGCATCTAAATATGCATAAAATTGTGTGGTTTATAAGTTCTAACCTCGATAACAACAAACAAATAAATAAAACCAAACCAACCAGTGGCGAATCAATCAGAATCACTTTGACAGTCTCTAGTTTATTTGACATTGACAATGACAATTGACATAATTTTGACAACCTGTGTGACCTAAGCAAAAACTGTAGATGGTGCCAGCATAATAAATTCAAAAACTCAATTTTCGTTGTTTTTCAAGAGCTTTTCATTATGTCGTCAGAAGGTGGAAGATAAACTCCCGTGTTTGAGTGTGAATAATTTATATAATTCCAGGCTACTTCCGGTTGACCTAGATTTGACATAGGTCTCAAAGAGCACAAGTAAAGGTTCCGGTAAAAATTAAGATTTAGCACTTACATGTTCTCACGAAAATCTTTACCGTGTTGACTCGATTTTTACCTTGATTTTTTTACACACCTACTATAGACCAGACCTCGGTATCTGGTATAAATTTCAATTTGCTAGGTCCACCCGTTCCTGAGAAAATTGGTGGAGACAGACGGACAAGAAAGTGCTTGTATAAGGGTTCCTTTTTTACCTTTTGAGGTATGGAACCCTAAAAATATCATAAGTGTGATGAACTATTTTGTGTAAGTACATATAATTAGGGTGTAAAAAACCTCTTAACGAAAACGAAAACCTCATATTCTGCCCATCATTGGGATCATTTTTTACTTCCAGACAATACATAAATAAATCACAGGTTTCGGAGATATTGAAGGTCAGTGTCAATATTTTTTCTACTTTTTTGCAACATCGAATTCTAAGCGTCATCACATTTTTTTTTTCCAAACAAACATTTTTTTTTTAAAAATTTCCAAACAAACATTTTTAAAAATTTTATATTTTCTGAACAAATTATGCATGCGTAGACGAAATGCAATGTATGCGCAAGCCGAGCGCACGCACACATTGACAACGCCGCGGTCGTCTCACGCATAGCACAAGCGCGCGGTATCAGCTGTGCGCGGGGCGCGTGACCTCGAGTCATTTGAGTTCAACCAGTGACCAGAGTACTTTTATTTTATATATAGGCGTGTAGGCACAACGCACACATTCTAACAGTCCACAGCGCGCCAACCATTGCGCGCTACAAAAATCAGGTGATTTTTTAATTAAAAAAAAAAAATCGTTTCCCAGCAATTATTTTTGTGCATAGGCTAGATAATCTAAATTCTTTGATTGAAAGCTCCAACTATTGGAGATGCAAATCTGTTCCTTGTTTAATTACTAGTTACAGGAAGTTTAAGTTACTTGAATCGCCTGTGCATAATGCACCAAAGCTAGCAATATTTAATGATAACGTTTTTGACTCTCTACTTTTAGAGCCTGAAATAACATATGATATGGGTATCGCCAAAACTGATTCTGGAGCAAATTCTAAATTTATCAGTAATACTGATGATAAATGGAAAGACTGGCACCTAATATTTACAGATTCTTCTAAAACGCTGGATAGTTGTGTAGGTGTAGGAGTTTACCACGCACAGTATAAGCTTATTCAAAAAATAAAACTTCCTCCGGAGTCTTCCGTTTTTACCGGGGAGTGCTTTGGCCTATTTAAGGCACTAGAATATGTTTTGTTAGCCAAGTTAAAAAATACTGTTATATTTTCCGACTCTAAGAGTGCGTTACAGGCAATTGAGAAGTTCCCATTTAAAATGAAGGCTTTCTATCCTATTGTATTTGATATACGGAATGTATTATATGAACTAAGGCTGAAGGGGCAAGCTGTACATTTTGTTTGGATTCCTAGCCACAGTGGCATAAAGGGAAATGACAAGGCGGATGTTTTGGCCAAGGAGGCTGTCTATGATGGAGACACTTTCCCTTATATAAACTTTTCCCATGATATCATGAATTTACCCAAGTCATACCTTCGCGATGCCTGGAGTGTCTCATGGGGAGAGAGCGCACAAACAAAAGGAAAATATTATTACTTTATACAACCTCATGTTCCTATTAAACCGTGGTTTTTCAAGGTTAAGTGCTCCAAATTGATTGTTAGTCAAATCATTCGTATGCGTTTGGGTCATGTATGTACTCCTTGCCATCTTGCCAAGCTCCGTATTGTAGAGGATAACATGTGTGAATGTGGGGAAGATGTTGGTACCTTGGACCATATATTTTTTTCATGTTCTCGTCATGACCGTTCTGATTTCCTTGATTCCCTTATTAGTTTAAAAACCCCTTTCCCCACTCGTATGATTTGTTTATTACATAACCCAATAATTTATTATGATTTAATTGCCTCTTTTCTGTATAAAAATGATATTAAGCTTTAGTTTATTTATTATATTGTACATATTATATTATATTAATGACTTTCCTGATCCATATTTTCTATCATTGTAATTCTTTTCGTTTCGTTTTTTATTTCTCTGTTTCCCAAATTTTTACCTGAAAATGGCACAAAGTACAACTAGTGCCACACCAAAAAAAAAAAAAAAAAAAAATATTTTTGTGCAGTGTTGCTTAGTTTGGTTGGTTTGGTGTACAGAATGCTTGGTTGACGGCTTCGTGAAGAGGTCATTTACACCCTGTATAGTGAAGATTTGTGTATTTTATTTACACCCATCCCTTTGTGATGTTTTAAATTTAATACAACAAATAGAAAACTTTAGAAAAATTAAAAAAAAAACATTAGGGACAAACAGGTTCCCGCGAATTTTTTCATGAGGTAGGTACCTACATCTTTTTTGAGCCCCACCCAGATAGGCACACTGCTTTCAGAAGGTAGCAGCCTACGGACTGGACCTTGATCTATGTTTTATTTAAAGATTTTTGTCTGTTGATATTTATGGAAATTAAAAAAAGTCAATTCTTACTAGTATAGATTATTTAATCAGGCAAATATAACAAACAATACATTATGTACAATTTCATTATCTAATTCCGCTGGTGGCGGTGATAAAATGTCGATTGAGCGTTTTGCCATATAACTAAGAAGTAGGTATTATGTAAAAGGTCTAAAGTAAACATTGAAGCCTCCTTAAACAACATAGGGATATAAATACCTAAATTAAAATGTAAAAATAAAATCACACATTAATTCATTACACAAAACACGGTAAAATAACACACCACAAACCTTAATTTTAAATAAAAAAGTAACTTACAAGAAAGTCTGAAAGTCAGTCAGTCATCTACGAAAATTGATTTATTTCAAGTCCAAATTCATAACATAATTGAAAGAAGTACATTCTCTTGTTCACTAAAAAAATATTATTTTATCAAATTACATACTATCACATTGCAACAACTACGTATGTACATTTGGCTAATGTATACATTTATATTAAGAGGATGTTGCCTGTTGTGGCTTGACAAGTTTGGTTTCGACCTTTACCATGTCATCCCCTCTATAGAGTTCAACTTGCAAAATCGAAAATACTTGAATAATCTGCTTGACTTCTGGTAAACCATCTGTAGAAGTCCATGTCAATTCCATTTTAGAGAGTCGAGAACATCCTTCATTTTTAATACATTGGTATTTTCCCGGAAAATCCTGCAAAGAGCCCAGAATTAGTTTTATTATTTTATCCAACATTACTATTGTGTCATTTTTGAACCGTTATTGTATTCTACAACGGGCTGGTGTCCGCAACTCACGTCAAAGCGCGTATTTTGCGTTTGGGCTATAATCCACCACGCGGGCCCAGTGCGGTTTGGTAGATGTCACATGTCTTCGAAGTTTTGGTTCTAGGACATGCTGGTTTCCTCACGATGTTTTCCTTCACCGTTTTTGAGAGCAGTGCTGATGAAATAAATTACAAAGTAATGCGCCTGCCTGGGTTCGAACCCACGACAATATACTGTTCGTAAGTCGGGGCTGCCACCAATTGGCCACCGCTGCTCTCTTCTGAACTGTCATTTGTGTATGCATGCATAATAAAGAATCTTCTTAGAAACTATCTATTTCATTCAGAGTAATGGAGTACTATCATAATACTTTTCCATCTGCAACAGTTAGCATAGCAGTATAGCTACCCAAGACTACTGCATGGGCGTAGCCCATGGATAGGAAGGGGGGCAGCTGAGAGGCTCAGAATTAAAAAATAAATTAATAACTTTTCCTTCTTATTGCGCCACACAATTGGTACGTAAACTAAGTAATCGCTTAATAATCTGAATTTTTTCGAGGAAAGCTGAAATTGTTCTGCCCCACCTTTGGTCCAAAAGCTGGCGACGCCCCTGTATCAGCTGCATTCAATAGGTACATATTTATAAGTAATAATAATTATATTTTGTATTTTAAAACTTAATAACTTACATTGTTGAAAAAGATTCTTCTATTGAGTCCCATGGCTATTATTATGACATCAATGTATTTTTCCCTCACTTCTACAACAGCTGCATCAGTCACTACTGGAGACTTCATTTCAATGTACTTCAGAGTGTACAGTTCTGTAGACAATTCACCTGCTTTTTTAGCATTGTATTTTTGTTTATTGCATTGGGCAGCAATCATACGGACTTTGTCAACATCCCAATTAGGGTTCTCTCGATATTTTAAGCTGGCAGCCAACAACCTGAAAATGTGTAAGAAATAAATATGTATTTTCCCTCGTAGTATTTCATTATGCAGCCTGGTGTCATTTGGTTTATCACAATAGGTGTTATGCTGTAATATCTATAAATCTATAATCTGTAATTACTTTGTGGAAATCCACACATTTGTAGTATGCATAGCTTTGGATTGCATTATGATCCAGAATTTAGTTTTTGCAGAATAAAAAACTCAACATTTTGCATAGGTAACATTTAGGGTGAGTTTATGTCTGCATGTTTAAACAAAGCAAAAATAACTAGCACATAACCATAATCTACTGCAAAAAAACAAAATTATAATAATTTTCTTACCTATGAACCATAATGTCAGCATATCTTCTTATAGGGCTAGTGAAATGCGTATAAAGTGGAACATTTAAAGCATAATGATGAAAGTCCTCGTCATCGCACCCATCAGCACAGAAATATTTAGCCCTTGTCATTGGTTTAGCACACAACATATTTAAAACCATCACTTTGCCTTGGTCAGTGCAGTCAGAGCCAACATGTTTCAACAGGGAGCGATGCAAATCTCCAGCAGAGTCAATATCTAAGTCAATACCCATTGGCTTCAAGGACTTGGCAAGTTGTTTCAACATGAATTCACTGGGTTTTGGATGGCATCTCAAAAATGCTAATGATGGATGATCCTCCCGAATTCGTTCAGCAACTGTCATATTGGCCAATAACATAAATTCTTCAATAAGTTGGTGGCTTTCCTTACTTTCATATATCCAAAATGAATCAGGCAAACAATTAGTAGCATTCAAATGAAAAGCTACTTTAGGTTGGTCAATCCTTAAAGCTCCACTTTCAAATCTGTTCTTTCGGAACTTAGCAGCAATACTTCCTATAATATTGATTGCTTTTGATATATCCGTAAAATCAAAATGATTGTATGTTTCAGGAAAGTTTGCCTTGGCATCTTCTTTATCTTCAAGTACTGACTGAGCATGTTCATATGCTAGTTGGGCACAAGAGTTAATTACTGTTTTCGCAAATCTATGATTAAGAACTTTTGCATCTTTAGTTATTTCCCAAAATACTGAAAATGCTAATTTGTCAACACCCGGAAATAGAGAACAAAGCATGCAGAGGTCATCAGGTAACATGTGATAAGCTTTTTCTACCAAATAGATTGTCGTAGCTTTATCTGCCACTTTGTCATCTAGTATAGTACCTTCTGTTAAAAAGTGGGCTACATCAGCTATATGAACTCCAATTTCATAATTTCCATTCTCAAGTTCTCTGCAAGACACAGCATCGTCAATATCACGGCAATTGAATGGATCAATGCTAAACAAGCACAATTTACGGCAGTCCTCTCTGATTGCAATCTCCTCATCAGGTATTTTGTAATCTAAACGAGGGTACAAATTTCTGACTTCAGGACCAAATGGTGTAACATCTAAATCTGTTTGGGCCAATATTGCTTTAGTTTCTGTTACCATATCTCCAGACTGCCCTATGTTTGAAATTATTTTCCCAATAGCAAATCTAGTATCTGTCCAATCCGATATTTTGGCTAAAAATAATGTATTTTCATAATTCTTAGCATCAGCATAAAAGTTATCAGGCCAGCTTGTGAATGGTATGTTGAGCCTAGGCATTCTGAGATCACGAGGAATAAACAAAGCTTTCTGTCTATTTTTATCTGCCATTAACTTCAAAGAGCCAATACAAGTTCTATTGTGAACTATTTCTTTAATATATACAACTTTTCCCTTCTTTTGTTTAGTTTCCTCACCACTGTCTTCATTATCACTATCTGTAAATTGTACAACTACAACATCACCCTCTAAAGCACGATTTCGATTTTTTAAACCATCAATGAGAATATCTTGTTCACTTCTGTTGCTACTAGAAACATATGCATGTTGAAATTGTTTGGGGTTTATCCTCAACACACCTTCAATAAGAACATTATCTTTTAGTCCAGCTGCCATTTTTTCTGTTGATACATAAGGATCAAATTTCTGGTCACCTTCTTTTACTTTTTTCTTATTCTTCCTCCTATTTTTTGGAGTTGCATTTGGATCACTGTTATTTTCTCCTTGTACAGGCATCAACTTAAAAGGGTCCCCACTCTTCATATTAAAGGACTTGCTGAGTAATGGATGTTGCAAAAAATTTTGTAAACATTTGGGAGTCATAGAGTCAGCTTGAACAACTGGTGAAGTTGGTATACTCACAGAGGCTGGTCTTTGTGGTAGTTGAAAAATAGGAGTATTGGGTAAACTCGCGGCATGTTGATTGTTCATTAAAAATTCTCCCCCATCCTGCATGTTTTGGGATAGCTGAAATTGTGGATGATGACGAAGGTTTTCAAGGTACCTTGAATTTGTAGCTGCATACATGGGACTTATTTGTTGAGTAAAAAACTCTTGCAAATAAACATCATTTTGTGCTGGTCGCCCCACATGAGCCCCAGATGGTTGTGGCGTATTGTTCATGGCTTCTCTTGAAGGTATTTTCAAATTTTTTAGTCGTTCCTTCTTTTTTGCATGTTTTCTTTTTGGAAATGCCGGTGTATCTCCCTGGTCTACTTCATCATTCTCACTGTTTATATTTATGTTTTGGCACTGCGTAGATATGTCACTAATTGTCGAATTAGTAAAAGTTTGGGAATTTACTCCGGCCTCACCTTGTGATTGTTTATGCCGTGATAACGTAGAATGTTTTTGAGTCTTTTTTGCTGGGCAGTGATTTTGATGTTCTTGAGTTCTATTGTTATGAGAACTTTTAGAGCGAAAAGGTTGCGACGTGGAAAGTTGTGCACCTGATGGCCTATTTACGTCAACATTTCTTTCAGATATGCAATCACACAAGTGAGACATTGTTATTAAAATATCAGAAAACGTAACCTTAATACGATGAGACAAAGAATTTTTGTAAAAACAAGAAAGGTACAATTAAAATTTTATTGTATTTTTCAAATCTCTTTACCAAAATTTTAGGTTGACAAATAAAGCCTAGATTACCAGCCTAAAATTAAACCTTCCTTTTCTAGAGTAGTCCACAGATTAGATATGAGTAGCCAATTACGTATGACTCAACTCAACGCACAGAGTACACTCAATGACTGTCAAGAATTTAATATACGACAATGTTCGGATACTGAAAATAATAACACATCACTAGCACAACAATAAAATATGACTGCTCGCAAACTGACAGGACAGACAGTCAGTGACAGTAGTGACAATTTGTGAATTACATGATAAAAATACCGAATAACCTACAAAATAAATACAGTTTGTTATTCACTAAACTTATGGAATCTTGAGAAGTATATAGTTTTTGTTCGGTTATTACTGCAACCTGCTGACGAAATAACAGTAACTACTACTAAGTTCACGCCCTGAAAATGAAACTCATAACGCATAACATGTTGACATCCAAATGTTTAAAAGGTGTTATGACTGGATACCCGCTTGCTATTAATGCTACAGATATAAAAGTAACAGAAGTAGATTTCAATCCAGAATTTATAACCCGCGTCATTCCCAAATTGGACTGGGAAGTTCTTTGGGCTGCTGCAAATAGCATTGGTCATGGTGAGGGACTACCGAAAACTTTAGAACCGAAATTTGAAGAAAATGAAGATTTGCTCAAAAAAGTTCACAAAGTCTTATTAGAAGTGGAGGTTGAAGAAGGAAATTTAACATGCCCTGAGTCAGGGAGACAGTTTCCTATTTCAAAAGGAATCCCAAATATGTTATTAACAGAAGCGGAAGTGCAATGACTTTTCTCATTTTTCCTTTGTTAAGTTTTACTTTTATTACTAAAGCATATTTTTTAAGTTAAACAAAATGTGACAAACAGACATTGAGTGTAATACAGAAGTCGATTAAAAACTGTGTTTCATATAACTAACAAAAATAAATGTATTTTTGTTCTATTTCATTTTATTTTATTGTAATGGTGTACTGATATATGTCTGGAACAACTACCTATCTGAGTCAGTGTTTATAGAATCTAAGCCAAAAAAATTGATAGTTGCTGTGTTTTTGGTTACCCGGTGGAAACCATGGAATTAGTAGCACAAATAATACAAAACTGCAACAGCAGACAATATGCCTGTGCCGTGCTGCTACTTATGCAGACAAAGACTTGTGTGTGCTGCTGGATGCAGCTGTGCTCCTATCTATATAAATTGCAGCAAGATTCCAGAGGGTACATAGCAACGTCGCTTGGGAACACCAATGCAACATGCAACACTAGAAACCTTCACACTGTTAGTACCTATAGTCATGATTCAAACCAGTCTCTTGCGCTGAGTAGTGAGTGATTGTAGCGACGCCGTCACGCCGGCGCCGTCTCCGTGTCACACCCACATTTTTGCTAACAGTGGAACATATCGGCATAGTTTACTAAAGCCTGTCGCCCAACCATTCAAAAGTCGAGGCGCGGGCCACATTAAACTTCAGGCAGCAATTAGTATATGGGCTAATACTCGAGTCACGGTGCGAGCGAGGGAGAGGCACAAAAGCTAAATATATCGCTGACTAATCGTGCCTTAATTGGTTCCGATGCCATTTTATAGTATCGTTTCAATATTGGAAAAGTGAAGAAAGCATAGCCGCCTGCTTCTCGACTCTACATAGAGAAACTAACAATAAAGCGACTCCGCCTAGTGGGCGACGCGCCTAAAAATGACGGAAGGTAGGTATTTATTTACCAGTGTAGGGTAGGTACCCAGTACCCACGCTTTTATTTTAGTGGTGGACGCCAACAAAAATGGTAGCAGTGCCGCTGAGGGCTTAGCTCGTTGTTGAAGGACCCTACAGGGGGCCCGGGTACCTACATAGAAAATACGGACCTCGGATTATGCTTCCTCTATGCTTTTTCGTCTTCGGAAAATACGTTAGTAAACGTATTGACTGATGGACGTATTTTAGTATTTGGCGCCACTGTCCAATAAGGTCTGCGTAATTACTTGCATACTTTGCGTAGGTACTGAAATCAATCTACAAAAAAAAAATGTTGTTGTACATCTGGTTTAATGTATTCCCAATATTGGAAAATATTTTAAACCCTGTTCAAATGCGATACAACTTATACAGACGCTTGAGGGAGAGATGGTGAAATCAGCAAGCTTACTTTAACAAGTTTTCTAAGAAGTTTGCGGATGCCAACTTCTGCATTTTTTACAAAACGGACCAGCTAACACGCTAATAGCCATCTGTATTGTTTTCGTAATACGCTGTCCCTACGGTAGGTTATAGGTACAAAAAAAAGGTAGGCACCTACCCACAGTTTGCATATCGACTCTATCGTATGATCTATGCTATGCTGTGATGCTATAGTAAGAATATATTTCTGCGTAATTATGCTCGTTCACCGAAAGTAGGTAGCAGCTACTTAAATGCAAACAAGATTTACTATCTGATAAAAATACGGGACGTACTCAAGTTTGGCTGAGGGTACCTACCTATTCTTAAGTTGAGATTATGCCAGGAATACCTACCTCTCAATAGCTAATTTTACTAGTAAACATTCCTTAAATTTTTATAATGTCCATCTTTAGAAATAAAAGTGGTTTATCCTACCTATTGAATTTAAATGTTTAGATTTCCTGGTTTTAGATCGATTGATGTAAAAAAGTAAAGGGCTTATTACAATATCACGATTTCTCGGGCACGATGCGCAGCTCGGCATACGCGGCAGGGAAGTAACACTCGACCACCCGATTTCTTATTACACTTCCCTTTCCCTGCAGGCAGGGCCCGATAAATAGTGTAATGTAATAAGCCCTTTTAAAGGGGATGTTATTTTATCGAACTTTACGAACTTTAGTCGGCTCGATTAAACGAATTCTCGAAAATATGTAAATGCAGATTTGTTTCTTTTTCAAATTATAGGAATATTTCCTTTGAGTAAAATTTGCTAGGTATCTCCAATGTTTAGAGTGCTTTCCCTCCAGGTGGCATTGAAAACTACCACCCTGTATATTTTGGTAAACGGAAACTGCAGATATGACGTAGCAGGAACATTGACAGGTGGCAAGTAGCAACAATAATTGAGTAACGTAGTGATTTTATACTCTTCTGTGTACCTACACATCTACATTTCAGTTTGATAGGGCCGGGGCCGCCTCTTATCATCAAACTAAGTATTAAAAAGAGGTATTGATTTCTGCGCGCGCTTAGGTGCGTTATGCTCAGTTAACAGTAACACGGGCGATCACAAACACTGGACAACTCACACGAGGAACCTATTTAAATCAGTGCAACCAACACAAACAATTTGGACGAAACTTTTTACTACTGATTCATAGCTATCATTGAATAATAAGTTCGATTTAACTCCGGATATTTTAAGCCAAAACAAAGAGATAGCTTAGCTTTGACAGTTGAGGCGCAGGCGCGCGCAATTTGTCCATTCCAAGCATTGTTGTAGCATATTTTAAAAAGACTTACCTAAACTAAAGCGTTTTATTTAAATCTTTATCTAATATCAGCAAAATTGGGTGGTTTTAATAATCTTTGTGGCCATACTATTCTGTAGAAGTTATAGGCAGTGGCAGTCAATCTATTGAGTCGACTATAGGTAGGTTACGGTAGGTGTGGTAGACATCATCATTAGTAGTACCCTATATAAAAATGTACTCTGTGATTAGAAGGCTAGAGAATTTGCGCCAGCTGTGACCAATTTGTTGTCGTTTCGCGGATTTTTCTTGATTAAATCCTACCTCGTCTACAGCAATATGTTGGGATGTCTGTTCAGTCGTATTATCTCTCTCTTACTCATATACGACATGAACCATATTCCCGACATTTTGCTCAGGGCCAGGGCATCGTCAATGCTTCCGCCGTTTCTCGCTCCCACAAATGACGGTTCAGAGCGACAGAAAAGTTTGCTGTCAGATGTGGTGTGGCGATGTCCGAATCACATGACTAGCAAGTCACGTGATTCGGACATAGTATGCAACTTCCAAGTGTTAAATGAAGTAGTCTAGATAAGTAAAGATTGATTTATTTCTGTAGAACAATAAATTATAATCAAAATGATCACATTATACTATATTGGTAGTGTCTCACATCATGTTCCGTACTATTAAATAAAATGATTAACAACTATACAAGGTGTGTAATTTATAATTCATCTACGTATGGAACAAATGCAAGATTTCCGGCGGCACCCATTGAGATTTTGCCTGCGGCAGCAGTGGAAAGAGCCTGTAAACAAAATATTATAGATCAATTCAAATTATAAACAAATTTAACACTCTGTGCTTATGAAATATTACATTGCTTAATACCATGCAATTTTGTAACATTTTAAATTTTTCAAATAGCAAATAAGTATGACACAAGTATGTAAACCAAAACTGGAATTTTACTTTTCTTAAAAATCGAGCGGTACAAATCTCAACACAAGGTTCGCCTAACCATGCACCCAAACCCACTAGTGACTGAACTGCTAAACCCGACAGCAGTGGTGAAAAGGCTGAAGAGGAACCACCTTCTATAAGTGGGAGGCGCAGCACTGGCTGCTCCACCACAACGCCATGTAGCTTGTAACAAATTCGCTTATGGTCTGACGACCGATTGCAAATATAATATAATAATGAAAAAAATAAAAAAAAAACTTTTCTTAAAAAGCTCTTGGTAAGGGTACAGACTTTTCCTGTAATATCGAAATAGTTTTGCATTTCCTTGTTTATTAAAACTTGCAATAAAATAATAATCATCATCAGCATCAACAGTCCGATTTCTCCTGCTGCTGGGTATGGTATAGGCTTCTTGTTTGTTGAGAGGCCTAAACAATATAAAAATAATGCAAGAAATTTTTTTACGCCCAGACAAGCTTACGTTCTGAATTTCACTGGTGGAGAGGGCCTCAATATCCTTTACAATATCAACAGGTGACTTGGCATTGCCAGTGTAAAAGCCTTGGGCAGCCAGCGCTTCGGAAAAGGAACCCGCATCGGCCTCACTCAAGACCTGGACCTTCAGTTGGTTTTTAGCAGCGTTGATGGCTTCCTGGCTAAGTGTTCCCTTCTTCAGGAAACCGGCACATGTCTTCACAGCCTAGAAAGATTATTACAAAATAAAATAACATATAAAATGAAATAAAACATATGTTTATAATGTGGTTGACCCTTAGTTTGTGTAGGCTTATAAAGTTTTTAATCACCAAATCGCACGTCAGCCATTGTAGAAAGCAGTGTCGAAGTTCACAGATATAATAAAATCCCTTGTGGAATTTGTTTCTGTAAATCTTGAATGCAATTTTTTTAATTATTTGAATAAGAATGAATGTTTGAAAGTACTAACGTTGTTAGCTTCGTCCTTGGGTACCGACAGTATAACTCCGTACAGACCGCTGTCTGAGTATGACACGCTGAATCCGGCGGCTGCGAACGGTCCGATGTTGCCGATCGCCTTGGCTAAGGGGGTGTTGACTGAGCCCCATTTGACGACCGGGCCACTGCCAAGAGCTGACATAGATGGAAATAATATGCTTTATTATATTTACATCGAATTGTAACATCGTGTGTTTAGAAAGAAAATATATTTGTCGCAGAGACATGACGTGCATCAACGAGAAATGATAACAAAAACATTTTTGCACAAAATAACATACATAAAAAAATACATACACACGAACATAGAACCTGGTCAGTGGGTCGTCCTTTTTTGAAGTCGGTTAAGTAAAGTAACCCTGTTTATAGTTGTGTGTTATTTACAATTATACTTAGTTAGGCGCGGGTCAAATACGTATGGCGTATAGCAGTGTCGCCGTCGCAGCGCAGAGCAGGCGCGCTAATGGTGTCGGAATGGCGAGGCGCGGGCGCATTCCAGTCTTTAAAGTCTAAATTGTCACGCATTTTCGCCGTCTTGTTCCCGCCCTGTGCATGCCACAGCTAACTGCGGGTGCGCGGAACGCGAGGTAGTGGCGCCCGCGCGGCGCCCTCGCCACGACGACGTCTTAGTATGTGTCGCGCCACACCTTTTCTATACCTTTCGTATGAAATATCAAAGAAGTGGCGCCACGCCATCACCTCACCCGCACCGCGCCACCGCCATACGCCATACGTTTGTGACCCGCGCCTTAATTTAACTTACATTGGCCGTTAAATGGCACCCACAATTAATGAACAATACATACTTGAAAAACTAAGTTCAAAGGTACTGCCTTTTCCTAAAGCCAGCAACAGATAATATAATCACTTATGATAAGTTATGGAGTCAGGCGTTACTTTGCTTTTGCAGGTAGTTCGACACAGATGTCTTTGTGACGTTGTATCGACCGTTATAAAAGCGTCATCGAAACGGTATATAAAGGGCCGACAGCGGTGCGGCTAGCACATTCGAGTTGGAACGCTCGACGAGTCAACAACTCCTGAGGATGCCCCGTGGAGGGGCGAAACACGTGTCGAGTAAAGGTTTGGTTGCATGGCATGCTAATTATTTCTCACTTGTTTTGTATGTGCGCATATGCATGAGGGCGGGAGGGTGGGCCCATATGTGCATGTGCATATGCATGACGGTGGGATTTGTGTCCTGCTTTCAGACCTGGATATTTTTGTCTAGCGGTATTAAAACTAAATATTTTTCATAGTTTATAATCACTTATATTTAATAATCACCTCTGGCAGCAATAGCTAAGGCAAGTGACTGCGGAGTACCGGCACCAGCGCCTTGAACAGCCACCGCAACATGCGCCAGATCGCCGCCCATTTCCTTCCTGGTTACGAGACAACAAACATATCATTATTATAGGAAAGAACAGTCCTATTTGTTGTCGTGAGTTTTGATGCATCATAAATTGTTCATTGGCCATTGTACAGTTTTGTTTTATAATAATAATAATATATTTTTATTGAATTTGACAACATTGGTCCACTGGTTAGTATACAAACAACTTATCAACTAGTGTTACTATTTATTAACTACTAGCTTCTGTTCTGCCTCTTCGTTCGCGTGAAGTTTGATATCGCAACGCATCGCCTGCTCAACGGAAGTTTTTTTCCCGCTTGCAACATTTCTTATTGCTGCTCCACTACTATGTTATGTTGACATTACTACAACTCATCATCATGTGCATAGCGTTTTCCCAGCTATATTGGGATCGGCTTGAGAGCAGCGGTGGCCCAGTGGTGGCGGCCCCGACTTACGAACAGTAAGTCGTGGGTTCGAACCCAGGCAGTCGTATTACTTTGTGTAATTTATTTCATCACCACTGCTCTCAAAAACGGTGAAGGAAAACATCGTGAGGAAACCGGCACGTCCTAGAACCAAAAATTCAAAGACATGTGACATCTACCAAACCGCACTGGGCCCGCGTGGTGGATTATAGCCCATTCGCAAAATACGCGCTTTGACGTGGAGTTGCGGACACCAGCCCGTTGTACAATACAATACAATTGGGATCGGCTTCCAGTCTACCCGGATGCAGATGAATACCAGTATTTTACATAGAGCGATTGCCTATCTCCACAATACAGTTAGTTAGTAGTATGATACCCCTTGGTAAGACTAGTTGTCAGACTTTGGGGCATTTACTACCCATAACGACTGTCAAAGATCTAAAAATGCCAGCCAGGGCGGTAACAATGGCTTAACATGCTTTCCGAGGCATGGAGGAAACTCGGTATCTAATCGGCGGTCACTCATTTACTGATTAACTTAGGTCCATGTTCACCAAAAAGATGACGCTCTGATTATCTAAAAACAGCAGTTTAAAACATATGTATTTTTGTATGGCAACATGTCACAGTGACAGCTGTTTTTAGATCATCAGACTGTTATCTTTTGAATTAACCAGAAACACGAGCGGCTAGGTCGATTTTCAGGTTAAGCCGTGCTTGCGTAGGTAGGCTAACCTTGAAGATCGACTTAGTTGGCTTTACCTGAAGATTGTCATTACCTCAACTCTCCACCATAATAATTGGCTGTGTCTGCATTTTTCGTTTCACCTCCGCTTAGCTGAAGATTCTTAGCAATCAAGTTAGCTCTCTCCTGTATAATAATACCATTTTTGTGTTATCAATTGCTACATTTTTGGACGAGATGAAGATTCATATTTTGTTTTTTATAAATGTCATGGATAACAAGTTGATAAATATTATTCTATGGTTGTACGTTGTACGAGGATACTATTATAGTTAGCAAATTAGGTGGTTATTTTATATTCAGCACACTGGGCTTGTGTGGTGGATTACAGCCCACTCCTTCTCATAGATAGGAAACCATGCACCAGCAGTGGGGAGCATTATAAAGTTATGATGCTTATATATTATTAATTTACCAGAGAATCTCCAACAACGGCAATAGAGCAGTTCCGCGGAGACAACAAGGATGCATAGTGCTGCAGAGACTCCGAAGAAATCTTGCCAATCCTCTTGGGTGAGATGAAGAGTGAATTGCCCAAGTTGCGACGGTATGCGGCCTTGTGGAGCAGATCCACTGCACGGACCTATGAAGAAAAATACATTTTGGTTGAAATGGATAAAAAGATTTTTATGAAATATAGGTGTCCTACGAAAATAAGACAGGACCTAACATAGAGAAATAAACTGGAATACCACTTTGTTTAAATATAATCACTGCACTGTAAGGCTATAGACTCGCTAAAGTAGACTCATCTTTCATGGGGTACTGTTTGAGATGCTACAATAAAATTCCACAAAGTATTCTTGAACTGTTCGAAAAAATAATACACAATCGTCTTAGTGCATTTTTAAAATCAAAACAGTTCTTATATGAAAAACAATATGGGTTTCGACCAAAGTCAAACACGGTTACAGCTGCAACTGATCTAGTGACAAAAATCAAATATAATATTGATAGTAAAAAAATTACATTGGGAGTGTTTGTGGATCTGAAGAAAACTTTTGATACTGTTAGTCACGAAATACTTTTGATAAAACTAAGTCATCTGGGTTTGTCAGGATACGCTTTACAAATGTTAAAATCATACCTTAGTAACTGATATCAGATTGTGAAAATCGGTGAAGTTCAAAGTGGACCCCGACAGATTACCTACGGTGTCCCCCAGGGCTCAATCCTCGGGCCACTGTTATTTCTTATCTACATAAATAGCATCCATGAAATCGGTCTGAAGGGGGATATAGCACTATACGCTGACGACACGAGTCTATTTTACTCAGGTACCTCAATATGCTCAATTATAGAACAAGCTTAACATGATCTAAACCTTTTACATACTTGGCTTAAATCAAATTTACTTACAATAAACATTACCAAAACAAATTATATTATATTTGCAGCAAAAAACAAAAAGATTGGCCAGCACAGTGACTTACATATAGATGGTCAAATGTTGAGGAGAGTTCATCAAGAAAAGTATCTTGGTCTCATACTTGATGATCAATTAACGTGGAAACCACATATAGAGAGTATCAAAAACAAGCTCACATCACTAACAGGTGCGCTCCGTGGCGTCGTGCGGTGTCTACCTAGGCATGTACGTTATACGATATATAACTCCATGGTTAAATCTCACTTAGACTACTTGATCGAGGTCTGGGGAACTGCTGCCAAATCAAACCTAAAAGTACTCCAAATTGCACAAAACAGAATAATTAAAAAACTATTTAGATAAACTATTTAACTCCTACTGAAAAAATCTACAAAGAAACACAACTTATGAATCTCTATCAAATATATAAGTACAACACATGCATACTCGTAAGAAAAATTCTAACTAAAGACATACATTCCCAGATTATATTTACTATAAAACCGACTTAAAAAAAAAAAACAAAAAAGTGAAAAATAACTTTAGCTTCTGAAGTCGGTGACCTTTGTTTGATTGATTTAATTTTTTTGTCACCGACTTCAGAAGCTAAAGTTATTTTTCACTTTTTTGTTTATGAAGTCGGTTTTATTTTTTGCAAAAAATGTTTTTATTTTTCACTTTTTAGTGGTTCACATGTGCTTGATACACATGGAAAGTTCATACCGTTACAATTGCAACAAACCCAAACACGACTAGTATACATTGTCTCATTATGGAGTTCCATGACTCTTGGCTTCATCAGATCTGATGGTAGAGTGGTTCTTATCAAACGCAAATGCTTCACTTGTTGTAGAAAATAACAAAATCGCTGTACGTTATCCTATAAAATTTGAAGAGTTCCCTCGATTTCGCCAAGATTCCATCATCAGATCACAACTTGGTGGCTATGGGACCATTTGGAAAGTATACCCTTTCCAACAAAAAAAGAATTTTTCAAATCGGTTGGCAAGCGATGGAGTTATGCGCGAACAAACATAAAAAAAAAAAATAGAAACATCCGAATTGAGAACCTCCTCCTTTTTTAGAAGTCGGTTAAAAAGAAATATAATGTACGAAGGAGCTAAGCTTTTATAACAAACTATCTAAAGATATAAAAGAAATCAAATCGTTATACTTATACAAGAAAACTTTAAAAAAGTATATTTTAAAAGATAATTCCCTAGATATATATATATATATATATAATATATGTGTGTATGCACTATGCTGGTATAAAATTAAAAAAAAAAAAATTGTTCAAAAATAAATTATAATAATGTACATAAACAAAAATAAACTATACGCTTAATAATACAAAATGTACAAATATTACCCAAAAACATTTTAATAATCGCTCATGTTCTGCACTGTGTCATAGGCCTTAGTAAACACGCAAGAACTTCTAAATTGCACCCTACCCTCATCGCTCAAACTTTTGTGTCTTTTCTTGTGTCTTATATGTAACCTACCTTCTTCTATTTGATAATCTTGTACATGGTATGCTAATTCGAAATGTTTTTGAAATTGTAGTTTTAAGATGTGTATTTGTTTTTATGTTTTTATCTACGCTTACTGGCAGATACCACTGTATATCTATTTATGTTTTTCTCTGTAAGTGAATTTGTAATTCTTTTGAGAAAATAAATATCTTTAACCATAACTGAATGAGACGACATTTAAAACATGCATTAAACTCACACTATGTAAGCAAGCATATTACAAGTTGAGCGATTATATCGCTGATAAAAATGCTTGGCTCAATGCTGGTCCTGCTCCACAAGGACAGGGGCTCAAAAATTGATAGCATTAAATGGTATTGTTGGAGCTGCTGAAGATTGTACAACTATCTTTGAAATGATTATTATTATTATTTTATTATTGTATAGATTCAATCTATTTAGTATTATACAACATGTCCCAAAATTCAACGATAAGCCAGCACCGGAGGATAGACCTGCCCATGACTACTCGGGGAAAAAAAGAAAAAAAATATATATCTCTTTTTTTTTGAAGTTATAAAAAAAAAGAAGAAATTCTTAAAAAAGTGAGACCTTTTATGATATTTTTCACTACCATGACCACACTTTTTTAAATATTTCTGTTATTTTTTTTTATAGGCAACCTGAATAGCACTGCTATCTACCACAATTCTTAAAAAATCCAGAATACCTCTAGTTTTTTCACGTAAATTAATGAAACTTAATTTATTCCCTAAATTTTTTGAAGATTTTTACTTTTAATCAACTTTAACTCATCGTGGTGTAAAAAAAAAGTATGAACACTACTATGGCAAGTTTTTTTATAAATTGACGCAACTAATCAAGATTCCAAAATGGTATAATACTCTAGGCAAACAAGTTTAAAAAAAATGTTCCTATTATTTCTAAACAGGGGCCAAATGACGGTCAGGTAATAAAAAGTATTAGTTCTTGGAAAATGTTTAATATTTAAATAAATGGTCAAACAATTTCTCATGTAATTTATTAACATTATAACCAATGTTCAAATTGTTTGCCACCAGCAATAATACATGCACGACATCGCCTTAAAAATGACCGTTTTATTTGTCTTGCATATCTTCTGCGATTAATATGATCCGCAGCCTGACTGATATTTCGACGAAGCTCGTCCAATGACGAAATGGGTTTTGAGTAGACCCTGTGTTTAAGACAACCCCAATAGAAGAAGTCCAGGGGGTTCAAATCGGGTGAACGAGGTGGCCATAAGATAGGACCAAGTCGCCCGATCCAACGCCCTGGATACTCTTGATTTAAATATTCTCGCACAGGGCGGGCATAGTGTGCTGGGCAACCATCATTTTGGAGCCACATGTTTTGGAGATCATTTAAGGGCACGTCGTCTAGCAATTCTTGCAAGTCATTTTGTAAAAAGTTTAAATAACTATTGCCATCTAAGTTTCCTTGTAACTCAAAGGGCCCAATTACTTTTCCATTTAATATGCCGGTCCATAAGTTAACCTTGAATTGATATTGGGATCTGTCTTGTCTCATCAAGTGCGGATTTTCATTGCTCCAACTATGTAGGTTGTGTAGATTTAAATATCCATCTTTCTTGCATGTTGTTTCATCCGACCATAGAATTTTGTCCAGGAATTGGGGATCTTCCCTGTGCCTTTGCAGCATCACACGGCAAAATGTGACTCTTAATGGATAGTCCCGCGGTAACAACGTCTGCACACGCCTGTAATGATATGGGTGAAGCTTGTGACGTTGTAAAATTCGATGTGCAGAACTTTTCGGGATTCCTGTAGCTTCTTCTATGGCGCGTACCGAAGTAGTCGAATCATTTTCTATCTCATTGAGAACTTCTTCATCACGATCCGAACTAGGTCTTCCAGCGTTTCTCCTACTGGATGGCATACGACCCTCCGAAAACGCTTGATGCACATTAATAAACACTCGATAATCAGGATATCTTTGAGCATTTGGGTACCTTTCTCGATACAGTCTGCTAGCAGCGTTAGCATTGCATCGGGTTTCTCCATAGATGAGGTGCATATTTGCGTATTCCTGTGGTGTGTATGGTTGCGGCATGTTGATCGTTAAACAGTCCAAAATGCGCCAGAACTCCAAATCACAAAACTCACAATCGTAGTCACAAAACACACAATCGTAGTCCAAGATAATGCCAGGTCAGTTCAGTTTGCAGATCGATTCCAGTCCAAAAAGCCAAGCCAAAAGTCGTTAGTACGTACGAGAGCCACGTCAGTTGAATACGGAACGGTGCGCAGTAAACAAAGGAGCAGAGCGTACTGAACTGACTTGCTCTGAGAATAATAACAGCTTCTCTACCTGCCCTGTTGTTGTCTCTTTTTAACGTAAATATCTCTGTCTATCTATCTCTCTCTAACTTCTAAGGTATGTATGCCCCATTCAAATTCCTAGAAATTGTAACAAGAACCCACTACCTGCCCTGTTGTTGTCTCTTTTTAACGTAAATATCTCTATCTATCTATCTCTCTCTAACTTCTAAGGTATGTATGCCCCACTCAAATTCCTAGAAATTGTAACAAGAACCCATTTTGGGCACGCAGTGAAAGTGATTACTGTCAACTATAATTTAAGGAATTTGGTTCTTGTTTTGAACTAGTATGGATATTATTTTTTTGTGGTTGATTTTCCTAGAGTATTATACCATTTTGGAATCTTGATTAGTTGCGTCAATTTATAAAAAAACTTGCCATAGTAGTGTTCATACTTTTTTTTACACCACGATGAGTTAAAGTTGATTAAAAGTAAAAATCTTCAAAAAATTTAGGGAATAAATTAAGTTTCATTAATTTACGTGAAAAAACTAGAGGTATTCTGGATTTTTTAAGAATTGTGGTAGATAGCAGTGCTATTCAGGTTGCCTATAAAAAAAAATAACAGAAATATTTAAAAAAGTGTGGTCATGGTAGTGAAAAATATCATAAAAGGTCTCACTTTTTTAAGAATTTCTTCTTTTTTTTTATAACTTCAAAAAAAAAGAGATATATATTTTTTTTCTTTTTTTCCCCGAGTAGTCATGGGCAGGTCTATCCTCCGGTGCTGGCTTATCGTTGAATTTTGGGACATGTTGTATAAACGCATAGCCCATATTGTGTGAGTACTATGTACTAGAAAGCTATCATTCACTGGAAACCTACTTTAGTTTTTGACTTGAATGTGCCCTGGCGGTTGAGAGTATGTCATGCTCACTCAAATGTCTCGCTGATTATGGCGCATGTGTCGGACCATTTAGTTCCCTTCAAAATGGTTGAGCTGAATGGTGCTGATCCATGCGTCATGTTTGTGAACGGGCGCTGTCAGTTGTGACTGGTCATCTCTTAGTTGCCATGGCTTATTTGAATGAATTATTTTGTTTTTACTATGGACACTTTTAACGTGCACATCTTGCTACATTTGATTTTGATTGATTTTGATTTTGAGTCATAATCCAAGGCATGTGTTTTAAATATATGTCGTGCTAATCTTGACAGCACTGCACCCATCAACCATCTAATGAGAAACTATAAGAAAATTGCCACACAAACTAGTAGCATCAACATCTACTCTTACCCCTTACCGTCAATCTATACCATATGAGACTATTAACCAGCTCAGAATCTCGAGTTGTATGTGCGATGATATCAGACACCAAGTAATTTATTGCATCCTCTTCCATTCTCTTTCAAGCCTTTTAATTTTTTATTTTATTGCTTGCAATGCTTTCCAAAACATCACATGACTATAATACCAGACTAGTAAATGCCATTGGTTTCCTGAGAAAACAATGAGTACCACAACTAAAAGTAATTGTATTACTGTTATTACCTGAGGGGGAAGTGCAGCAATGTCAAACTTGAGCCGAGGTAGATTGTCTGCCAGTTCCCACGGTCTGAACTCCTGGCCGCTGAGCATGTTGGCTAGGACAGCCACAGCTTCATCCACATGATCTGGTGTAGTCTGAAAGAGATCAAACAATGTATGTATGTGTATTCACAGCTAATGTTATTTTAAGCTGTTAGTTTGTAAATGTAGATGGTAATTTATAATTCTTAAATACATGTTTGTGATTGGTAGCTATTTGGCCAATGTTTATTATATCTTGATAATTTGCAGCAAACCAAATGGCTTACTCTAGTGATGGGAAAGAGCTTCGATTGAAGGTGGTTTATTCAATTCTTTTACAGAACTAATTATTATAAGGATAAAATCTAACTAAATGCCTCAATGATCCATATCAGACACTTGGCACCAGGTATTTTCTAAGAGACACTGCTGTGGGACTCCACCTTGCTTCTCAAACCAGCTATTTGTAAAAAAAAAAGAGTTACCTCAAGAGTGTAGTAGATAAACTCGCGATCACCAGAAGCAGTAACAGATGCACCAATCTGTGCCAGCTTACGTGCCATTATGAAACCGTTGCTATGTTGAGTGCTGAGCCCGGCAGCAGATCGGAGCACATGGGCGATACCCAGCTCAGTCTGAGGTTCATAACGTGAACCAGCCCTGAAAAATTATATTTTTGTAAGTTGATTATTCTACCAATAATTCAAGTACACAACAGAAAAGACAACTATGACACTATTCGAAATTAATGGAAAGCAAGGCGAATATTCCTTTTGGGTTATTATAATACTCTGCCAAAAATTGTGATAGAAGCTAGTGCAAATACAGCAAAAGTTGTCCACCAGTATTTCCTGCTCTCATTGTACTCACTTGAAGGCTACGGTCACTCGAGTGACCGGGGAACCGTTGTCCAAGGCAGCAACAAAAGTTTTGCTGGGCAGAATATTCTTCGAGATACTCGACTCGGTCTTACGAATAGGCGCAGCCTGGGCATAGCTCCTGGTCTGTAAGCCGAGTAGCACATGTTTGAAAATTATTACATTTTAATTAATCACGGAAAATGTCAAAAAGGTTTACATAACAGGGCTATGACAGTTGAGATTTTATTACTGAAATCGATTTTAAACTGAGCTGGCGGACATCATTAGTTTACTAGATATTTACCGTAACATGACGAATAACGGGAGCTACGAAAGTTTTCGTTTTCGATGCCATTTCAAGGGTTTTTTCAACTTAGACTGCTGCGCTGCAATCAGTTGCACGTCGTATTAGGGGTGAGGTAGCCAAAACTTCAAAATCAATATGACAGACAAATGACAGCACAGCAGGTTTGACAGTGACAGTGCGTTCCGACCGTACATGCCGAGATACTTTCAGGGAGCTAATTCTCATTTTATGCGATATTTGAGTGATATGATAAATATCTAGTCATGTAAATATCGCGTGATAAGTGTCATGTCTATTAAAAATATCGATCCCGTGCTAAAATCCGTATTCTCGTGGGCAATAGATATATTGGCAATCGAGATGGTAATAGATAATATTATCTTTACGTTCATTCAAATCTTTTGCACAGATTATATCGTTTTTGTCGCTGCCAAGGATCGTTCAACACGTTCCGTTTTTCATCGACTGGCGAGATGATAATCGATAACTTTATTTTGTCTTCAAATTAACAAATTTGCTGATAATTTGGATTGATAGAATGTTTTTAGTGTTCGTTTTACATTAAGTGGTTAAGGACGCGTTCGCAAAATTGATAGGTACAGAATCGAACTACTACATTGACACGGGTCATACACACAGGTGTACGCACGACTACTATTCTCGGTAGCGAGAAAAGTAAACTTGTGTGTATGATCCGTGTCAATGTAGTAGTTCGATTGACTCAAGCGATCTAATTTTGATACTTAGAAAAAAAAAAAACATTTTTTACGTATTTATTTGTAATAAAATTATGGTACCAAAACAAAGAAATATTTATTAGTGATGTTTATATTTTACGAATTACTTCCGGACTTGATGGAGCGACCTGAAGGTGGACCTCGGTGACTGCTACTGGAACTCCTCGACGTGTTGTACTAGGTGAACCGAGTTTAGGCTTGTTTTGTTAGTTACGATCAGACCTTACCTCCGGACTTGATGGAGCGACCTGAAGGTGTACCTCGGTGACTGCTACTGGAACTCCTCGACGTGTTGTACTAGGTGAGCCGAGTTTGGGCTTGTTTTGTTAGTTACGATCAGACCTTACCTCCGGACTTGATGGAGCGACCTGAAGGTGTACTTCGGTGACTGCTACTGGAACTCCTAGACGTGTTGGACTAGGTGAGCCGAGTTTGGGCTTGTTTTGTTAGTTACGATCAGACCTTACCTCCGGACTTGATGGAGCGACCTGAAGGTGTACTTCGGTGACTGCTACTGGAACTCCTAGACGTGTTGGACTAGGTGAGCCGAGTTTGGGCTTGTTTTGTTAGTTACGATCAGACCTTACCTCCGGACTTGATGGAGCGACCTGAAGGTGTACCTCGGTGACTGCTACTGGAACTCCTCGACGTGTTGTACTAGATGAACCGAGTTTAGGCTTGTTTTGTTAGTTACGATCAGACCTTACCTCCGGACTTGATGGAGCGACCTGAAGGTGTACCTCGGTGACTGCTACTGGAACTCCTCGACGTGTTGTACTAGGTGAACCGAGTTTAGGCTTGTTTTGTTAGTTACGATCAGACCTTACCTCCGGACTTGATGGAGCGACCTGAAGGTGTACTTCGGTGACTGCTACTGGAACTCCTAGACGTGTTGGACAGGATGAGCCGAGTTTGGGCTTGTTTTGTTAGTTATGATGAGACCTTACCTCCGGACTTGATGGAGCGACCTGAAGGTGGACCTCGGTGACTGCTACTGGAAATCCTCGACGTGTTGTACTAGGTCAACCGAGTTTAGGCTTGTTTTGTTAGTTACGATCAACCTTACCTCCGGACTTGATGGAGCGACCTGAAGGTGTACCTCGGTGACTGCTACTGGAACTCCTCGTCGTGTTGTACTAGGTGAGCCAAGTTTGGGCTTGTTTTGTAAGTTACGATCAGACCTTACCTCCGGACTTGATGGAGCGACCTGAAGGTGTACCTCGGTGACTGCTACTGGAACTCCTCGACGTGTTGGACTAGATGAGCCGAGTTTGGGCTTGTTTTGTTAGTTATGATGAGACCTTACCTCCGGACTTGATGGAGCGACCTGAAGGTGGACCTCGGTGACTGCTACTGGAACTCCTCGACGTGTTGTACTAGGTCAACCGAGTTTAGGCTTGTTTTGTTAGTTACGATGAGACCTTACCTCCGGACTTGATGGAGCGACCTGAAGGTGTACCTCGGTGACTGCTACTGGAACTCCTCGTCGTGTTGTACTAGGTGAGCCAAGTTTGGGCTTGTTTTGTAAGTTACGATCAGACCTTACCTCCGGACTTGATGGAGCGACCTGAAGGTGTACCTCGGTGACTGCTACTGGAACTCCTCGTCGTGTTGTACTAGGTGAGCCAAGTTTGGGCTTGTTTTGTAAGTTATGATGAGACCTTACCTCCGGACTTGGTGGAGCGACCTGAATATGTAGGTACTTTCGTGATAATAAAAACAACAAATTGTATCAATTTTTTATTGTGAGAATATTTTTTTGTATATGCGAAGAATGTGCTCGTAGCTCCATGTTTCTAGCCTGTCTTGGGTCAATTAATTCTGGGAGTAGACAGTTTTTATAAAATCTAATTAAAAACGTTTCCATTTTCTCCTTCCAAAATTGTGGATCTTTTTCAATGCACTGATATTTTATTTTGCCAGGGCCTGTCCATATAGCAAACACACAAGTATCTTGCCCAGTTATGCGCAGCTGTCCCTGAATTTGGTAATACCATTTATGTTTTTTATTTATCAGGAATTGATTATTTGCCGTAGGCAACCAAAAATTAACTTTTTTAAGTTTTATTGCGTCGTCTGGCTCCATCTCATATGCCGAAGATGGGCATTTAATTTCGATAATGCCAAGCTCACATTTTCCATCTGGGGTTGCTCCGAGAAAGGGAAATTCTTGGTCTATGAATAACCCGGACTGTTCTATCCGGGTATTCAAAGCCTTTTCTAACTCTCGAAGTGCAGCCTCTTCGTTACTTCTGCCATGTTTTATGGACGGCACATTACTCAGATCTTTTCCATAAAGTATTTGTTTAATTAGTGGACCACATTCAGTGGTTGGGCGACGTTTGCAGACTGTCGCGAACCAAGATGCTGTCAGGAGCTTTCTCCGCGTTTCTAACCATAATGGACTTCCACTCTGTAATAAGGTATCTTTTTCCAAATTGTTTTTTTCGACCTCCGATAGTTCTAATGAATTCAAAAATTTTAATTTAGCTTCTTTATATTCATCCTCATTCATGTCAACTTTTTGGCAATTTTCGCCATAGTAGGCGTCTTGTTTCGGTAATTTCGGCCTGATATTTTTTTTTCTTTTTTATTTTTCTCTCCAGTCTTGTTTGATTTCTTTTTTGCCGTATTTCTTCTAAGTGGACTATTTCGGGATTAGCTTCTGTGTCAAAAACAAATTTATGTACAGCTGACTGCAAAACACCTGTGTTATATGAAACAACGGCTGCAGCACATCGAGCAAGATAGGAGCCCCGCTGGGAAAAGTTAACTCTTTTACCTCCAACAAACTTTGCAACTCGTGCATTGAAACTTTCTACCGCATTATTTGTTTCATTGTACACAAAACTGTAGGCATGTGTTGAAAGACGTTGAGCCAAATCTTCAACTTTTTGAAATACGCCGTATGCTTTCAGTTCAGGTACCAAATTCACATTGCATTTTTTAATATCATCGGTACAAAAATACGATGCGCATTTGGAGTGATCACCGAAGATATGGTAGGGTCCATTCAGTATGTCATTTTTTATGGATCTAGCCTTTTCTTCGAAAGTAATGTCCTTACTAGTCCAATATTTGACGCTGCTATCTATGCCCCAACGTATCCGCAAATAGTTTTCTTTTAGAATTTTTCTGGCCCTTATATGGTAAACAGTATTGTTAGACACTGATAGCAGGCCCTTGCAGTAATTTCTTAATAGATGATTTTTACATTCTATTTTGCCCACTGTTACGTTTACATATGGCCTTGCATTCCGGATACTAGCATAAGTGCTAGAATCACCATCTGCAACGTACTGGTTGTAAATAAGACCATGCGTATCAAGAGATTTTTTAAAGCCCTCTGTTATTATAACAGCTTCCATCGCAGTGGATGGACCATCAAAATTTTTGAAGCAAGTATGTTTCTGTGGATGTTCGCCTTTTGTTTGTGCTCGTGAACATATATTGCAGACCTTGTTTTTTACTCCGTAGTATAGAACTTTCTTTGAGTGCATTCCTACGATTGCACCTACTCCAGAAGATGCACTATAATTAGTTCCATAAGAACGCTTGGACCAGCATGCATCACCCGATACAGGTATCATAGCTATTCCATCTTCATTTGAGCTCCCAATAGATAAAGCATGATCCTTTTCTTCTTTACCAGCTTCGGCCATAAAGTGCTGCGCAGTTTTTTTCCACCATCGACTTATTGTGTCGTGTTTAGATTGGTACAATCGTACCGACATTGGTGGCATATTTATATGACACAACACAGTATTAAGCTGCGTAACCCCAGCACCAATTGTCATAATACCGGCCACGACCTCTTCATTTACATCCATTTTATTTTCTGCATGTCTGGAAGATTTCAGCATGAATTTAGCACCACACATTTGACACTTCATATAAAAAGTAGAGTTAAGTCCAACTTTTTTTTCATTTAATAGTTCAACAGAACTTAAATTACAATTAAACAACGAATTGTGATTCCCAATTTCTTGCAGTTGTTTCACGAAATAATCCACTTCTATAATTCTTCTTCCTGAAACCTGGAACGGTTTAATTTCTTCATTTATGGAGTTCTAAAAACAAAACAAAACACATTTTTACGCTTGTTATGAGGAAAATAAAGTAACAAAGTGAAATAACATTACAAATCTATTTTTAATAACTTACGCAAGACGTCTCCAAATTGTTTTCATTGGAAGTACTCATTTGGTCACAATCTTCTGTATTTCGAGTACTGCGACTACCTTCTGAAACTCTGTGAAAAAGTAAGTAATAATAATAACAGTTCCCAATCATGATTTTGACGCTTCAATGAACATTTACTAACCGTCTTCCTTTTATTAAGTTGTTTATTCTGGCACGAACTCTCTTACGAGAGCCTTTGCCAAACATCCTACACCTCGGCATCTAAAACAAAAGTCAAGTAATGAAACGTACATAATATTCACTCAAGGTCTGTTTCATACCTTCCTTCATTTTGTTCTAAATAAATTCAATTCTTCAGTCTACTTTTTTACCGTGACAAAGTTCACCTTCAGGTCGCTCCATCAAGGCCGGAGGTAAGGTCTCATCGTAACTAACAAAACAAGCCCAAACTCGGCTCACCTAGTACAACACGTCGAAGAGTTCCAGTAGCAGTCACCGAGGTCCACCTTCAGGTCGCTCCATCAAGTCCGGAGGTAAGGTCTCATCGTAACTAACAAAACAAGCCCAAACTCGGCTCACCTAGTACAACACGTCGAAGAGTTCCAGTAGCAGTCACCGAGGTCCACCTTCAGGTCGCTCCATCAAGTCCGGAGGTAAGGTCTCATCGTAACTAACAAAACAAGCCCAAACTCGGCTCACCTAGTACAACACGTCGAAGAGTTCCAGTAGCAGTCACCGAGGTCCACCTTCAGGTCACTCCATCCAGTCCGGAGGTAAGGTCTCATCATAACTAACAAAACAAGCTCAAACTCGGCTCACCTAGTACAACACGTCGAGGAGTTCCAGTAGCAGTCACCGAGGTCCACCTTCAGGTCGCTCCATCAAGTCCGGAGGTAAGGTCTCATCGTAACTAACAAAACAAGCCCAAACTCGGCTCACCTAGTACAACACGTCGAAGAGTTCCAGTAGCAGTCACCGAGGTCCACCTTCAGGTCGCTCCATCAAGTCCGGAGGTAAGGTCTCATCGTAACTAACACAACAAGCCCAAACTCGGCTCACCTAGTACAACACGTCGAGGAGTTCCAGTAGCAGTCACCGAGGTCCACCTTCAGGACGCTCCATCAAGTCCGGAGGTAAGGTCTCATCGTAACTAACAAAACAAGCCCAAACTCGGCTCACCTAGTACAACATGTCGAAGAGTTCCAGTAGCAGTCACCGAGGTCCACCTTCAGGTCGCTCCATCAAGTCCGGAGGTAAGGTCTCATCGTAACTAACAAAACAAGCCCAAACTCGGCTCACCTAGTACAACACGTCGAAGAGTTCCAGTAGCAGTCACCGAGGTCCACCTTCAGGTCGCTCCATCAAGTCCGGAGGTAAGGTCTCATCGTAACTAACAAAACAAGCCCAAACTCGGCTCACCTAGTACAACACGTCGAAGAGTTCCAGTAGCAGTCACCGAGGTCCACCTTCAGGTCGCTCCATCAAGGCCGGAGGTAAGGTCTCATCGTAACTAACAAAACAAGCCCAAACTCGGCTCACCTAGTACTACACGTCGAAGAGTTCCAGTAGCAGTCACCGAGGTCCACCTTCAGGTCGCTCCATCAAGTCCGGAGGTAAGGTCTCATCGTAACTAACAAAACAAGCCCAAACTCGGCTCACCTAGTACAACACGTCGAAGAGTTCCAGTAGCAGTCACCGAGGTCCACCTTCAGGTGGCTCCATCAAGTCCGGAGGTAAGGTCTCATCATAACTAACAAAACAAGCCCAAACTCGGCTCACCTAGTACAACACGTCGAAGAGTTCCAGTAGCAGTCACCGAGGTCCACCTTCAGGTCGCTCCATTAAGTCCGGAGGTAAGGTCTCATCGTAACTAACAAAACAAGCCCAAACTCGGCTCACCTAGTACAACACGTCGAAGAGTTCCAGTAGCAGTCACCGAGGTCCACCTTCAGGTCGCTCCATCAAGTCCGGAGGTAAGGTCTCACCGTAACTAACAAAACAAGCCCAAACTCGGCTCACCTAGTACAACACGTCGAGGAGTTCCAGTAGCAGTCACCGAGGTCCACCTTCAGGTCGCTCCATCAAGTCCGGAGGTAAGGTCTCACCGTAACTAACAAAACAAGCCCAAACTCGGCTCACCTAGTACAACACGTCGAAGAGTTCTAGTAGCAGTCACCGTGGTCCACCTTCAGGTCGCTCCATCAAGTCCGGAGGTAAGGTCTCATCGTAACTAACAAAACAAGCCCAAACTCGGCTCACCTAGTACAACACGTCGAAGAGTTCCAGTAGCAGTCACCGAGGTCCACCTTCAGGTCGCTCCATCAAGTCCGGAGGTAAGGTCTCATCGTAACTAACAAAACAAGCCCAAACTCGGTTCACCTAGTACAACACGTCGAGGAGTTCCAGTAGCAGTCACCGAGGTCCACCTTCAGGTCGCTCCGTCAAGTCCAGGACGAATAGGCTTTTATAAACCCTACTCACTACTTACATACTTTTTTATAGCAAACTGAAATAGAATAAAAATCTTACCTTGTCAAAAAGTATCAAATTCGGTTTATCGAATATTTTGTGTTTTTACAGCGATCTTTTTCAACTCGAGCCGCTCTAAACAGGCGATACGTGTCCACTCTCGACGGGGGCCGCGCTCGGACTAAAGTTTCATTCCAAGTGCTTGTGCAATAAATCATGACGGGTATTAGAAATAAAATAACCCTTAATGCAATCGATTAAGATTCATCCAGAATAGCAAAATATGTGAAAAAATAAGTTTCGGTTTTCATTTTTTCTGCGACTATTTAAAGCATTTAGATAAAAAAAAAAAACTAACTTTAAACATTGAATATGTTTGCCTACATATAGTATTTTTAAAAGTAGTCAAATATGATAATAATAGCACAAAAAATGTACCTAAACTCAACCCGGTATCGTTAAAATTGTGGAAAATGGCGACGAAAGATCGATTTTACATTGTAAAAAAATAAAATTTTCATTAATAAAGTACCGTTTATTTGAAAGATGAAGAACCAATCTATACGATGTAGTTATTGGTTATATTGAATTTTGTTTTATTATGCTATAAAATGTACCGAAAAACAGCATAATTTTGCCTGATATGCAAACGCGCCCTTAATGTAAAATGAATTTGACTAGTTTAAAATAATTTTCATGTAAAAAGTTAATCTTAACATTACATGCGCATACTTTTTGTGGAACGGAGTGTCAATAACAGCCGTCAACTCCGTCAAGAGCTGCCAAAAGTTTTAAGGTGGACGCACACCTATCCGCGCCGAAGGAATCGACCTACCTATAACCTACTAAACCTCGCACACTTATCCGCGTCGAATCGGACGAATAGATGACGTCATACGTATGAGAAAAAATTCTTTCGGCGCGGTCGATTCCTTCGGCGCGGATAAGTGTGCGTCCACCTTTAAAGTTAAGTTTTAGTTTGAGTTAATTTATTGCTCTGATGGCAAAAGTGAAGAATCGAACAAAAGTAAATATTGAAAAAATGCAGACCCAGAACTTCGTGGGGCGAAGTTCTCTGCCTCCTTCACAATGAAAGAGTCCACAGCCCGATGGACCAAGATTGGTGACGAGCTTAATTCTATTCCCGGCGGAAAAAAAAACTGGCAAGAATGGCATAAAGTAGTTTTTTTTTAACAAAGCATCACTTAGGTCCCATGGATCCATTCTCCATTGGGCTCGTCGTCGTGGCGGTGCTGCCTCTGCTATTTCAGCCTCCTCGATTAGATCTACTACAAAAGCCGCAGCGAATTCGTCCACAGACATTTTCACCGTTTTAAGTTTTAACAAAAGCAACCTCAATACTCAACTCAATAATTTATTTCAGTTCGTATTTTGTTCTAAAATGTCAATCGATATGTCACTATCGAGTGCTCCTGATCACTCGATGCATGTCTAACGCTTTGCCATCGATATTTATCTATAGTGACTTCTCGAGATTAGGGAAATTTGCATTCAATCGATATTTTGACAGTTTTTGCGATATTTATCGAATGTGATATTATATCTACTGCTCGAGAATCGCCCCCGTACGTTCCGAGATACGATATAATCACTCACAGCGCTCACAGCAATATTTTGCGTTCCGATATAAATATCACGATTTTGACAGCTAAGAGCTGTCATTAGGCCATTTGACAGCGCTCACGGTGATATTTCATTAGGGCATGGTCGGTGTAATCGCAAGATGGCGCCTGTCATGACGTCATCTATGACGACTCAAGGAACATCGATATCGCGCTTATGATCGCGCTCACGGTATCTCGGAACGGGTTTATGGACGCTCATAGCGTTTACAGTCTATCTCAGAACGCGGCCGATATAATCACTCACAGCGCTCCCAGCAATATTTTGCGTTCCGTTTTAGTTTTCACGATTATGACAGCTAAGATCTGTCATTAGGTCATTTGACTTGATTTGACAGCGCTCACGGTGATATTTCTTTGGGGCATGGTCGGTGTAGTCGCAAGATGGCGCGTGTCATGACGTCATCTATGACGACTCAAGGAACATCCATATCGCGCTTATGATCGCGCTCACGGTATCTCGGAACGGGTTTATGGACGCTCATAGCGTTTACCAAAGAGTAAAGTAACTATTATAGAGGGAAAGGCGTTTACAGTCTATCTCGGAACGCACAGCGAGATAGTCTGTCTGTAAGAAACGCTATAGATGACGTATCACCGTGAGCGCTGTCAAATGACCTGATGACAGATCTTAGCTGTCATAATCGTGAATATTAAAACGGAACGCAAAATATTGCTGTGAGCGCTGTGAGTGAGTGATTACATCGTATCTCGGAATGCACGGTAAATTATAGATGACGTCGTTGTCAGTGGGACTGAGAACATAAAGGAATAAGCTATAGAATTGGCATGGTTGTCAAGGTACAGTATGTACAGATGCCAACACATCAAGCTACAACAATTTGTCAAATGGTACTCGTACATACAAATTTTTGAGAGATAAATCTAAACTTGCCCATATCTTTTAATTGGGATGACTCAGGACCTTGGTTTTTACACAACTAATACACCTCAGTTTCTGGGTCAGAATTTCAACTTGCTAGGTCCACCCGTTCCTGAGAAAATCGGTAATGGATGACAGACGGACAAGAAAGTAATCTGATAAGGGTATTTTTTTTTACCTTTTGGGGTACGGAACCCTAATGAGGGATTTCTTTTTGAGTATTTCTCTAAATAAATGTACATCAGTTGAAAAAAAAGTGTGTCTCGAAATAGTAACAAAGTTACAACGTATAGTTCGGTTCAAACTTAATGGTGGCTCGGAAGTTAGCTGCGAGTGACGGTTTGCGCAGGTATAACGGTTCAAGCTTTACGGCGCCAAGGAACATCTAACGTAAAAGTGCTCAAAACACAATGTTACGTATCAGCGGGACACAGAGGACGCATCGTCTTGTATTGTACAACGGGCTAGTGTCCGCAACTCCACGTCAAAGCGCGTGTATTTTGTGTATGGGCTATAATCCACCACGCGGGCCCAGTGCGGGTTGGTAGATGTCGCATGTCTTCGAATTTTTGGTTCTAGGACATGCCGGTTTCCTCACGATGTTTTCCTTCACCGTTTTGAGAGCAGTGGTGATGAAATAAATTACACAAAGGAATGCGCCTGCCTGGGTTCTGGGACGTATCGTCTTGACTGTATAATGCGCAGACCGTCACTCAACTTCCGAGCCGCCATAAAGTTTGAACCGAACTATTCCATAAAGATAAAGATAAAGATTCATTTATTTGCAAAAACATGTGTAGATAATATTCATGGAATGATGCTTATTATAGGTGTTACAGGATATTCTTTGGCACAACATGTTTGACCATGGCTGGTGTACAAATTAGGTCAGAAGACCATAAGATTTCAGAAAAAAAGATACAAACTCAAATACTCTAAAAAAATAACATTATTGAATACGAAAAAAATTAAACAGTTTGTAACATAGATATGTTTGTAAATATTCGTGCGATTCAAAATAAAATATAATAGATTCAGTCAGTATGTCAGAGCGATTTGTCATTTAAAAATTCATTGACATCATAGTAGGCTTTTCCTGTCAGTATTTTTTTCAATGTTTTCTTAAACTGGTCTGTATTTAGTTAACCGACTTCCAAAAAGGGGGAGTTCTTTTTTTTACATAGATAGGGATATTGTTATATATTATCGGTGCTCTGCATACAACGCTTTTATACAGTAGTGCTGTCTTAGCTGGCTGAACACGAAGTTTACTATTATCCCGGCGATTTCGTATTACAAGGTCCGATTTTCGAGGAAACAAATGAAGGTTATTTCTTACAAATATGGCGATTTCCAAAATGTAAAGTGACGGCAATGTGAGGATTTTATGCTTTGTGAAAAGTGGCTTACAACTATCAGTACTTTGGATACCGAACATAGCACGTATGCATCGCTTTTGCATTTTTAAATGCCCTAACAGTATTTGATGAGTTGCCCCAGAAGATAATGCCATATCTTAGGACAGATTCAACAAGTCCATAATAAGCCGATAGTAACACATTAGTGTTGATAGATGGAGCAAGTTGGTACAAAGCATATGCCTGACTACTGATTTTTTTACATAGTGCGTCAATGTGTTCTTTCCAGTTTAGTTTGCTGTCTATAATTAAGCCGAGAAAACGGACATTGGATACTTCATTTATAGTGTAATTATCGTGAATCAAATTTACATTTAAAGGATTATGCAATCTTTGTCCAAAGTGCATTATATTTGTTTTAGATAAATTTATTTTTAAATTATTATTATCAAGCCAAGAAATTATAAATGTTAGTGAATTATTTATGTCAGATTTATAATTATTAATGTCCTTACATGCAATTGAAACTGTACTGTCATCAGCAAATAATGTCATAGGTTGAGTCGTTGCCTTTGGCAAGTCGTTGATATAGATAATAAACAACGGCGGCCCTAGGACACTGCCTTGAGGAACACCGTATGTGACGTTTCTCCTTACGGAGCTGAATGTTTCCTCCTTTTTTGTTTTAGGATTCACTTTAGTAATTACTGTCATCTGTTGTCGATTCGTTAAGTATGATCTAATTAAGTCTAAAATATTGCCTCTTATGCCGTATGCATCAAGTTTACTGATTAGTATATTATGATCTACATAATCTGCTGGAACTGCAGCTGGAACTGTTTTGTCAACGTGGCCCATTACATTTTTGATAAATTCATAAATGGCCATATTCGTGGTTTTATTTTGTCGAAAGCCCTTTTGTTCATTGCACAAAATTTTATTTTTTTCTAGATATGAATTAAGTTCGCCTTAAAGATACTTTTCGAAAATTTTTGAAAATATTGGTAATAGTGCAATAGGCCTATAATTCGCCATTAATTGTTTGCATTCTTTTTTGAACAAAGGTTTTATAACGGACAGTTTAAGTTCTTGTGGAAATATTCCTGTTGATATCGATAAGTTCAGAATGTGACTCAAGTGCTGGCATTTACTTCTTTAATTATTCTAGTAGAGATACCATCATATCCTACACTGTTGGTATTTTTAAGGTTTTTTATAATTTTATTAATCTGATAGGGTGAACTTGGTGACATAAACATTGAATTTAAACGGTGATTTTAAACTCACTAAGAAAACCTCTCACTACAATTCGTCTTGAACAGTGTTATTTTATGAGTTAACTTATTGTATAAGACATCGATAAATGCTAGAACTACTGTTAAGAGGCCAAAATGTTGTGTGCTAACCGTGGAAACCATAGAAATAAGAAAAATAGAATAATGTTTTTTTTTATGTCAAGCTGTCTGACCTAAAGGTCCAGTTACCAGGTCATAAAATTCCAAAAACAAAAGTCAAACTGTCAAACATAACGTGATGTCAAAATTAACTTCTGTCAACACTCAACAGTCAAATGCAATGAGTGCAATAATGCCGCCAAATTGATTTTCGGTATGTATTCTTAACAATTTTTATTACGAACTCATCTGAATACATTCCGTTAGATACCTTGTGTATAAACTTTTCGATAATATAGTGCATACCACTCGAAATAATACGTTAAATCCAACCTCACACCACTGTTTGAAGTGATAAACGATGCACATCTTCTGATTACAACACTTCATATCTGTTTACGATAAAGTGTTTTTGTGAAATTTTCAGGGAAGGAATGACAAGTTTGGTAGCAACTGAGTCCGTCACAGTGGTCGACGATATTTCAGTAGTTGAATCTGAAATAAATTGCTGTCAGAATCGTCAACGTAGACACATTCTGAAATCGAAGGAAAATACTTACAAACACAAATGTAATAGAGTGCTTCGAAGAAAACTAAAGAAGTACAAACTTAGACAAGATGGTCAGGAGGATCAAGATATTTTAGATGTATCGAAAATCCTTGTTTCATCACTTATCATAAAATCTCCAAACAATAGAAAACAATCCAGTTTAGGTGAAGGTGACTTATGTGAGTTTGAAGACTTAAGACCTAGAAACTATCTTTTCAAAATGGTAAGAAGAAAGGAAGCTGTAAAAATAAGTGAAAGCTTAAGAAATTCCAAGACGGATGTACAAATCCAGGATTCCATTCCATTACCAGCCAATAGTCAGGAGAAGAAACAAACAAATGCCTTTAAATTGTTAATGGACTCTAGAAATAAGAGTCTTGGAAGTAACTCCCCAGGTAAAGATAAAAGCAATGATACCTCTGATAGTGAAGAGGTAGCTGAAAGGAAAAATATGAAAGCAAAAAGGCACTTACTTCTACAAAAAATGGCAGAAGCAAAAGGGTCTTTAAGGAACAAAGAAAAAGAAGAGTACCAGGACAACATTATTAAAAAGCAATTGGAAAAGCGAGCAGAAAACTTAAAAAGTATGATTTTAAAAGATCCCAAATCAAAAGAAAATGAGAGCACAAGTGGAACTGTTTCAAAAAAAGATGACAATCCAAAATCATCACCAAAAGACAAGGTTAAAGTAGTAAAAGATAATAAAAAAACTAAGAAACAAACCCAGACATTGACAATAGTTGACATATTTAACACCATTGAGGATCCTGTGGATATAACTAACAGTATTAGTCCATTAAAAAAAATTATACTTAAGGAAGACCAAGAATTTCTGGGCAAGTTATCCCCATCTTTGAAGAAAAAGGAAAGCATGCTTTGTTATTTTAAAAAACTAGAAAAAGATACAGAATCTTCTCCTACTAATTCTGAAAATGATAATCTTATAAAGGTAAAGCTACAACCCAGAAACAAAAAAAGAGGCAAGAAGAAAAAGTTAAGTCTAAAAAAGGACACTTTAGACTCCTGTGATTTGAAAGAAATTATTGAAAATGATACCAGTGGAACAGTTATCAATATCATTGAGGAAGTTATTACAAAGGAAAATATGAAAACACAAGAAGAGGGTAATGTTGTGTATACACCCAACACCACATTCATTGACAGTGTCCCTTTGAACGATAATATTGAGGTTGTAGATCCAGAAGTCAAGAGTGAAAGACATAAGCGGAAAAGAAAATCGAAAGTTGATGCCAAAGTAACTGATTCTGAGAATACAAATGCAATAGTCAATAATGAGAACAGACCAAAAAGATCTGTGAAAAGACCTGTTAAGTATATTGAAGATGTTTGCTGGTCTAGCTCTGATGAAGAACTACATATCTTCACTCCAAAAAAGAAGAAGCATGTTGAAGGCTTGGTTTATGATAAAAATCCTATTTTAAAACCAAATCATTGTTTTGATGAGAAACCTGAACTTGTAAAGAAAGAAGAGCAGGTTCTCAAGGACACAGCAACATCCAAGAAACCTGCTAAGCTGGCTCCTATATTTGCACCTAAACAATCTGATCTAGCTGCTTTAGAAGCTAAACAGAAGTTTCTACAAAGCGGAGTTCCAGACAAACTTAAAAAAATAATTCAACATCAAAAAAATTGCACCACTCCAGACAATTATTATTTTCCTGTTGTTGTTCATGTGCAACAAAGCAATACGACTTCTGAAGAAAAGCCACTGGTTGTCAATATACCTATGATGAATATCAGTGAAGAAACCTTTGCATCGACATATGAAAAGAATGCAATTCTGAACTTGTTATATCTTAAACAAGAAAACAAGGTTTGTAAAATAGATAGTAAAAACAAGAAAAGCACACAGACAATGTTACTGAATATGAAACAATTACATCCAAAGTTTCCAGTCTACAGGACATATCGACATTTAAGAGGTAGAGGAAAGGGAGAATTTAAAGACTGTAATTATGTAGATGTAGATAACAGTATCGAAATTATAAGCGATATGTCGGATGTTATCAATGATAGCCCTGATAGATTAAATTGGACTGACAAATACAAGGCTACTTCAACAAATCAAATTATAGGTAATTTTGAAACTTTAAAAGAGTTAAGGAAATGGTTGGTATCATGGACTGAGAATGAATTGAAATCAAAAACAAAATCTAAACCTGGCTCAGATTCATCAGACTACTATCAATCAGAATCTGATAGTCGAGAGAGTATGAAGACCATGAACAATCTTTTAATATTGACTGGCCCTACAGGATGTGGAAAAACTGCAAGTGTTTATGCTGTTGCTTCAGACTTAGCTATGAAGGTGATAGAAGTTAACGCTAGCAGTAGAAGGACAGGGAAAATAATGTTGCAGGACTTACAGGAAGCCACCCAATCCCATAAGGTTAATAGAGGTACAGGAAATTCAGACAGTAGTCAGAAATCACAAGAAAAACTTCAACCTGATTTATTAAAAAAGAATAAAAAGCGAGGTAGGCCAAAAAAGTCAATTGATGATGAGAAACCCATGAAGGTATCAGGTAAAGCTGAAGTTCTAAGTGGTGCACCTCTAAGTCAAGAAAGTACGAGAACAGATTCATCACTTATCCTTATTGATGATGCTGATATTGTATTTGATCAGGATGATGGCTTCTCTTCAGCCATTGTGCAGCTGGTACAGTGTTCTAAACGACCAGTTATATTGATAACATCATCCCTAGTGTGTCCTCATTTGCAAAGATTTCTGCAAAATGGAAAACTATTGAAGATGTGTCCTCTTCTACCTAGGATGCTAGGGACATGGCTAGATATATTGTGCCTAGCCGACAGTGGAATATGCTGGCCAGGGGCTGGAGCCAAATTCTTAAACTATTTTAAAGGCGACATTAGAAAAACCATAAATTATTTACAGTTCTGTATACCTAGTTATGTAAATGGCATTACTTCAGAGGATGAAACAGCTTCACAAAATATTGATTTTTATAAGAACAACATTGATGAAGAAAGTTCTTGCCCCTCATGGGCAGAAAATGATGATTCAGAAGGAAGAACAATAGCACCAGTTAATAATAATGTTGATTTAGAAACAAATACTGTTTGGACGGATTTTGCATCAAGACATTCGAATTTATTAAATTTAACACATCCTTTACAGTTATTTAACATTTGGTGGAGTATGCCATGTCTTTTGAATCCAGTACATAATATTGCTGAATCTGTAGAAAATAACCAAAACCCTCAACAGAAAAAACATAATGTTTGCCTTGAACTGGAAGCAATGGCCAATGCTGCAGATGCTTTCTCACTGTCAGATTATTTTAGTCATATCAACCCAGATCCAAACACTTACATTACAGCACAACCTTGGTGCTACCCTGAAGGGCACAGTGTATCAGAAAAAGAAAACTCAGATTATTATCATAAAGCATATGAAGTCACTAGTGAGATTTGTCAAACAATGGTGACTTGTTCTATTGAGACAGCACAAGATGTTTTAAGGTGTGATAGAAAAACGGATATAAGTTTCCCTGGGATGACTTTACACAGGTAATTATTATTGTTTTTATTTTGTTAATTTTTAAGTTATACCGATATAATAGATGGGGAGGTATTGGCATTGGCACAGCGCCATCGTCATACATCATGATGGCGTATTTTGACTCGTGTTACATCATCAGCCTATAATGTTCCCACTGCTGGGACACGGCCTCCTCTTAATGAGAGGGAATGGGCTATAAATCCATCACGCAGGCCCAGTGCAGATTAGGAATTATTTTTTATTTTAGTTTCCTCACGATGTTTTCCTTCACCGTTTTGAGAGCAGTGGTGATGAAATAAATTACACAAAGTAATGTGCCTGTCTGGGTTCGAACCCACGACTGTTCGTACCCGCGACTTACTGTTCGTAAGTCGGGGCCGCCACCACTCGGCCACACCGCCGCTTCTCTTGACTCGTATGCATAATTGTTTTCGCGCACATACCGATATAATTTTGTTTGGTAGTAAATAAGTTAATTGTTATTTCATCCTTGTTTGTTACCTAGCATCAAAAGAGGCGATCTTGCGACATTTACCATCCGCTTTCTGGTAAACAACTGCTAAATAAATAAAATCTTTTTATTTCAGATATTAGTCCATATCGAGTGATGGTAAAAGAACTTTAAAAACAAAAACTTTTTTTGCAAAAAATAAAACCGACTTCAAAAAGAAAAAGTGAAAAATAACTTTAGCTTCTGAAGTCGGTGACGTTTGTATGATTGATTTAATTTTTTTGTCACCGACTTCAGAAGCTAAAGTTATTTTTCACTTTTTCTTTTTGAAGTCGGTTTTATTTTTTGCAAAAAAAGTTTTTATTTTTCACTTTTTAGTGGTTCACATGGAAAGTGCATACCGTTACAATTACAACAAGCCCAAACACGACTAGGATACATTGTCTCATTATGGAGTTCCGTGACTCTTGGCTTCATCATCAGATCTGATGGTAGAATGGTTCTTATCAAACGCAAATGCTTCACTTGTTGTAGAAAATACCAAAATTGCTGTACGTTATCCTATAAAATTTGAAGAGTTCCCTCGATTTCGCCAAGATTCCATCATCAGATCCCGACTTGGCGACTATGGGACCAACTTGGAAGTATACCCTTTCAAACAAAAAAAGAATTTTTCAAGTCGGTTTAGGCGTCTTCGAGTAATCGGTGAACATACATAAAAAAAAAAAAAAAAAATACATACAGTCGAATAGAGAACCTCCTCCTTTTTGGAAGTCGGTTAAAAAATTAAATCTATGTTACATTGAAATTCTAAAAAAAATACCATAAAATATTAAGAATAAATTTAAATTACATTAGACAAAGATAACATGTATAAATTAAAAATTACAATAAAAATTAAAAATTGTTATAAAAATTAAAATTAAAAATTATAATAAAATTGCATAGAACAAGTTAAAAATTACATTATATTACTAAAAAAGAAATTGTTAATTTAGGTATTTGCCACCCTGTGAGACACCGGGCACAAGCACTTGTGCTTGAACCCAATGCCCAAGAAGGGGGCTGTCTAGCTTGTGACTGAGCACATTCAGAATGGAGTTGGGGCTCCGGCTCCCACGCGTACGGAGCATCAACGAAGCGATGCGGCGCCGCAGCACAGTGTGAAATCCATCGGTGTGCGCGTGCGCAAACATCGCAGACGCACTACAGTAGCGGGGGAGCTCCACCAGCACCCTGAACGCGTTATTATATTGTATTCGGAGAGCGTTGATGGCCCGCTGCTGCTGCTGTAGTTGACCCAGAGATTGCAGGTGTAGAGAGTTTGGCAGAACGCTTTAAACAGAGTTATCTTTACCTCTAAACTACACCTCGCAAATCTGCGTGCCAACATGTTACAGCGGACCGCCATCGCCCTCCTCTCCCTTTCAATATCTTCATCATCTTTTAAATGCTCGGTGACCACATGACCGAGGTATTTAAACTCACTCACTCTTCGAAGAGCGACAGCGTTAAGCAGCACGGGTGCCACATCCTCCAGTTTACGACCCCTGGCTTGAAAAACCAGGAGCTCACTCTTGCTAACATTGTACAGGAGACCGTGTACCCTCGCATATTCCTCGCATATTTCTAAAGCAAGTGGTTGTACAGATTCAGTAGTATTACTGACATTAAAAATAATCTCAAGTGCCATTTCAATTTTTCTTTTTTTTAAACAAAATGTTACTGTGTAAGTACTTTGTACTGGAACTCCATCATTGCCCGCGCGTGTTGTGTGGGAGAGCTCGGCGCGTGCGCAGGGCGGACTGCGCGCGGGCTTATTCTCGCTCAAACATTATATCGGCATCCAAGAAGAGATATAACTATTTCCGTGACAAAGATCCAAATTATTTTTGATTGAGGAAGCCATTAAGAGATTAGGTTACTAGGTCTAGGTGCCAAAGCTGTACCTATGTTATCCAAGGGTCAAGATTTCGTCAATGTCATTTCGAGGATTTTACGCTTTAAAATTATGTATGTTTTATCTTTAAACTAGCGGATGCGTGAGGCTTCGCACGCGTACAAATAATATACTAAAACCTTCATCGAGAACCACTCTATGCATTAGAGAAAACAGCATGAAAATCGGTGCAGTAGTTTTTGAGTTTATCGCGAATAGACAGACAGACGCGGCTGAGGACTATGTTTTATATTATGTTTTTTTATTTTTTGTTTCAGACAAAAAGACAGGGTGGTATCGCGACACAACAGCTTGACTAGCTTCTTGAATGCGTCCGCAGTATTGGACAGGAGAGCTCTCGCACTGGACTACTGGCCCTCTTGTCGAACTATATGCAGGTTGGAGAAGTCCAAGAATGGCACCAGCACCAAGAGGAACAATCGGTTCTGCCACTATCTCAAATCCCTAAGTGTTCTCTGTAAAAGTGATACTTTCGATAACCTCTGCCACAGTTTGTGTTCTAATGAAGGAACTGAATTTAACATCAATAATAATTGTAATGAATGATAGATAATATATTATGTCTCTATTATGTTTCCTGTACTTGTAAAATATTTAATGTTAGTGAATTCATGATTATAATAAATGGTAGTTATTATGTTATTTGAATTTTAGTTTAATGATCATTAGGTATAGGTTGTATGGTTATTATGTTATTGTTTTAATGCCGAAGTATGCGGATCAAGTAAAATGTTCGGATTTGTATAGTTGTTTATCGTAATGAATTGTCTGACGTCACTCTTGATTGTTATTAGTGTAAAAATAAAATATTATGTTGTAATCACAATATTACTAGAAAATGAAAAAAAATACTATTCACTTAACCGCAGGGAGTGCACGAACTCCGAATATGGCTCATTAGCACTGAACAATACACATAATTACACAACAATTGATAATTCAGTTATTTTTGCCCATGTTGCTAAAATTAAAATTGTTTTTCGAAGAACTTATACCAATTTATCTGTTGGCAACCGGTACCTATTCCTGTTTTGTCTGTCTGAGAACAAACTTATTGCTTTATCACGTATGTAGATAACAATATCTGTAAAATAACAAATTTGTCTTAAACTTCATGTTTTTTGTATGTAATTAATTACTTGGTAACAGGCAATTTATATAAACATATGAACTTACATAGCCCCATTTAAGTTTTTCATTTTGTAGATTAAGCCTTGGCGCCCATTAAGTGCTATGCGACACAGCGACAAGGCAAGGCGATTCAGTTGTATATTATGGAAATTTCAAATAAATAAGTAAAAAATATGTTGCATTTATTCCATAGAGAAGTATTTTGGTAACTTTCTAGACACTTAACCGAAGGGCCTGAAAACTGTATTAAGTTATGCGTCTTTGTACCTATGATGCAAGTTAAGTTCCATAATATTCAATTCTTTTACATAATCACATCGGGTCGCTACCGCTATTGTGTCCTAATAGCGGATTATTATTGATGAAACCAATTTGTACGACGTAGGTGTTCCATGCAGACCAGAAAGAGCAGAGAATTTTGTGACAAATTGAAATATAAGTCCATACTTTACTTTATCAGTCATAAAGTGCAAAGTCAAACTCGTAGAGCGCTTTCGGAGAGACTCGTTTGCACTTTAAAGCACTTAAAATAAGGATTATAATTATTGTGACGTTAAAACTGCGTTCTACGCTGGTCTCCTCTAAGAACATTAGGCCCGGACTCCACCAAAGCGGAAACAAGCTCAGCTCGCAGCGTAGAGATTACGGGCGGAAACCGGCCAATCACATTGGTTGACGTCTGCAACGTAGCTCTCATCTCCCTTGTGATTGGTCGAATCTTGCACATTTCTCCCCTCCTGCTTTAGTGAAGTCCGGGCTTATGGCTGGTAGTATGAATACTGACTGCTGTCACATTCTTAAGCGATCCGTCGTTTTATCTCAACCTAGTGCTGTGCTGTCATTTCTTTTACTACTATCTTTATCCTTTTTAGGGTTCCGTAGCCAAATGGCAAAAAACGGAACCCTTATAGTTTCGCCATGTCTGTCTGTCTGTCTGTCCGCGGATAATCTCAGTGACCGTTAGCACCAGAAAGCTGAAATTTGGTACCAATATGTATATCAATCATGCCGACAAAGTGCAAAAATAAAAATTTAAAAAAACATTTTTATTAGGGTACCTCCCCCAGACGTAAAGTGGGGAGCGATTTTTTTTTTAATTTTGACCCTGACGTGTGATATATTGTTGGATAGGTATTTAAAAATGAATAGGGGTTTTCTAAAATCATTTTTTGATAATATTAATATTTTAGGAAATAATCGCTCCGAAAGTCAAAAACAATGTGTCCCCCCCCCTCTAACTTTTGAACCATAAGTTTAAAAAATATGAAAAAAATCACAGAAGTAGACCTTTATATGAACTTTCTAGGAAAATTATTTTCAACTTGATGAGTTGAATAGTTTTTGAGTTATATAGCACTTTTTCAAAAAAACGCAAATGATAACTTTGTTTTTCATACAAATACTATGAAAAACAAAGTTATTTTTGCTGACGAAAAATGTTGGTATTTTTAATGGTCTGGGAAGCTACGGAACCCTACAGTGAGCGTGGCCCGACACGCTCTTGGCCGGTTTTCTTAAATTCATTCTTTCTGGTACATAATGCCAGACTTATTGCATTGCTACGGGTTATTATTTAATTTATTTAAGGGGTGTTAGAAATGGTGAATCAGCGAAAATTCACTTGAGAAAGTTATCGCTATCCAGTCCTAATTTCTCCAGCTTTTTTCTCATTTTTTAAAATTTCTTGAGGATGCGTTCCCACCAGAGATGAGTGAGGATGCGTGTGAAGCTAACCAAAAATGACGCTTTTTCACAGCTTGAGCTATTCTAGCGATGTGATTCATGTCTGTACTGGTGGAACCGCAGCCTAACAGTCTGAAAAGTGTTCGAGTTTACTGGACCATAATACAAAGTTAATTTGACTTATCTTTCTTTCATAGGCTGCCAGCGCCTATCTTTTCTTAACTGTCATGCCTTAAACATGTTCTTTTCATACTACAGTGACCTTAAAGCGTAATTGTACATTACACTCTGAACAAACTCTGAAGTAAATGACCTCTTATCATGATATTTATTCTTTCTAAATTATAATGAGGGCTCAGACGTGCGATTTTTCCGTTTCGAGAGTTTCAACTATCTTAATCTGAATGAAGGAAGTTTTATAAATGGGTATACATATAACTAACCTATTTCGAGAAAAACTAAATACTTATGAGAAAAACCTCTTTGTTTTCATATTGGCGAGAGTAAAAAGTCTTTAAAAACGTAAATATATTTTTAAATATTAAAATGGTGAAAAGAAATACCTGGTCTCTATTGTTTCAAATCATAACAACACTGTTCACTCATCAAACAATAAAAACTTGGGCCTATCCAAGTTTTTGTTTGTTTTATTCTGAAATATCTAATCTATTTAAATCTATATCTAAATGTTTTAATTTAGAGTACCTTTACATACCGATATCCTAATATTGATACTGTTCAAAACAAAAATAAAAATTGCGTGACAAAAATGTTTCTGTTTTTCAATAATATGGATCACCTAAAATCTATTCCAATTACATCATCTCCAAGCCTCCAAAGCAAGAACATCGTCGTGTTACTCATGCACTAATAAATATCCGAGGTATTATCCGCTCGCAACAAGATACGACAGTTTCATCATCTGAAAGGGCGTTCAATCAATGAAATGAATGACTCGATTACTATAGGTACTACCCAATCGAACTATTTTGTTGTGCCCTTTGTTTAGATGAAGCGTGTACCATTTGTTTAGAAATCTAATTAAAGCATCAATCTCGTCTAGTAGGTACGGTAATGATAGATTATATGCATAGGTAGGTAGGCATCCGTTTTATTTATCAATGCTGATGGAGGGAGCGTTGTGGGTGGCATCACCGACCTAGAGTAAGGCTTTGAAAAGTCCCGATAGGGGCCCGATCGGTCACAAAGTGGTCAAGCTATTTGCAGGAATTTATAAATAGCCGAGTTGTTTACACCATGTTGCCCGATTGATAACGAGACAGTGCTTCGTCCAGATCATTCCAGAATGCATTTATTGATACGTTCGCAGATGAGACAAAAAATACAAAAATAGGTAACTTTTTTCCTTAATTGCTTTAAGATTTTTGCTGTGTCATAAGTTGAAATATCGAAAATACTTATTTCAGCTTTTGACTTGTTTGTTTGTATGTATGATGAATTATGGTGGTCCAGTTAATAATGTCCTCTTTAGGCTTGAATTAGAATTCATAGATGACACTCGCCTAATTTATTTGTTTGAGATAAGTTGTTTACATAACGCATTAATGCAACACGATTACGAGCAAGCGGACTGGTAATAACCGGTAGGGATGTGGAGCAGCTGCCTTTATCTAGAAATATATACTATAGCAATCGTACCTAATTTTCTACCTAGGTACATCTATTATACAATTTCCCTTCCACAGAGAGGAGGCCTGCCTGTCACGTGTAATGTATCTGTAATTTATGTAATAAATGTTTAGCGGTACTAAGTAATATTGGTTTAGTTTCAAAAATGAATACAACAATGTAAACAGCTGTGCAATAATGCTTTGCGTAGGTAACTCTCTCATAGCAACAAATACATTAAGAAAAATGTGTTCAAACAATGATTCGGCAGTTGGTGCAGGTGAACGATTGGGTGCTGCGCTGCGTATCGCGGGTTCGATTCCCGCACGGAACTTATATTTTTGTATGGCCTACAGGCTGTACAGGCTGTTTATATTTGTGAGTTTAAATGTTTGTAAACGCACCCATGATACAGGAAAAATCCTAGTGTGAGGCAAAGTTTTTAAACAATTCTTAGTCACTTGTCTCATAAATTAAAGCACCTACCTAAGTAGGTGTAGTGTAGGTATCTTACAGAGGTCTCCTACGTCGGGTTGTGATAGTAGGTTTCTGGTTATCTACTCGTTTGTAGCCATGTGCACTAACAACTCGTAAAATATTACATCTCCTGATTGTTGAATAGGTACCTACTGGTACTTATTACTACGGCATAATTTACTACCAGTGTCACTCGCACACGCTTCACTCGACAAAGCAGATACGTACTATCTATATTCACGGTAACTTAGAATAAGTAGATACTTGGGAAAGTAAAGTACCGACTCCACTGCACCTTCCTAATAATTGCTTAGATTTGATTTTATCACTTGATGCATTGAGGATGGAAATGCAGTAGAAGTAGCAGGACGCTGTATCTGGTTATAAAAGAAACAGACGATTTTTTTGGGGCCCAAAAACATTGTCTAAGGATAGTTACGAGTATCTAGCTAGGGTCTAGCTGCAAGTCGAGATCGAGCTGATAATTTTTTTTCGTTAGTTGCCTTCACATGAATTTGAGTACTAGGTACCTACTTGACTACACAAATCTATATATTATATTACATAATAAAAGAGTAAAAAAACTGTGTCTGTACATTGAATATATTTAAAAAATAATAATTGAGGGGGGTTAAAAAACAGTAATAGAGCACGAATCCAAAAAAAAAAACTGTCTGTTTGTCTGTTTGTTTGTACACGCTAATCTTCGGAAGTACTGGACGGATTTGAATGATTTTTTTGTTGTTGTATAGGTAGATATTAAGTCTGGGCAACATACAGGGTGTAAACCACCTCATCACAAAGCCGTTAACCAAGCATTTTGTACATCAAACTAAGTAACTTTACGCAAAAATAAATTATTGCTGGGAAACAACTTTTTTTTTTTGAGGTTATAATAGTACATTGTGATACAAGGGGCTAAAATGACCCATTATAGACGAGGTAGTTTTTACTACCGAGCTTTAGCGAGGTAGTAAATAGGAACCGAGTTATAATGGGATTTTAGCGCCGTGTGTTACACCGTACTTTTCACTACGATTGGGAGAAAATAAAATAACCATATTTAAATATGATAGTTTATTTTATTAAAAATGAAATGTACAATTTGTACTGTTGTTCTAATTAGATGTTTTTTCCCGGCAACATAATATCAGTTCTCTGTGAAGACGAATATAATATTGTGTCGCCTGTGGGGTAAACGTAGGAAATAAAAAGGAATCCTACTTAGGTATAATTCTAATAAATAATACAGAAAATATCTTAAAATTTCGCGCCAATGCCTTTTTTTATTTCTTCTGTAGCTGGAATGCAACGCACACATCCTGCCAAAGAGTTCGGCGTTCGGCGCGTTTGGTTCCATTTTTGAAATAAAATGTTTTTTTCTTTTTATGGAACAGTAATAAGTCAATTCTTTAGGAATTATGAGTAAAGACTTTGCGTTTTCGAACACCGACGACGAAATTTAAAAAAAAAAAAGCTTATTTTCCCTAGGGCTATAATGAGCAATTTTACGGCCCCTCTGGTACGCTATTATGACGGTCTTTTCGAGCAAGAGGAGTGAAAATCATGTTTTGTGGTAGAACTCAATGTAACGCACTTAAAACATTGTGCTGATGCATGGATTGGATAGTACGGGGGTCGTGGAGGTGTTAAAAGTCAAAATCTTACAAAAAAAACTTGTATTTAAAAAAAAACTTGTCAAAAAGTTGTAACTTTGACCCCCTATATCTCCGTAAACTACAAGGTTCCCAGGTATGGTGTAGAACAAAAAAATGATCGCAATGACGGGGAGAACCAGTGGTTTTCGGATTCGTTAAGAGGTGTTTTACACCCTTTATAGGCTATAATTTATCTTGGAAGCTTGAACACCTGCTGCAGAACCGCAACAGACCAGCTAAACTATAAGAGATACAAAAATGACACCATAGCAAAAATTGTTCCACATGATGAGCATTTTCTGCTGAGAGAATAAATTTGAAGATCTGGAACACCTGATGTGGAACTCCAAGAGCCCAGCTACACCATAATACATATAGGAATGGCGGCTTAGCAAAAGTTGTTCAATCTGATAAGCACTCTCTGTTGACTTATAAAAATCGAAGATCTGGAACACCTGTTGTGTGTGGAACTCCAAGAGCCCAGCTACACCATGACACATTAGGAATGACGTCTTAGCAAAAGTTGATCGGTCTGATGGGCATTTCCAGTTGACTTTTAAAAAATCGAAGATCAGAAACATATGATGTGAAAATTTATTGCAAAGCTATCACTAATTTCACTGTATAAAATAACATAGGCTGGGAGTACCTCCACGCGGTGAAAGCGGTATCAGTTTAGGGCTGATTTTCGATGACGATGGTATATCATTGAAAATTTGACTATACTGGCCAAAACTCCCATTTATTATTTTATTTTATCGAATATATATGCCTTCGGGCTCATGTTATTTCAGTGTTTAATTTTCTTTTCCATTTATCTTCGTGACTCGGTAGCCTACCCGGTAACGCAGGGGAGCAGTCACTTAGATTTTAATTGATCAGGTATCTTCACAACGAAAGCATAAACATGCTTAGAAAGAGGTCAAATCTTTCCCAATGTTCCAAAAGAGCTAAAAGATTGAGGATCATAAGATCCCAAGAATCTACCGAAGAGCGTCAGGAGAGACTTGATGCTGTTCGAGAACATCAGGCTGCAACTTGCTCCGTGGAAACCTCTTCGGATCGCGAAGCACGCCTGCGTTCTCAGCGTATTTACGCATCCACATCCAGGTCTCTAGAGACCAGTGAAGAATATATGCGCGACTGACCGCTGATCGTGAACGTCATGCATTTGTCTCGCGAGTCGGAGACGTTCACGGATAGAGAATTGCGCTTGAGTTCTCAGTGTATTCGCACATCATACTAACAGGTCTTTTGAAACGAGTGATGAACGTGATGCGCAACAAACTGCTGATCGAGATTATCATACATTGTCCCGAACACGCACACAACAAAATATTCATAATCAGTTAGAAAGTCAGAGAGAAAAAATTGGTGCAGTAGGTACGGCATGAAGAGACAAAAGAAGAGCGTAACGAACGTTTGAATTCTGATCGACTTCGACATTCTCTGGACAGAATGTCGATATCATCTGAAGAATCGGATGTGTCTCAAGATATAGCCGTAGAACAGGAGGTATGGTTCAAAATTGTACTTTTTGTGAAGCTGTTAAATGGCAAAAAGAAACAAACGGTATGTGTTGCTCAGGTGGGAAAGATCTGTTATTTTCCCGTCCCCGGGCTCTTAGAATTCGACATCAGACGTTTCAGATCTTCGATTTTGACGACCCCGTTAAATTGTCGCTGACATAAGCAACAGGATGCGCGTACGAAGTCGCGTGCAGAAGCTAGTGTTAAATAAGTTTTAAAGATGTTATGTTCCGACATTCCTTACATAGCCTGCAAATAACAGAGATATTTAACCATAACCACTGACGAATAGTTACTTATCTACAGTTGTAGATTACGTTGATGTAATTATACCTAAATTAAAAGGATACTTTTCTGGCAGCGCCGCAGTGAGTACGAGTAGTTAGCGCTGGCGCCGGAGCCGGGGTTATCGGCGAGGCGCGTGCGCGACGCCTGCCGCGCGCATAAATATCATCGCTCACTGACAACCGGCTTCAGTCCTCACAGTGCGTCACCAGATTTACACATTATTCAAAATGGTTCGCAGTGCTCTTAGCGAAGATAGTTGTGGTTACTGCACCGCCTGTGTGCGTGCCCGTTTGAGTGCTGCTCGGGGAAGATGCCCAGAGCCTTCGGAGTGCGCCTACAAGCATATCTTGGAGTCATACAGTCCAAATGGCAAGCCGGGAAAAGTACCAGAGACGCCTAAATCTGCGTGTGACTCGTGCCGGTGGACGTCGCATGCGCAGTTCCCGGAGACGCCGCCCTCGTCGAGTGACCTCAGCCTGGAGTGGAGCTCCCGTTCGTCGCAGCAGTCCCGCTCGCGCCGCCGCAAGAGATAGCAGCAGTGTGAAAGTGTTGAACACACCACTCGAGTTTTCATCTAGGGATACCAACCCTCAACAGCGTCGGTAGACGACACCAGCGCCGGACGACTTCCTGGTGGCTCTCCAAGCCACTGCCACTCCAATAATTGTGATGTTATAATTGTATAATATGTATACTATGATTTATTAAATTATTACTTACAATCAAATCTGTGTATCAATTATAATCAACCCTGTACAGTTTTTTGTAAAATTCAGTTCGAAAAATTAGGTAACGCCCTTAAACGCCTCTAGGTAGCTCAAAGTACGTGCTAGGTAGACTGCTTCAATAGAAATCTATTTTCAATGTCCATCAAAAAGTTACCTTGTCATTTATAGACATAGGCACATTGTATACATACCTAGTACCTACACACACACCTATCAAAAGTTGGTCTTCTCTATGCAACAGTATTACAATGCATCGACAGTGTATTGTCACAGGCTCACAGGAAGCCGTGAATCATAAATTATAATAACTGATAGGATTGCTGACGCTCGTAAATCACAAACATCCAGAACGGATGCTAAACGTTGAAGTTCAGGTACAAAGGTCAATGGAGTTGTTTGGCCTATCATGTAGTAGCTGTAGTAGTAGGAATCAAGGTCGGGACGATAGTGTGGGACGAGGCACGTCGAAAGATTCAGGTTTAAATACCTACACTAACATGGCCACACCCTGGTTTAACCCCAACTATTCACTTTTGTGTTAAAACCCTGGTAACGGGAAAAGTAATTGAAATAAATAAAGCTAAAATGAAAACAAGCTATTGCTAACCAAATTTCGAAGTGGTTTTCCGTGATAGGTACACGTCACACATCATGCGTCAGGCACATGGACACAGTAAAATGGCTACTTGCTGAAAAAATATACAATTAAGGTACCTACTTACTAAATGTACTTACTAATAAAGCTCAATACATACCGGACAGATACTAACATCCAAGCAGTCTTTTTTTCTCTACAGCCAGACTTCACCCACTGCTGGGTATAGTGCGGATCTCTCATTTTATCGAAAATCTATACAAAGCAAGACCATGTTATATTGGAAATGTATAGCTTGATGTCTCCGTGTGTACAAACTAGTACATGTTTGGAAATATGCAAAATTCAGAAACATAGGTACTGAATAGGTACTTAGTAGTCAAAACAATTATCTTAAACAACCTTTCCTCTGAAAGTGATAAGTGGGTAGTCAAAAAAAACACCTACCGTTCCTCTAGTTGCAAGTTCACCACTCACAGAGGAACATCACCATTTTATTCTAATAAATATTTGAAAATGTTCATAAGACGCTCATTTCAATAGGTAAGCAACTACTTTCGAGGCGCCGAAAGCTTAGGTACAAACGTGTTCGATACAGACGGGTCACAGTTCAGGTTATATAATTAAACCCCGTTGTACTTCATTAATTGTACACAGTTAGTTATTCCTCCCTCATTAGCTTAACATGACGTCTGTTTTTATAGAAGGGTTAAGCAGAGCCTATACGCTGTGGTAATGACGGGCTTACGCCTCATCAATTTCTACGACGGGGTAGGCCCCGTAACAGACCAGAGCCGACACGGCGTAGGCGCCGTGTCTACAACGGAGCCTACGCTGCTGCTACGCTTAGCCTATAATGTTACTACGACGGGTCCTACGTCGCGTCTACGACGGAGCCTACGCTGCTGCTACGCTTAGCCTATAATGTTACTACAACGGGGCGTACGTCACGTCTACGACGGAGTCTACGCTGCTGCTACGCCAAGCCTGTGCTGTAAATACGACGGAGCCTACGCTGCTGCTACGCTTAGCCTGTACTGTTACTACGACGGGGAATACGTCGTGTTTATATTGGAACCTACGCTTCTGCTACGCCTAGCCTGTACTGTTACTACGACGGGGCCTACGTCATATCTACGACGGAATCTACGCTGCTGCCACGCTTAGCCTTTACTGTTATTACGACTGGGCCTACGACGCGTCTACGACGGAGCTTTCGCTCGCTCGCGCGTTCCTGTTATTAGCCTTGTAAGTATAAGACTAATAACAGTATTAAATTAGCGTCACCGCTTTGGTGACTGCATTCCGTTGATTTTTTTTTAATCTTTTCAAATGGAAATTCGGTGACAAAGAGGGAGAAAATAAAATGCCAGATGACGTCCAAGTTTTAACGATAGTGGTTGGTAACTGAGACCAATAAAGAACTAAAAGGTCTTGTCTTTCTTAGGGAGAGATCACACTTATTGACTCGGATTCGGCATAAAAGCTAATTGTAGTGAAAGCTGAGAATGAAAATAACATCAAGTACATATCTTGACTTAGCACACGGAATTGTCGACATGTGAACGTGGACTCCATAGTTATTGTAACGATAGTTGTTACAGATACCGACCAACACCTTAGAAGGGTCTCATTCCGTGGCTGGGGTTCAAAGGCTTGATTCAGAAAGCGATAACTCCTGGACACCAGGGCACGCATGGTTAGGAGATTCCACTATTTGGTGCCCTGACTTTCGGCAACCTGGACCGAGTTCCTAATGCCGATGGGCTACTATTGTTATGGCTGACGCAGTATTGAATCGTATCGTCCGAACCAAACACAAAGATATTTCTTACTGGTGAAAGCCGACTCTGCGTCTATATGCTATAAGTATGCCAAGCATCTGATAATCTCTTAACTTTTATGAATTTTATGACTGATGATAAAAAAAAAAACATTACTTCCTCTGTTAGTCATAATTATTATGTATAAGTGCTCCATAAATTACTATATTATGACGAGTCCACGATAGACAAGAGTTAATTGATTGTTCATTAAAGAATTATTGTATTTTTGCTCAAATAGGTATAGGAACTGATTAAGGAGCGTAATAACACCGCTTGTACATTGCATGGCACATTGATTTACTGGTGTAACATTAAATAAAATAATATCTTAGTATATGTAAGTTGTTCGAATAGGCACGTACATGAATGAATGACAAAGACGATTATATTAAAATGGCATGTATCATACGTAGGGACATTGCCCTGGGATCAGACGAACACTACTGATAAGTGTTTTGAAATAAGTCAGTAATGTAATGTTGTATGTACTTACTTACATACAGAAATTATTTTATTACTTTCCTAAATCCAGCCTTATTTCTGTGTTCACTATCGGATTATTTCAGATAGTAAGTACGAGAAACCGCCAGTAACAAGATCTGTTGTTTGACAGACCTCTTTAAAAATAGGACGACCTTTGCCATGAATTTATCAATTTACTTAGTGTTAATTAAACTTTTGACTTTATCAATTAATGTCACATAAATTGTTTACCTAGTTGAAAAGAAATGTTCATTAAAAAAAATGGGCTCAGTATAATGAACTTACAGATTTGTTTTTACAACGTTGAGGAATGAAGACTAACTTTTATGTAAAAACTGTTCAGGTTTCTAATACAAAATAAAATAAAGGTATTACAGGACGGAAAGCACGTTGTTCCCGGCCCGGCTGTCATATTTGACCATCTTTGACAGTCGTTACAGGTAGTCAGTGGCCCAAAAAGTCTGACATCCAGTCTTACCAATAGGTATCCTGTAAGACGCCGTCAGCGAAGCTGTAAGAACCGCTCCGGCAAGGCTCCTGCAGAGCCCAACGTAAAACTGCGCGCAGCGAAGCCGAACACCCCGGTGTACATCTCTCGCCTACACTACACCACTGAGGCTGAGGACATCGAGGAGTACGTGCGCCGAAGGTTGAAGTACACGCCAAGAGTACAGCTACTGGAGTCGTGCCGCAACGTCAATTTCAAGGCGTTTGTGCGGTGCGCATCCCAACGTGTATGCTCCATTTAGTGATGGAAGAAAGTTTTTGGCCGCAGGATGTGGTGTTCCGTCGTTTCCGCGGACAAATACCAAGAGAACGCACAAAAGATCGTGCAAGTGAAGTTCATCGTGTAGTAACATAGTTTTTAGTTACTATACTACCTAACAAAAAATTTTATTAGTATTTATACAGGGTGTAAACCACCTCATCACAAAGTCGTTAACCAAACCAAGCATTCTGTACATCAAACTAAGTAACTTTACGCAAAAAATATTGCTGAGAAACAACTTGTTTTTTTAGGTTATAAATCATGTTTTGTGGTAGAACCCAATGTAACGCACTTAAAACATTGTGCTGATGGATGGATTGAATAGTACGGGGGTCGTGGAGGTGTTAAAAGTCAAAGTCTTCCAAAAAAAACTTGTCAAAAAGTTGTAACTTTGACCCCCCATATCTCCGTAACTAGAAGGTTCCCAGGTATGGTGTAGAACAAAAAAATGATCGTAATGACGGGGAGAACAAGTGCCTTTCGGCTTCGTGAAGAGGTGTTTTACACCCTTTATTTAGGTTAAGGTAAGTATTTATGTCTTTGTTACCTGAAATAAATGGTTTATTATTATTAAAAAACATTGTTAATCTTTAAGAACCAATATTGTTTAGAGAGAATAAATGAATTGAAATTACCAAGGGGTATCGTATAACCCGGTACTAACTGGGTTGTGGAGGTCTGATAGGCAGTCGCTCCATGTAAAATACTGGTGTTCAGCTGCATCCGTTTAGACTGGAAGCCGACCTCAACATAGTTGGGAAAAGGCTAGGCTGATGATGACCATGCCAGACCCAGAATGTTCTCAGAACACTTGAGACATTTACCTACTAAAAAATAAGTCAAAAGGTTCTGGGGTGAAGCGGACACAGTTATCCAATATTGACGTCTAGTCAATAATTGAAGTAGATATCTATGTTAATAACAACACGTCTTTCTAAAATAACAACTCTATTTGTGGTGGTTCAAACTTCGTTTGAAATGCTGTTAGAATAAAGTTCTAATCAGCTTGCACTACAAAGTGGTTGTTACGTCAGTCACTGCGGGCCAAATAGCGCGAAATGAGTGGTTTCGATCGATTTACAAAAAAAAGCTATTGTGAGTGATGCGTGTGCGCACAGATATTAAAGAACACCTCAAATGCTATTCGAATATGAAAAAAAGATAAACATTATTCTGTTATATTCCGCTTGTATATGAAATTATGAATTACAGAATAGACCCATAAGCTGTTGGTCACACTGCTAGCGGAGCGGTTTGTTGCAGTGAACCGCTTGCAATGCTTTTCAAGCATAGGAAACTACGTTCTAGGTCATCAGATTAAAACAAATAAATATCCAGATATGTATCTATTTAATTGATAATTATTTACACTGGTGCTATGTACAATACAATCAAATATCTACATTGTAGAACAAAATCGTTTCGTAGAAAAGCAAGAGGTAGCCATTTCACAGGTTGATATTTTTACATTAATACATACAACAGTCATAAGTCACTCAACTCACTTAACATTTTTTTTTCAGTCTCACTTAGGTTTTTTCTTTTACAGTACAACCATTTACCATTCCATTTTAAGCAAAATATATGTAAATTAGTGACACCGTCATCATTTTACTTGTACAAGTTAACCATAAAAAAGTCTGTTAGTTTAAAACGTTAACCATATTTTATTATGTTATCTCTAGGTAACAATGCGAAGTGCCTATTTAAATGTATAAGCAAACGTTCGCTGACAATAAATATTTAACTTACTTAATTATTACGGCGGATAAATTAACAGTTTAAATAAGTATTTTAATATCTGTGGTTTAAATACTTAGGTAAGTAAAAATGTACAGGATTTGTCGAGTTTAATAATTAAAGGATAGTAGGATACTATTGAAAATTATACTAATTTGTTCGGTAGGAAAATTCAACTTATGTTTATGAAGATTGTGGACAAAAGGATTAAGACGAGAAATGTTTCACTATCATACAAAGTTATATGCCATTTAATTTAGTAGGGAAAGACCGTATACTTACAGTAAAGTACTTATTTTGTAAATAGATAATTTATATTTTTTAGATACATAAATCGAAAATATACTATAATGCATTTTTATTGTATACGATGATTATGGATTATCTAGTAACTAAAACATTCTTCATGGTTAAATATTTAAGGCTGAAATGGCTATTTCCTATTGAGTTTTAACGTAAGTCGGCATTAAGTTCTACCATTTTCTAAGGGTCTTTTAGTTATCCTGACTGTTCGGCAAGGTAGGTAGATAAGTTTTATGTACCCGTAGCTATAGTTGCTTCCAGTTAAAATCGCAATATCGGGCATTGACCCACCTACGTTTATTAAAGTTCTTAACTTTGAAATACAGCAACTATAGATCACGTTTGGTTCTTTATATACTAGTCAAAGCCGTTATATACTTAACAGGACCCTTGGCCTGTAGAGTTAGAGAAATACAGGAACGTCATAGCGGTTATAGGTCATTAAGTTAAGTTCTCGCGCGATATCCAATATTTTTAGTCTAGACTTAAAATAGGAATAGGTACCATTAATCTGTAGCTACATATACTAAATTCCACTTACCTGGTTCCGGTTTGATAATTACAAAGTTATTGGACTTTGGGTAATTTTCAAAATGGGAATCATCCGAAAAAAAATGTAGCCAACCAAAAAACATTGCCTGGATGGATCAGTAATGGAGATACGCGAAAAATGCCACTAGAAATTTTTAGAATAATCCCATTTTTGTAATTACGCCAAAGCAGCCGTATACAGGTGCTGCCATCTCTATTTTGCATCGGGTTTCTTGTAAGCGATTAGTGCGACACGGTGACAGCGTAGGTGATGTTGGGTGGCGTGGCCGGGGGCAGCGTGGGCAGCGGGGGGGTGGGGTACACCCGACACGGTGCGCCCGCCGGGGGGCCCAACATGCCCAGTAGCAAGTACGACACCAGCGACCCCGACAGCAGACCGCCGTTGTACGACAATGTCATCATGTTCCCTGGCAATGCGATGAGTAAGTTTAAAAGGTATCTCAAATATAGTTAAAGCTCAAGTGGAACTGGATTTCAGGAAATTCCTCGCAATCCTCGCAGGTGGTAGAACCAGCAGTCCAGCATAACGGGCGCCTGTTGAAAATACTATTCTTTTGCACGGTAATAAGTTTGAGGAGGTACCATTCATTCAAAGTGTAATATTGTGATATTATTTGAATTAAAGAACATTTTATGTTTCACTTTTTTATGTGGAATTAGAAAATGGTGTCTCGTGCTTTGCAACCTGTCAACATAGGCTAAGAAATACTACACTTCAGCCAACAGAAGTAAAACAAATGTACCAAGTTTGACATTTCGATACGTATTTTCTTAACAAGCAGGTCCATTTTTAACTGCACACTTAATGTGGGTATAATTACTGTACCTGCTTAGATCAGATCTATACTGAATTAGATACTTGTCAAATGAGGTAAAATAGAAATCAATAGTTTTCTTACCAGCGATCTCTCGGTGTTCGCGACCGACGCGAGATGGCGCTAGTATCATTGGTACAGACCCAAACAGGCCATTTGAGAACCCTAGCACCACAGAGAATAATATTGGGTAGACCTGAAAAACATTGAAAGCTAGAATAGTAAGTAATGTAGGAAAAACAACATTAATTTTAAATTGATCTTTACGGAGATACGTACGTCCCCAACGATATGTGGTGAATGTCTGGGAGCGGCACACAACAGCATCAGGGGTACAAGAAGTAACCGAAGACCGCTGGCCATCAGGAGTTGACTGCGACTCCACTCATACGGCCAAGCAGCTGCGATCTAAAATAATATTTAATAAATTAAATAATAATTATAAAAAGTTATGGTTGGTAATTAAAAAAGTCCTTGCAAACTGGCAAAATTACAGTGAAACAGCCAATAGTCAAAAAGAAAAACGAATAAAAAAGAAAATATTAACGCCATCTAATTTTTTTTCTATCAAATTGGCCAGTAAGTTGGCGTTTGAACCGAAGAAGGTTAAGGTCAGATTATGGTAATAACGAATTGATTTATGTAGGTACTGGCTGGTTTAAGGCAAAAATAAATATAGCCATTTGTTGGAAAGCAAAAATAGAAATACTTAAAAAAAAGAAAGATTTAAATATGGTATCCCAATTTTTACCACCAAATACGCCAGCAAACTTGGGTTTGAGACCAAGAAGGTTGAATTAATATCGTTGTTATAATAAATTGTACTACAATAGACTACTATTTATATAAAAAGTCTCTATTGTCCCAACGTTGAGCAAAGGCCTGATCATAGCCTTCTTCTCTTCTCTTCTCTTCGTGCGGTTTTCTCTGGCCAATCTTTCATAAACGCCTCTATGTCGTCACGCCAGCGTCTTACTTAACTTAGTTCTACATAGTAATATTTTTTGGTAACATTAATTTATTTTGGAAAGAAATATATATTATGATGATTATGTTTGGATACTTAAGACTTACTTTTCCAATAAAGTCGAAAAGGTTGAAGGCGGACATAAGTATGATGGGCATCCAGGTGCCGAGTCGGCAAGAGGGCACCTCGGAAGCTATGCCAGGGTACAGGCTGAGCGTTGTGAAGTACACCAGACCGATCGACACCATGTACGGGTAGATGGCACGAGCCACCGCCCAGCGCGCCAACACTCCACCTGCACAAACAGAAGAGACATCCAGTATCCAACGTTGGTGTAAAAACCGGCCAAGTGCGAATTATATCTTTTTTTTTTGTTTACTTAGGAGTTTTATTTTTCCCACAGCTCTAGGGGTCTGTGGTTTTGAGTACTATAATAATATATGGCTTTACTTTCAACACGATACGTCCACGCGTTTCCGAGATAAAGGGTCTTGACAGACAGACAGTATAAGGGTTCTGTTTTTTTTCTGTTTGAGGTACGGAACCCTAAAAACAGGAAGAGATGAAGTTAATTTCCAGCTTTGGTCTTAAGATAACATGTAGACTAGTCAGAAAGGGGTCCGAAAATTATATCACTGTATCTGCTTCTACAAGCGCGGGTAAAAAAAAAGTGCATAACTCTACAACAAGAGGGATTTAAAAAGATGTTACGTTTGAACGTTCTCCAAGAAGTCGGTCTTTCGGGCGACTCAAAGACCACGTCTTCTACTTTGTAGGAAGGTCGAGGGGTGCGCAGAGCTGACGAAGGCTCTGACGTCACACTGTCCGGGAATGGCTCTACAGCGCCCTCTGACGGGGCGGACACGGCAGCAGTCGGCGAGTAGACGGGGTTGGCGAAACTGAAGGCGTTTGTCTCGATTTCTCCTGAAATATATGATTAGTATACCATTATTACTTTTACTCTCCTTTAAATATTTATTCCCCGATTACATTTAAATTACCTACATTGCGTTATTTGAATCAATAATTGATAAAAACCCACCATTTGCAGTTGCTCAAGTAGTTTGAGTAGTCACAATATAGTGTGCTTAGCCGTAAAAAAATTTAAGATTTCACAAAAAAATCGATTCATTTACCTATATTTTATTTTTAAAGATTTTGTTTTCATTTATTTTGCTGCAGAAATATTTTTGTTTGTTTTACCTTGCCCGGTGGTTGACAGTACTGGACTCTGTAGTTTCAATACTCCATAGCTAGCTTCACCGACCTCGCTCTCCATCTGCAATTATACTAAGTACAGGATAACAGTTTGAGGACAGTACAGTAGAACACCCCTGCTAAGTAGCTCCAATCATCATCTCATGATATTTTCACAACTTCATCTGAACTAACTGTGGGATTATCTGAAGTCCGAAGAGAGGGGAAGACACGATAATCCTGAAATCCGGCAACCTACTCTATTCCCGAGAGGGTGACCGGCAGTCCCAGGGTGTTTTGGGTGTATAGTCCATAAGTCCCTTGTGAACAACGTGGTAAAGATCGAGAGTGTGTCAACCAGGGTGGCGTACCTTATACTCAGAGTATCCTCAAGATATTCACTGAAGGTCATACAGGTCTACGCCGCGACTTCGGCAGACCCCGACGACGAAGTGGAGACCATGTATCAGGATATCTCTAAAGCCATGCATGGTTTCAAAACTCACTTCACCGTTATCGTTGAATACCGGCAGCGCAATAGACAGATCTCTAATCCTTGAAGAGCGACCTCCGCCGCTTTAATACCGAGCGCATTAAAGACGCTATTGAGAGGAAAAAAGGCTCCAATGTTTACAAGAGATATTTTTATGGCTATTGGGCAGAGCTAGCTTACGAAACTGAAGACCGACGATGGCAGGATCTTATCAGCCAAACCGGAGCTTCTGAGGGAGATCGAGAGCTTCTATGGACAGTTGTACACGTCAACCAGTAAACCCGTTGTAGATCTAGCAAAAGACCCAAGAGCTAGACTGACCTGACGGCTGACACTATAGTGTCGGGTCAGTCTAGCTCTTGGGTCGTTTGGTCGTTTGGTCGAAGACATCCCGGACGTCAGGATGTACGAGATTAGGATGGCTCTGAAACAGCTAACAAACTACGAGTTGTTTTCAAGAGTCATCACGAATTGTCTCGCGCGCAGGTTTGACGATTTTCAGCCACCCGAACAAGCTGGTTTCCGAAAAGGGTTCAGCCCCGTGGACCACATACATACGCTGCGGCATGTTATACAGAAGACCGAAGAGTATATATAACCTGCCTCTCTGTTTAGCGTTTGTGGACTACGAGAAAGCTTTTGATTTGATCGAGACCTGGGCTGTACAGCAGTCTCTCCAACGGTGCCAAATCAACTATCGGAATTCAGTACATCGAGGTGTTGAAGTGTTTGTACAAAAACGCCACCATGTAAGTCCGATTTCAAGACCAAGCCTCGAACCTATCCTTCTGCAGCGAGGTGTGAGACAGGGAGACGTCATATCTCCGAAACTTTTCACCGCTGCACTGGAGGATGTCTTCAAAGTTCTGAACGGGACAGAGCGGCATCCATATCAATGGCGAATGCATCACTCACCTTCGGTTTGCCGACGATATAGTGGTCATGGCTGAGACGGACCTCAGTACAATGCTCGATGACCTCAGTAGAGCTTCCGGAAGAGTGGGTCTTAAAATGAACAGGGTCAAAACCAAGGTCATGTTGAATGCCCATGACACACCCACTCCTATCAAGATCGGAGACTCTACACTCGAAGTGGTAGACGATTATTGTGTACCTGGGACAAACGGTCCAGTTAGGTAGGTCTAACTTCGAATCCGATCCGACAATCGTCGAATCCGACTAGGCTGTTCAGCGTTCGGGAAGTTGCGTGGTATCTTCTCGTCCAACTTACCGCAGTGTCTCAAGACGAAAGTCTATGGCCAGCATGTGTTGCCAGTGATTACATACGGAACCGAAACGTGGTCGCTCACAATGGGCCTCATTAGAAGGCTTAAAGTCACACAAAGGGCAATGGAGACGAGTATGCTCGGAGTTTCCTTGCGTGATCGAATCAGAAATGAAGATATGCGCAAGAGAACCAAAGTTACCGACATAGTCCGAAGAATTGCCAAACTTAAGTGGCAATGGGCAGGGCACATTGGCCGAAAAGTTCTGGTGTGGCGACCGCGAACCGGAAGACGTTGTGTTGGAAGGCCTCCCACTAGGTGGACAGATGATCTGGTGAGGGCTGCGGGAATCCGCTGGATGCGAATCGCACGGGACCGGTCAATGTGGCGACACTTGGGGGAGGCCTATGTCCAGCAGTGGAAGTCTTTCGGCTGAAATAATGAATGATGATCTAAACTAATATTATACAGACGAAAGATTTGTTTTTTGTTTGTTTGTTAAGATTTCACTCAAAAATTATTCACCGATTTTAAAAATGTTTTCACCATTACAAAGCTACATCTAAACCGAGTAACAAAGGCTATAAATTATATCGATGTCGTGTATATTAGCCGATCTATCACAATTTTCGCGGACGAAGTCGTGGGCGAAGTGCTAGTAACTTATTAAGGACCTATACAGGGTGTAAACCACCTCATCACGAAGTCGTTAACCAAGCATTCTGTACATCAAATTATGTAACTTAACGCAAAAGTTATTAATGGGAAACAACTTTTTTTTTTGGGGTGGAAAATCATGTTTTGTCGTAGAACTCAATGTAACGCACTTAAAACATTGTGCTGATGGATGGATTGAATAGTACGGGGGTCGTGGTGGTGTCAAAAGTCAAAATCTTACAATAAAAACTTGTATTTAAAAAAACCTACTCAAAAAGTTGTAACTTTAACCCCCCATATCTCCGTAACTAGAAGGTTCCCAGGTATGGTGTAGAGTAAAAAAATGAAAGAAAGAAAGAAAGAGATCGCAATGACGGGGAGAACAAGTGCCTTTCGTCTTCGTGAAGAGGTGTTTTACACCCTTTATGTATTTTTTGTGCACTTACATTTCATCAGCACTACGTCTGCACACTACATAACACACACACACACACATTACATCATTGATGTTCTCATATATTATTACTCTACGGGGCCACCAAATTGCTTACTTTGTATTAGACAGCAGCCTCTTTACTTCGCTTAGTAACTGATTTTGACGTTTTTTTTAAAATTCAATATCTTACCAAAGTAGCATCTTCGTTAGGGTTCAAGTGCAGCTGAATGCGCCTCCTGTGCCGCGACTCGTTGGTCAGGCGCAGATAATGCTGGACGAGGGGATGGCGCATCATGACATGATGCAGCATCGAGTGCCCCAGCAGGATCAGTATTGAGAACACGAAGAACATAAATGTACTTCGTTGCGGCTGACGGAAACCGTACTTGGTAACGATCCGGTCTAGGGACACCCAAAAGCCGGCAGCACCTAAAAAATTGATTCGTGATCTTAATCTAAATCTTGATCTTAATCTACTTTATCATGGTACAAAAAAGATTTCTCTCTTAAATTCAGTTCTCAACAAAACTGCATATTAAAATGTCATTAATCATTTAGATAAATTCTCAGTTTTTCACTATTAAACGACGAGTGTGCTTTAGAGAGGCTTCGGCTTTGTTCAAAAGAATTCTCATGAATGATGTTCGCTCCTCATTAAAAATGAACTTACTTTCACCAGCCATCACCGCCTGCGTATACCTCGGTGGCAGGCAGCCCGTGAACCCGTAATACGAGGCCTGCTGCACTGTGCAGCCGAAAGCAACGACTCCTATGGCAACCAGGTTGATGGTGTACGACACGCTGGTCGAGAAGCCGTCCCAGCCGATGTTACACACCGCAACGAACAACATCGTTGCTAGTGATACGAGGATACCTGGAAGTTTACATATGCATTGCAGAGAAGTTCTTCAGTAAGCTGCGTTGTTTTAAATTTTGATTTTAGAACATCCTATAAATAATTCTGGAGGTACCGTTGCACTTCAGGTAGTGTTTTTACGCCGATCGGTTGCCATCTTGTTCAATACATCTCGAATGACTGATAAGTAATCCACCCTCCATCATGCAGCTGACGATTTTTAAGCTCATAATGATGTAAACTATTTATGAAAAAAGTTTCAGCCGGCGTACTATGAATTATTTTTTTATTTTATTTGCAACTTCCATAACCTCCCATTGCTACTTGAGCATCTGACGATTGGTTTATTTATTGGTAAGATAAGATCAACCTTCGATGACAATATCAGCTGGCTTACTATGACTTTGTTATTAGGAGTGGGGGCTTATGACTTCAGTACGCTCTATAAAATGTACCTAGGCCTGACGTATTGAGAATTTTAAAAGCGTCGTATCTTCGTCAATTTTGTAAACGTAAGAAAAGAAAAAAAAGAACAAGACTAATATTTTTTGACTACTTAGATTTTTTTGACGTCTTCTCTGTATATTGTTTATTATACAATATTGTTTCTAATACAATATTGTTTCTTACTGGCATCACGCCATTCCAAACTTACCGAAGGTGATCCTGGTGTTGTAAGTAAACAGGTCGAGCAAAAGGTTGTTGAGGCAGACGGCGACGCACGCCGAGGCTATGTACACAGTCGACATGTCGAACATTATCGTGGTGTTGGGGTAGTGCATCTGGAAGTAGTCCACCGCCATGATGAAACTGTAATATTAGTAATCATTTTGATGTAATAAAATATTCAGTACACAAGATTGCCGCCTTGTTGGGCGCCCATAAACGGATTTTTGGCGCCCAACAAACCCATTTTTTTTCACAAAGGCCCGGGTGCACAAGAATTATTTGCAGGGAATTGGTATCGTTTGTGAGTTCTTCAGCCAAATTTTCAATTTAAATAACTTCGTATCATAACAAGTACGACCGTTGTTTAGTCATATACTGCTACGTAAGATGCCCAGAGATGTTTGCCACGTCTACGCGGTTCAGTTATTTGCCAGACAGACATTCAGTTGTTGTGATAATTGCTATAGAAGATTCCGAGGCTGAGCTAACTTGCATAGCTTATGTGAGGACTGCTGCCTATAATTATGTGGTAGGACTTTTATGGCGCACTGGAGCGAGGGAATCTTTTTGGCCTAACCCAACTCCTGTAATGCAACCGCATTACTGGGGAATAATCCTGTTTTAGACTTTCAGACAAAGAAAATGTTAGTTACCTGTTAAAGGGCAGTAAGAAGGCGGCGCCTGCGACAAAGAGCGTCAGGTAGACGGAGTTGTACCGGTCCGGTGGCGGCGCTCCCGGGTCCGGCATGCTAGAAAGCGGCTCGCCCCGCGCGGCGCGTATTGCCTCGATGCGGGCGTACCCGCGACCAAGGGTCTCGTTCATTTTGCAAAGCTCTTTACATCGCTTGTATGTCTACCAATATAAATTTTATTGTTTACAACTGATGTAGTTTAGTAAGCACAATCAGTTCCCGTATTATGACTCAAGGATTGGCATGTTCGTTTATTTGAACGTTGTTAATTTTTGTTTTGAAATATACAAGAATCAATTAATCACACCTACACACATCGCTTAAATAAAGAAGTTTGTGTTGTAATGTAACCTAACGTAAGATGCACCGACTGTTAACTTGTTTTACATTTGATTTCGTTAAAGTTGTTCGTTTGTTTTGAATGGGTTTTGTTTTCAAGATATTTGAAATTCACTGTGTTATAAACAATATACTTCGCCGGCGCTCTTGACAGCGGCGGAAGAAAAGCTGTGGCGCATGCGCGATACACATTGATTTTCAGTGAGGGGACCACGCAACCCTCGCTCTCGTGAGTGAGAACTCGATCTCTTAGTTGTATCTGTGGCAGACGGCTTTAAGGCGAATAGGCTAAAACACTGATCTTACGCTTTAATAGAATTTAACGGTAACTTTGTCATAAAGGTACCGTAGTTTAATTTCCAAGCTTTAGCAGTGAGTTTAGCAGTTAAGCTTTCTTGTAATTATAAATAATAAGTAGTTGTAGTATAAAAGGTAAAACCTATCATAATGTTTGGGTAGTTGTAAAAGTGTCATTGCAAAAGAGGGATATGACGTCATACTTATTAAGGTAATTACAACCCATTCGCATGGTCATTTAAAGTTTCACAATAACTCTTTAGGTGTCGTCAATAAAAACAAGTTGTGCGGGTGTTAATGACCTTTAATGAATAAAGCCGTCTGTACATTCAAACTAAATCGGGTTTATTCCGTTCATTGTAACTCATTACTGTCACGATTTCAAACTAATGACGTTTAAACGGTCACATTTTACATTCTTGGTTCAAAAACGACTCTGAAAGGTTTAGCCGAGAGCGAGAGTCCATCATTAGGTTCCGCAGAGGGAACGTTGTCGCCATCTGGTATCTTCAAGCGAAACTTTTGCAGAAGATGAGTGAGGAACATGAACAGTTCAGAGCGAGCCAGGCCTTCGCCTATACAACGTCTTTTTCCTAGAAAACAAAAGAAAAGTAAAACTCAAGTTCACAGCCATATTATACCTTCATATTTACACTTTTTTACTAAACCACCTAATCACGAAGCCACCAACTAAGCATTCTGTACATCATACTAAGTAACTTTATGCAAAAATTATTGCTGGAAACGACTTTCTTTTTGGGTGAAAAATTATATTTTGTTGTAGAACTCAATGTAACGCACTTAAAACATTGTGCTGATGAATGGAATGGATTGAAGAATAGTACGGGGGTCGTAGAGGTGATTAAAGTAAAAATCATACAATTAAAACTTGTATTAAAAAATATTTACTTGTAAAGACCACGAATATTTCATTAACTAGAAGGTTCCCAGGTATGGTGTAGAACAAGTGCCTTGCGGCTTCGTTAAGAGGTGTTTTACACCCTTTATAGGTTGACTGGTACGATAATTACTAAAATCAACTGGAAAAAGAAAATTGCTGTTCAGTACATTTTGACCAGTTAGGCGAAAATAAATGTACTGAACAGCAGATTTTTTTTTCGCGATTTCGGATTGGTCCCATAGTAAAAGTTGTTTTTTATCATGAACACAATCACGTGTTTAAGTATCGTACACAGTCACCCTATATGAAAAGTAATTTCTTACCAGACGGCGTAGTCTTAGTAGGTAAAAAAGGTCCCGTTGTTGGTACTCTATTTTTAAAAATTAGGTACCTCATTTAAAATAGTGTAGGCTTACACATTTTTAAAAAACTAGAACTTCTTGTGGAATATTTCGAACCCTGTAAGGGCTTCGATTCGAAAACCGAAAACACGTTTTCTAAAAATAAATCATAGCAAAGGGTTCTTTGAGCAGCTGGGGGGTAACCATGACGTCTTAAAGCAAGATTGTTTTAATCTTATTCCAGAGTGGGAAAGAGACGGAGCTATAGAGAACGTCTAGCGCCATCTCTTTCTCACTCCGGAATAAGATTAAAACAATCTTGCTTTAAGACGTCATGGTACGCCACCTGTTTATGTTTAAAAGAGCCAACCTGTTCCGAACGGCATGAGCCACTCGTCTTGAATCAGATTCCCTTCTTTGGTGATGAACCTTTCTGGCCGGAATAAGTGGGGATCCTTCCAGTGGGTGCCATTGTGAAGATCGAACATAGACAAAAGAATGAACGTACCCTGGGAAACATAGAACCTTGTTAAGGCAAAATTGATTATATCGACTATTAAGTTGTTGCATAAATTATTTCGAATTGTATCTTTTAATGTCATGGAATAAAGGACATACAATTATTGATCGTCATGTCAAGGTAGAGGAATTAACATCTATTCTCCCATTGTATTCGCGTAATAAGAGGAACAGATCTTTAGCTGATACTGACCTCATTTTATCTTAACAATGTCTAGAAAACTATTGACTTTTTCCCTACGTCATGAACTTGGATATCGACTATGCATTGAAAGTGCCCGTGAATGAAACTATGCCAGCTCACGGTCAAAGCATGACCAAATACGTGTGATCGACTGTACCATGACTGTAATACAACGTACCTTAGGTATGATATAATTCCCAAGTCGAGCGTCATCCAGTGCCATGTGCGGGATGCCCATAGCCGCTACACTTGAAATGCGCAGTGACTCCAGTAAGACTGCCTCGGTGTACATCATCCTTTACATATAATTAAGTTATACATTTATATAGACAGATCTTTACAAAGGTTTTAGTAAGTTATAAATGGGAATACTGTGTAGGTACCTAACATGGGATGCATATGGTAAACCAGTCTATACTTACCAATATGCAGGGTGTAAACCACCTCATCACAAAGCCGTTAACCAAGCATTCTGTACATCAAATTATGTAACTTTACGCAAAAATTATTGCTGCGAAACCACTTTTTTTTTTGAGGTTATAAATCATGTTTTGTGGTAGAACTCAATGTAACGCACTTAAAACATTGTGCTGATGGATGGATTGAATAGTACGGGGGTCATGGAGGTGTTAAAATCTTACAAAAAAAAACTTGTATTTAAAAAAAACTTGTCAAAAAGTTGAAACTTTGACCCCCCATATCTCCGTAACTAGAAGGTTCCCAGGTGGTGTAGAACAAAAAAAATATCGCAATGATGGGGAGAACAAGTGCCTTTCGGCTTCGTGAAGAGGTGTTTTACACCCTTTATATATACTTTGTTTTTTTGGTTGAACGCGCTAATCTCAGGAAATACTGGTTGGAATTAAAAAAATATTTTTGTGGTGGATAGTCCATTTATCACGCTATTTATGACACAGAACGCGCTACGACAATTAAGAGCTGAATATAAATGAAAAATTTTGCGAAAACGGAGAAAATGTATATATTTTGTGAGCTTTTTCTTTCTTATGTGACGCAGAGAATTTGCGTGGGTCAGCCAGTATTTAATATATTCACAGAGAGAAGTAATGGCTCACACAGGACTAAGTGCGGTATTGGAAACCAATCCGTTAACATAGAACACAAACCTGACTCTATCGCTAAGTGCAGGTGGTCTCAGGGGCCCGATGACGTCATCTATCTCGTCATGTAGCCGTCGCTGCACGTCCTCATTGCACACGATGTGCAGGAGCATAAAAACTGCTGTGTTGGACACCGTCTCCATGCCAGCTTCAAGCAGGTCTAGGCAGACGACTTGCAGTTCTTCGTCTGTAACTGAGGCAGTAAGGTTTTTTTTATATTCGCTCAACAACAATAAATAGATATCATTTACTCTACCTAACTACAGCGTTTACCAGGAAGCTGTCAGATCATCAAACTCAACTAATTTTGCGCAATCGCGAAGAAATAATCAGCGGTTCCGTGCAAACTTCGATCGAACTCAACCTAAATGTATGGGGCAGCTATTTTCTCGTGATTCTGATGGTGGTCCCTTGGAAATAGTTGTTCTTTACCTGAATCACACTCTTAAATACGTCCACAGGACCACACTTTTCTGATATTTACTTGCGGAAGCACTTCTCTGTAAGTTGGGGCCGATAAGGGTTTTGCATTTGAGGATTTTTCTAATCTTCGATAGTTATATAATTTGAGGCGCTATTGAAAATACAATAAAGTGAATATTCCCAGATTTGAATTAGGTAGTTCGAGATAATTGGACCTATATGAGACCCTTGTGGTACGCCAGGTGAAATAAATAATTATGTCGCAAGGTCGAAAGAGTTTTTAGAGTGCAGATTCAGTTTAAAACCCCAATGATTAATTATTTTAATGATGTTATATTCCTAATTAATTACTTCATAAATAAACGAATCGATACAATTACTAATAAAAAAACATTCACATACACATGATTAAGTTACATATTTTATAATTAATAACTCAACAAATTAGGGTGTCCATTTCCAGTAATTGATGTCAAGTGGACATTTGAGTAGTCCAAGATGGAGATAAAAAGTATGTTTGTTATTCGACAACTTTTTGCGTCAATAGAGTAGAGATCAGAATTCTTATCTATCGGAAGATAATTGCCTTTTATTTATACTGTTCGCTAGTTACTAGATACGTACAGAATTGATCTTTGTATTCCATTTTTTCAATGAGAAAGGCGTCAATGACGTCTCTAGGGTTGTTGACGTCTAGGCTTTGTTGATGTTGGTCTATGGTTTCCTGTTGATGACAAGAAAACAAAATTGCATTAAATTATATACTCGTTCTAATTATAGGAAGTGTGCTCGACCTCGCACAAAGATGTTATAAGAAAAAGAACAATCAATTCTTTATTCTTTTAAGACTTTTGCTATACTTAGTTTAGATTAACACATTGTTTTTGCGAGCCAGCTATTTTTTATCGTTTAACAGGTAGCTTGTTCATTGCAGAACAGTTATATTTGGTATAGCAAATAATCATTTGTTACTTATAGAGTAGCTGAGATTTATAATGCAAACCAACTGTAAGCAAAACCAATAGCTCTTTTCAAACAGGAAGTGGGGAGGCGTGTGTCGGCTTTAACTCGCTGCCAGTAAAGAAAGCCTTTAAATTATAGGCCAAATTAACTGAACAACAATCATCACACTATGTGCAACAATAATGAAAAAAAAAGAAACAAAAAAACATGAAACCTGTCACCACTATCCAGAGTTTCTTACGCAAAACACGTCCCTGAACTAAATAACAACTTATCTTATTTGCTGAGATACGTTGTTATTGTGAACTTGACCTCGCCGTCTCATATTTTTACATATTTTTGTATCAACTCACCCTCAGAAAGTCGTGCAAAGCCTTATGGATCGAACTTAGTTCGGTGTACCCTGAAGGACCAGGTAGTACATGCCTCATGAATGGCATGAAGTTTAGGATTCCTCCACTCATGTCCACAGCTCGAAACAACCTCATTATTAAATCACATAATAATTTGAGCTTTCTGTCTTCTAAATCGTATCTGGAATTCATAAATTAATAATTTAGCATCTGATTAAAATATAAGGCCCAAAGTAGGTATATTATTTGCCATAGATTTGAATATTAAAGTTGTGAGTACATTTGTAACGAATTTCGTTCAGATGGTCGACGAAGTAGTGAAATGCACCCCTCATTATTAGCGCCTGCATCTGATGTAAATAAACAAGCATAGAATAAGAATAAGAGATGGTGCCTTTTTTTTTTTTGATGGGAAATCATCAAATAATTTCTCCCACTCTGGGCGGAGCGGGAGGGAGTGTCAGACTTTTACTGACTAAAACCTATCCATGTTCCTTCCTCGCCCTTTATGTTCCGGGGCCACGGTATCTCTTTCGAACAGTCCCGCAACCCCGGCAGGCTTCGGCCCTTGCGGGCCCCTCTCTTTATGCTGACATCTCTTTGAGGCGCGCGTGGAACACGAACGCGCCGTCGACACGGCCTGTCGTCATTAGACGGACGGACGGTTAGCTAGCCCATAGCTAACCATCCACAGGTCCGCGTCTACGGTGGCCGGTAGCCACCAAGTGGCCCCCGACGCCCGGAGAGATGGACGTGCCTACGCTACACGAGTGTCTGGTACCTACCAATATATTAATTGATCTAAATTACACATTCATGAATTGCTAATTTAGCCAAGGTCATTTATTACATCACATGTTTGTAAAAATAAAGCTAAATAAAAGTTGTGACCTTTTCCCAGCGACGAGCCTCCACAGAATATTGACGATAGTGATATTGAACATGCTGTTGACTAGTATCGGTTGCCCGGCGTCGCCCATTCTTAGTTTGACGAGTGCTCTACATTCCTCACTGATGTAATTTTCCATGAATCGTGTGTTGTACCCAAAGCTCTTCAGATATTTCAGCACGATACGCCTTGTTTTGTTCCAAGAGGCTCCGTCGTTAAAGACTATTCCTAAAAAATCACCACTAAGTACATTGTTGGTGCTTTTGCCTAAGGAATCAACACTAACTTCCAAATGCAGCTTACGTAATTTTAATTACCTAGTAACATCGACACTTAATTAGAAACTATCGATGGTGGAGGTAATCAAGACGTGGGTTTCTAATTCGTAGGTAGATGGAATCTTGTAGGTTTTTTATATAGCGAATATCTATTTTTGGAGAGTAGTTTTACGTCATTCGTCATACTATACAATTGTGAAATGTGTTGAAACAGTTGTGTGAATGAATTAAAGTGCTTACCAAGCTTTTTACCAAACGATCTCATCATAAAGAAGAAACCATCGGGTCTGCCGTCAAAAATTTCGCGTGTGGACACCTCTTTTATCAAATCCTTTCCGGAAACGATCACAACGTTGAGGAGTCCTAGTCTCAAGCCAAGCACGTTCCCATACACTCGAGCCCAGGACCGCCATAGCGTGTGGTGAGGGATCCGAGACTTCAAGCTAAAAGCAACGGATAACAGGTTCCCCAGCAACGGCAATGGTGTTGGTCCTAAAAAATAGAAATATTTGAATATATTTCACAGTTAATATCAAATACAACTCAAAAACACAACCTGGAGGATACAGGCGCGGTTTTCTGAACTTGGTTTTCAACAAATAGAAGATAAATAACACTGAGAACACAAAAAGGGGCCACATCGTGCTGCCTATAGGGAACACACTGAAGTGGTGTCTTGAATACCCTCCTTCCTACTTATTGTATGCACAACGGGTCTTTCAAAAGATCAAATCGCTAATGTTTGAATAATTTATTTTTGAATTTCCTCATATATTTATTTAGGTTGCTACCAACATAAATAAATATAAGTACATATGAGTTCTAACTAGGGAAAACACGTTTTTATCTAAAAACGGGTTTTAACTATAACATACCATCAATCATCAGCCTATAATGTTCTCACTGCTGAGACACGGCCTCCTCTCAATGAGACTCTTACATTAATTACACAGAATCTGTATTGAACTGTATCCCACGACTGTGTCGGTGTCATTTTTAGGGTTCCGTAGCCAAATGGCAAAAACGGAACCCTTATAGATTCGTCATGTCTGTCTGTCTGTCTGTCCGTCCGTATGTCACAGCCACTTTTTTCCGAAACTATCAGAACTATGCTGTTGAAACTTGGTAAGTAGATTTATTCTGTGAACTGCATTAAAATTTTTACACAAAAATAGAAAAAAAAAACATAAATTTCGGGGGTTCCCCTTATTTGGAACTGAAACTCAAAAAAAATTTTTTCATCAAACCCATACGTGTGGGATATCTATGGATAGGTCTTTAAATGATATTGAGGTTTCTAATATAATTTTTTCTAAACTGAATAGTTTGCGCGAGAGACCCTTCCAAAGTGGAAAAATGTGTGTCCCCACCAGCAAAATATTCTTGAAGTGGGGCACCCCTCCCCCTGTAACTTCTAAAATACGAGAATGATAAAACTAAAAAAAATATGTGATGTACATTACCATGTAAACTACCACCGAAAATTGGTTTGAACGAGATCTAGTAAGTAGTTTTTTTATTACGTCATATATCGTAAACAGCAATTTACCTTTCATTCAATCTGCTACGGAACCCTTCATGGGCGAGTTCGACTCGCACTTGGCCGCTTTTTAAGATATCGTTTCAAAGAAAGTCGTCTCGTAGAAGGCATTACCACGATGACTGCAATTATTTCTGCATTACAACTTATTATCAAGTGCAGATATTTCATGAAATGTTTTAAGAAAACATATTATAGAATCCCAAGTAGCGCTGGTTTTGTGGTCTGCGGAGTCGCTCTCAGACTTACACGTGTCAAATTGACCAACAAGTCTTTTTCTAATCTTTTATTGTTGAGAAAACACGTTTTATGTTCGTACACTCTCATCTCAGAAACCACCCAACCGATTGGTTCAAACGCGGAAGATAGGGTAGTTTCAGATCCTATGAGGTGACACACCTGGCAAGGGGCTGGTTGTTGGTTAATATTTAAAAATCTCGTGTCACATGTGTTTGTTATCGAACTCGGCTTGAACGATTTTTGTGTTTTTTTTTTGGGTAGGTATATTTGGTAGGTCTGAGAATAGGTGGGCTATTTTTTAGTCTCACACATACACATCATATTTTTTTCCACGCGAACAAGGTCGCGGGCAACAGCTAGTAAGATATACAGGGTGCAATTTTAGTCATAGGCAATATTTTAATCTAAGGCTCTACTCACGATACTGATGGCATTAGGGCCAATAATTCGCAAATCTAAAATATTATTCATGCAAGTATGACAAACCTTAAAAATGTAGTAAATCACATTGCAAAGGCTGTTGCAAATAAACACTAAAAGTAATAAAAAAAAATACTTCATAAACCCCAACGATGTTTGTTTACTTTTCGTAACGAAAAGTAAACAAACATCTAATAATAACAATAACTAGTTTGCTGCCGGCCGGCGCGAGCGCGGCATATCCTTAACAATAGCTCAAACGCATGCCGGCCACCTCGAATGAACTCTCTTCACGCAAAAATACGAATAAAGCCCACGCACGCGCGCGGGGGTGTCCTCCCGAGTCCCGAACTTTTTACGAACCGGAACTAACTTGTGACCTACACTAGTGTCATTACGACTGCGCAGGTGTATTGACGTGTATGATCCATTACTCCTGTGACGTAATCGCCGCTCGCGCCTCTCGTATCGTACTCGGTTAAGAAACATGGATTGTGTTAGTGGACTTTACTGTAAAGTGTGTAGTGTGTGTCAGTCAATTACTGTTGTGACGATTCTGTGGTTGTGATAACGATGCCTCGACCGCGAAATGTGCAGGCTAGGTACGCAAATCAACAGTAGGTACTTCCAAATAGTCACTATTTACGATCTTCAAACGTCACTATTTTCGAAGTGTGTGCAAACACGTGAAATTTCATCGCCGCTGCTGCCCGAACGACCCAATTCCATTACGGGGTCTGATTTTAAGAACCACACAAAACCTGTTGGATTTTTCATCTTTTCACGTGCCAGCACATGCACAACCTACATAATTTTTTTTGTTTTATTTTGTATTAGTTATCGTAGTTTTGACAGTCCTAAGCCAGTAGGCAAAGTATGAAGGAAAGGTTGGATCAAATCGTAAGCAACTTACCTTATGACGAGTCGGGCGGGGTCAAAAGAGGTCACGCGCAATGCCGCGTATCTACGCGCCGCGCCGCGTTGATACTTTGAGACATTTTTAAGGTTTTACATACTTGCATTAAAAATGTTTTGATGTTGCGAATTATTAGCCTTAATGCAATCAGTATCGTGAGTAGAGCCATTTTTTTTTTTTTTAGGATGGGAAATCATCAAATGACTTCTCCCACTCTGGGCGGAGCGGGAGGGAGTGTCAAACTTTTACTGACTAAAACCCATCCATGTTCCTTCCTCGCCCTTTATGTTCCGGGGCCGCGGTATCTCTTTCGAACAGGCCCGCAACCCCGGCAGGCTTCGGCCCTTGCGGGCCCCTCCCCTTATGCAGACATCTCTTTGAGGCGCGCGTGGAACACGAACGCGCCGTCGACACGGCCTGTCGTCGTTAGACGGACGGACGGCTAGCTAGCCCATAGCCAACCGTCCACAGGCCCGCGTCTACGGTGGCCGGTAGCCACCACGTGGCCCCCGACGCCCGGTGCGTCTCCCGCGGCGGCCGGGAAGAGAGGATCTCTCCCTCTCTCGTTCCGCCACCTCCTTCGCTAGCCTGACTGCTTCGCAGAAGGAGGTGACAGCTTCCCATTCCGTCTTGCTCCGGACCATGGATTGAACCAGGGCCGGACGCGAGAGGTCGCCGCCGCCGATCGCCACTACGAGGACACGGCGGTGCTCCGCCCACGCAGGGCAGACTCCGGTCGATCCTCGCAGTGGAGACACCCGGGCGTTTCCTCCCGCCCGATTCGGTGCAGGTACCTACCGAAACATCCGTGTCCGGTGAGGACCTGCGTCAGGCGGAAGGTGAGGACGCCGTGGCGCCTCTCTAGCCACTCCTCAAAGAGGGGACTTACCGCCACTATCGTGGCGTGCCCTGCACGGGGTTGCGACAGTCGCTCTCTCCATGTCGCCATGAGATCGCGCCGGAGGTCTGTCCGCTGAGCGGCAATTTGCCGCGGTAGCGGAGTTTCCCCCCGGCGTAGTACCTCCGCGCGCCAGTCTTGCAGGCGCGCGAGGACTATCGCCTCCAGATCCCTTGGCGGCAATCCGGCAAGCAGGCCCGCCGCCTCGCGGGAGATCGTGCGGTACCCACGGACCATTTTTACGGCCACCACTTTCTGGGGCGCGTTCAGGTAATGGGCGGCTCGCCGCCTCAAGGGACGCGCCCACACTGGGGCCCCGTAAAAGGCCATGGACCGCACGACCCCCGCATAGAGCCTGCGGCAGGAGGCGTTTGGCCCCCCAAGGTTGGGAAGGAGCCGCCTGAAGGCAGCCCCGGTCCGTTCCAGCCTGGGGGCCAAACGTCGGAAATGTTCCACGAAGTACCATCGGCTGTCGAGTACGAGTCCCAGGTACTTCAACGTCGGCTCGACGCCGATGGATACCCCTCCCACCGTCAGTGTGGATCCCGATGGTGGCGCATTCCGAGGCCCATGAAAGCACATGGCCTCGGACTTGTGCAATGCCACCTCGAGACCCAGTTGCCGGATCCTCTCAACGACTATCGCAACCCCGCGTGTCGTAACTTCGGCCGTCGCCTCGTGCGACCTCCCCTGTGCCAGCACCAGGGTGTCGTCTGCGTAGCAAACGACGCTGACACCACTAGGGAGGTCGGCGCGCAGCACCCAGTCGTAACCGATGTTCCACAGGGGCAGTCCCAGAACCGATCCCTGTGGGACACCGCACGACATCTCTCGCCGGTTCCAATCTCCGCAGCGACTGGGGTAGATGGCAGCCATGTCCGTCAGGTAGTCCCCGATCACACGACGGAGGTAGGTCGGCACCCGGTGATACCGGAGTGCCTCCCTGATGCAGCTCCAGGGCAGGGAGTTGAAGGCGTTGGCGATGTCGAGAGACACCGCCAAGACAACCCCGCCCCGGGATATCGCATCCCTCGTCGTGAGGGCTCTCACGCGCATGATGGCGTCCACAGTGGAGCGCCCCCTGCGGAAACCAAACTGGTTCTCCGCAAGATTCGGCCCCATCCCCTCAAGGTGCTCGGCGAGGCGGTTTGCAATTACTCTCTCAAAGAGCTTGCCCACCTCGTCGAGCAGCACAATGGGCCGAAATGCGGACGGAGAGTCCGCAGGGCGGGCTTCTGGATGAGGACCAGTTTCCCCGACTTCCAACGAAGCGGGAACTAGCCTCTCTCCAAGCATGCGCTTAAGAGCCCTTTAAGTCGGGGCCCGAGAGCCTCCGCATCCGAGGCCAGGACCCAGGCTTTGCCAGGCAAGCCATCGGGTCCCGGGGCGATATTTTTGGCCTTGAGCCTACCTACCGCCACTCTCAGGTCTACCCCAGTCACTTCCAGAGTGTCGTCGTCGTCATATGGGTCCTTTTCCGGCACCGCAGGTGGCGGAGCCATAGGCGGGGGCGGATGTTCGCCCCGCGAGGGGAACAGAGCGCTCACCACGTCCTCCACGAGCTCTGGCCGGAGACTCTGCGTCAGCGGGGGGGCCCAGGTGTGGAGTTTATTCCGCACCATCTTGATCTCTGTCGAGAGTCTCCAGCATCTCCAAGCGGGCCAGTTCCCTGGCCCGCAGGACAGCCTCCCGGAGGGCGGTCTTCGCCGCTCTGTATCCCTCGTACAGCTCCGCCTCAATGGCTGCCGCATCCGGCGGGCAGATGCGGAGCCTGCGATGCCTGGCGTACAGGCGCCGCGCATCAACGCACGCCTCGCGCAGAGATGTTATTTCGCGATCGTGAGTAGAGCCTTAGATTAAAATATTGCCTATGTATGACTAAAATTGCACCCTGTATAGTAAAATCACTTTTTCATCCCCCCATCTCGGAAAGAGTATTTTTGCTCTTCGATATCTGAGTGCAAAAGCCCTTTTTATCGTCTAGAGGATAAAGTTAATTTGAATTTAGAACATCGTGTGCACTAAGAATGTGAATTCAAAACATAATTAAACCTATTTACTTCTATCTCCATGGTGCCGAATTTAACATACATTTTTTTTTAATTGTTTAATAACTCAGACTCGGAACCTTCTTGGTGTACTTTTTTTAATTGGTTTTGCGCGCGCCATTTTCTTTTCATCCCCCCATCTCGGAAAGAGTATTTTTGCTCTTCGATATTTGAGTGCAAAAGCCGTTTTTATCCTCTAGCTAGAGCATAAAGTAAATTTGAATTTAGAACATCGTGTGCACTAAGTTTGTGAATTCAAAACACGATAAACCTATTTACTTCAACCTCCATGGTGCCCAATTTATCATACAACTTTTTTTAATTTGTAAATAACTCAGACTCGGAACCTTCATAATGTACTTTTGTAATTTGCTTTGCGCGCGCCATTTTATTTTCACGTCATATTGTTAAAATCTTTAGTTAAAAACAAGGAACTTGAAAACAAGTGAAAAACCTAAAATTGCCATTTATTATCTAGCGACGAGGAAGTTTATTTGACGCCAACAGATAAACTGAATTTGTTAATAATGCGCAATTTTTTTTGCGTTTATTCATTTCCTCGCTGAGGTGGGATGAAAAGTTACGTGTTGCAATCGAGTGCAAAGATTTTTCACCTCGTGCTCTTTTGATTTCGCTAAAGCTCAAGATTCTAGGTTTTGAATCGCTCGCTGCGCTCGTGACTCAATTTTAGAATCCTTCGCTTGCTCGGTCATCAAAATTGAGCACACGGTTAAAAAGCAACTTTGCACTCTTGTATAACAAATAACTATTTTATGGCACACGAAAATGTCAAAAAAGTATTTTAACGTTTTTAATATTTACGAAGATAAAAACCAGTTAAAAAAAACAAGAACCAAGTGATACAAGATATGTTATTATTGATTTGTGTGTATATTATCATAAGATCTATTCACATATTACTAGCGTGAACTGACGTAGACAACAGAGTTTTCGTATATTTCGTTACGTCACGCGTCAGTCGAACGTTCGACTGACGGACTGACGTAACGAAATATAATATAGGTACTAGGACACTAGGTACACTCTTCCACAAAGAAGACAAATTTAAAAAATACTGAGAACTCTAACTCACTGACCCATTATCATATTTAGACGAAAATATTTGATAAACAATGTTGTTTTTGTTTTTACGCAACAAATAAGTATGTGTAGAGATTCTTAATTACCAATAACACTGTTTCTGTGTCCAGTATTTTCTTTACTCATTGACGTTAATGTGGTTTATTCGATAAGATAATTACACTGAGACGCTGGCCTTTTCTTTTGAATCATATCTCAGACTTCAGACCCCACAAGTAAATATAGGCGTAGCAGCGTAGAGCCTCGAAAACTTCGGTCAATTGCAAATTGCAAAGGCTCTATTTATGTAATAGTCATAACCCGACGTACGAATAGTAAGTCGTGGGTTCGAACCCAGACAGGCGCATAACTTTGTGTAGTTTATTTTATAGCCACTGCTCTCAAAACTCAAAATTCGGGTTAACCCATTTTAATTTATCAGTGTTTTTCTCGAAAACACGATCAAATCAATTACTGATACGATAAAACTAATAAGATGTAATATGTATTATTGTCACGTATCTCTATTTTTATCATAATTATTTATCTGTGTAATCTAAGTAGATACCTACTCAACGGGGGGCTTGTCATGATGATGACAAAACGGTTTACTTAGAATCAAACTAAATAAAGTACGTAGGTACTGTAGGTAGGTACTAACTCGATACCTATTATAAATAAATAATACCTAATCATCATTTCTGGTCAAAACGCGCCTTTTAAGTTTAGATTAACATGATTTTCAACCGACTTCCAAAAAGAGGAGGTTATCAATTCGTCTGTATGTTTTTTTTTTTTTTTTTTTTGTGTTTGTTACCTCATAACTTTCGACTGCGTGAACCGATTTTGATGATTCTTTTTTTATTTGAAAGCTGGTGCTTCCCATGTGGTCCCATTTTAATTTGCTGAAGATCTGATGCTGGTCTTCGGAGATATACAATGGAACTCTTCAAAAATGTACGGCAAATCTGCAGTGATTGCTATTATCGCTTGTAGGTTTATTGTTTATACAACATCATGACGTAATATCACGCCTGTATGCTCTGAGGGGGTACGCAGATGTGTACAATAGACCCAGATTTCGACAGTGTTTGTTACCTCAGTACTTTCGACTGGGTGAACCGATTTTGATGATTCTTTTTTAATTTGAAAGCTGGTGCTTCCCGTGTGGTTATATTTTAATTTGCTGAAGATCTGATCCGGATCTTCGGAGATATACAATGGAACTCTTCAAATATACACGGCAAATCTGCAGTAACTGCTGCAATCGCTTGAATGTTTATTGTTTATACAACATCATGACGTAACATCACGCCTGTATGCTCTACGCAGATGTGTACAATATTCCCAGATTTCGACAGTTAGGTGTATTAAGTTCCATTTATTGGGGATAAGTTTTTTTTTTTATTTTATTGGCAAGGGCACTTCAAGGGTAGTTTGATGAGAATTTGGTTAGGTTCTGATTATGGGATCCATGACAAAGGAACGGAACTCTTCAATTCTTAGAAGCAAATTACCGATTCTCGGCCAAATCTTTTAAAGGCTATCCGGATATTTTTGAGTCACGTACCATAACGTCGTTATTAACCGACTTCAAAAAAGGAGGAGGTTCTCAATTCAAGTTCCCCGATTACTCGCAGATGACTGGATCGAATTTGTTTTTTAATTGTTTGAAAGGGTATACTTCCCAGAAGGTCCCATAATCATCAAGTCAGGATCCTGATAATGGGATCCTGGAGAAATAGAGAGAACTCTTCAAATTTTATAGGCACACCAGAAGCGATTTGGGTAGTTTTTAAAAGAGTAGTTTCTCGGAGTGATCCCATTTAATTTTGGTAAAGATCTGATGAAGAACTTCGGAGAAAGGCAACGGAACTCCTCATTAAATGTAGCAAATGTGTGTCTCTTACTGGGATTGCTGAAATCTCATGTCTGTCTATTGTTTACACCAGTTCATAACAAAAAATCACGCTGGTACGCTGTGAAAGGGTATGCACATATTTTGAACCACTAAAAAGTGAAAAATAAAAACTTTTTTGCAAAAAATAAAACCGACTTCACACAAAAAAGTGAAAAATAACTTTAGCTTCTGAAGTCGGTGACAAAAAAATTAAATCAATCAAACAAAGGTCACCGACTTCAGAAGCTAAAGTTATTTTTCACTTTTTTGTGTGAAGTCGGTTTTATTTTTTACAAAAAAGTTTTTGTTATTAAAGTGTTTCAAATCATATCTAAATCAAATCAAATCAAATCATTTATTCGCATAGAATGTAGGTGTCGTACAATAGTTGTTATAAAATATAGTGACCCGGGTACATTCTGCCTGAGTTTTTGCATGCAAAATTTAAGGCGACTACACGAGCTAAACGCGAGTTTTATAATTACTAAAAGTATATGATTCACTGCTATAAATAAGACCAGAAAAATATATGATATTCTTCAGGATATATGCTAGCATGATACTGTTTTGAAAACATAATACAATTAATTTGGCTCGATAAAAAGAAATCACGAACTTACCTCTAAAAATATCTTTCAAACAATAGAAAACGTACTAATATGCATGCGATCATTCTGATTTTTTGGCAAATAATTCTACAAGCAATATATTAGCATGATACTGTTTTAGTTTTTTAATCCAATAAATAGTTTTTTTGTAAATCGATCGAAACCACTCATTTCGCGCTATTTGGCCCGCAGTGGCTGACGTAACAACCACTTTGTAGTGCAAGCTGATTAGAACTTTATTCTAACAGCGTTTCAAACGAAGTTTGAACCACCACAAATAGAGTTGCTAATTTAGCTCGTATAGGCGCCTTAACAAAAATGTCAGTATCAATAAAAATTATTAAGCACAAAAGTAATATCAAATAATGTCTATAAAATTAAAAAATCCGTTGGTTTGTTATTGTGAATTAAGAACAATACCTTTTTATTATTAAAAACGATAATGTAAGCGAATCTTTGGATAATATCTGCGATTTAGAGAAACAATTTGCATTGATAAGCCTGATTAGAATATTTTTGGGCATCTCTCAAATGACACGACATTTTAAGAAAAGGTCAAATCAGACTGGTATTCATAAATTTACAAATATTATATTCTTATTGGAATAAGAATTGCTTGCTTTAGGTGTGAAAGACAGCGAAGTAACGAAGCTCCATGTTTTATTCAACCGCGGCGGCTACCTCATAATCTTTATATTTTAAAATGTTGTTGTTTGTTGTTTAGCTTTTGATAACCCCGGAAATGTAGACGATTTTGAGGGCACAGATAATCAATCTACTCAGCTTATCTCTATCCTAATGAACATCTATTCTGTCTCTTTCTATTTGTACCACTCTGTCCAGTTTCCGGCTTCTTTATCTCGTCTGAAGTAGTTAGATAGATTATCAGTCCACAGCTGAATCTATATCTATAGGTACTTAATACTCGTATTATAAAGCAGAAGAGTTTGTTTGGTTGAACGCGCTATTCTCAGGAACTACTGGTTCAAATTGAAAAATTATTTTTGTGTTGGATAGGCCATTTATCGAGGAAGGCTTTAGGCTATATAACATCACGAGCTACGACCATTTTAGCAGCGGAGCAGGAATGAAAAATGTTGCATAAACGGGGATTTTTTTCCCTTTCGTGTTTTCTCTCTTATGTGACGCAGACGAAGTTGCGTGGGTCAGCTATAGGCTATAATTTATCTTGGAAACTTGAACACCTGATGCAGAACCGCAACAGACCAGCTAAGCTATAAGAGATACAAATATGACACCATAGCAAAAATTGTTCCAAGTGATGAGCATTTTCTGCTGAGAGAATAAATTTGAATATCTGGAACACCTGATGTGGAACTCCAAGAGCCCAGCTACACCATAACACATATAGGAATGACGTCTTAGCAAAAGTTGTTCGGTCTGATGGGCATTTCCTGTTATTCCTGTTGACTACTAGATCACATTAAATTATGTTATTTGTTTTTATAGCATATAAAATTATATGTTGTGAACGTTATTTCAAGTGAAAATATACTTTCTGTTATTATGCCATATATTACACACCCCATACTGGGCCGGCAGTCTTGACAGAGATAACGACAGAATCGCTAACTTTTAATCGCTGATTACTAACGAATACGTTCGGTTGCAATAATTACCTATGCTCACTAGAAAAGCGTCTAGGATGTAGAGACTTTCATTATTCGCAAGCATCATTATTGCAATCGAATTTGTCGTTATCTCTGTCGAGACTGGGCCGAATTCGGTTGCAATAATTATGCTTACGAGAAACGCAAGTATCTACATCCAAGATGCGATTATAGCCAACATCGTTATTGCTTTCGAATTTATTCATTGTTATTTTAGTGACCAAAGGTTAGCAATTTTGTCGCTGTACATGTCGAGACTGCCAGTCCGGGGCTGGCAGTCTCGACAGAGATAACGACAAAATTGTTAACTTTCGATCGCTGATTACTAACGAATAAATTCAGTTGCAATAATGATGCTTGCCAGTAATGAAAGTCTCTACATCCTAGATGCCTTTTTCGTAAGCATCGTTATCTCTGTCGAGACTGCCGGGCCAGAGCCGGCAGTCTCGACAGAGATAACGACAAAATCGTTAACTTTCGGTTACTAATTACTAACGAATAAATTCGGTTGCTATAATGATGCTTGCGAATGATGAAAGTCTGTACATCATAAACGTGTTTCTCATAAGCATCATTATTGCAACCGAATTAATTCGTTAGTATAGGTAATCAGCGATCGAAAGTTAGCGATTTTGTCGTTATCTCTGTCGAGACTGCCGGCCCGGGCTGGCAGTCTCGACGGAGATAACGCTAACTTTCGATAGGTTTGATATGTTCTCAATTTTAATGTCTTTTTTATTACGTGTCTTAAAGTATTGTCTGCGGACTATAGGTTGGGAACCAATGGAACAGTTTTCTTTTCAATTAAAATTTTCCAACCTTGCGTCAGTTTATGTAATTCTGTTGACGTTCTTTATAACTAGGAGACTTCATGACATATAAATAGGTATATTTATGTTATCTAAATATAGTGTGTCTTCGTACGATGACTATTAAATTATAAACGAATTCATCTGGTGACCAAAAATAAATAAAAATAATACATAAGTACAAGACTAGTTACTGTGGTATATTTAAGATATTTTGCGTGTCCCTAATACATAGATATCAACTTATAAGGCCAGACCTAAGAATATCTAAAAACTATTTGAATTCCCTAGGTAGGTCCATTAATTAAAATTATTACTAACTTGTGTAATGTAGGTAGGTAGGTACCTACATGATTAAGTTAGTGAGAATTTCTGGGGATACGTAGATACTACATTATTTAGCTCCCACAAAAGTTCATCAACATAGGTATTTAAAATTTTTGTTTTTTTCGTTTGTTGCAATAATCACAGTATACGCGAAACTACTATGATTGTGGTATGATTGTGGTACTTACTTAATAGTTTGTGCACACTTGCGATTTTGTAATGCAACAATATTTTAATAATGCAACAAAAATCGAACACGGGCGACCATTGTCACGACGCAGATTCCTCTCATTTATTAACCACTGACCCATTTGTGTTGCCAAATAAATTCATAAACGAAAACATAAAATCAATGGACGGTTACACTCGTTTTCAAAGGGTGAAAAAACGTATCATGATGATGTAACCCAATGCAATCACGTATAGGTAGGTAACAAACAAAATCTTAATTTAAAATACATCATTAAAAACATACAGATTAAACGCTTATTTTTTATCGATAAGCGAGGACGTACCCTTCCACTGATCACCGGCTGAAACTAACACACCCAATGAACTTGTACGACGATAACTGTATCAAAGCGACCACTGAGCACTGACTCAATGTATAAAACTGCCGAGGGCAATCGTCCACCGCATTACATCCTCGGACATCAACCAATAAACACCTACGCCAGCATTTTTAATTAATTACAATCAATTTATTAAGTTCAGTGATGGCTCCAATTAACGCGAATGACATAAATGACGCCAAGACTTTCGTGCCGGCGAAGAAAGTTTTGCCTGAAGTCGAAACGGATGGTGCTAATGGAAACGGAAATGGAAATTCGACCAAAGGGTATGTACCACCACTAGTTCAGCAGTTCAGCTCTCGTGTTTACAAATACTCGGTTATAGTGTTATTGCAGTTCAAGTTGTAGGCCCTGGTTTCTCAGACAAGATAATTTTTAGCTTCTTATTTCGTTTAGTTTTGGAACGAGATTTTTTACATAATAGTTACTTACATATTACATCTTAATCTCTTAATGCTAGCATACCTAAGGTTTATTTAATATTCAACTTGTGAAACCAGGTAGCTGTTAAACAATTTGCTAAGCAATTAGTTACTCACCAATCAATTTTGGCGAACTAATGACGTGCCTTTCACTAAGTCTTCCCGCCAAACTTGTACCCAACCGGCTCCATTCATCGCAACTTATCGATAATTTTCTAGAGAGATCTATTGTTATACTAACGAACCAATAGACGTTAACAAGGGTTAAATGATAAATGAAACAATAATCACAATCAATTGCAGTGTTCAGAAACTTCTCTAACCTTGAAAATTATTTGATCTATCAATAATTATTACCAACTTACATCATCAGACGTTCTTATCGTTAAATCGTTTAGTTTAGAAACCAGTTGGAGTTTTGGGTGAAATTAAATTCTGCTTATTATTTTTGACTGCTACACATTTTGCTGCCTTCATTTAATTTACTGAATAGCACTTTATTCACCCAGAAGGAAATCAGTATTATGGGTGATTCATCATAATAACTATTAAAACTACACAACAGGTGTACGAAGTTGTTCATACTTTAGTCTAGGAAGTAGGTAGGTATTTAATTTAATTAAAATTGATCTTGTTGCTTCTTGTTATTGACCTAAACTAGTAGGAATTTCATGGAGGAATTATAATTGACATGTTTTTTTCCTCGACGAAATGGCGATGTAATGACTAAAATCATCTCCGCGCCGACACGAACGTCGAGAGAGATGCAGATTGCAAATTACATGCAATTGACAAGCGCGCGGAGAGACCGCGACCGGCGATGACATGCCACAAGAGACAAGAACACCGACATTCTTGACACAGACAGGGTTTTTTTTCTTTCATGGAAAATTCATAGATACGATGCAACAATCATCGTTACATTTATTTTTAGTGGTTGTTTTTAACAAACGTGATTTTGTAACGGATATCAGGTATATTTTTACTGTGGGGGCGTGTTAAGATATCTCGAAATTATCTTGACGGATAATGGTCCAGATAAAGTTTTAAGGCGTTTACATGAGATAAACGCGAGTTTTATAATTACTAAAAGTATATGATTCACTGCTATAAACAAGACCAGAAAAATATATGATATTCTTCAGGATATATGCTAGCATGATACTGTTTTGAAAACATAATACAATTAATTTGGCTCGATAAAAAGAAATCACAAACTTACCTCTAAAAATATCTTTCAAACAATAAAAAACATACTAATATGCATGCGATCATTCTGATTTTTTGGCAAATAATTCTACAAGCATTATTATTAGCATGATACTGTTTTATTTTTTTAATCCAATCAATAGCTTTTTTGTAAATCGATCGAAACCACTCATTTCGCGCTATTTGGCCCGCAGTGGCTGACGTAACAACCACTTTGTAGTGCAAGCTGATTAGAACTTTATTCTAAGAGCATTTCAAACGAAGTTTGAACCACCACAAATAGAGTTGCTAATTTAGCTCGTCTAAGCGCCTTAAGTAAACAATTTCAGTTCTGTTATCAAATTAAAAAACTACTTGGCGTAGTCTTTTAATTTGTAATCTTGTTTAAACTAGTTTTAAACAAGATTATTGATTGATTGTTTCGGTTTAAACAAGATTGTTTTAATGAGACGCTTAACTTAATACCTAAATCATTATATTGGACCAGAAACATCATCTTAGCAAACCTGAGAAAAGTGGACAGTCAGACAATCGATGACGACAAATAGAAAGGAGTGACAAAGTGTTATCGAATCAATGAATCAATACATTTTCCAAGAAAGTCATACAACAGGTTTACGTTATACCTATACACAGATAAAAGCAAATAAATTGCAGATTGCAACGATACCTATAACTAATGGGTAAACGATAAACATAGCGCCTATTTCAGGAAGAAAAGCTTAGGTACAGTTGGGGCCAACATTCACCCTTTTTTTTTTTTTTTTTTTTTTTTTTTTTTTTTTTAGGATGGGAAATCATCAAATGACTTCTCCCACTCTGGGCGGAGCGGGAGGGAGTGTCAGACTCTTACTGACTAAAACCCATCCATGTTCCTTCCTCGCCCTTTACTTTCCGGGGCCGCGGTATCTCTTTCGAACAGTCCCGCAACCCCGGCAGGCTTCGGCCCTTGCGGGCCCCTCTCTTATGCTGACATCTCTTTGAGGCGCGCGTGGAACACGAACGCGCCGTCGACACGGCCTGTCGTCGTTAGACGGACGGACGGCTAGCTAGCCCATAGCCAACCGTCCACAGGCCCGCAACCACCAGATGATTATGATTTCGTTGGTTTGAATTGTTATAGTTATAGTTTGACATATTTTCTGACGACCGCAACGTAGGTCCTTTTTTAAGAAAACATCAGGTAGAGGGGACAGTGATAAAGTTGTATGACTTACCAAATCCTACTGTATCCGTAGCCACCTACACATTTTCACATTTATGTCAAGTGCATCAATTGAACCGGGCGTATCAGTGTGAAGACGGCTGGCGCATCGAGTTCATATAAATTAGGCCGAGTCACGATGCAACGAAGCAATGCTTGCAATAAAATGAAATCGTGTCATAAACAATAATTATTTCTTATACAGGGTGTAAACAGACTTTTTACTGGGCCGTCAACCAAGCATTGTGTACGGTCGACCAAGCTATTTGGTTTACATGTCACGGTGTGATTTGCACGTTAAAATGTAAACCACATAGCTTGGCCGACCGTACACCAAACAAAGTAATTCTACGCAAAATACTCAGTCTGATGGATTGAATGCATAGTACGGTCGTTTAAGTGTTTCAAATAAAATAAATAAACATTAAAAACATCAATTAATAAAAAATGTGATAAAGTTGAAACTTTGACCCCCAATATCTCCGTAACTAGAAGGTTCTCAGGTATGGTTTGAAACAAAAAAAATCGCAATGACCATGACGTGGACAATTAGTTCCCTTCGGCTTGGTTAAGAGTATTTTTAACACCCTTTAGATGTCTTTGACCATGTAGGAATCTGATGGACATGCCTGTCTGTAATATATACTCTGTCTGGTATAATAGTTGGGTACTTCCCTTCTTGAAAGTGCAGTCAACCGTCTCCACCTACCAACCCTCACTTTTCTTTTTGACAACGTAAAGATTTTCAAAAATAAAAACTTTTTTGCAAAAAATAAAACCGACTTCACACAAAAAAGTCAAAAATAACTTTAGCTTCAGAAGTCGGTGACCTTTATTTGATTGATTTAGTTTTTTTGTCACCGACTTCTGAAGCTAAAGTTATTTTTAACTTTTTTGTGTGAAGTCGGTTTTATTTTTTGCAAAAAAGTTTTTATTTTTCACTTTTTAGTGGTTCACATGTGCATACCCTTTCACAGCGTACCAGCGTGATTTTTTGTTATGAACTGGTGTAAACAATAGACAGACATGAGATTTCAGCAATCCCAGTAAGAGACACACATTTGCTACATTTAATGAGGAGTTCCGTTGCCTTTCTCCGAAGTTCTTCATCTAATCTTTACCAAATTTAAATGGGATCACTCCGAGAAAGTACTCTTTCTAAAACTACCCAAATCGCTTCTGGTGTGCCTATAAAATTTGAAGAGTTCCCTCTATTTCTCCAGGATCCCACTATCAGGATCCTGACTTGATGATTATGGGACATTCTGGGAAGTATACCCTTTCAAACAATTAAAAAACAAATTCGGTCCAGTCATCTTCGAGTAATCGGGGAACATTGAATTGAGAACCTCCTCCTTTTTGAAGTCGGTTAATAACGACGTTATAGTACGTGACTCAAATATCCGGATAGCCTTTAAAAGATTTGGCCGAGAATCGTTAATTTGCTTCTAAGAATTGAAGAGTCCCGTTCCTTTGTCATGGATCCCATAACCAGAACCTAACCAAATTCTCATCAAACTACCCTTGAAGTAGGTACCCTTGCCAATAAAATAACAATACATGTCAAGGTAATAGGCTTATCCCCAATAAATGAAACTTAATACACCTAACTGTCGAAATCTGGGAATATTGTACACTTCTGCGTACCCCCTCAGAGCATACAGGCGTGATGTTACGTCATGATTTTTTATAAACAATAAACATTCAAGCGATTGCAGCAGTTACTGCAGATTAGCCGTGTATTTTTGAAGAGTTCCATTGTATATCTCCGAAGACCCGGATCAGATCTTCAGCAAATTAAAATATAAACACACGGGAAGCACCAGCTTTCAAATTAAAAAAGAATCATCAAAATCGGTTCACCCAGTCGAAAGTACTGAGGTAACAACCACTGTCGAAATCTGGGTGTATTGTACACATCTGCGTACCCCCTCAGAGCATACAGGCGTGATATTACGTCATGATGTGGTATAAACAATAAACCTACAAGCGTTAACAGCAAGCACTGCAGATTTGCCGTACATTTTTGAAGAGTTCCATTGTATATCTCCGAAGACCAGCATCAGATCTACAGCAAAATAAAATGGGACCACATGGGAAGCACCAGCTTTCAAATAAAAAAAGAATCATCAAAATCGGTTCACTCAGTCGAAAGTTATGAGGTAACAAACACAAAAAAAAAAAAAAAAAAAAAAAAACATACAGACGAATTGATAACCTCCTCTTTTTAGAAGTCGGTTAAAAAATGACATCAAGCAGATGTGTTCGCCACCCTTGGTATTCGATGATGAGGCCCATTTTTACGTTGTTTCAGATACTCTTATGAAACTCTGCTGGAGATCGCAAACTTCTTGCTGTCTCGCATATCGGTGAAGCCACACATCGGCATTATTTGCGGCTCTGGGATGGGTTCGTATTGGAAAGAGGGTATATATTATTCACGCTACTATTAACTTGCGAAGTTATGCAAAGGGGAACATCCTATACGGTCACGAGATTCACTTTGATCTGACTGCATTTACAGTTCATTTCCTTTCAATACCTACAGGACCTATGATAAAAGAATCACCAACGCAAATTCGTTCCTTGGTTTCGTCACTATAACTTGGTGGTGGAAATATGATTATTTCAATATTGAGGGTAGTTGTAATATTCGTTGAAAGTTTCACTTTGCATAGCTACGTCTTGCAACAGTAATGAGTCAAACTGCTACTTAATCTACGTTACACAGTAAAATATAAGACTCGACCACTTTTGACAGCTTTTAACGTTGTCATGCACATGTGGGGTGCAGTTTTCCGGCAGGCGGCTGTAGTTATCCGAAACTTTTTGCATTTATGAGAACTTATTGGGTATTCAAAGTAGTAAATGTTTTGAAAGAACAAGCCAAGAAGTGGGCAGACTGACTCTTTACTCAATAGGTCACCATCAATATGGTTAAAAGCGACACTATTACAATTTATGTTCATAATTTCCACAGGATCCTTAGCCGAGACCATCACAGATTCAGAATCTATTTTATATGAAGACATCCCCAACTTCCCGATAAGCACAGTTGAGGGACACCATGGGCAGCTGGTGTTCGGCAAGATCAGCGGCGTCCCGGTGGTGGCCATGCAAGGGCGGTTCCATTACTATGAAGGATACCCATTGTGGAAGGTACATTATAAATATATCGCTGGACATTACACACAGCGCCATATAGTGCCACACTAAGCAAGGCTTGTGTCGTGGACACCAGATAGTTGATAATTATACTACATTATAGTTTTTGTTTGTAAATACATACTTAATATACATTTATACATCCATGACTCGGAAACAAATGTCCATGCTCATCACACAAACATTTGCTCCTACCGGGATTCGAACCCGGGACCCTAAGAACGTAAGGCAGCCTTACTACCGCTGCGCCATTCGGGTCGTCACAGAGTTAGACTTTCCTGTGCCGTTCCTATTCTGGATTTAGGGATCTAAGTTTGAGATCTAAGTTAGCAAATAATATTGCAGACCGTCGCACAGTGTAAACTGTAAACAACATCTATAAAACATTGTTTCCTTAAGCAGATAACAATGATGTAACACTTCCTAAAGTCTTACGATCTCTACGTATCTTCTAAACTACGCGTCTATAATAAACAAACATTATTGTAATCTACGGAAAATTCTCGTCATCGACTAAACCTACCCGTATCTGGATGTGGCTGATGCAAAGCGTTCTCGACCCCCAGCAGTGGGGTTATCTCTTGTTGTGAGCATTACAATGGAGAGTAACGGACACGTTAAGATAAACTACTACCAGCGGCCGACGGTCTTGTTCTTTTTATGACCGTTTAATATGTCATGAAAATAAAACGTAGTACGCTGATAAATAAAATAAATCTCAGCGAAACGACTGACACGAACGCATTTATAGCTGAATCTTGGATCACTTTTGAGAGTTTCGCCTAAAATGAAACTCTACCTGCCAATATTATGTACAAAATGACAATTTCCATTTTCCACTTTATTTATGCCAATGAATATGACTGATGGCCCAGTCGAATAAGGTGGAGGTATAATCCGTGAAGAATTCCAATTTCTTGACTAACACTTACTTCTACCTAAAGCCTTAGTCGTATATTCGCTTAAGGGGAAATCCTGTTTTGCACATTAATCACGAATGCTACGTGCTACTGCCATACAGTTACGTACTACCCCTAGAATTGCCACGCGAGATGCGATCTTCCAGCGGCGTCGCTGGAAGATTAAAGTCGAACACAAAATTAATTTGTGATGACCAATCATCATAATTATATTAATTTAGCGTTTCGTGCGAATCTTACAAAGAGTTACAATCAACTAATCAGTATCCTACAATTGACAATAAACTAATCAGTTCAGTTACATTGTTTAACAGAGCAGCTGTTCACGCGTTATCAACATAATTTGTCATATCATTCTCTGCGAAATATGAATCGGAAATAATAATAAATTAACTGCATAGGTATTACTATGTCTACTCTTAAAATGCTGAAAAAAGCGGTACACCAAAAACATCATCATCATTTCAGCCGAAAGACGTCCACTGCTGGACATAGGCCTCCCGAAAGTGTCGCCACATTGACCGGTCCCGTGCGACTCTCATCCAACGGATTCCCGCAACCTTCACCAGGTCATCGGTCCACCTAGTGGGAGGTCTTCCAACGTATCGAAAAAAAATATACACACTGTTTATTAGTGCTATCAATGTCACAGTTATTTATAAACACAGTTACATATTTATGAAAGACATTAGGTTGAGAAAATTAACATAAACCCGTAGCTTTATTAATGAGTTTTTTTTTTCAAAATTCCAGTGTTGCCTACCAGTTCGTGTGATGAAGCTCCTTGGTATCAAAGCCTTGATCGCAACCAACGCGGCAGGAGGCCTGAACCCTTCATACAAGATTGGTGACATCATGATCGTGAGGGACCACATCAATATGATGGGATTCGCTGGCAACAACCCCCTGCACGGACCAAACGACGAGAGGTTTGGACCTCGCTTCCCACCCATGAGCAAAGCTTACAACTTCGAATATAGAAAAGTCGCTAGAGAGGTAAGACCTACAAGCTGAGATATCATAGTGTTATCACCGTTAATGACATTGCCAAGGGGGGCTATGTCAGATAGAGAGTACCTACACGTAACAACGTTACACGTTTTCTCGCACGTGAGTTTTAATCTTTGGTTTTATGACCTGCAATGTGCGTCTTCCTAAGAGGAAGATGCAGCTACAGATTTGAGATAACAATAGCTGCTCCCTTTGTCATCCTTTAACAATGTTTTGTGAATGCGCACTCGGGATTCATTAACATAACTAGAGCCAAGGTTATCGGGGGTCGCGAGTACGATTTACAACTTGACGCACAACAAAATGAGCTGCGTAATGTTGTATGCGGCACCTTCCTGTTTGCCTTGTTAGGGCGCTCGCTCTGATAACTACATTAATGTTTAAAAGTAGAATACTGGTTTAGTAATTATTTATCGAGAAAACGATTGACATTTCGGACAATTCTTATTCCAACGATAAAATTGCACGTGAGTTTTAACACGTTTATGGATCAGGCCTTTTTATATTATAGTCCAATTTATCGTGTAGGATTAAATGGCTGGAGATTAAAAATCGTGTATGTTTGCTAAATTCGTTTTAACGATAGTAAAATGTCTTGACTAGATAACAGATATCGTTTTAAAGTTTGTTGACTAATTTATCACGGAACTGATTAGGTTATCTGAGTACCTACCTCAATAAAACTCCATACGGTACCGAAAAAGTGCAGGTTTCCCCACAAGTCACGGACCTAAAAATGTGCAGATAGATTATGAAACTAGCCTAGGTACTGAATAGGAGTACGCAAAGTTGATAAAACAATAAAACATTAGTACTAAAATCCATATACCTACGTTAAAAGTAACCAAAATACTTTTATTATACTTTTTATGCAATTTTTATTTCCCAAAAATGCACGATTCTTAGAAAGACCACAAAAGCAAAGCTGTGGGTAAAAGTTAGTCTGGTAATAATTAATTGTGAAATGATTTTGTTTGCAGATAGCGAAAGAGTTGAACATCGACAACATAGTGCGAGAGGGCGTGTACACCTGCCTTGGAGGACCTAACTTTGAAACCGTCGCAGAACTGAACATGTTGAAGATGGTCGGAGTCGATGCTGTCGGCATGTCCACCGTTCACGAGGTAAGGAGAGGGCTTAGATACTCATAGTCTGAGTTTGCTATGATGAGTCGGCAACGTACTCGTCAACCTGTGGAATACAGGCGTGATTTTTGTAAAAAGAATACTTAACGGCTTTTTTTTTCTAGGTTATAACCGCAAGACACTGCGACTTAAACGTGTTCGCATTATCACTCATCACCAACGAATGTGTGACGAGCTACGAAAACAACGACGAGGCTAACCACGAAGAAGTCCTGGATGTAGGGCGCATGCGCCAGGACATCCTGCGCAACTTCGTCAGCAAGCTAGTCGAGAGGTTCGCCCAGATCGAGGCGAAAAACCCCTGAACACACGAATCAAACGAACTGAACCTCAAACGTACTCTACACTCATAGATAACTGATCAGGTCTACTTTGATGAACTCATTTCTCAAGGGTTGTCACTTGTTTCACAATAATATGATAATTACTAAACTGTAGAGTAAATTCAAACGTCTTTCCTTTCTTGGCGGCCATCTTGTTCTCGAGAGATCTTCTGTTCCCAATTTCTGCGCGTCGACCAGATGAGTTTTTATTAAGTAGGTATAATAATTTTAATTAGGTATATTTATAAGTAGGTAGCTAGACGTTAATTTGCGTTTAGATAGGTCAATTTATAATTCTATGTTTTTTAAGCTGATAAAATTGTTTGTAAGTTTTATACGTATGTTGTGTACCTAGGTATAAGTAACTAATATTATGCAATTTCCTATCTACTATTAGTTACATTAATAATATTAAGGTAAAAATAAAGATCTTGAACAAGCTCAAATCTGTTCTATGTAGGTAATGTTCAATGAAAATTAAAAATAAGAACTAAAAATACATATTTAAAAAATTAAAATACCTATTTAAAAACATATGGTCTTTTTTTAGGGTTCCCTAGTCAACTAGGAACCCTTATAGTTTCTCCATGTCTGTCTGTCCGTCCTCGCTTAATCTGTGTGACCGTTAGCACTAGAAAGCTGAAATTTGGTACCAATATGTGTATCAATCACGCCGACAAAGTGGTAAAATAAAAATTGAAAAAAAAATGTTTTATTAGGGTAGCCCCCATAATATATGTAAAGTGGGAAGTGATTTTTTTTTATTTCAACCCTAACGTGTGATACATTTTTGGAAAGGTATTTAAAAATGAATAGGGGGTTACTAAAATCATTTTTTGATAATGTCAATAATTTCGGAAATAATCTCTCCAAAAGTAAAAAACAATGTGTAACTTTAAAACTTTTGAACCATAAGTTTAGAAAATATGAAAAAATTCTGAAAAGTAGAACTTTATAAGGACTTTCTAGGAAAATTATTTTGAACTTGCATGGAAACAAGTTTTTATACAAAAAAGACAAAAAGTTGTACAAAATAATCTCTGGACTAAGTTCAAGTAACAAAGTCCCGTCTAAAAAGGGACTATTAGATATCTAATAGACTTTAATATTATTGTCTACCTTAAGAGTAAAATATCACCCAAGTAATATTCAAGAACGCTTATAGACACAGTTTAGTAAAAGTGGGCACAACCTTATCCGTTCTCATAAGAATGAGTTAAGAAAACATGAATTGATAGAGATAAGAGTTGTACATTTTCAAATTGTCTGTAGAGATTTTTCTAGTGTCTCACTAAACTGTTTATAGACCACAAATTTTACTAGTAGATAGTTTATAGATAAAGTTGAGACCTTTGAAGAAGTCTTCACCCGTCAAGTTTTTAAACCAAAATTAACTCAAGACTAACAACTTTAAGTTATATTTGATTTGTAATAGACAACGACATGTAATGGCGCAGAACTCACAAGAGTTATTTAAACTTATTATTGTATTGCATCATGGCGTAACAAATTTCTTATTTTTAACATTACTTGTGTTTTAGCTAGTTAATTAATAATGGGTAAACAAGCAAATCTATATGCGATTGAAATTATATCGTCGAATATTATGTAAAACTCTCTTAAAATAAGAGCGCCCGCTGTAAATGTAAGATTTAATAATTTTTTTTACCAAATATGAATATTATTTATTAAAAGCTTTTTTTTAAATTGCATTTTAATGTTCAAAATATTCATTTTAATTAAAATATAGTAATTTCAAACATATTAAATGTTTAATTAGACATAATTTAATGATAAAAACAAAAAAGTAAGCATTAAAATATGTAGCGAAAATCATTTGAAGCAAAAATAGGCAATAAAAATGGCGTCAAGATAAAATTTACTAGAAAAACGAATTTAATAGAACAAACACTCTAGAGAATTTTCTGTAGTATGGCTCTAGTTCTATGACAAGAATAATTTCACTTGCTACATACCAAACTATCTAGTGAAAGAATAAATAGATTTATGAGTGATTTAAGATTACCTAGTAACTGCCATCTTTGTATTCCTTTTTATCTTCTAATAGTATTTCTAGACTTTCATCAGTGAACAGGTAATTTAATGTGATATGAACCAAAGACCATTTTATGCAGTAACAGAGCAATTAAATTTATTAATCAATTCAAGAGGGTAAGTAATAAATAGCACATAGTAAGGGTGCCAATAGTTCGAAGGACTAAATAAGTCTTTAACCCGAGGTAAACACTGTGCTTTTCATTGCAAATACAAGGAAAATAAAAATAAAAACATGAATCAACTAAACTCGAAAAAACAAATGAAGATCGGATTGCTGCTTTCCCCCGCCTATTTTTTTTAGCTGTGGCCGTCCTGCCTGCTACTCAGCCTTTATCGAAAAAATGGTTAGTAGTTTGCCCAAATCTATGTTGTTTTAAAAACATTTTTTCATTACTCATACTCGGAAAGTAGGTCTGAAGTTGCCTGAGGAGCGGGCTGAAAGTAATACTTTTCAGCCCTAGGGAGAATCACTTTCAACTGACAGCTGTCACATTATTAAAAAAAATCTAGTTCTATTTTCACATTTCTATTGAACCATGTTCCGACTTCTATACAGCCTGTAAATTACAGCGCGATGTAAAATTGAAATAACATAAAATTCAGTATTAATTACAGAATATAATTATTTTAAATAACTTAGTTATAATTTAGTTACAAATATTTCTTTAAAATAACAAAAATTTGGGCAAAATATTTACAATTTTTTCAGTGACTATAGTGAAAATAAAGGCTGAATAGCCGGCCACAGAAAAAAAAAACAAAATAGGCGGTAAAGCGGCAATCCGATCTTCATTTTTTTTTCGAGTGGTTTCGTGTTTTTGTTTTTATTTTCCTTGTATTCGTAATGAAAAGCACAGTGTTTACCTCGGGTTAAAGACTTCTTTAGTCCCTCGAGCTATTAGCGCCCGCGCTACGCTTGGGCGCCAAACCCCGTCTCGGGACTAAATAAGTTACTTTCACCCCTTGGATAACAATGTACTATTGAAACTAAATTATAATAAAGTTATTTAAAAAACATAATTCTTTAATTAATACTTAACGTAGTATGTGAGTAGAAAGTTGGAACATGGTTCAATAGATATGTGAAAAAAGAACTAGATTTTTTTTGAATAATTTGACAGCTATCAGTTGAAAACGATTCTCCCTAGGGCTGAAAAGTATTACTTTCAACCCGCTCGCGCTCCTCTGGCCACTTCAGACCTACTTTCCGAGTATGAGTAATGAAAAAGATATTTCTGTTTCATTTGTAGACAAATTTTGTGATGTTGTAGGGGAGGGGTTCAGTTGTATCTTCTGTCGTAGAACAATGTCTTCCGCGTTTTGGAAGAAGTTACTCGATTCGATTTTGAATCTGAATTATTTTGCAACTGATCTTCATTTTTCTTTCTTTTTAAATATACCTACTTATGCCGATTTTTCGACGAAAGCCAGCAAGCCTTTTAATTTTTTCACTTTCTTCATTGCATAAAACCATCCAATTTAAATATTTAATACAAATGCACTTAATTAAGCCATTTTTAGGACAAAATCCACTAAAAACACATTTTCACTATATTTTTTGTAGACTTACTTAAAAATATCTATTAAAGTATTTTATCTAGACTTAAGTCTCTTTACAAACAAAGATAAGAGTACCAATAGCTAAAATAGAATGTTTTATCTTAAAATATATCATATTATCTATAAAATTACTTCAAGTTAGGTACCTTTAGGCTTTATTAACTATTTGTAGAGCATTTTATATTAAAACATTCAATATACCTAGAAACGTACTTAAAATAGGTGTGCTATAGAAGACATGCTCTAGAAATAATCGAGCTTGAGAAAGAAAACTCTATAAGAATAGATTTTCTTTATTGAAACCATCTTTAGAAAGCTCATATCTAAAGATTAACCATGAATAGGCTGTCAATAGACAGATTTGTTTTAAGCCTCCAAGACTGTGTTACTTGTGTTGTAGTATAATCGTTTATGAAAGCATTTTTTTTAACTTCGTTTACATATTTTATTATCCTGAACGTATCTTTTTTCAAACAAAAAAAGAATTATTAAAATCGGATTGAACACTTATTGTGACGGACGGGAAACTACGGAACCCTACACTGAGCGTGGCCCGACACCGCTCTTGGCCGGTTTTTTTTAGTTAGAAAAAAATCCCGAATCTACCTACTTACGTAGCAAGATGTTCAAAAATGGTTTAAGGACCCTCAGAATTAGAATCAGCGGAAGATATTGATGCCACAGTTTTTTTGGTTTTTCCGGAGTCCTTTCACTTCATTATTTCATGTCAAGTATTAGGTAGTTACAGATAGGTGGGTTGGCAAAAATCTATTTTCAGCGACCCCAATTTTTTTGGATGTAGCATCCATCATAATATTTATTTTGTTCAAATAAAATGTACTTGGGTAACCTAAGTCACCAGGACAATAATAACTTGACTGACACCATATTGTACGTACCTATTGTATTGAACTGTGTTGGGGTCGGCTTCAGCTCACAATTTCACAAACCGTGAAGTAATATAAGTAGGTAGCCTATGAATAAACAAAAACAAAGTTGATTCTATCGACAGGCGAATTTTATAAGATTGTACTATGAATGGTTAGATCTAGATTTGTTTTTTATTTTTAATGTAATAATCGCTCATGCAACATTTACCTTAGAATATTCTTGGTTTGTCTATGCCTGGCCCCCAAAACAAAATCATAACAAAATCCTAGCTACGCCCTTGATCGACAGGGGCTCAGGCACAACAGCTTTAGGTACGTGCTTGCCGAGACACGGGGGTGACACTGAGAAATTCCTAAAGGAAAAACCCATCACTTTTTCCCCGAGTTGGGTATTCAACCCCCTCAGCAGAGAGCACGGGATGATGTCTAGGGCACAGGGAACACATTAAAATACTGTTGTATTAGTAAATAATAATTTAATTACAAACTACATTTTTGTCAACAATATTTAATTAAGTGTAAACAAAAATTACAACATCAAATAACAAACAATGTAAGCAAAGAGTACTAAAAAAATGCAGAGCAATGCAAAATCAATTGGCTGTTACATATACATCATTAAAATCATCTATTATATTTATAATCAACAACTTACTTTAACAATTTTCTATTTAAGAGGATGCTTCTGCGGCCAGAGGTGTGCGAACTCTTGACAAGCATCGTCGATATCTGCGTACCTGTATTTGAAACCATAATCTAGAACTCTTCTTGGTACGACGTACTGCCCTTTTGTCATTATCATCGCTCTCTCATAGTTGAGCAACAAATTCAGAATGGGTTCGGGTACTGGCAGAATAGCGGGTCTCCGCAATGCTTTGGCGAACGACTGAAATTAAAAAATATTAAATTATTCTAACAGTCTATGACAACAAAAAACAAGACAAAATGTCTAAGTCTGACTAACTGCCAAGTCAGAATTGAAACGAAATAAAAACAGCGCTCTCCCGAAGTCCCAACCAACCCATCAACTTGTAATAATCAAATTATAGCTGATTGAATACAGTTGTTTCTAAACAGAATAGTAGCAGACAAATTAATGCCACCCAATCACAATCATTCATAATTGAAAGAAATGGATGTAGCCAATATCTTGTGTTTCTTTTTTATTCGCCTTCTTAAGATCAGCAACGAAATCGTGGCACGTTGCGATGTCGTGTCGCTTACTCGTTGTAGATTCCCACGACACGACGTAGTCGCACCGTGAAATGATGCCGCGACGTAGCACGATGCGACGTCGTATCGTGTTTATGTGTACGAGCCTTTACTGTACCATAATCCATAAAAATAAAAATATTGTTCTAATATTTTTGTATAAATAAATTTCTTACTTTTGTAAATTGATCGTTGGTGATAACTTGCGGCGCTACGCCGTTCAGTATACCGCGAACGGATTCATTTTCGATAGCAAAGAGTATTAGTCTTGTTAGGTCGTCTATGTGGATCCACGGCAGGTACTGCTTGCCGCTGCCGATGCGGCCGCCGAGTCCGAGGTAGAACGGGAGGAACATATTCTTGATCATACCTCCCCAGCGGCCAAGTACAGCACCCGAACGAATGATTACCTGTGGGTATAAAATTAATGAAGAATTCGTAATAATTTATTGACACACACAAGTTAGGTTAGGTTAGGGACATCCGTGTGGAATTTCCACCCCGGCAACAAAAAAAACATAGATAAACAAAATACAATGAGCAAAGTAAAGGAATACAAAAGAAGAAGCAGTTCTGGCCGACAAACTAGAAACAGCCTGTTTCTTGGTGGCCTGGTAATAGTTTTTTCTTATATTAAGTCAGGACCTTCTTTTATCAGTCATGATACCTTTTGAAGTAACGGCACTGATCTATTGCTTAAAAACCTATACCTATTTAATAACTCTATAACAAAGATCATAGTAGGAAGATTCAGAGTAGGTTAAGCCCATGGGCGCCGGCAAGGATTTTATCCAGGGTGGGAGGTGCACCTTCAGTTCCATGAAAAGAGCTCGAAATTTTTTGTACTCCACCTCGTTGATATTTATGTAATTGCATAAATTTTCAATCTCGCCACGCTCGCCAAGTTACTCCTTCAATAGATTCAAGGAGTAACTTGGCGAGCGTGGCGAGATTGAAAATTTATGCACCCATCTCAAATTTATGCACCCATCTCAAATTTATGCACCCATCTCAAATTTGAAGATAGGTTTTCTTTTGTCTTGTATTATTGTATACAAATAGGAAGCCCGCTTTATAAAGAAAAGATCATGAACGCTAAGGACATAAGATGTCTGAGCGTGCTTGATTATATTAGGATATATTCGGATAAAATAGGGTTATTTTTGTTCATGTCATACAGGTATCCGATATACCTATTTCCGGATCTAAAATGGGTACCGGCGCTGGTGCTGGAGTCTTCTCGGAGGATCTCAACCTCCACATAGCCAAACCAGCCAGAAGACCAGCCAGAGGCCAGCCAGAGGTTTGGGGGTCCCCTATGTTGTTTCGAACGCCACTGTTGCGTTGCGACACACGCTGTTGCGAATTATTTTTCCACTGCCTCACAGGTTCGAAAGCTCATGGACTCGAATGAAGTAGTCGCGAAGGAGGCTGTTTCGAAAAACATTTTCACTGCCTCATACGCTCGAATGCTTGTGATTTCGATTTATTTAGTCATAAAGTGTACAGAAAAATATTTAAGCAGTAATTAAATAAAAAACTTTTTTGCAAAAAATATAACCGACTTCACACAAAAAAGGGAAAAATAACTTTATCTTCTGAAGTCGGTGACCTTTGTTTGATTCATTTCGTTTTTTTTTGTCACCGACTTCAGAAGCTAAAGTTATTTTTCACTTTTTTGTGTGAAGTCGGTTATCCCAAGTAGCACAGAAACGCTGTATATCAGCTGAATCACTGTCTACCATAGAATCTTAAGCTGTACAAGCCTGCTGAACAAGAGCGTTAGAGGCGCTGTTTCAGCTGATATAACTCCGATTTGGGCACAAATTAAACAGCTAATAGTTCAATTACTGTACTAATTGCGTTATATTAGCATTATTTAAGCATTTATAATGGTAACAGTCACCCCAAGAGCTGAACATTGGCTGATTATTAGAGTGGGTGTTACCTATTATGCAGCACAATGGCTGAATTATTAGATGTGAGTTACCTGTTAGTCAGCACAAACTACAGACGTGGATCTTTTTAATTCTTCGGCTGTTGAAAATTGACAAGTGTCAAATTTTTATTTAATACTTTGGTGTTGTATTTGTGCGCCAACCATTTTGTGACCAGTGTTTGTGATAAAATATTAGTTTTCGGTAAGTAAAACCTTGATTTTTTTCTTTAACATGCATGAAATTTGATTGGGAAAGCAAGTTTATTGTCAAATATCGTATGATTATAGGCGAAAATTTTCACGCGCTCTCAAAATTTGACTGTTTAGGTGAAAATTATAGAATAAAATAAAATGATAATACAAAAAAAAACCTAGAAATCTCTTTTTATATGACATGTAATTTGACTATATGCTGTTTACTTATAAATAGTTGGTATCCTTTTCAAATCTAGTTGTTATTTTCGTTAAATAAACAAAAATAAATTGTTAGTATTATAATAAATACTTAGGTTAAAACAAGAAAAATGGCGAACACCCAATGTGCACCGCATTAATCACAATTAAACTCTATGTGCTGTATATGAATTCACACGTGGTACATAAATCCGTAACAAGCTGACACGAGTAGTTTTTGTGTCGAACAAGTCAGCCACAGATCCATGTAAAGCTTAAATAGTGGGTAACACGTACGGCACACGTATTGGCTTTTAGGGATCGGTGGAAATAGCATAAATCCTCACTAACAATGCAAATGCAGTTTCTGTGTCTATCCGTTTATCTCATCCGATCAGTTGTCATCATAAATTTATAGATATGTACTTAATATAAAAAAAGAAGTAGTAGTAGTAGTAGAAAGCAGTAGTAGAATTGCCTATGCTAGTACAAGTATTCCGCTCCAAGCAGGATCAAAGGTCACATATGATCTAATTTATAGCAGTTTGCTGTAACTTAGCATCATATAAATTCACCTATAGTGATCATGTGGGCTAGATAAATGCTATTATAAGATTGCATGTAGCAAGCTGCTTAACACTAAAAAAGTTCAACTATGTTCAGCAAGACGCAATATATCTTTGTTAATTGAAGTCACAGAATAACTTATTACATTAAAGCAGTTCACATGTTCTTTTTTAAAATGCAAGCATTTTATGGGTACGTTTGTGGTCTTCAATTCAGAATATAGCTACTTTCAGGTTCACAAAAATGCTATATTGTAGCTGCCGCTACTATTTATTGCTAAATGCTGATTAACACAGACCTGAACACCTATATTAACGCTCGCAACATTACAATGTTATTTCTGTGGTTGTTACTATAGTCAATAAACAGGCGAAGGCGTAGTTTTCAGCTTTTGTAGTTCGAGTGAACTGTAATAAGTCTTCATAAATGCTAATGTTACCGATGTGGACCCTATGTGACATCCTATAATGCAGTTTTGTGCTACTTGGGATATTTTTTGCAAAAAAGTTTTTATTTTTCACTTTTTAGTGGTTCACATGTGCTTACCCTTTCACAGCGTATCGGTGTGGTTTTTTGTTATGAACTGTAAACAATAGACAGACGTGAGATTTCAGCGATCCCAGTACATTTGCTATCATTTATTATGGAGTTCCGTTGCCTATCTTCCGAAGTCACCAGATCTTTATCAAATTGAAATGGGATCACTCCGAGAAAGTACTCTTCCTAAAACTACCCAAACCGCCGCTGTGTGCCTATAAATTTAAGGAGTTACCTCTATTTCTCCGGGATCCCATTAAATGGAACTTTACACGTCTAACTGTCGAAATCTGGGTGTATTGTACACTTCTGCGTACTCCCTCAGAGCATACAGGCGTGATATTACGTCATGATGTTGTATAAACAATAAACAACCAAGCGATTGCAGCAATTACTGCAGCTTTGCCGTGTATTTTTGAAGAGTTCCATTTATATCTCCGAAGATCAGAGTCAGATCTTAACCAAATTGAAATGGAACCACACGGAAAGCACCAGCTATCAAATAAAAGAAGAATCATCAAAATCGGTCCACCCAGTCGAAAGTTCTGAGGTAACAAACATTGTTGAAATCTGGGTATATTGTACACATCTGCGTACCCCCTCAGAGCATACAGACTTTACAATATCGCTAGTGATATTACAATATAACGTATTTGACAATTTTACGGTGCCATACATATACAAAAAAAATAATCAACATACCTGGTTCAGGAGCATGATTGTGACTGGACATTTCCTTGATTATAAAATGTTCTTCACTAACTATTCGGCTACTAACAGTACTTCGACAGTTTACAGCGGCATTTTTATTCACGCAACACCAATAATGTACGTTTTTCACAGTTTTATTGTGAGACATAATATATCCATCTATAATTAGATTACTTTTTCCATATCGAGTAGTCACAGGACGAATAATAGTACATTATGGTACAAGTGTGTAATGTTGGTGATTACCGCCGAGGCGCCATTGAGACCCGAGCCGTTAGGCGAGGTTCTTAAGAGGCCTGCGGAGCATACGAATTTCACACAAACGTAATACCAAAATAATTTGTAAATCAAACATTTTCATAAGGTAGTGTGTATTTATTTTGATTGGATTACAGAATATATAGGTTTCCAAATACATATTTTGAATGTACACCGATTTAAACAAGAGTTATGAGTGAAATACATTTTCTATAGAAATTTTAAAATCATCATAATTATTATCTCTGTATATCATTGTCCTATCAAAATATTTATTTGGGAACATAGATATTCTATAGTGCAATCGAAATATATGCACACTTCCTTAAGAATATGTTTGATTTTCATATTATTTTGGTATTACGTTTGTATGAAAAACCCATGTTCCGCCGGCCCCTTAAAGAGAGCCAAGGACGGTAATCATCAACACACACGTGTATCATACGACGTTTTTCAACACACTTGAGAATAAAATAATACTAAAAATAACTATAATTTGTTGAAAACGAGTTGTGAGTTTTTTTTCGCAATGGCGGGAATAATATTAATCAGTTTTTTTTTTTTTTTTTTCCTGGCTTAGCACGGTTTGTGCATTTAGCCAATGTCATGTTTAGGAAGGTAAAGTTAAAGGTAGGGAAACTGGAATTTATCAAATATTAACGAAATATAACGGAATTTGGAATATAATATAGGATCAGTAGGATTATAACTAACTATATTAATAATGATTGATGAAATATAATTATATATAAACAATGGCGATCGGCCATAGACTAAAAGAATGAGGTTTCTTTTTTTTGGCTTTTCGCGGATAGCGTTTTAGCCACGTACGAAATGGGGAATTCAAAGTTTTATTTAATACAGAGAAAACAAAAGTTACATTTGATTAAAAGTTTTATTTATTAAAAACTTATAAGTTGCAATTATCTATACGAAGTTGCATAAAATGAGCAAGCAATAGGTACATTAATTTATTTGTACTATTGAACACGATCTTTTTTGTATCGAAACTTTTTTAAGAACAAAGCAATTCAACCAATAAAAAAAACCCTATAACTCACTTGTGAATAATAGCAATGAAAAAGTCACAGTTTGATTACAGGTGTCATTATGTGCCTAATTGCGGTGAAATTAGAGCCACTTTATGAGCAAGTGTGTTGAAATAGTACATTATGGTACAAGTGTGTAATGTTGGTGATTACCGCCGAGGCGCCATTGAGAACCGAGCCGTTAGGCGAGGTTCTTAAGAGAGCCGAGACGGTAATCATCAACACACACGTGTATCATACGACGTTTTTCAACACACTTGAGAATAAAATAATACTAAAAATAACTATAATTTCAACAGTGAAAACGAGTTGTGAATTTTTTTTCGCAATGGCGGGAATAATTCATCAGTTTTCCTATGCGCGCGCATCTAACAATGGCGATCGCCCATAGACTAAAAGAATGAGGTTCCTTTTTTTTGGCTTTTCGCGGATAGCGTTTCAGCCACGTACGAAATGGGGAATTCGAAGTTTTATAATTAAAAAAAAAAGTAAAAAAAAAAGAAAACAAAAGTTGCATTTGAGTGAAAGTTTTATTTATTAAAAACTTATAAGTTGAAATTATCTATGTAGATACGAAGTTGTATGAAATGAGCAAGCAATAGGTATATTAATTTATTTGTACTATTGAACACGATCTTTTTTGTATCGAAACTTTTTTAAGAACAAAGCAATTCAACCAATAAAATAAAAAAAAACCCTATAACTCACTTGTGAATAATAGCAATGAAAAAGTCACAGTTTGATTACAGGTGTCATTATGTGCCTAATTGCGGTGAAATTAGAGCCACTTTATGAGCAAGTGTGTTGAAAAACTATTAACGCTCATTTTTCAATGTTTTCGCCATCACACTTTACGTTGGAATAAGACATTGCAAAGAAAACCATATTCGTGGGTACATCTAAAATCGTATTTAGAAAACCATATACTTTGTGGTGGCCACCTACCCTCACATTTTGAAATTATTGTGTTTGGCTTTTTATTGAAATCGATGAAACTTAATGTGTTGCGTTTATTCTATGCATTATTATTATCTAGGCAGGAATGGGAAGCAAAACTGCGCAATTATAAGCCTATAAATATATGACGCGAGACTCGCGAATAGGTAAATAATTTTTGATGTATGATGTTAACAACAAACGTAAAACAGTACGTTAATAATAATATTAAATGTTGATGTTGACACCGAATTTGTTGTTTTTATTTAATTGCTGCTTAAATATTTTTCTGTACACTTTATCTATACTAATATTATAAAGCAGAAGAGTTTGTTTGTTTGTTTGTTTGTTTCGTTGAACGCGCTAATCTCAGGAACTACTGGTTCAAATTGAAAAATTCTTTTTGTGTTGGATAGTACATTTATCGAGGAAGGCTTTAGGCTATATAACATCACGCTACGACAATTACGAGCAGAGCAGGAATGAAAAATGTTGCAAAAACGGGGTTTTTTTGCCTTTCGTTTCTCTCTCTTATGTGACGCAGACGAAGTTGCGTTGGTCAGCTATAGGCTATAATTTATGTTGGAAACTTGAACACCTGATGCAGAACCGCAACAGACCAGCTAAACTATGAGAGATACAAATATGACACCATAGCAAAAATTGTTCCACGTGATGTGCATTTTCTGCTGAGAGAATAAATTTAAAGATCTGGAACACCTGATGTGGAACTCCAAGAGCCCAGCTACACCATAACACATATAGGAATGACGTCTTAGCAAAAGTTGTTCAATCTGATAAGCACTCTCTGTTGACTTATAAAAATCGAAGATCTGGGACACCTGATGTGGAACTCCAATAGCCCAGATACACCATAACACATCTAGGAATGACGTCTTAGCAAAAGTTGTTCGGTCTGATGGGCATTTCCTGTTAACTTAGAAAAAATCGAAGGTCAGAAACATCTGATGTGAAAATTATTGCAAAGCTATCACTAATTTCACTGTATAAAATAACATAAGCTGGGAGCTTTCATTGATATACAATCGTCATCGAAAATCAGCCCTAAAATGTTTATTGTATATCAATGAAAATTTGACTCGACTGGCCAAAACTCCCATTTATTATTTTATTTTATCGAATAAATATGTCTTCGGGTTTATGTTATTTGAGTGTTGAATTTCCTTTTCCATTTATCTTCGTGGCTCGGTAGCCTACCCGGTAACGCAGGGGAGCAGTCAATTAGATTTTAATTGATTAGATATCTTCACAACAAAACTATAACCATGCCTAGAAAGAGGTCAAATCTTTCCCAATGTTCCAAAGGAGCTACAAGATTGAGGATCATAAGATCCCAAGAATCTACCGAAGAGCGTCAGGAGAGACTTGATGCTGTTCGAGAACACCAGGCTGCTTGTTCCGTGGAAACCTCTTCGGATCGCGAAGCACGCCTGCGTTCTTAGCGTATTTACGCATCTACATCCAGATCTCTAGAGACCAGTGAAGAATAGATGCGCGACTGGCCGATCGTGAACGTCATGCATTGTCTCGCGAGTCGGAGACGTTCACGGATAGAGAATTGCACTTGAGTACCAAGCGTATCTACGCATCGATTTGTAGATCTCTAGAGACAAGTGGGGAACGTGATGCGCGACTGTCCGCTGATCGTGAGCGACATGCATTGTCTCGCGAATCGGAAACGTTTACCGATACAGAATCACGCTTGAGTTCTCAGTGTATTCGCACATCTACTAACAGGTCTTTTGAAACGAGTGATGAACGTGATGCGCGACTAACTGCTGCTCGAGATTATCATACTCGTACATTGCCCCGAACACGCACACAACAAAATATTCATAATCAGTTAGAAAGTGAGAGAGAAAGAATTACTGGAGTACGGCATGAAGAGACAGAAGAAGAGCGCAACGAACGTTTGAATTCTGATCGAATTCGACATTGTCTGAACAGAATGTCGATATCATCTGAAGAATCGGATGTGTCTTAAGATATAGCCGTAGGGCATGGCGACCTTCCTTGGGTTGATAAGGAACGGAGTACATTTACGTATATACTCCTATGATTGAATACGCCACATTTATTATGGTTCAAAATTGTACTTTTTGTGAAGCTGTTAAATGGCGAAAAGAAACAAACGGTATGTGTTGCTCAGATGGGAAAGATCCGCTTTTCCCTTCCCCGGGTTCTTAGAATTCGACATCAGACGTTTCAAATCTTCGATTTTGACGACCCCGTTGTCGCTGGCATAAGCAACATCAGGATCCGCGTACGCAGTCGCGGGCAGAAGCTAGTGACAATATATTGGCAACTAACAAAGGTCTATTACCGTCTCGTACTATACTGGTAATTATGGAAAATTGCGAAGGAATAAAGGGATACATGTTCCACTGTTTATTTTAAGCTTTATTTAAGCACTAGAACATGGTTTACCAACAGCAGTTTTATCGGAAAATAACCTATTTTTAAACATTTCAATCTTTTTCTAGTCTCTGTGTCATATTGAAAACTTTACTACCAAGTAATACCTAACTATCAGCTAAATAACAGAAAAGTAAACTTTCTGTATGTAACGTAACAATGACAGAGAATCTCTTCATCCGTATAAAAATAAGTTATCAGTAACAAGTACGAGTAGAGTAAGATAGATAATACTGTACTTATGCGTAAGACAAAGTATGTTAAATGTTTACCCGCAGTCGTCGGCACATTATCCTTGAACAAATCGTGCTCTATGTCTGTAAATGTGCAATTTGAGGTGGTTATGCTCTGAACACAAATTAAACTTTTAAATATGTAAACACTGCATATATAACACGAGTATATCAGTCTAAGAATACCACACACTTCAAAGTATGCAAAAAAAAAAGACTAGCATACTAAGGTCCTATTCTAATAAATTGGTGCGTCACTATAGAACATAATCAAGAGCTAGTGACTAAATAAATCGAAATCACAAGCATTCGAGCGTATGAGGCAGTGAAAATGTTTTTCGAAACAGCATCTTTCGCAACTACTTCATTCGAGTCCATGAGCTTTCAAACCTGTGAGGCAGTGGAAAAATAATTCGCAACAGCGTGTGTCGCAACAGTGGCGTTCGAAACAACATAGGGGACCCGAGGTTTGGCTATGTGGCTATGTGTAAACACGGTATTTCAGGCAGAATGCATAGGTATTTCCCTGGCGGCATCGGCCATCTTAGCCAGGGAGGTTGTGGACCACTCAATTCGAATACTCTCAGACAGCATGGCGGTACCGCTAGCTCCAAGAAGCCACACAGTCAACTCTGAGTTAATACACGAATGTCATCAACTGCTGAACCAGGTTGGTAATCTCAATAATATAACGATCCAATGGATCAAAGGTCACAGCGATTCCCGTGGCAATGATACGGCGGATGAACTCGCTAGAAGGGGATCGATCATGGCAGCGGTGGGACCCGAACCTATCGAACCACTCCCTTACGGATACTTACGCACACTGGTAGGGAAACGAACTAGCGAACAACACCAGCCCGGCTAGCATGGGCAGGGGATAAAAATTTTATCCACCGGTTATTTCCACTTTTGTTTGAATTTTGTCCCTTGTCAGTGGAAATAACCGGTGGATAAAATTTTTATCCCCTGCCCATGCTAGCCGGGCTGAAGCTGTGGCTAGACCACTGCGAGTGTAGGCAGGCCAAGGAGGCACTTCCCACCATCGACGGCCGCTTCACCAAACGCGCGCTTTGGCTAACCAAGCCACAGCTGCGCACAGTTACATCCGCCATCATTGGACACGGCTCTTTTAATAAACACCTCTTTGTCATAGGAGTCACAGACAGACCCCTGTGCCGCGCATGTATGGAGGAAGACGAGACATCAGCCCACGTGCTTCTGCACTGCCCAGTGGTTGCATGCAACATACAGGGCAAAGTACTTCAGTAACCCAGGTACTGTCCTCGAGAGTCCTTTCTCGGGGAGTTGACGTGGATCGAGTGAATTTCCCACCCGTACGCGCTTTGGCGTGGAGTTGCGGACACCAGCCCGTTATAAATACAATACAACGTTATAAAATACCTGTTTCCGGATGCCTCGGATGCATTGTATTTTCTTTTCCATTAGGAGAAGTTCTGTTTGGGGTCGGCGCAACACGTTTTCTTCTGCTGTATTCAAATGCGACCCACTAAAGAGTATACTACGAGAAGGACTTGCAAGATCATAGGTGTCGTTTTCAATTATTGATAATTTATAAGTACTTACAAGTCTAACAGGTGGATCTACATAAGCAGCTTTTTCCCACTCAACGGTGAGCCTGGAGAAAAAGTCATGCCCTGTGGTGGGACTGGTTTCATCATACTTGTTACTCTCAGAAGGTTCATATGCACCCACACCAGTAAGAACTACATAAACCTTTGGCTTGTCATTGCTTTGGTTTATCGCTTTAGCTAGGGCTTTGGTTGTGTTTATCCTAGAATTCTGGACATTTTGTTTGAATCTGAAAAAACATGAATATCAAAATGGTTTTGTCTATACAGCTTGTTGCAGTTGCACTGGATGCAGGCTTATTACAATCTAAAGATAAGTAATAGTTATTCTATTTCTTAAAATGTTTTTTACACCCTCTCATATTGGTACTGTTACAGACAGCAAATGCAGTATCTTCAATAGATCCATAATTGGACAGTGTTAAGAAATAATGAGTCACACAACAGTTTTATGAAAATCGAAAATGAGTTTTAAAGACATGAAACTAGCATTCAAAACTCCATTTTTGATTTTTGGGCACTTGATGCGTTGTATCTGCCTCTTGAAGCGTTACCTAATGGTAGCACCATCAAAATCAAAATCAAAATCAAAGCATTTATTTCAAGTAGGCCAATAACAGGCACTTTTGAATTGTCGAAACAAAGATGAAAATTAAATATAGTTACAGTCCCAGTCACAAGACATAAAAACTGTGAAAGTACTGTAGTTGCCCATTCCCTAGCGTAGATCTCTATGGAGAAGAACGGGCAAGAAACTCCATGGACACTCTTTTAAATCAAAATATTGTTACAAAATCTTGGTTACATCAATTCATGTTGAGATGGTATATTATGTGAGAACAATGTAGCAAGATGTGCACGTTAAGTGTCCATAGCAAAACCAAAACAAAATACAACTTAAAAACAAAATAATTAATTCAAATAAACCATGGCGACTAAGAGATGACCAGTCACAACTGACAGCGCCCGTTCACGAACATGACGCATGGATCAGCACCATTCAGCTCAACCATTTTGAAGGGAACTAAATGGTCCGACACTCGCACTACAGAGACAGCGAGACAGCTCGACAGCGAGACATTTGAGAGAGCATGACATACTCTCAACCGCCAGGGCACATTCAAGTCAAGAACTGCCGTAGGTTTCCAGTGAATGATAGCTTACTAGTACATAGTACTCACACAATATAATTAATTCATTGAATTTGAGTTATCTTTGCATCAATAACAGACCTAATAGAACATTTTAAAAGGTTTGCGTAATACTGAGTGAAAGTACAAAAAAAAAATAGTAAAATATTGAGATACTTACCCAGGTGTCCAGGACTTTGTAAAGTCCATGAATTGTTGACCTGCACAATTTACAACAGCTAGTGATCTTTTCGGCAAGCCTGATTTCTCTATCACTGTCCATGAGATGTTATTGGTGGCTGGCATACGGGCTACATTGATCACATTGTATCCTTTTAAAGAAAGTAGTTCCCCTAAATTACTTCCAATGAAGCCAGTGCCACCACCTGCAATAGAAGTTATAATGCACATTAGTCATACCTTTCAAAATTGGTATTATGTTAAGAATATTAAACGGTTTTACAAATACTGTCAGCTGTGAAGTTAACTTTTTCAAATTAGTAATTTGTGTCGCTTATTTTGTTATGCTATATTTATGAAGTAGTGGTAAACTGCAGTTCTAATTATCAAAAAGTATTGAAATTGCAGCTCTAGCCTTTCCATTTTTTTGAGACATTACTCCTGGGAGATACACATTGCAGCTATATTTTTATATTCTAGTACCTACTGTTAGAAATTCGAATATTAGTTAATACTTTGGTAGTGTTGCTGCCAAATTGTTATCACTGTTTTGAACAGACGACGACATGGAGGACAACATAGCTATGTTATGTAAGTATGGTGGCTCATATCTGAATGCCCAACTACCGGCGTTGAAGTGAAGTCAATAAAGTCTTAATGTTATGATTACAGATTAGGTCCTTATTAACTTGCAGACTTGAGAGACAATGTGGATTTGTACAGGATTTATATAATGCTGAAAAATACACATACCAACTATGACTTTTCTTGTTGCCATTATTTAGAATCTTGATTTAGTATATTATATAACTTCAAACAAAAACAGAAATTTGTCAATAATAGAAAATTTATTACAACCCAATCTATACAGGTAATACTGAAAGTTAGACAATTCTAGCAGCTTTAAATTTCCTATAACAAGTTATTGCAGATTTGTTATTTAAATAATAACAAATAATACATCTCCTTGCCACTGAAATTCAATTTTATTTTCAATTTCAAATAACAGCTCACAGCTGACATGACATTGGCAAGTGACAGTGACAATGACATATTAATTAAATTCAATTGTGTGACTGACACTAGTCGTTTTAGTCTGTAGGTGTGGCCGTGATAGATGTCATGCGGGCTCCACATTCGCGCCGCGAACACCTGAGAAAGCCGCGAATCGTGAATGTGGATGGCTTTCGCGCCTGTTCACGCCTTGTTCCCCGTTCAGTGTCGGTATTTGCGCCTGCGTCAAATGCGCGCTCCACATTCACACCGCGAACAACTCAAATTCGCGCCCGTAATTTTGCCGCGAAGTCTTTGCAAAAAACATATTCCTACACACACATTCGCAATCGTTTAGTTTAGTTCGCGCGCTCGTTGAGAATGGACGCCGAATTAGGTAGCGCTGTGTGCTACCATCACATCACATCATCTGTGTGTGTCATCGGTCCCCTCACTAGGTCTAGGTGGACCGATGACCTGGTGAAGGTTGCGGGAATCCGTTGGATGCGAGTCGCAAGGGACTGGTCAATGTGGCGACACTTGAGGCCTATGTCCAGCAGTGGACGTCTTTCGGCTGAAATGATGATGATGATGTGCTTTGGCTCACTACAATGAGGGATTTTCTTTTTCAACTCTGCCTGTCCTAATCGCGGAATAGATAGCGTTGGTCTGACTACGTTACTGCAAGGAACAGAACGTCACATAATTTCACTTGGACCTAATGATTATTTTCGGAAGCTTATGCAAACGAAAGTGTCAGTTAAGGCGCAACCACATGACTTTTAGTTATTTTGAATAAATTGATCATCACGTCTTAACATCTAGTCTAATTTCTTTGAAAAAAATTTACATTTGTTATACTAGACCATTTCTTTCATAATTTGATATGTGAAAATGTGAAGAAATATTTTTATAACTTAGTGTAATTAATTTGTAATATCTAACGCGGCCAAAAAACGATCATCACGCAAAAACTATCGGGCGTATTTGCATGAAACTTAGATCATCTCAAAAACAATTTAATGCCCTTTAGATTAGTATATGGCTTTTATCCGTATTGTGTTTGATAAATCAAGGTGGGTTGTTTTTTCGAATAATCTTGGTGCGCATTGAAGCGGGGCTCTTCGGGGCGACGGGCGGCAGTGTATCGCTGACCACTCTCGCGCACGGGTATACGCTATTGCTAAACTCCTCCCACTCGCTCAAGGTCGTTCGCGTGAGATAGCCCCTTAACGAGCGTATGTGGCGTGTGTTTTTTCAAGCGTTTTGGCTTTGGCACCTAGTAACGTAGTCGGGTCAACGCCATCTATCGAGTTCATAGAAACTACTATTTTTTGTAATTCTCAAAAATAAAACCTCTCATTACGTGTATGTAAAGAACATTTTTCATCTTTTATTTATATACTGTAACTGGACATTAGAATTTCTTATTTTTTATTTATTTAGTTATTTCTATTCGCATTCATAAGTTCCTGCATTCGCATCCATGCATCATGTACCTTCGTTTTTTCTCCATGTTCTTTGTTTCGTTTAGGATCCCATAAAATGGGTTCAATAGGAGATCCAGCTCATTCATCCAGCTGATGCTCATTTTGACGCAAACGTAAACATATACATAGAAATACATTTTTGAATTCACGCGTGAATGTGGATGCGATTACTTTCATAGGAGGTTCGCGCTTCGCAAGGTGAAAGATTAAATACACGTAATTTTAGTGAGCTAAGCGCATAGCGTGACAGCGATAGCACTACCTAAATCGGTGTCCATTCTCTACGAGCGCGCGAACTATACTGAACGATTGTGAATGTGGAGGGACATGTTTTTCGCGAAGACTTCGCGGCAAAATTACGGGCGTGGGTTTGAAAGTTGTTCTCGGTGCGAATGTGGAGCCCGCTTCAGGAAGAAAGAGAAATCACAAATCGTCTACCTACTCTTTGGTTTCATGATCATCATCTTCCTGCCCTTGTACCATTCAATTTGGGGTCAGCACAACACGTGTTCTTCCATTCTCTCTTGTCAGACGTCACGGCATCATTTAGGCGGTTCACCCACTGAAGATGCGTCCCGCCGCGGGACCATTCTAGCATACTTGCATACAATGGTAAAATATGTCGCTCCGCGCACCGCGGCGGGACGCATCTTCAGTGGGTGAACCGCCTTACTCTTTCAATCCCATCAATCTCTATCAATCATTCCTCACACAATGTCTACCCTTATTTTCCTTAGCCCTCCTGTCTCTCTTTATAAAAAATTAAATGTTGGGGATGCTCTAGGGTAGTCCACGAAAAATATGGCTGGCGGCTATTAGTCGTATGTGGATACAAAATTATGTATTATTTTGATGATCCAAGTTCATCACACAGCCACGAATCATATTTTTACAACATACAATCTAGCACTGGCCTGCTAATAGAAAAAAAACGAAAGAAAATTTCGCGGGCTACCCTGGAGCATCCGACACCCTAGAACCAAATAAACGGAACTATTCCACAGATTTGATATTAGTAGCTAGATGAACTATTCTAGAACTCTAACTGACTCTAACACATTTTTTTTCCCAGGACGCCCCACCCTTATTTTGGCTGCATTCCGTTTTGAAAATTATCGCTCACAGTTCTCACATCAATATTTTGCGTTCCGATTAAGGATGCATTCCGAGATATGATATGATCACTCACAGCGCTTACTGCAATATTTTGCGTTCCGATTTAGTTTTCACGATTATGACAGCTAAGATCTGTCATTAGGTCATTTGACAGCGCTCACGGTGATATTTCTTTGGGGCATGGTCGGTGTAATCGCAAGATGGCGCGTGTCATAACGTCATCTATGACGACTCAAGGAACATCGATATCGCGCTTGTGATCGCGCTCACAGTAACTCGGAACGGGTTTATGGTCGCTCATATCGGGTCTCCCTTGTTTGACCGAAAGGAATTTGACAAATTTTTCACTTAAAATTTTTCGCATAATTTCATTTGCCAAATTATTAAGTATTTAGCAAAAAATCTATTCCCAAAAAATTGTAACGCAAACCTAATGTTTGGGAAATTAACGTTTAAACTATAACTTGTTTACCAACTAGTACTTTTATTTTTTATTTAGTCAAATGTTTCAGTTGGAAAAAGAGTTTTTACGCAAAATCAAAAAAGCCAAATATTTTGTATCGTCAGTTTTCCATTTTTTTTTCTATATTATAATGTAGTCGTTCCTGGTCACAGGTTTAACCTAACCTACCATTATTTTAAAATAATGAATTATCCTAATCTAAACAGCTCAGTTCCGGGTAACCTACTAAAAACAATCTCTTTTTTCTATTTATGCAAGTCGTTTCTGGCACTCGCCGGGCGCTACCGCGGCACCGCTTGCTGCGCTCGCTCGGCTCGTGCGTAGGAGGTCACAGTTTTAACTAGAGATGGGCCGAAATTCGGTTCACATTCGGTTCCACCGAATTTCGGCAGCTTGAACCGAACTTCGGCATTCGGCCGAAATTCGGTTCAGATGCCGAAATTCGGTACAAGAAAAATAATACCTACTTGCACTTATTTTAACTGAAATATAAGGTGCTTCTAAATAACAATATGCCATGGCTGCAACTGGTGGTTCTACTCATGATACTGAACCACTTTCCCCAAGGAACCCATAGTCAATTCTCAAAAAAAAATTGCACCTTGTATGGAAATCGGTCAGCTGATTGGCCAAGTCTCCATACAAACAACCGTGGCATATATTTTAGAAGCACCTTTTTGGATTTGATACTGACCGGCCGGCTCGGGGTACGCGGAGGGAGCGCGGTGTGCGGGCGGGGTATTTGAAGTAAATGCGTAAACAAGTCACGACGCGTCGCTCTCGATAAAGCGCGCGAAAATGAACCGAAGTTCGGCCGAACTTCGGCCGAACATTTCATTTGAACCGAAGTTCGGCCGAACTTCGGCCGAACATTTCATTTGAACCGAATGTTCGGCCGAAGTTCGGATTCGGTTCATACCACATTCGGCCCATCTCTAGTTTTAACCTAACCTAACCATTTTTTAAATAATGAATTATCCTAATCTAAACAGCTCAGTTCCGGGTAACCTACTAAAAACAATCTCTTTTTTCTATTTAAGCAAGTCGTTTCTGGCACTCGCCGGGCGCTACCGCGGCACCGCTTGCTGCGCTCGCTCGGTTCGTGCGTAGGAGGTCACAGTTTTAACCTAACCTAACCTACCCATTTTCTTTAAAGACGAAATTAAATTAATCTAGTAGGAGGTCACAGTTTTAACCTAACCTAACCTACCCATTTTGTTTCAAGACGAAATTAACCTAATCTAAATAGTTGAGTTCCGGGTAACCTACTAAAAACAATACCTTTTTTTCTATCAATAAAAGTCGTTTTGCCCAAATATTTTTTGTCTAAACAAATCATTTCACCAAACGTTTGTTGTCTGAAGATTGTTTGCTGTAATAAATCGTTTGATTAAAGACCAAATGCCATGATGACATTATACTTGGTAATATTTTGCCAAGTAAAAATTTGACCAAATAAAAATATGCGTACTAAAATCATTCGAAATATTGCAATGGTATAAAAAAAGGTTGCTAAAATTTGTTTGGGTAATGAAATTTTGGCAAAATCTTTTCGGCAAAACGGCAGGATCCCGCTCATATCGTTTACAGCCTATGTCGGAACGCGACCTAAGATTTCACGATTATGACAGCTAATGAGCTGTCATCAGGTCATTTTTGACAGCGCTTACGGTGATATTTATTTAGGGCCTTTGACTTACAAACATATGGACCGGCCATACCTACGAAATTAGCGTGCATACCTACAAAAATCAGGTATAATAAATGGCTGCCATTCGTAGGGCTGCAACTACGAACAACATGCGCAGCTGATATCGATATCGAACTTTTTGATGTTTTTAATATTATTAGCCTCGTATATGTAAAGCAGCTAAGGTGAGAATTTTAGAAGTTCTGAGTATTTTATGTTTCATCATAGCCTGTTCTTACATTGGCTCTTTGCCTTCACACCGAAAGACAACAGTGAATTCTTTCTGTCGGAAAGAAATAGGACTGACTCCTAGGTAGAAAAGAAGATTACTTATAGTATAATCTATTTAAAATTTAACATTTATGTCTATTTATATTTTTATCTAATATTTATCACTATCGATTACAATAAACTTGGTTTTAAACGTTATATTAAATTTGTGAGAACAAAAGTACTATAAATACGCTCTGTGTGAAAAAAAAACTACATTTTAAAATAGAGAATTTAAACCTTGAATACAAATTGTCTTTTATTTCATCAAGTGATTAATCCGGCATTATTCATAGTGCCCAGGAAATTTGATAAAAACTATTGAAATAATTAAATTGACTGGACTTTCTAAATAATGCTTATTACTTATTGGGGCGGATAGTAAAAGATGTGTTTATTTTAATGTTGACATTGATTTTATTACAGAACTAGCAGTTGCCCGCGACTTCGTTCGCGTGAAAATATTGATGGGTCATGTGTGAGACTGCATCGTTGGTCAAGTTGTCGCAAGCGCTACTGAGCATGAGATCCTGGGTTCGATTTCCGGGACGGGCAAAGTTTTATTGTATTTTTGTGCCCGGTTGATGGAAATAAGCTAAATGTGCGAAATGTGGGTGTAGGATTAGATACACCTGTACCTAACAGCGAAGGGTGAAAATAGTGTCAGGGGAAGCCTAAGAAAAAAATAGAGAACTGTTTTTTTTTTGCTTCTGTTAACTTTTTTTACCATGTTAATTTTGAACTGATTTTCATTATCAGCGACACCAAAAACCACGGAAACGACACCATGATGAAAAATCCAAAAATATTCGTTTATCTTCATTCATCAAAAGTAAGATCAGAAGAGTTAGAAAAAAATCCCTCCGGCAAGCCGCAGGAGGAGGTAGATTTCGGAGAAGGTGCTGGAGCGTCCGACTATTGAAAGTTTGTATAAAGAGTTGTACTTATGTGTACAATCTACAAATAAAAATATGATTTCAAAATCGTTGTCCTGTAATGGAAATTTACCCTTTTTAAATCCTCCAATAAGAGTTTAGCATGGAAACGCCCTCAAATTTTTAGTTATGTTTTTTTATTTCGAAAACTAAGTTTTATAGCTAAACTTCAAAGGTAACAACTGTAGAGTAAACAATTTTCTTTCAAAAAAAAAAAATATTTGCGACGCTCAAAATGTTTACTGTTTCGGAGATATGATATTTTTTCGCAAAAATTTTGGAAATTTCAACCCCCTCCCTAATTTAGGGGTTGCATCAAAAAAGTTTTATTTTAAAGTTGTCCGTACTTTTACTCAGAATGATAAAAATGAAAAACGGTACAAAAATTTTTCATAGGATAATAAAGTTATGGCCAAAAAACTGATTTTAGAAAAACCGCCCCCCGCCGCCCCCCATGGACGAATTCTGCCCATTCACGAACATAGCCTAAGTTTTGACCTTTTCGACTTTTTAAACCAACGACTTACTAACTTTGATACTATTTAGTAACTCAAAAAATAAAAACTTTAATTAAAAACAAAATGATGGTCTTTTTTCACCCCTCAAGGGTTGAAATTCTACTAAAGCCGTTGCGTTAGCTTCCAATCGTAAGCCCAGATAACAAATTTTGTACTTTTTACGTCGAAAATTAAAGATTTTTCACACACAATTTCATCCCCTTTTTAAGCCTTCGGGGTGGAATTATCAAAAACGCTGAAACACGTATAAGCCTACACACAAAATTAGAAGATCCTAACTTTCAAACTGACGGACTTTCATATAAACTTTCATCCCCTATTTTATCCCCTTGGGGGTAGAATTGATCAAAATCCTTTCTTAGCGGATGCCTACGTCATAACATCTACCTGCATGCCAAATTTCAGCCCGATCCGTCCAGTGGTTTGGGCTGTGCGTTGATAGATCACTATGTCAGTCAGTCACCTTTGAGTTTTATATATTTATATATATACTAGCTGTACCCGCGCGGTTTCACTCGCGTGTTTCATACGTTGGTGTTTAAAACAGCAATAAAATACCATCCTGAAACACCTCAAACTCAAATGGGAATAGTTCTCCCGCTACCATGACTTCACAGGCGGTTCCGTAGGTGCCATGGCAAGACATTTCAGTAACGTATTTACGCATCGAACAATAAACAGCTCTTGACCGTTCCTGGGTGAAAGGTTGAAACATCGTGAGGAAACGAAAGGAAAGGAAAGGCATGTCTTAGAACCAAAAATTCTAAGACATGTGACATCTGCCAAACCACACTGGGCCCGCGTGGTGGATTTGTCCATACGCAAAATATGCGCTTTGAAATTTAAATTGGCCAACGGAATCAAAACATCAAAATGACCTTCATTGAAGTTTCATGAGAATCGGATTATTTTTACTCCCTGTTCGTCCCTTGAAACACCTGGAACTCAAATGGCAATTGGCAATAATTCTCCCGCTGCCATGACTGATGCACCAAATATGATAGAGAAGAAAATAAGCATGCGCCGTCGCCAGGAATATTTACTATTTGGCTAAGAATTTGCACTCGCAATTTGCAACGCAAATCTTCGCGTTATCGCGATAGTGTAGCCCCAGCATAAGTGAAACATACCGAAACGAAGACAACCCAAACAACGATGATGTCAAATATTTCAAATCAAATTAGTAGTAACAGCAAAATATCGCAGAACAGAAATGAGCTTGAGCTTGAGCGTGTTTCGCTTAAGTTCGTTTTTTGAAACGTTTTTTTCTTACCCTTCAACAGACGCCTGCGTACTGAAAAATACTGGCCACCTAGAAATTGGCATAACACTTTAAAACGTTATAGAAACTCATTTCAATTTCAATACCTTTCAGCACACGCCTGCATATCACTGAAACATACTGGCCACCTAGAAATTACGCCCTCAATGAACTTCCAAATTCTTATTTCAAAATACGCATTAAGTAATGCGTTGTCGTAAAATTCAATTTGGATCCATATCGGTTTCCGAATTCTCATTTCAATGTAAGGTATGCAATAACGCGTTGACGTAAGATTCAATTTGGATGCTAAACTTTTTTCATACAAACATTAAAAACCCTTTTTTGTACCCTTAAGGGCCGAATTTCGTAAAACCTTTTCTTAGTGAGCACCTAGAAGTCAAAAGGAACATTCAGGCTTTACATTCATATCTCTAACATTAAAAACATAGGACTTACATACAAACTTTGACACACCTTTTCAACCCCTTGGGGTGCGAATTTTAAAAAATCCTTTCTTAGTACGCGCCTGCACCCCCTAGAGAGTGCTTGTGCCAAATTTGAGTCTTTACGGCCCAGTAGTTTCCGAGATTTCGTGATGAGTGGTCAGTGAGTGGACTTCTCCTTTATATATATAGATATATATATAAGAAAGATAGGTCAGTACGATTACTGTTTAAAGACAATGTCGACGAGTCGGAGGGTTCTGTTAAACAAGATTCTTCAAAGTTCATGAAGCAGATATGCGACATATTATGTCGAGGGTTTCTTTTTGCAAAACCAACAGCTTCTATCCATTTCTTCTTTAAAATTTCGTTTCCAGAAATCCTGTGGAATAAAATATAATAGCAATGTATTTTACACTCTTTATCAATATTATCGATATCGTACGCGGACATCGCACATCACTAACTTTATATTCCACTAATTGTATGTAAACAATACAAAAAAATCAAGAATTTACTAGCGTTATAAGCCATACAAACATGACACAGGTTTCAATAAGTAATCTTTAAAAATATCATCTTGTAACAATACATTACACAAAATTCCACAATATTCGACTGGAATACTGAAAATTAGTAACTCACCTGTGCAGAGACAAATTAGTTTCTCGCACCACATTGTTTTATAGATTATGAGGGCATGATTTTCCTATTAATGTCCAAACTCAGAACATCAAAACCTTATTTCAAGAGGCATTTTTCTCAAAAAACATTTCCTACAAGCAAAATTTGTTTGACTGCACAACTACCAAGAGTACCTTTGGTACATTAAATGGCGACCGGTCACGCATAGTCATGATTTTGACGTCACACGAAAGTGTTGCCGAATTTAGTCCTTGACAAACATTTAGGCGTCTCTCCTTCCATATGCAACTCTTGGTAAGTTAAAAAGAGACAAAACGAATTTTGTCAAGTGTGCGTCGATATGATCGATATTTGTATAACTATCCTTCTCATAGCAAAATGTGCCATCTCCATGTTTTTCCTATCTCAATGTTTGGGGCATGGTCGGTGTAATCGCAAGATGGCGAATAATCCCAAATTTATTTATTTTTTAATTTCAATTAGATTTTTTTTGTGTTTTACTTTTAATTTTTATTGTATTTTTTTAATAATCTATTTTTTTGTTTCCTTTTTATTTCAATTTATATACATATCTGTGTAATAAATCTAGTGGCACTTTTTACCTTATCCTAATTTTGTCAACATGCGGATAATGTAGTGGGCTGCAATATTGTTAATACTTCATATGCATATTATTGCTATTTGTAGACGTTGTGCATTGTAGCTGTTCATTGTCCCATAATAAATAAAATAAAATAAAATGTCATGACGTCATCTATGACGATTCAAGGGACATCGATATCGCGGTCAAGGTAATTCGGAACTGGTTTAATGATGCTCAAATGATCAAATCGATTACAGGCTAATTTGGAACGCGACCTTTCTGTTATGTCAACTGATGACTAGGCAGCATGGTCTCAGACCTTAGCCTGTTCCGTCAGGAACAAATAAAAAAAAAAAACAGGTGAGCGCGGGAATCGTTCGAACAAATAGGCGGCAATTTCTAAGCTAATTCTATTAATTAATTAAATAATCCTTAGAACTTTATAAATAATAGTTGTAAATAGCTTATTTATATCAGTGTCACTGTAATTATTGTAAATATGGGGAAAAGCGGGCGCAAAAGGAAAAAAAAAGAAGAGGAGGAAAGTTCCATCGTCGACGACTCGTCTACAGAGTCAGACTCGTCGTCGTCAATTGATGAAAAGCTGGACTACGTTCCATATAATGCACCGAACTACATAAGGAAGTATCCTGATAACAGTATCGGTAATGTAGAATACATTGTATTCCTTTCACATGTTGAAGCTAACCAACCAATCACCGAAGGCACCCGAATGGGCATCTCGCGCGCAATCCGGAGGGATTGTATAAGCGGCGTCCAACACTTACGCACCATAAATAAATTTAAAGTTGGCATTGTCTTCGATAATGCCAACAATGCTTACATGTTCCTCCAGGGGAGTAAATTAACTGCAGAACATAAATTAAAAACCTCTATACCTGCCTCTGCCACGGAGACCACTGGGGTCCTAACTAGGGTCCCCATACAATTGTCTAACAAGAAAATTTATTCTCTTCTGGCCAGCACCAGGAACATCATACAAGTTCGAAGATTTATGCGACGGGTAAGAATTGGAGGTGCAGTGAAGTTGGAGCCGACGCAGACTGTGGCCGTAACGTTCTCAGCCACTCAGCTGCCCGACCATGTTTACCTGGATCACTGGCGCCACGAGGTCAATACATACGTCCCACCGGTAAAACAATGTTTAAAGTGCCTAAGGTATGGACACATTGCTAAATATTGTAAAAATACAGAAAAATGCTCCATCTGCACAGAAAATCACAATTTTAAAATGTGTACCATTGACTCAGCCAATGCAAAATGCTACAACTGTGGAGGCAATCATATTGCTATATCTTCTGTCTGCCCAGTTAAAAAACAAAAAATCACGGAATTGAAAAAAAAGGCCATGTCATATAAATACTCAGATATTGTAAACGAAAAATCTTTTCCATCTCTTTCTTCATCAGACAACTTTCAAAACATTCTAAATTCAGATAAATTCATGAACATGCTCGTTCAATCTGTCATACAGATCATTACTTTACACAAAAATAAAGAAAATGTTAGCTCTAGTAGCATCAAAAAAATAATAAATGAAACATTTAATAAAAATTCAAACAACATTTAATTATGGACATTAACGTGATACAATGGAATGCACAAAGTATACTATGTAATAAACTCCTTTTACATAATTTTCTACTAGATAATAACATACATATAGCTATTTTATCTGAAACCTGGCTTAGGCCAGAACAACCATTTAAACTTAGAGGATACCAAATAGAGCGTAATGATACTGGTAATAAACATAATGGAGTAGCCATTCTCATTCACAATAATATTAAATATTCTAAACTTAATACTTTCTTTGATGACTCTTTACAAAATATTTGTGTTCAATTGCATGTTGCTGGTCATGTCATCAGCATTGTTAGTATGTATTGCCCAAGTCATACAGTTCCTAGATTTAATAAAAATAAATTGGATTCATTCATTAAAAGTATTCCTCATCCTTTAATACTAGCTGGTGATTTTAACGCACATCACATCTCCTGGGGATGTAACTCTACTGATGCACGTGGTAGAGACATTTTGGACGTCATTGATGAAAATGGTTTGGTATTACTTAATAATGGTCAGGTAACTACTGTGGGCTCCATGACCTGGCGTCCAAATGCTTTAGATCTCACTATTGTATCTCCAACATTAGCTCTTTCTTGTGAGTGGTCTGTTCATGATGATCCGCTTGGTAGCTATCATTTACCTGTAATCACAAAAATTATCTTTAATTGTAATAGTAACAACAATAATAACAGTGTTGGTAATGATTTACATTTATTCCCTAGTTATAAATTAGTCAACTGGGATAAATATTCTAATGAAGTTGACAGTGCACTTAATAATTACACAATAAATCCTTTGGATCCTCAAGCTAGCTACAATGAATTCTGTTATATACTACATTCTGCAATTGAAAAGTCCTTACCAATACATCAAAAACGTAACAGACCATTTTCAACATGCAATAGAAAGAAGTCTCGAGCTCACCTCCCATGGTGGAATCAAAAATGTAGATCAGCTGTTGAAGTGTCTAGGCAAGCATATTTACAATTTAAACGAGATCCTACTGAAGCTAATTTCCTTAATTTTAAAAGGTTACAGGCCTTAAAAAAAATTACCTTGAAGAAGGAAAGAGATGCTAGTTGGGCCCACCTGTGTGAGTCATTTAATCGAACCACTCCATTATCCATAATCTGGAATAATATGAAAAAATTTAATAAAACCTTCACTTATAGCAAATTTATGAGTAACAACAATAGTAATTGGATACATGAATTCTTAAATAAATATACACCAGACTATGTTGATAATTATATGACTGAACACTTTAATGGAGACAGCAACTCTAATTCCACAACCAGTTTTCTAATAGAACCCTTTTCTTATCAAGAACTCAAATCAGCAATATCCTCAAGAAAAGATGCAGCTTATGGATTGGACGGTGTACCTTATACTTTTCTTAAAAAACTTAACTCCAAATCTCTTAATATTGTACTTCACATTTTTAATCTTCTTTGGCTAAATAACGAAATTCCTTCTCAATGGAAAACAGACTGCCTTATCCCAATACTTAAGCAAGATAAAGAGGAATTTAATCCTGATTCTTACCGTCCCATTGCTCTCACTTCTTGTATTGGCAAAGTCTTTGAGCAGCTCTTAAAACAAAGACTTGAATTTTACATTGAAAAGCATCATTTATTACCATCCAATCAATATGGCTTTCGCAGAGGCTATTCAGCCCGTGAAAGCATAAGCACTTTACATCTTGATCTTCAAAAAAGTATTCATAACAATGAGACAACTGTTTGTGTATTTTTTGATATAGTTGGTGCTTTTAATAATGTTGATCATAACATTCTCACAGAGCAACTTAATCTTCTTGGCATACCTGGAAAAATGATTAATTGGATATTTAGCTTCTTACATGGCAGGGAAGTTTATGTTAAACATAACCGGAAGCTTATTGGGCCAAGATATTCCTATAAAGGAACCTGTCAGGGCAGTATTTTGAGTCCTTTGATATTTTTGATTTACATTCACAGATTAAATTTTGTTTTAGATAATGTTGTAAACCTGCAATATGCTGATGATTTGACTATCTACTGTAGTGGAAACAATATAAAACATGTTGAATTAACTTTAAATAATGCATTGCAAAAACTTCAGCATTATTTTTCTTATTTAAATTTAGACATAAATGCAATTAAAAGCAAAGTCATGATATTTGGCAAGAATAAATCTTATAATATTAGAATTTGTTATGACAAAATCACAATACCAGTAGTTACAGAAGCGAAGTTTTTAGGTATCATTTTTACAAATAATTTATCCTGGAATAAATATGTCGATTATATAGTATGCAAAGCTCGTAGGGCTTCTAACATTTTAAAAGTCCTATGTAGAACTTATTGGGGCGCAGACCCTAAAGTCATGTTAATGCTCTATAAATCTTTGGTAAGGAGTCATTTTGAGTATGGTTTTCTTTGTTTTGCTTCCAATGCCAAGCTAATAGACAAATTAGAGAAAATCCAGAATAGTAACTTACGCCTTATAACCGGTGCTTTTAAAACAACTCCCATTGTTTCTATGCAGCTAGAATGCAATATTCCTCCTTTATTATACCGCTTTAGATTCCTAAAATCAAAATTTCTCCTCAAACTAGCTGCCATTAAATCACATCCTCTTCTTATTAAACTCAACCTTCTTAAAAACTTTCCCGATCGTTGCTTTATTCTTCAAGATTTTTCTGAAATAACACAATATATAGAGTCAATGAACATCTTCTCCTCAAATGAATGGCCTTGTTACCAGGGAACATATAAAAGTAAATACCCACAGATGGATATTATAGTTGATAAAGAATTGTCTGAAAAACATGAAGTTTACGACAAACTATCTCACTGGGCAGATTATAGACATGTCTACACAGATGGATCTAAAATATCTGGCAGTACATCCATAGCCTTATACGATTCTACTTTGAAAATAGGTGGAGGATCCAAAATCAACAAATATTCTAGCATATTCACAGCCGAAGCTACAGCCATTCTATCAGCACTTGAGCACATTAATAAACATACAAAATCTGCAATAAAATGGGTTATTCTAAGTGATAGTTTAAGTGTACTTACTGCGCTAGAAAATCACTGCCTGAATACAAAGTCTAACTATTTGATTTATGAAATTAAAAGAGCATGGAAGTTGCTTCAAGACTCTGGCATCACTGTTATTTTCTTCTGGGTTCCAAGTCATAAAGGAGTGCAAGGAAACGAGAATGCAGATTTCTTGGCGAGGTCAATAAATTCCGTTACGAATACAGCTGTCACTCATACTAGTGTTGCCCTACCGCACACAGATATTATTATCGAGCTAAGAAATAAGTATTGCGAAGATCTGAACCGACATTGGACCCATATAACAACAGTGGAACAAAAAGGACAATGGTATGCAGGTATAGAAGGTACGACAGCAAACAAGAAACCATGGTTCACGAAATCATCAACTTTTTTGAATCGAAGATTTTACACTACAATAAACCGCTTACGCCTGGGTCACTGCAGAGTTAACTCGCATCTATATCGGATGAAAATGATTAATACATCGGAATGTAATTACTGCCAAGGAGAAGAACAAACATTAGATCATATCATATTTGGATGCCCATCCTTTGGCATTGACCGCCTTGTGCTTATGGATGATCTATTACAAATCTATAAGGTTGCTGAACAAATCCCGCGCTCAGTTCAGCAACTCATGGGAAATGCACAAACATTTTTACCCATTTATAACTTCATTCGCAATACAGTTAAGGAAATTTAAAACGAGTACTTGACAAAGAATTGAACATATAAATTAAGGAATCGACTAAGAACTGGACTTAAGAAATACACAAGGATTCGACAAAGAATAATAAATTGAACATGAAAAACATGGAATCCATCGGACAAGAAAAACAAGGATAGAACAAAAAACGGATATAATGTATACAAGGATATAGGAATTTAAAAAGAAAAACATGAAGAATTTAAACCTAAGACTAGGCTATCTTGCCTTATATAATTAATAACTATGTAAAATAATAAAACAAAAGAACAGGCTGCATGGGCTAGATCCCTTTGCCTTCCCAAAAGGGAAAAGAAGATAATAATAATAATAATAAAAAAAAAACAATAAATGTCAATGTCAAAAACAAAATGTCAATCAAAGTCAAACAAGTAAACAAGGACAAGCAAACGCGGTCGCGAACGTCAACGCGAATCTCATAATTTAATTAATGTTGTGGTTGTTGGATTGGTTCAAATTTTAATAATTCTGTGTTGTTATGATTATTTACTTTATTTAAGTACAGAACAATCTTAGTGATTAAAATCTTACCATGATATCGCTTTACGTTGAAAATGGCATTGCCTATGTATGGAATTCTGATGGTAATTTTAAATGTGTGTTTAAATAAAGTTTATTTTGATGAAATTTGCCTCAATAAAGTTTGTTTTAAATACAGATTGGTACGTTCTACGAGCTAGCCATCGCATATGCGGTTCGCTAATTGGTTCTATACCATCGTTTCCGAGGCAAAATGATTTTTTAGGTATGTGCCTGTTACAATTTAAATTACACTTTCAAAATCGAGCAGACAGGTCTCTATTAATACGATATTTTATATTTTAGGATTACCAATGGCTTTGACATCTGAAGAAGCTGCATTGTTAGTCGAAAAGGGTATTTGTGAGATGTTTGAATTACCGAACTTAACAAGGAAACCTACAGATGAAGAAAAACGGTTAATTAAAGACCTGGAACAAAAGTAAATTATAACTGTTAATATGGCATACTAATTATAATATAGAAGCTTGTCACTGCTATGTCACACTTTTCTAAGGCCTGTATCCCAAAAACTACAGAAAGTCACTCAAGACTCAAGTGTTACTTAAAATTAGTTTCAACCAATCAAATAAATGGCTTGAACCTAGTTGTAAGTAATGCTGAAGTCTTCAGTGATGTCCATTTATACAGATCTGATACAAGTAGTGCCCTAATAACAATATTACGCTGATTTGTCAAAAAATTGTATGAAAAATGAAATGCTAAAATAATTAGTCCTCCTTGATGCTAACATGACTGTTTCCTGTTGTAGTGTTTTATCAGAACAAACGGAAGCTTTTAAGAAGCGAAAAATAGAACAGTTAAACCAGAAGATTGACTTTATCATTGCTGGGAAAAGACGAAAGTTACTGTCTAAAGGAGTTACTGGTAGTTATGCATGCTTTTATTTAATAATGTCAAAAAATCAAAATATTTTATTTCACATAGGCCTAGATGAGCACTTATAAAACGTCGAAAAAGATGCACGGATCGTGTTGGTCGATTCCATGGAGAAGAACTGGCAAGAAACTCCATGGTTGTGCTGTTGCTGCCAAACTAAGTTTTGTAAATAAAAATTTTGGATTTTGTTTATTTTACAGACATTCACATAGACAAACAAACATTCTTACAAGAAGAAATAAGTAAATTGCCGAAGCTTGCTGCCGCACATGTTCTCATGCATTTACCTGCAGAACATTATATAGCTACAGGTAAATATTATTTTAATAATTTATTGAATTGATGACTCAAATGGCGCAGCGGTAGTCAGGCTGCCTTACGTTCTTAGGGTCCCATGTTCGAATCTCAGTAGGAGAAAATGTTTGTGTGATGAGCACGGGCATTTGTTTCCGAGTCATGGATGTTTATATAAGTCATCATCATCATCAGCCTATAATGTTCCCACTGCTGGGACAGGCCTCCTCTCAATGGAATGGGAATGGGCTATAATCTACCACGCGGGCCCAGTGCAGATTGGCAGATGTCACATGTCTTCGAATTTATGGTTCTAGGACATTGTTTTTTCACGATGTTTTCCTTCACCGTTTTGAGAGCAGCGGTGATAAAATAAATTACACAAAGTAATGCGCCTGTCTGGGTTCGAACCCACGACTTACTGTTCGTAAGTCGCGACCGCCACCACTGGGCCACCGCTGTTTTATGTATATGTCACCGTAAAATTGTGAAATACGTAATATTACAATATAACGTGTGTCTCTCTAGCGATATTGTAAACTCTCGAAATATTGTCAACTGAACATACGGAAGTATCTCTGCCCCCATAATCGGGACTTGGGGCACCCCCCCCGTTAGATTAGTTAGGTTCCTTTAAACCCTGCACTCGGAAATAGGGGCCCCGCGAAGCGGGGCTCCGTCGACTACACTTTTTAGGGGAATATAAAGTGTTTTAAGGTTAGGTTATATTAATCGGTACCTATTTCTCAGGAATGGTACATTATCTTTTCATGAGAGTGGTACCACTGGGCAAGGGGGACCTCCTTCCCTCCACACCGCGTGAGTGGACTACCATCGCATGCATTTCACGAAAAATAATGCGTTTTATTGTAAGCAGTATGTTCATTTGACAATAATTCGAGAGTTTACAATATCGCTAGAGAGATTACAATATAACGTGTTTGACAATTTTACGGTGACATAATAATATATAAGTATGTTTTTATAAACAAAAAAGTATCTATGTAGTATATTATCTGTATAACTATCTGGTGTCCACGACACAAGCCTCGTTGCTTAGTGTGGCACTAGATAGCGTTGTGTAACGTCCAGACATATTGATTAATATTTATTTATTTAATAAATTACCGAATTCAGAATGATTATCATGTTGAGTATGCGGGCAGAATAGGCGCCGTGGAACAAGCGATAGATTGCACAAGAACAATAATAAACACAAGTAAATAAGAGTTTTTATAATATGCGAAATTTTCAGTACAAGCGTCAAACCATGGTATCAACAATAAGTGAAGTACAGAAGAACATGTCAATATAAAAATATATAAATATAAAACAGCCAGCAAGGCACTATGCATTTGATACAAACCTCAATACGCCCTCTCAAATGCAAAGGTTACTGCTTTTCATAAGTTAATCAACACAACATAACAAATAAAATAAATATGCATAAGTACCTACTCTTAAGCACATAAATGATACAAGAAAAAACTAAACGAAAGTTAACTCGTCAGCAAAGAAATAAAATTATGGATTGGCAAGGTTTACAAGACCTAAACCGTCCATACATCTGTTATGTTTTATGCTAGGCAGTGCTTTTGTCAATACATCTGCCAGCATAGATTCCGTAGGTACATGTCCCAACATTATATTTTTGTTGTCTTTTAAAACGCCCCTAATAAAATGATACTTAATATCAATGTGTTTGCTTCTGCCATGAAAGACGGGGTCCTGCGCAAGGAACATCGCTGATCTACTATCGGTATTAATAAAGATAGTGGCATACCCTGGTAAGTTCATTTCTGTTAGCAGGCTTTGAAGATATAAACCTTCTTTCAATGCTTCCGCAAGACTGACATACTCCGCCTCACAACTAGAAGTTGCTACTGTCTTCTGTTTTCTAGAAGACCAAGAAATACTAGCGCCTCCTAGAATAAATGAATACCCAGAATAAGATTTCCGATCTATTGGACAACTACCCCAATTCGCATCACAGTATGCTTGAACAGGCTTACCAGTTTTCTTATAAAACAGACCATAACTCGCCGTGCCCTTGAGATAGCGTAAAACCCTTTTTGCTGCCTTCCAATGACTTGAATTAGGATTACTTACAAACTGAGCAAGTTTAACAACAGTATTGGTAATATCAGGCCTTGTTGCTACTGACAAATACATAAGCGACCCAATTAGTTCGCGGTATGGCAATTTTTCGTCGACTTTCTCTTTTCTGGTTTCGTTCGAGAAAATATCGGACAATTCACTAGGAGTTTTGCAAGAATTGCAGTCATATAAATTAAACTTTTCCAAAATAGTCTTGACATAGCCTTCCTGTGACAACGTAATGCCATTTTCATTTTTTTGTATGTCAATTCCCAAAAAGTATTTAACCTTTCCGTAGTCTTTGAGATCAAACTCCTTTTTCAATTCATTTTTAAATCGGCATATCCGGCCTTCACAGTCTGATATAATTAGTATATCATCGACGAAGACAAGGACAAATAAATATTTACCATCTTGACGTCTCATATAAAGACATGGTTCATTAAGAGACTGTTCTAATCCCATGGCTTTAAGTTTCTTGTCAAGTCGTATATTCCACTGTCGCCCAGCCTGTTTTAATCCATATAAAGATTTCTTTAATAGACATGTATCACCTCCAGTTTCCAAGCACTCGAGCATTTCCTTTGCGTTTTCCACTACCACAGAATCTTCGTCATTATCATGTGCAAGTTTTAACAAACATTCCTTTAGTAAGCGAGGAATACGCATGTAAATTTGTTCGTCGAGGTTTCCATTCAAGTATGCAGTATTAATGTCTACTTGATGAATCTCCAAGTCCATCTCTACAGCAATTGCCATCATTAATCGTATTGTTTCTAATCTGGCAACGGGCGAAAATGTTTTTTCATAATCTACTCCAAAGCGCTGACTAAATCCTTGTGCTACTAACCTGGCCTTTTTCTTAACGGTTTTATCGACGTTTATTTTAGTAGTCAATACATATCTACAGCCAACGACATTTGTATGTGATGGTGTTTTCACAATAGTCCAAGCGCCCTTCTGCACTAGGCTTCTTATTTCGGACAAAATTGCGTCTTCCCATTCCGAGCATTCCGAACTACGTAAAGCGTCATCCAAAGATATTTCTGAAGCTACGCCTGCATATTCGTTGCATTCTCTATACTCTTCATATTCGTTGCATTCTCTATACTCTTCTGCTTCAGGCTCTCTATTTCTTTTTTCCACTTCGACGTAGTTATAAACCTTCTTTGGTCGTCCTGGGCAACCTGTGCGGACCATTTTTGGTCTACCGGATCCTCTCTTTAATACCACCTCACGTCCTTGATCAGGATTTAGTTCAAAATCGTGTCTATTTTCTACATTTTCTGGTCCTTCATTTGGACTTAGTTCAAGTTCTTGTCTGTTTGTTTCTTTAGTGAAGACAATCTCCATTGATGTCTGACTTTGACTATGACTTTTATCAACACTAGTTTGTATATCACTTCTAGAAGAAATCATTTCCATGAAGTCTTTTGCTTCATCAAGTGATCTTGTCGCTGAATCTGTTGATAACATCTCAACAAATTTTATGTCTCTGGAGACAACAAATTTTCTTTGCTCAGGGATCCATACCCTAAAGCCTTTGTTTGTCTTTGGATATCCTACAAATACTCCTGCGATTCCACGAGCGTCGAATTTACCTAGGTTCGGATTTTTATCCAGAACATATACTCTTTCTCCAAATCTACGCAGATAGGAAATATTCACTCGTTTTTGACACCATTTTTCATATGGAATATCACCGTTTAGGACAGAAGTTGGACAGCGATTCCTAACATAGCACGCCGTATCAATAGCTTCAGCCCAAAAACTTATGCACAAGTCACTATCTAGAAGCATACATCTGGCCATCTCAACCAGAGTACGATTCTTTTTCTCTGCGACCCCATTTTGTTGAGGAGTACGAGGTACGGTCAGTCGTCTTTGTATTCCCTCCTTACGTAAAAATTCGTCGAATTCTACATTTACATACTCCCCACCATTATCTGATTGAAAGTATTTTATTTTTGATCCGGTATATTTTTCGACATAATTTTTATACAGTTTAAATGATTCTAAAGCTTTATCTTTAGTCTTTAGAAAATAAACTTCACACCAACGAGTACTGTCGTCAATAAAAGTGATAAAATATTTAGCACCCGTTTTTGACTCGCATCTCATCGGACCCACTATGTCGGAATATACTATATGCAATCTTTCATTACACGGACCGTTTGACTCAGTAAATGGTAACATGGTCATTTTGCCTCTAGCACAAATATTGCAACTACGCAAAGTGTTTAAATTGATCTCACTTGAGTTCACGCCATGACCTATTTTTCCTAACAATTTAATTACATCTTTGGCATTGAGATGCCCCAAGCGTTCATGCCACAGTTTCAGATCCGTCTTACAATCTGTTACTGCATTGACAGAATCGCATTCTGGAAGACAATATAGATTACCTTTACGGTGTGCAGTTAGCCTAACTTTACCGTTTTTATCGACAATTTCGGACACATTACGTGTGAATTTCACATCGTAGCCATTATCTGTAAGTCTTGCCACCGAAATTAAATTAGTCCTTAAGTCTGGTACGTAAAGAGTATCTTTAAACTCAACAAGTTGTGCCGAGTTACCTTTTAATACCGATAGTGTAACTAATCCCTTACCTTGAACCTCGGCACTCAAGTTAGTAGCCAACTTTAATTTACCGTTATATTCCTCAAGTGTACCACGGAATAAATTGACATCATTGCATAAGTGGGATGTGCACCCGGAATCAAGCACCCATTGTTGTTTTAAATTGTCAACAATGCTACATTCCTCTATACCTGAAACATTTAAAGTCATTAATCCTTCATCTACATTATTACAGTGTTGTTTCGACTTCGGATAATCTTCCCGACAATCGGAGGCTTTATGACCAACACGGTTACAACGATAACAGGTCAATACTCTCCTTTCGTTAGCGTAATTGTCCTCCTTATACGATAAACGATTAGATTGTGACTGTCCTGGTGATCCTTTAGAGTTGACATCAGCACGCCATTTATTAAATTCAAAGTTTTCTTTCTGTCCCGTACATACAGTACATCATTCTCAGTATTATTCGCATTCTTCGATGCATATTCTTCCAAGATTTTCACTTTAAGAATCTCTGGCTTTTGTAAATCGTCACGGCTTTCAATAGCACATCGAAAATTTGAAAAACTCGCTGGTAAAGTATACAATAACATTATCGACAAAAGATCTTCGTGAATCTTTACATCCATAGCCTCTAGTTTGTCTACCGCATCAAAGAACGCACCAATATCTTCACGAATATCTCCAGAATCACCCATCTTGTGTAACAAGTAGACGTTTTAGTAACATGGCCTTCCTAGCAGGCCCACGAGAGGCATAAATTGACTCTAGTCGCAACCATATTTCTCTCGAAGTCTTACAATTCCGTACATGACGAAGTTCCGTTGAGCTAATGCAAAGTATTAAATCAGCCTTTGCTTTAGCATCTTCTGCTTCCCATTTGCTTAAATCAGCCTCTTCTATCGGCTTAGATTTATTCCCATTAGTGTACATCCAGAGACCATTTTTAATAAGAATAGCTTCCGCTTGTAATTTCCAACTCTCGTAATTTTCTTTAGATAAGGGATCAATTCGTACAGTGCTCATTTTAGCTAAGTTATAATAGATAACTCACAAGAAATTCCCCGACGTCAATCCAGGTTCATTTCACTATTTTGTTTAATCTATTCTGGGCCCATAACCATTGTTGAGTATGCGGGCAGAATAGGCGCCGTGGAACAAGCGATAGATTGCACAAGAACAATAATAAACACAAGTAAATAAGAGTTTTTATAATATGCGAAATTTTCAGTACAAGCGTCAAACCATGGTATCAACAATAAGTGAAGTACAGAAGAACATGTCAATATAAAAATATATAAATATAAAACAGCCAGCAAGGCACTATGCATTTGATACAAACCTCAATATATCATCAGTCATCATTCTCTTGCCCTTGTTACATTTTATTCGAGGTTGGTGTAGTACGAGTAGGTATATCATCTTTTACTATACTTTTCTATCACTCGTCATCTCATCAGCAGTGCAAGTACGTAGGATTCGATAAGACACGATTAGATAAATTTGACAGTTATTCTCGATAAAATGAGTTTTTATTTAGTCAAAAACTCATTTTATCGAGAATTACTGTGAAATTTATCTAATCGAGTCCTATCGAATCCTGCGTACTTGCACTGCAGGTAACTCATGATATAATATATTTTATTGTTTCAGAAAAGAAAAAGGTTTATATTGATGTTCTAAAACCCAATGTTGCAGAAGGAAAAGGTGCTATCAAATACAGAATTTTTAAGAATTTATGGGAAAAAAAATATCATATCACAAATGGATCAAAATTTGGCTGTGACTTTCTTGTATACCCTGGTAATCTATACTAATATTATAAAGCTGAAGAATTGATTTCTTTGTTTGGTTAAATGTGCTAATCTCAGGAACTACTGGATGGAATTTAAAAATATTTCTTGTGTTAGATAGTCCATTTATCGAGGAACGTTAAATGCTGTAAAACATCACGCACAAATAAGAGCGCAGTATAAATAAAAAATGTTGCAAAAACGGGGAAAATGTATTCCTTTTGTGAGCTTTTTCTCTCTTATGTGACGCAGACGAAGTTGCGTGGGTCAGCTAGTATAAGATAACATTTTATTTAATTCAATTCATTTGCCAAACGTGATTTGATTGAATTTCTCATAGTAATGAATTGGTAGTAATTAGAATGAAGCTTGAAGAAGTTGTGACTGGCAGTCAAAGCCTTTTTACCCAATTGCGGCGAAGCCCTAAAATAATGAGGATTATAATAATATGTTTGACCTGCATGTACCTAACTCTAAAATAGTTTTTTTTTTTCTTGATGCATATTTTGAGCATTTATAATATTTACATGCATATTTCGGCGATTTATAAAATTGCTTATAATTTGTTTTAGGAGACCCAGTGAAATTTCATGCAACATACATGGTGCGATGTATTTATGATCAAACTGCCACCGTCAGCCCTACTGATTTTGTAGCATTTGGCAGACTATCTGTAGCAGTGAATAAACTAGCTGTTTTCGCCTTTTGTAATACTCGTGGGAAAATGGAATACCAAACAGTCCAGTGGCATGATAATGTTACGTAAATAAACCTCTTTAATAAATTGGTCTTCATTTTTATTTTCCTATGTAGGTACCTATACATATATTTATAGGCGTGTCCACTGGCTATACACACATGCGCACGTCGGCGAACAGTGCGTTTCTCATGCTTCCACGTACGAACACGAACATAGCGAATTTACAACTTGAGATTTCATGGTGTTCTTTAATTTATTTTATCATGTTCGTTAAAGAGGTTTGATCAATATGATTGATGAATGTCAAAAAAGTACAAGATATTATTTTTAGGGTTCCGTAGCCAAATGGCAAAAAACGGAATCCTTATGGATTCGTCGTTTGTCTGTCCGTCTGTAGGTATGTCACAGCCACTTTGTTGAAACTTGGTAAGAAGATGTATGCTGTGAACCGCATTAAGATTTTCACACAAAAATAGAAAAAAACAGTAAATTTTGGGGGTTCCATGTAGGTACTTAGAACTGAAACTCAACATTTTTTTTTCATCAAACCCATACGTGTGGGGTATATCTATGGATAGGTCTTCAAAAATGATAATTATTGAGGTTTCTAATATCATTTTTTCTAAACTGAATGGTTTGCGCGAGAGACACTTTCACGGTGGTAAAATGTGTGTAACTTCTAGATTCTAAAATAAGAGAATGATAAAATTAAAAAAAATATATGATTTTCATTACCATGTAAAGTTCCACCTAAAATTGGTTTGAATGAGATCTAGTACTTAATTACTTATGTAGTTTTTTTTTTATACGGTCATAAATCGTAAACCGCAATTTACCTTTGTTTTTTCTTTCTTCTCAACGAACTACAAGAACTTTTATATATATTGTATTTTAGTAAGTACTTTGTAGACTTTGCCTCCAGGTGGCATTGAAAAATTCCACTCTATAACTTTACGTGTACCTATTAAGTATTTCGAATTTTCATATATAATACCTACAATACTAGTCCTAAAACATTTGCTTAAAATTAAGTTTTAGTGACAGAAACGAAGGCGAATCGCTGTAAATCCGACTCCACGCTGTTTTGTCTGCCCTAACCCTATAATGTAATTTTATACCGCGATGGGGCGAGGCGGTCCGCGTGCATAAGAGCAGGAGTGCGATTCACTAAGGCAAAACATCTTTACAACGATGAAATTTGAAATTTTAATAAAGATGTTTTGCGTTAGTGAATCGCACTCCAGGTGGTGAGCGTTAAACCATCTGCAACAATAAACTTGCGTGACACGGCTGTGCCGGAGCCGCGCGTGAGAAACCATGCCATGCTGCATGCTTGCGTGCATGCTGCATACTTGCTTGAAGTTGCTTGCATGTTGTATGTTGCATGTGCATGTATTATACTTCTCTGAATTATTCGTATCTTGTTATTCAGTTTTGTCAAAATTATTTATTTGCAGTACCTAAATGTGGTGGTAAAAAATCTTGTAGTGCGATGACACATTTCGCCATAAAAATATCGCATTCAAGAATGGTAATCATGCAAATATTAATTTACACAAACAACTGTAGTACAGTACACAAAACCAAGGCGTTTTTATTTCGAAATTCTAATTAATCGGTGTTTTAATAATCGTTTTTTTTGTTTTATTCATTTAGCTTTGTTATAATCTTGCGAGTTCGTTTCTTGTTTCTATGTTGACAGTCTGTTCAAGCTTTAATAAAAAACTATGAAAAATATTTAGTTTTAATACCGCTAGACAAAAAATATCCAGGTCTGAAAGCAGGACACAAATCCCACCGTCATGCATATGCACATGCACATATGGGCCCACCCTCCCGCCCTCATGCATATGCACACATACAAAACAAGTGAGAAATAATTAGCATGCCATGCAACCAAACCTTTACTTCCTTTCCTTTTGAGTAAAGGTTTGGTTGCATGGCATGCTAATTATTTCTCACTTGTTTTGTATGTGTGCATATGCATGAGGGCGGGAGGGTGGGCCCATATGTGCATGTGCATATGCATGACGGTGGGATTTGTGTCCTGCTTTCAGACCTGGATATTTTTTGTCTAGCGGTATTAAAACTAAATATTTTTCATAGCATTTAATGCCATGGATTACCGCAAAGTAACGCCTGACTCCATAACTTTAATAAAAAAGCCATACTTCTAAAACGATTGAAACGGAACATCAACAAACTGTCTTGAAATGGAACGTAATACCGCCTTATATGTCAAAAAAACGAAAGCAAACAGCAAAGCACTAAAAAAATTACCCAATTGAACAAAACACAAAATTTTGTGAACATAATATTTTCAAATTAATATGGACGATCCAGAATTAGACAAGATTAGACAGCAGCGGCTTGCTCAGCTACAGTCTCAACATGGGGTAAGTGTGAATCATAGGGTGGAGAGGTTATATTTTAGTTCGATATTTATGTTTGGAATAAATTATTTCCAACTAGCTTTCGTATTTTCGCAAATAAAAGGCAATCATTTGTTATTTGAAATTTGTCTCATGTATTTCAGGGAACCGGTGACCCTAGCCATGCTAAACAACAGGAAGAAAGAATGCAGCAAATGGAGGAAGCTAAACACACAATTCTTGCTCAAGCACTTAGTCAAGACGCGAGAGCTAGACGTAATAAGATAATATTCATTAATAATCATAATATTTAGGCTGATAATGTTACAAAATTTCAAAATGTTATCATGACAAGACATGAAAATAATCTTATGCTTTTCTTTGCAGTGAACACAATTAAACTCAGTAGACCAGAAAAGGGTGCCATGGTTGAAAATATGATCTGTAGAATGGTCCAGATGGGTCAGGTCCGCAATAAAATAACAGAACCAGAACTCATTCAACTCCTTGAGTCTTTGAATCAACAGATGCCCAAGTCCAACAGCACTGTGAAGTTTGACAGAAGGAGGGCCGCTCTCGACTCAGATGATGATGATTTCTAGGACTGCTTAATTAAGTTAACTCATGGAATTATGCTGTTACTGGAATGCCTTAAAAATATTAAATGCTTATTTATCTTTACAAACATGTTATTTTTTGTGTGATATACAAAATAACTGAAATGTATTTTCTAAATTAAGTACTTAATGGAGGAATATCACTTTTTGTAATTTTAACACCAATAATAAATAATACATACTTATTTGAAGATTATTATCTAAAATGAAAAATGAATACTTTCATTTAATTTAAATAATTTAAATTGACTATGATTAAGTTGTTAATCAGGCTAGCCCACTAGGAATTAAAAATAAGTTTTATATTGTCATCAACTGGGATCAGTCCAATGATTTTCCTGGGAAAAATGTTTATGCCATTTAAAAAGTTCTACATATTTAGTTAGTGCACTTCAATGCAACATTGACTGTGAAACCCTGAATACAACCAACGGTGTACAAACTAGTCTTGTTACCTAATTAGTTATAGCACCCAGCTGCCGAACTTATTCACTGCAATTTCATTGATATTTGTGTAAGGGTGCTTTAACGCAAATACGAGACACCAGCCTGTAATTAACCAATCATCATTTAACTAAGGCCAGGTGCTTTTCAAGCTCCGTTGGTTTTTAAACTTTTAGGTACCTAGTTTCTAGAAGAGCAACTGATCCATGAAAGAGCTTATGAAGGAAAACCTTTCTTTGTCTCTAAAGTAAAAATCATGGACATGTATGGTCGAACAAGCTATTTGGTTTACAGTTTAACCCACAAATTATATTTAAAAAAAAAATAGCTTGTTCGACCGCACATTCTTCCTATTTTGACCTATGGATCCCGAGTTGGTCTTTGACAAATAATCAAAAGTCCATACTCAAAGTCTGGTGTGCGTTTCGATGGCGCGGCCATGACGTTTTTTTTTGAAAAAAAATATGCCATGATTTTGTAAAAATTTGTAAAAGTAGACTCCCAAAACCATAAATTTGTCAAAGCTATGGTTAAAAAGTTATAAGGGTTTGAACGTGGCCGCGCCATTGAAACGGTCCGAACCACGCGGCCACGGAGATCTTTAAAACTAAGCATTGCAGAGACCTGAAATTTTGCTCAGTAACAGATTGAATTTGTAAAAAATTTGTAAAAATATAGAAAAAAATCCTGGGCTTATATTTTAAGAGCTGTAAGACTAATACGCCATGGCCGCGCCATCGAAACGGTGAAAACACATTTTCGCCGATATCTCGCTGAAAAAACATCCCAGACATCTGAAGTTTTTTGTAAAATCCAGATTTGAATTTGTCAAAACTAGTAAAAAATAAACAAAAAATCCTCAGTTTACATTTCAGGAGCTATAAGACTAATACGCCATGGCCGCGCCATTGAAACGGTCAACAACACATTTTCAGCGATATCTCGCTGAAAAAGCAACGCAGAGGTCTGAAGTATTTTGTAAAATCTGGATTTGATTTTGTCAAAACTAGTAAAATTAAATAAAAAATCCTAGGTTCATATTTCAGGAGCTATAAGACTTATCGTTCTCTCGTTACTTAGGGGCAGGGACTTAGAAAAAAAACGAATATAAAAAAAAATACGATTTTTCGCGGGTTTTTTTACATCTCATGGTATACGACTAGAGCAACAAATTATTTCCCGAAAAGTTTTTCATCCGAGCTACCATTTTGGAAATATACAGGGTTTTTCAAAAAACAAAAATAAATAACAAGCTCCTAACTCGGAGACGGTGCGTTGTAGGACCATGCTTTTCAGAAGCTAAATGGTTTCTATGGTCAAGGTCAATCTGATACTGCAATAAAATTGTTAAAATTTCGAAAAAAACAAAAAACGAAAAAAAATTCTGTCCCTAAAATTTTTTCACCGTTTCAATGACGTTATAGTCTTACAGCTCCTGAAATATGAACCTAGGATTTTTTATTTAATTTTTACTAGTTTTGACAAATTCAAATACAGGTTTTACAAAAAACTTCAGACATCTGCGTTGCTTTTTCAGTGAGATATCGGCGATTACGTATTTTTTCACCGTTTCGATGGCGCGGCCATGGCGTTTTAGTCTTACAGCTCCTGAAATATGAACCTAGGATGTTTTGTTTTATTTTTACTAGTTTTGACAAATTCAAATCCAGATTTTACAAAATACTTCAGACGAGACGTCTGCGTTGCTTTTTCAGTGAGATATCGGTGATTACGTATTTTTTCACCGTTTCAATGGCGCGGCCATGGCGTATTAGTCTTATAGCTCCTGAAATGTAAACTGAGGATTTTTCGTTTATTTTTTACTAGTTTTGACAAATTCAAATCTGGGTTTTACAAAAAACTTCAGATGTCTGCGTTGCTTTTTCAGCGAGATATCGGCGAAACTGTGTTTTCACCGTTTCGATGGCGCGGCCATGGCGTATTAGTCTTACAGCTCCTAAAATATAAGCCCAGGATTTTTTTCTATATTTTTACAAATTTTTTACAAATTCAATCTGTTACTTAGCAAAATTTCAGGTCTCTGCAATGCTTAGTTTTAAAGATCTCCGTGGCCGCGCGGTTCGGAGCGATTCAATGGCGCGGCCACGTTCAAACCCTTATAACTTTTTAACCATAGCTTTGACAAATTTATGGTTTTGGGAGTCTACTTTTACAAATTTTTACAAAATCATGGCATATTTTTTTTAAAAAAAAAACGTCATGGCCGCGCCATTTAAACGCACACAAAGTCTGCCAGCGTGTAATGGAGCGCAGCATTCTAGGCGTCAAACTAACCGACCGTGTAAGTACACAACACCACACTGTGCTCCAAAACGCAAATTACTGACGTTGCTCAAAAAGCCGCTAAACTGAAGTGGGACTGGGCCAGTCACGTCTGCCGCATGCCCAATGAGCTGTGGGCCAAAATTGTCACAATCTGGAGCCCTTACACAGCCAGAAGGCGTCGCGGCAGACCTCGTAGAATATGGTGTGACGAGCTGGACAAAACCAGGTCCACATTGGCCCTGGATAGAAACAACTGGAAGCCATGGGGAGAGGCCTTTGCCCAGCAGCGGGATGACGCAGGTTAACAGTAACAGGAAGTACCTTACAGTTACAATACATGTCATGCCAAACATGTCTAAAAATTCGAGTTGGAGTTCTTTTCGAGCTATTTTTGTAGAGCTGAAAATATAATCGTGATTTTGCGGTAAATCCAGAGACGGTCGCCTCCGCTTTATCTCCTGAGATAAAAAGACTTTTTGGTTTTTGAAAACTTATTCCTAATTGCCTTTGTTATTTAGAGTTTATTTATGTACCTACCTACTTTTCCATCTCTATTTACCAAGAATAGATAAAGCCACATCTACATAGAACTCGACATGTCTTCTGCCCGCGCATGATCCGACCCGTGATTTTTTTCCATAGCAACGGGGAAGTAGCTAGTGATGTAGATATTCTACGCATCTCGATCGTCGTGTCACAGTATTGTGAAAACAGGAATTAGGCACTAAGTTAGGTGACACTGTGTTTGGAAAAAAGGGGCATTAGGCGTTGAGTTAGGTGTCACTTAGTGTTTGGAGAAAAGGGGCAATAGTCATTGAGTTAGGTTTCACTAGTGTTGGTGAAAACAGAGGCATAGGTATAGTTTGACAGATTGTGGTAACATGATATGCGTCTGTACAATCACAGAGAACGAGGAAAACTTCCACAGTAATCAGGCACGTATGTAGAGGGGGGGGGGGGGGATAGTTGGGAAATACGCCCCCCCCCCCCCCGAAATCTGACTAAAGGTGAATGAGATTATAACCACTGCGACTACTTAAACACACTTTGTCCGGCATGCGGCAGACATGACCTGCCCAGTCCCATTTCAGTTGGGCAGCTTAATTTTATTAGTTTAGGTCTTTTGTTGCACATCCCAGATAACATGGTAGCCGTTACGAAACAAGTCGACACTAAAAAGTCGACCTACACAACATTTTTGGTCGCTGTTACGACTATGTTTTGGTCGCTGCGACTAAAGTGGGGCACTTCTCGACACGGTAACATTTTGGTTTTTAAGTTACGACGCTGTATGGTAACATTGCGCCGACTATTTCAGAAATCATTCGTTCATTCGTCAATTATCTTCATTCTTTGCAACCTACAAGAAACAAGTAAACTGTCAAAGAAAACTGTGCAATATATTTATCTTCAGTCCATCCTCTTATCTCTTTATAGATCTTGATCTTGCATCTAAGGCTGAAGTTCTGTGGCTGAGGATGCAAAGAGAACAATGTCGTCGGCAAAACGTAGGTTTGACAGTCTCGTGTCGCCGAGTACAATTCCTCTTTCTCTCCAATCGGCTGCCTACTTCCTGAAGATTTCATCGAGGCTACTGGTAAACAGTTTAGGAGATTCCGGGTCGCCTTGTTTGACTCTTTTCTCTATTTTGAATTTTGGACCTGTAGTTTGTAATTTAATTGCGGTTGTTCTATTTCTGTAGGTATATATTGCGTAGTAGATGTATACAACGTGTAACAGAAAGGGTATAGTCATATGAAAGGGTGTGCTACAGACCATCAAACTGAACCACTTTCTCTTTGGGACCACCATCGAAATCGCGTTGGATGGTTGACGTTGTATATGTATGATCGTTGTTTTGGTTGCTTATAGCGTTAAAAATGGCTGTATGCGTAATGCTGTCGAAGGCTTTGGAGTAGTCGACAAAAGCTAGATGTAGTGGGAGTTTTTATTCTTGGTATTTTTCTATTATTTGGTAGACTGTATGTAGATGATCAGTAGTAGATATGAGAATGATGTTTGAGTGATAATTTAAAGATCTTTAGGAAAACTACCGAACTGGGAGCTTGGTGATGTATGGGAGGAGGGAAGCCATCTTCACCGCACAACCTATTGTTCTTAAATTAAGTGAGTGCTACATGGACTTCGTGTCCAGTTATGGGTGCTATACTCTCAGGACAGCAATAGTCGGGTATTGAGGATGGTTGAGTGTAGTCGGAGTAAAGGGATTTATACAATTTCGTACAGACATATAATATTTTTGACCTATTCATTTGTTTCTTACCGTTGTCGTCTTTTAAATATATAGGTACCTAATCCAAGACTTGTGATTTGAAATACTCTGTTTTGCTATTTTCAGAGAGCAATTGTGTTCTGGAGCATCATGGACCAGTCTATTGTTGTAATTTCTAATATCTGTTCTAATACTACGTTTTACTTTATTTTTAAGGGACCGGCGGAGCATGAGCTTTTCATACAAACGTAATACCAAAATAATATGAAAATCAAACATATTTGTTATGTATTCGACTCGTAGGGAGGCCAAATACTTTTTGTGGACTGTATTATTATTGTTCTTCTCACCCCGATTCGTGTGGACCAGTTGCTGGGGCTCGGCTGCTGACCCAGCCCATATGATCCCAATGCTGGGACTCAGCGGCTTACCCAGCTTGTATGGACAAACTAGTTGGGGTGGTTCTTCTATGCGTCTAATAAATTAAACGCGATTACTTTTAACACTTTATATTTTATAGTAATAGGTTTACATAGCGGGGCACAAGATTTTACATAAGATTGTATATTTAGGATTTAACACTTGGGGTGCGTGGGACTCACTGGTAGAATGACTTGGTTACATGTTTCTGTTTACTACCTACTATTTGACTCGATTATTGCCAATTTAATCGGTCCCCCTTACATAAATAATCACGTCATTGCAAGTTGTGGGAGCACCTGAGCATCCTTGAGGGAACTTTAACAGCCCGTAAAAACCGGCCAAGAGCGTGTCGGGCCACGCTCACTGTAGGGTTCCGTAGCTTCCCAGACCATTAAAAATACCAACATTTTTCGTCAGCAAAAATAACTTTGTTTTTCATAGTATTTGTATGAAAAACAAAGTTATCATTTGCGTTTTTTTGAAAAAGTGCTATATAACTCAAAAACTATTCAACTCATCAAGTTGAAAATAATTTTCCTAGAAAGTTCATATAAAGGTCTACTTCTGTGATTTTTTTCATATTTTTTAAACTTATGGTTCAAAAGTTAGAGGGGGGGGGACACATTGTTTTTGACTTTCGGAGCGATTATTTCCTAAAATATTAATATTATCAAAAAATGATTTTAGAAAACCCCTATTCATTTTTAAATACCTATCCAACAATATATCACACGTCAGGGTCAAAATTAAAAAAAAAATCGCTCCCCACTTTACGTCTGGGGGAGGTACCCTAATAAAAATGTTTTTTTTAATTTTTATTTTTGCACTTTGTCGGCATGATTGATATACATATTGGTACCAAATTTCAGCTTTCTGGTGCTAACGGTCACTGAGATTATCCGCGGACAGACAGACAGACAGACATGGCGAAACTATAAGGGTTCCGTTTTTTGCCATTTGGCTACGGAACCCTAAAAATGGACTTTCCCAATTGCTGATGCAATAATATTCTTTTCAACACACTTGCTCATAAAGTGGCTCTAATTTCACCGCAATTAGGCACATAATGACACCTGTAATCAAACTGTGACTTTTTCATTGCTATTATTCACAAGTGAGTTATAGGGTTTTTTTTTTATTTTATTGGTTGAATTGCTTTGTTCTTAAAAAAGTTTCGATACAAAAAAGATCGTGTTCAATAGTACAAATAAATTAATGTAGGTACCTATTGCTTGCTCATTTCATACAACTTCGTATCTACATAGATAATTTCAACTTATAAGTTTTTAATAAATAAAACTTTCACTCAAATGCAACTTTTGTTTGCTTTTTTTTTAACTTTTTTTTTAATAATAACACTTTGAATTCCCCATTTCGTACGTGGCTAAAACGCTATCCGCGAAAAGCCAAAAAAATGAAACCTCATTCTTTTAGTCTATGGGCGATCGCCATGATTGTTAGATGCGCGCGCATAGGAAAACTGATGAATTATTCCCGCCATTGCGAAAAAAAATTCACAACTCGTTTTCACTGTTGAAATTATAGTTATTTTTAGTATTATTTTATTCTCAAGTGTGTTGAAAAACGTCGTATGATACACGTCGTGTGTGTTGATGATTACCGTCCTCGGCTCTCTTACGCCTTGGCGGTAATCACCAACATTACACACTTGTACCATAATGTACTATTATTGTGTAATATTCCAGGTCGGACAGGTTCGAATCTGACCGTATCCCCTCCCACGAATGGCTGATGCAACATTTAGAGCCATGGTGCAATGCTTAAGGCTTTTAGTATATAATAGTTTGGGGGTAGACAGACATATAGGTCCCCATTATTTACACAAAAACTACTTAAACTAAAATTACATATTTATGAAGGGCTCGTCGTCCATTATATCTCTCCCCCCGGCGTAGCCTGCGCAGCCTTCTCTTCCTTTTGCAGCACGACGAGCTTGCTAACCGGACGCTTGAAGTCCGAGTCCGAGTGTCAGAGTAGTCCACGTCGACTACTCTGATGCCACCGTCAGGTCCCGGGTAGATGTTCTCGACGACTCCCATCGGCCACACGTTCCGTGGCAGTGTGCTGTCGGCGATGATGACGACGTCACCGACCTCCGGTGGTTGGCGTTTGCTCTGCGGCTCGCCGCGGGGTACCAGCGTAGGGAGGTACTCCCGCAGCCAGCGTCGCCAAAAGTGATCGGCGAGGGCCTGGCTGGCCTGCCAAGCACGTCGGTCGGCCTTATCACAAGGCCCGATCGAGGGTATTTGAGCCGCGGCCAGCCGCGGCGCGCGGTCATCCTTCTCAGCTTCATGACTGCTGAGTCTGTGGATAAAGATGCGACGAGCTCGTGCTGCACGGCGCGGGAGATGAGGCATGTAAATAGTGCACTCCATCGCTTCTGTCGGCGCCGGCCCACCTTCACCATCATAGGCCCGAAATATTCCACACCACAGTTGGTGAACGGGCGGTGGAAGGGGTCCAGGCGGGCGCGAGGCAGGTCTCCCGTGGCCGGCGGCTGTGGCGTTGCTCGCAGTCTCCGGCAGTTCGTGCAGGCCTTTTCAATGGCTCGCACCGTGGGTCGCAAGTGGATGATCCAATAGCGCTGCCGTAGGTCGTTTGTAACTCGTTCCCTGTTGGCATGCCCAGCGGCGCAATGCTCGCGCATCACAATTAACCTACTTATTCGGTGGCGACCATCCAAAATGATGGGTCGCTTGGCCTCCACGGGCACGTTAGAGGCTTCAATTCGTCCTCGCACGCGCAATAGGCCGTCCTCTATCACGGGGTCCAGTCTGTACAGCCGACTCGTCCTGGGGACGGGGCGTGCAGACCGGATTCTCTCGATCTCTTCGGTGAAGCTGTCCTGCTGGGCTTTCAGCAGGAGCTCCTTTTCGGCGCGTTCTATGTGCCGATGCTCCAGTCGAGGCGAGACGCGGCGGCACGCATCAATAAATGCGAGCACGCGCGCGGCAGCGCGCACCAGCGTCTCATACTTTGAGAAGCGGGCGGGATCAGGCAGCCAGTTGTCTCGTTCAGGGCCCGGCACAATGTGCAGGACCTCCTCTTCGGTGTCTTCCGACGCCGGCGTCCCGGGCCAGTCCCCCTCCGGCAGGCGGAGGAAACTCGGCCCGCGGAACCAGCGGTCGGTCGCGCAGATCGGCGCGTCGGTGAGTCGAGTGGCGTCATCCGCCACGTTGTGCTCCGACGGCACCCAGCGCCATTCCTCCTTGCTGGTGAGCTCGGCGATTTCCCCGAGTCTGTGCGCGACGAACGGCGTGTACCTCTTCATGTCGTGATGGATCCAGTGGATCACCGTAGAGGAGTCCGACCAGTAGGTCGTACTGTCGATCTCGATGCGGTATTCTTTCTTGATGGTTTCGGCGAGTCGGGCTCCTATCATCGCTGCCTGCAGCTCCAGACGTGGTATTGTCTGGGCTCGCCGCGGTGCTACTTTTGCCTTGGCCGCGACCAGCACGACATCTGTGCTTCCATCTTCGTACGCCCTCCAGTATGCTACAGTCGCGTACGCTTGTTCGCTCGCGTCGCACAGCACATGCAGTTCGATGCGCTGTGTTCTCTTCCTGAGGTAGCATCTGGGTAGCCGCAGTTTGCTTACTTCCTCTAGCTGACCTAGCCAGGCCGCGAAGAGCTCGTTCTCTTCCTCCGGAATAGGCGTGTCCCACGTTGTTTGTAGGCGCCACAGGAGTGGTCAGCAGCAGGTCTGGAGTACTATCTTCGCTCGCACTGTGAAGTGACTCAATAGCCCCAGCGGGTCGTAGATGGACATTACTGCGCTAAGTGCCTCCCTTTTGGTGGGCGCACGGGTTCGGTCTCTTACTTCGGACGGCACTCGGTTCATGGATGTGTTAAATCCGAGTTCGTCTCGTTCCGCGTTCCAGTACAGCCCGAGTATCTTGCTCTCAGGCTGCTCCCCTCCTAACTGCGTTGGTCCTCCTGTCTTATTCTCACCCGCAGGAACATCTCCTGTACGGCGAAGTGAGGCAGATACCAGCAGACGTTACTCTCCTTCTCGGTTCCGTCGCATGATACTGCGTATCTTTTTTCTAGCAGGTTCTTGACCTGCGTGGTGTACTGCACGGCAAAGTCCGGTGACGCATCCATTTTCTCCTCGATCTTCTTGAGTCGTCTCAGCGCTGCTCCGTAGCTCGAGGGCATGACCACGTGATCGGTCCGCCACGGCAGCCCCACCTTGTAGCCTTCGTCGATCTTCTTGATCGTCCTCTTTACAATGGTCGCCGCCCTCTGGTCCGCTTCGTTCACGCGGGGTTTCTTGGCGACGCCCAAGGCTTCGATCTTGAAGTGTGCTTCGACTAGATCGAGTAGTTGCTCGTCTCTTCTCCCGGTCTCGATGACGTGCAGCACGTCTTCTTCTTGCGTGATGACGCTTCGTGGTGCTGTTCCGTGCACCACCCATCCCAGCTTCGTTCGTGAGGCGGCTGGCTGATCTGAGCCACCGACTCGTAGTTCCCTGGTTACTATGCACTCCCAATGGTCTGTGCCTACCAATAGTCCTGGACGAGCTTGCTCGTAACATACTTCCTCTCTTGGCAGGTCTCGCAGGTGTTTGTATTCCAGCAGGGTTTCTGGGATGGATTGTTGGTGGAGCCTCAAGTCCTTGATAGTCCTTGCTCGAAGCTCGTGCGACTGACTGTCTTTCCGGATGCTTCTCACCTGCACCCTTACCGCTTTGCTGTCCTGCTCCTTCGAAGACATGTTCACGCCGCATAGACGTAGCGGGCGTGAAGTCCCTTCAGCTCCTATTCTGGTCGCCAGGTCTTCATCAATGAGGGTGACGGTCGCTCCTTCATCGAACAACGCGTACGTCATAACCTCCCCCCGTGACCCGGTGACTATGATGGGACACGTCTTCAGCAGTACCTTCTTCTGGTCGGCGGCGAGCTTGGTCGCCACCGACAGTACCGCTTCTTCCTTGCTGGGCTCTGCGGTAGTCTTCGCGGTCGTCGCCTCTTCCTTGTTGCCTTCCTTCTCCTCGTGGAGGGAGGCGTGATGAGGCCGGCGGCATTGGCCTACGCCGCACGGCTTTGCCTTACATTTATATCGCCAGTGTTTCCTTTCGGCACATCTAAAGCATATGCCGTTGGCATTGATATACTCCCACCGCTTCTTGACACTCATTTCCTTATATTTGGGACACTTTGTTAGCATCAATTTTTCAAATGCTTTCAATACCGTCAGTCACGTCCTTTTATCCATCCTCTCCTATGTCATGGTCTCTCCCGAGGTTCTGGAATGGTTTTCTTCTTATCTTCGGGGGCGTCAGCAATCAGTTCTTGCTGGTGACTCTAACTAAGTCTAGCTGGTGTGCTCTTGAAACTGGCGTCCCTCAAGGCGGCATTTTATCTCCACTTCTGTTCTCTATCTTTATAGATATCATAACTACCGAGCTTCAGTGTGCGTATCATCTTTACGCTGATGACTTACAGCTTTACTGTCAGGCAGGTGTTGACAGCTTATCCAGTGCGGTCGAGGAGCTGAATTGGGATTTACGAGTTGTCAAAAATTGATCTGATCGTTTCGGGGTGGCCGTTAACCCAGCTAAGTGTCAGACTATCATTATAGGGAGCCCCCATAGCTTGAGGAGGCTGAATGGTGTAACGGTGCTACCGGTTACCTGGTCATGGATCTGGGTTTGCATGTTGACATTTGCCTTGACACTTGACTTGCCTTGGCGTAAGCAGATCGCGATTGTGAGCAGGAAAGTCATTGGGACGTTGCGGTCGCTTTATCGGCTGACAAATATTCTCCCATCACACATCAAGGCAAGGCTTGTGCAGTCACTAATCTTCCCCATAATTGACTATGGTGATGTGTGGTACTATGACCTGAATGCAGATCTCCTTAACAAACTTGACCGACTTCTTAATAGCTGCATTGGATTCGTTTTCATTCTCCGGAAGTATGATCATATATCCGCACACCGAACACTTTTAAAGTGGTTACCTATCCGGCAGCGCAGAGCGTTGAGGGCTTTGACAACCCTGTTTTCTCTTCTTCACAAACCTACTTCTCCTTCTTATCTAACTTCTCTTTGTCAATATTTATGCTCTGCACACAGCAAGAATCTTCGGTCCAAGAATAATCGTCTTCTTCGTTGTCCTTCTCATCGCTCTGGTTGTATAAAATCTTCTTTTTTTGTCCAGGCGGTTTTCCTTTGGAATGCGCTCCCTCAGAATATCAGGACGGTAACCAATCGGTTCACATTTAAAGTGAAAGCTCGAGAACACATTCACAAGAAGTTGGCAGATTCGTCTCAGAACTAAGTTGTTGTAGTTTTTTTTTGTTTTGTTTAAGTCTCATAACTTTTATATATAAAGTGTTAAAAAATTATCTGCAAGAAACTTGAGGAGTTGTTTGGAATCACAAATAAAAAGAAATCACGAAAAAATTTTATAGAAGTAACGATCCGTTTCAAAGATATGCAATATTTTCACTGCCCACATATTGAATATGCGCACTTGACTGTACTGTGACTGCACCGTGCAGGCGCCGCGCGCGTGGTCGTTCACCCCTGCGACAGCGCAAACGTAGACAGCTGATTCAAACTTTTCCCATCACATTTTGAAGACTTTGGACGGGCAATTTTTTTTTTATGTGAAAACTAAAATGCTTGAAAAAAGTTATTTTCTTTGGAATATATTTGTTTTTTGAATAAGGACACGAAATTCTTGCAGTTCATTTTTCAACACCTTATTGTATACAGGGTTACTGGTAATTCGACGTATTCCTTGCAGGACGTTATAGTAGGGTTATAATGCAAGGGGTGCGTCAGAATTCCTCCACGTTTGTCTGGCAGCTGCTGGTCCCTCTCGATACGTCTGGAGGAAAGAGCAGCTGCTGGGCTGGTGCACCCTGGGCGCGACAGTATCCTTCCTCGAGGAATGAGAAGAAATTCTCATCCCTTGGGAAATGTTACTGTCGCGGCTAATATTCTGGGGAGGGGTCACATCGTTCGTCGTGCGATGACTTGCGGGTCCATCGTGCGGGGTTCGATGTGCATTTTGGAGGATTTCGTCATGTACCGTGCGATGGCTTGCGGGCTTATCGCACGGTACGTGATTGATGATTCACTCCTCGAGGTTTCGGGGAGTGAATCAGGGTTGGGGATCTTGGATCGCGGCATTCGTCGCGCTCTGGTACGCGTCTGCCCGTCAGACGTGACTGTGAGCGTGACGAATCGTCCTGGTGGAGGATCAAGGGGGAGGGGGGGATATATGTATGTATGTATATTATTTTTTATGTGTATATGTTTATATATTTATTTAGATGAAAGTGGGGAGTCAGGGACCGCACCCTTCAAAGGAACAAACAAATAATGAATAAGTCGAAATGCAAACTAATACCCCAGGGCGGTACCAGCTGCTCAGCAGCTGGAGAATCCGCCACGATCCCTTCGGGATCGTCTGCCCCACCGTATTCTGGGGGGGGCAACATTTCGCTTCCGTTTGCCAATGGCAACAAGAGCCGAGGAGGCTCAGGATCAAGGTCTTTCGAAGACCCCAACAGCAGACCGGGTGAGCGCCAATCGGCGGACGCAGACGCAGTGACAGACTCTGGCGCTGTGTCACAGAGCAGAGGACGGGAGCAATGGCTCCAGCAGAACCAGGCGTGGTTCTTGAGAGGGCGAATGTGTTGTCGGAGGCCGACGATACAGCGCACAGAACAGTGGACGGCGCGTTGTCCAGCGACACCACTATGGTAGAGGTAAGTGGCCAGCGAGATACGGGTCGCCTTGATGCTGAGTTGTCGGGTCGTATTTCCGAAATGCTCGCATCTCCGGGACCTCACAAACGGCCTCACGAAAACGAGGAGATGTTGCCACCTCGGAAGGTACCTTCTAAGGCGACGACAAGTAGAGGGCGGAGACCAGCCCGAGATGGGAGGGGTAGGTTCCTCCGAACCGGTACCCCACGTGGTTCACTCTCTGAAGAGAGTGAGTCGGACTGCCGAAGCGAGTCGCCGGCATGCCAAGTGGCCGTCAACAGGGTTGTAGAGGAGAGTGCGGATGCGCCTGTCAGCGCTGAGGTTCCACGCATGGAGCACTATTCCTCTGCTTCTGCAGAGGAACTTGAAAAAAGTGCCCTAATGGACATCGAGGTGGTTTTGGATACCACTCGGAAGTCCAAAAACTTAAAGGGTACATGCCAGCGGGCCATCAGAGAGGCAGCAGAGCGGGTTAGACTGGCCATAGAGGGCCTCGCCAGCAGGAGCTCCAGTGAGGAGACCCGACGGCTCCACCTGCTGAACGAGCGACTGCGAAAGGAGGTCGATGCCCTCCGTCAAGAGATGGTGGCTCTTCGAGAGGAAGTCGTGGGTCTCCGGGTGCGACCGGAAGGTCCGCCGCAGGTGGAGCCCCAAGTTTCCAGGTGTTCATCGGCTCCTGAGAAGTCCCACCAGCAAAGGCCACCAATGAGCGAGATGCAGGTGCATGCCATCGTTTCCCAGATCGGGAAAATGATTGATGCTCGGTTTGCGGGCATCGAGGACCGCCTCCTGCCAGCGAGGACCGTTCGTCCGCCTCTGGCAGCGGACCGCAGAAATGCAGCTGCTGCTGCTAGTGGCGCTGGCGGCGCAGGCAACAGACTGCCTTCCGTGGCCCCTCAGGTGTCTCCTCAAGTGCCTGAGACGCAGAGGGAAGCTCCTCCGAGTGGATCCGTTCCAATGGCGACCACGCGAGTCCCCGATGCAGACCCATCGGCGTCTGCCAGTGAGGGCTGGCAGAAGGTGGTGAGGAGGAAGAGGAATGGGAAGAAGAAGAAGAAGAACAAAGGTACTTCTCCTTCCTCACCTCAAAATGCTGCGGCGGTCCCTGCCGCTCAGGGAAACAAGCGGTCCAGGCCCAAGAGGGGCAAGAACGCCAAGCGAGGTCTCCGTGCGCCAAGGTCCGCTGCGGTAGTGCTCACCCTGCAGCCGGAAGCAGTGGAGAGGGGCGTCACATACGCGGCCGTCCTCACCAAGGCTAGGCAAGCCGTGAACCTGGAGGAGCTTGGCATAACGGATGTCAGGTTCCGACAGGCTTTAACCGGTGCCCGCATGCTGGAGTTTCCAGGGGCCGAAGGTACTGCGGGGGCAGACCGTGTCGCAGAAAAACTGCGAGCGGTCTTCGCAGAGGAGGTCAGGGTCTCCAGGCCGACGAAGTGCGCTGAACTGCGCATCTCGGGCCTTGACGACTCTGTGACTGGGCAGGACGTGCAGTACGCGATCGCACGTAAGACTGGCTGCTCTCCGGATGCGGTCCGAGTCGGTCCAATCCGACCTGGCCCGGGAGGCGCCAGCTCTGTCTGGACCCAGTGCCCCGTCGCAGTGGCCAAGGACCTGGCTGACGCCGGCCGGCTCTTGGTGGGTTGGAGCTCTGCCAGGGTCGTGGTTCTGGACGCTCGGCCAATGAGGTGCTACATGTGCTGGGGGTTGGGTCATGTATGCCGGAAGTGTGACTCAGGCGTCGACCTAAGCAAGCACTGCTTCCGCTGTGGTGTGCCGGGGCATCTGGCATCTGCGTGTTCCGCCAACCCACACTGCTTACTGTGCGCGGCGGCGGGACGACCGGCTAACCACGCTGCCGGCAGAAAGGACTGCAAGCCACCAGTCCGATCTACCAGGGAGTCGACCACTTCCAGCGCAGTGCGATCGGAAGAGCCGTCGCAGGGGGCGATAATGATTACGGACTAATTATGGACCCGGTACGTAATCATTCTCTCCTCCAAGCGAACTTGAACCACTGCGCCGGCGCGCAGGACTTGGTTCTACAGACCATGGCGGAGCGCTCGATTGGTGTGGCCGTAGTGGCGGAGCCATATTTCATCCCAGATCGCCCTAACTGGGTAGGTGACATGGACGGCCTTGTCGCTATTATCAGCTCCTCGGCGCCACTTTCAATTAGAGAGAGGAGTCGAGGATTTGTTGCGGCCACCTGGGGGGACATAATTCTCTTTGGAGTTTATTTCTCCCCAAACAGGAGCTTAGCGGACTTTGAGGACTTCCTGGACCACCTCGGGACCTCGGTTCGACGAATGATGCCGTCCCACGTCATCGTAATGGGGGACTTCAACGCGAAATCCAGCGCGTGGGGGTCCCCCGGGACAGATGTCAGAGGGGCAGCGGTCGAGGAATGGGCGGCATCTGCAGGCCTCTGTCTTTTAAACAGGGGCTCCGTTAACACGTGCGTTCGGCAGCATGGGGGGTCTATAGTGGACCTATCGTTCGCTACCCCTGCTGTCGCAGCACGGGTTCAGGGCTGGCGGGTCCTAGAGAGTGTGGAGACGCTATCGGATCACCTGTACATCTGTATGGATGTCTCCACCTCCTCGGGCCCAACAGTGTCTCCACGACCTGACGCTCGGCAGTTCCCGCGGTGGGCGTTGAAGCGGCTTGACGGTGACCTCCTAGAGGAAGCAGCCATTGTACAGGCTTGGCTGCCCTTACCGCCTGCTGCAGAGGGAGTCGAGGCTGACTGCTTTCGCCGCGCCATGACGGTTGTGTGCGATGCAGCCATGCCTCGCTCCCGAAGACAACCTAAAAAGCGGGCGGTCTACTGGTGGTCCCAGGAGATAGCAGACCTCCGTGCGGCCTGTATAATTGCCCGGAGGACCTACTCACAGGGGCGCAGGCTGCGCCGCCGTGACGAAGAGCTGGAGACCTTTCAGTCCCGACTGTATGAGGCATACCGTAATGCCCGAGGGGCTCTACAGTTGGCGATCTGTCGAGAGAAGGAGCAGTCAAGAACGGAGGCACTGGAGGATCTCAACCGGGACCCCTGGGGGCGTCCGTACCGTGCAGCGCGGAAGAAGCTTCGCACCCAAGGCCCCCCACTGACGGAAACCCTCCAGCCTCAGTTCCTCGTTAGGGTCGTGGAGACACTCTTCCCGGATCGAGCGGATCACCCTTCCCCGACCATGGCCGATGCAGAGTCTGAGCAAGATGCGGAGATGGAGACTCCCCCAATTTCCGACGCGGAGATGGAGGCAGCAATTCTGCGGGTGCGGTCCAAGAGGACTGCCCCTGGCCCAGACGGGGTGCCTGCAAGGGCGCTGGCCCTGGCTCTGGAAGCGGCCCTGGGAGACAGGCTTAGGGAGCTGTTTGACGCTTGTCTGACATCGAGACGGTTCCCTAAGGCCTGGAAGGAGGGTCGACTGGTGCTGCTGCAAAAGCCGGGGCGCCCCCCGGAGTCTCCATCAGCGTATAGGCCACTTGTCTTGCTGGACGAGGCGGGGAAGATGCTAGAGAAGATTCTCGCTACCCGCATCATCCGGCACTTAGAGGCTGCTGGCCCAAACTTGTCGGACGCCCAGTTCGGATTCCGGGCAGGGCGTTCGACAGTGGACGCCATCTTGCGGCTCAAGGCAGAGGCGACGGATGCGGTCGCACAGGGTGGGGTGTTGTTGGCGGTGTCTTTAGACATAGCCAATGCGTTCAACACCCTGCCATTCAGCTGCATCGAGGAGGCGCTCCGCTACCATCAGGTGCCCATCTACCTGAGGCAGCTGGTAGCAGACTACCTGCAGGGTCGTTTCATCTGCTACGAGGGATGCGACGGCCGTGTTGTGCGCAGGGCCATCACGTGCGGTGTTCCACAGGGGTCGGTCTTGGGTCCGCTCGTGTGGAACATTGGCTACGACTGGGCACTGCGATGTTTGCTGTCCCCCGGGCAGGGCGTCATTTGCTATGCCGATGACACTCTCGTCACGGCCCGGGGAGGGAGCTACGAAGAAGCGGCACGCTCGGCTGTCGAGGGCGCGTCCCTAATCGTGGGGCGAATTGAGGCACTGGGCCTCAAGGTGGCGCTCGAGAAGACCGAGGCCCTGGTATTTCATGCACCCCGACGCCGGCCACCGGCTGACGCTCACCTTGCCATTGGTGGTGCGTCAATAGCGGTGCGGGCAAGCATGAGATACCTGGGCCTGGTTTTGGACCGGAGGTGGAACTTCGGCGAGCACTTTGCTCAGCTTGCGCCGAAGCTGATCGGCACGGCATCCGCCCTCAGCCGGCTGTTGCCGAACCTGGGGGGACCGAACGTCGTTTGCCGACGGCTTTACACGGGGGTGATCCGCTCGATGGCGCTCTACGGGGCCCCGGTGTGGGCGGGGTCCCTGTCTGCCCAAAATAAGGCTCTTCTGCGAAGACCGCAAAGAGTCATGGCAGTCAGGGTCGTACGCGGATACCGCACTGTATCTGCGGAAGCAGCGTGTGCCCTCGCGGGCACGCCCCCGTGGGATCTGGAGGCGCAGGTGCTCGCCGAGGTCTACTGGCGTGGCGCGGACCTGCAGGCAGGAGTGGCAGACGCCCACCGCCTGAGCTGGTCACGAGGTGGCGTAGAGAGGCCCAAGCCCAAACCCTGCGGATTTGGAAGGTTAGGCTGGAGACGCCCAGTGCAGGTCACTGGACAGTGGGGGCTATCCAGCCGATCCTAGAGGAATGGGTGCGGAGGCGACACGGGACGTTGTCCTTCCGCCTGGTGCAGGTTTTGTCGGGGCATGGCTGCTTTGGCAAATACCTGCACAAAGTGGCTAGACGGGAGGCGACTCCCGTGTGTCACCAGTGCGGCTGCAGCGAGGATACGGCGCTTCACACCCTCGAGCATTGTCCTGCTTGGGAGGTGCAGCGCCGTGCTCTCGCAGCAGCAATCGGGGCGGACCTCTCCTTGCCAGCCGTGGCCAAGGCCATGATCGACAGCAGGGGGTCATGGGAGGCGGTGGCGTCCTTCTGCGAGGATGTCATCTCGCAGAAGGAAGCGGCGGAGCGCGTCAGGGAGGAAGACTCCCTCGCTGACGCGATTCGTCGCAGGAGGACAGGGCGGCGGAGAAGGCGCCATGGCGACCTAATACCGCCCTAGGAGGTGCCAGCGGGCGATAGATCGGGGAGTCTATCGTCGTCGCGTTGCACGGCCCTCACGAGTGGAGGCGATGTCTCAGGTGAGCCCGGACATCGCCGAAGGAGTTGGTGCCCGGAGACGGGCTGCGCTGGTTGGGTCGCGAACGTCATGCGTAGCAGTTCTCGCGGCCCATCCGCAAAGGCGACAGTAGGCTCACGGCGGTGTTTTTTAGTGGGTGCAAGTCCCACATAACCAAACCGTCTCCTCGGACGGTGCGGTATGCGTCAGGCATTATGCAAGAAATTAAGCCACCAAAGGGTCTACCGAAATTCAGTGGTTTTTGAGTTAGGTCGATTTTTAGTTTCTTATGAAACATTCCAGATTAAATCATTTAAAGCCAATTTAAAAACGATTTACGGCGTGAATGTACTGAGTTTTAAGTTATTATCAAAGCTGATGACACAGCAAACCTTTGCTAGTTATTAAACGTTCAAAAAATTCTAAACTCTTAGTAGAAATCACTAATGAAACAACTTTTTTTGTAATTTTTGCCATTCCTGTTTTTGTATGAAATATTTAGTTAATTTGTAATTATATTGTTTTCTATTGTAAAATTGAATTATTCTGGTCTTATCTATATTAAGTTTTAAATTATTGGACTCGAGCCGTTTTAAAATGCTTTGAACAGCTTCGTTAACTTCTTTATTGTAGTCATCAAATGTAGTATTAGGGTTTTGTGGAATTACTAACGATATATCATCTGCCAAAAGGTACAGTGATGATTAGTCACGTTAAGTAAATCATTGATGTAGAGTAGGAATAGAAGTGGGCCTAATATGCTACCTTGTGTGACAACGACTCTGTTATGTGCGAGACAAGATTTGTATGCGTATTCTATATTCTCGTAATTAATTTTGTTGATTTCTACATATTGTTGTCTATTTGTAAGGTAACTTTGTAACCATTTACGTGCACCTCGAATATCGTATGCGTAGGCTTTTTGGAGTAAAATTTCATGATCAACAAAATCGAATGCTTTGTTCATATCGAAGAACACTGCACAGGCACTGCTGCATCATCATTTTCCGAAACTTTTTTTTATTAGTTTAAAGGCAGCTAGTGTGGTAGACTTTCTTTTCTGAAAACCATGTTGTTCAGATTTCAGTATATTGAATTTGTTATGGAAGGATGTTAACCGTTTAAACATAGCTTTTTCTATAATTTTGGCTAGTATAAGTATGAGAGCAATAGGCCAATAGTTGTTAGGTTCTGTTTTATCTCTTTTTTTATAAATCAGTTTTACAACGGATACTTTTAGTTTGTCTGGAAAAGTACCTTGTGATAATGATAGATTTATAAGTTGACACAGTATTGGTGCTATTGAATGCGCAGTTTGTTTTAGAATTTGAGTGGGTAAGTTATCATAACCTACTGATTTAGTGTTTTTTTAAAGATAGTATAATTCGGTAGATTTCGTATGTTGTAACTGGTGTTAAGAATATGCTAGCATTAAGAGGTTCTATTGTTTTAGGTTCTATATTTTTTTTACTATGAGGTTGACTTTCTGTCAGCCCTATGAAATAAGTATTTGATATATTTTCAGGATCTGTTATGGTTTTATTGTTTAAATTTATTTTGTTTATTTGTTGCCTAATACTCGTATATTGATTGCTAAAAAAAAAGTCAAGAAACTGAATTATTTTCCAGGAATCCCGACAAATATTCTTAGACTTCATAAGTAATCGATCATTGTTGAGTTTCTGTTTTAGGTTTATACTTTTTTAAATATTTTGTTATATGTGTGGTATTTGGTTTTATAAGATGACGTGAAGATTTACAACTGTATAGATATCTGAGCTTTCTTTTAGTATTGAACTTGACTTGAAATTGATTGATTATCTGAGGCCTTTGGTTATCCAAGGTTGATGCTTTAGATTCTTAGATTATTATTAACTTATTTTTTTTTACTGTATACCCTATGGAGGTCTATATGGATTTAGACCTCCACTATGTATGTCCGTTATAATAGAAAATTGTGTCTTTACCGCTTCTTCTCACTTCTGAGAAGCCAACAATATTGGGATATTTGTTGACCTCAGTCAATGCGTTTTCAATTTCAATCAAACGAAACGTTACGACGTTCAGTAAGTTATCAGTATCCTGTTTTTTATTTGCCGTGGTCGTTGAACGGGGGATTGATGTCGCCAGGGGATTTTTAGCACCACTTTTATTTTCAGATGGGAAATCATCAAATAACTTCTCCCACTCTGGGCGGTGCGGCAGGGAGTGTCAGACTTTTACTGACTAAAACCCATCCATGTTCCTTTCTCGCCCTTTATGTTTCGGGGCCACGGTATCTCTTTCGAACGGTCCCGCAGAGACTCTAGGGTGAGGCTTTGCACTGTCGTCAGCAGCAACACCACTGGAACCGCCGGGAATTTTGTTCTTCTTCGTCATCATATTTGTGGAGGGGATTAGACATTTAACCCATCACGCTTGTCTAATGCGGGTTGATGGGTGAACACTGGACCTGCTCACTCGGTTCGTGGGTGCTCACCCTAAATCAGCGTCCTGTTCTATCGCCAATATCTTACTTAGGCCATTTGCGAACTGTGGCAGCTCGCATGCCCTAAGTTGATTGGTTTTTTACTAGAAGATATAAAATTTAAGATTCTTCAATCGAAAATATGCAAAGCTATGTTTTCACATAAGTCAGTTATGAACAGCCGTATTTTTAACTGTCATAAAATGAATTATTTTGAATTTTTTCAGCGGCGCCAGTTTGTATTTTCATTTTCGTTATCAGCGACCCTGAACTGGGGCCTAATTCTGCTATTTTAATAGATTCGTCACTCCAACACGATTCCATTCTCATCCCATTGTCATTTTGCTGAAAGTTCGTAATCTGCTAAATTCACAATGGTCGGTCAATGGTCTCGTAATAAAATTGTGTTTTAATGGCATTGTCGTATTGTCATTATTATAAAACCCTTCGTACAAATGGTTTTCAAAATCTACTACTAAATGCGAACATTTATTCATGCCAGATTTCATGTACGAGATTAATATTCTATAACATTTCTTTCAATGGAGTGTCAGTGGTTGTTCATTGAGAAGTCATAATGGCGCCATTATGATAGCAGAATTAACAAACTTATCAAAATTTGACAGAAATTGATCATTATGAAATCAATGATCGAATACTCTGACACTATTGTAATAGCAGAATCGAGGCCCTGAACCCCACGAAATTGACACCCATGACGTTCGCGCAAATGTCCTTCGCACAAAGGTCTTTCGCACTCCTAGACCTGCTGGTTCGAAATAAACAAAATAAGTTGAACATTTATACTTTCACCTGGTACAGCAGAACTCGGAAAATTGTAATTAGTTCTGGTGGAATGGCAACCGCATAATGAAGCACACGTATTGGACATTTGTACCAATCGATACGTATGTACATGATTTAGTATTATGCGATTTACTGGATTTTAGGATTGGTTAGTAGTGTTATCTGTAAGCTTATTGAATTCTTTATCTCAATTCTACAGAAGTTATAAAAGGGGTCTTATGTTGTTCACAATAAGTAGTTATCGGCTGCATGTGCACAATGTTACGTGGAGGGTTGTTAGTGGTCATAGCCACATGCGTCGCTCTGGCGGCCGCCAGGAGTTCCCCCCAAGCTGACGAAATTCAGGAATTTCTGAAGAATGTAGACGCACGCTATTCAGACAGCGTATTCGAAGATGCGAACTTAGATGTGGTGAGAGCTGTGTTCAACATCAAAATTTTGGCTACTTACTTTCGGTGTGACAATTATCCACTCATTCAAAATTGAAGTGCTGAGTACTTGTCCGAGTAGCAGTTTCCATTGTACCTAACTATTTTATCAGTTAAGTGATAACTATAACTTCTAAATTAGAAGGAGTTTCTCAATTTATTATTTTTAGGGATAATTCTATAAAATAAGTTCCGAAGGGTGATTTCTGGTAACAATCTTTAAAGTCACTTTAGTTTCTTCAAATATGTAATTAGTACCTATACTTCATCTATGTTGATGATGCTGTTGGTTACAATGTACTACAACCAAAAAGGGAAAAAAAGGTTTAGCTTATTAAAAAAAACACTTACATGCCTAACAAAAGTCACCACAAGTGCACTTTTTAGGATTTTTTACAGTATTTTTTATTGTCTTCGTGAATTTACCTTAAATGTAAGCCCCCGCTTAAATTAAAGGTAAATTCACGATAAATACCCGTTTTCATATATTTTATAAAGTATTTTTATATATTCCTTTCACATGATCCATCATCATTATCATCATATCAGCCCGGAACCACACACTGCTGGGTACCGGTCTCCCCTTTCTTCCACCTAACTTATTTTTAATTATTTCAGCCTGATTTGATCAGAAAATATCGTTATCCAGTTGAAGTTCACAATGTGACGACTGAGGATGGCTACATATTGCAAATGCATCGTATTCCTTACGGACGAGATGCCAACAATGTGCCAAATCAGAGGAAACCTGTCGTCTTCGTGATGCATGGTATACTCTGTTCTTCTGCTGATTTTGTATTAATGGGTCCTGGTTCGGGTTTAGGTAAAGTATTTTTTTGGGAATTTTGCCATGAAGATTTTGATTTGTACACGTATCGTATTTTAATAATCTAAGTTTAATTACAGGTTACATTCTCGCCGAGGAAGGATTCGACGTCTGGATGGGTAATGCTCGCGGAAACTATTACTCTCGAAAGCACGTTACTTTGAACCCTGACGCTATACTGAACACGGCATTCTGGAACTTCTCTTGGGATGAAATAGGAAATATAGACTTGCCGACAATGATTGACTATGTATTGTCGGTGTCTGGAGAAGAGAAGCTGCATTATGTGGGTCACTCGCAGGGCACCACGACTTTCTTCGTGTTGGGGTCATTGCGTCCGGCTTATAACGATAAGATTATTTCGATGAATGCACTGGCTCCAGTAGCTTATATGGCACACAACAAGAACCTTCTTTTAAATGCTTTGGCACCTTTTTCTAATGAAATAGAAGTAAGTTATTAGTTACATTATACATACAGGTAGTATGCGCAGATGTGTTAATTTCGTGTTCCGTGTGGAGCTAATGTGGGTCTTATTTGATTAATTTTTAGAGCATTTCTTCATTGGTCGGAGTAGGCGAGTTTTTGCCTCACTCTACTATCTTCACATGGGCAGGCGAGGCATTATGCCGTGATGAAGTAGTGTCTCAACCGATTTGCAGTAACATTTTATTTTTGATTGGGGGATGGGACGAAGCACAACTTAACACGGCAAGTATTGATGAATGATTAAAGTTTGTTTTATAGACCTACCAACAACGGTTTTTGAATTCTTGTATTTATGATGTGTATTCGTGTTTGCAGACCATGATGCCTGTCATATTTGGCCACACTCCAGCTGGTATGTCTGTAAAACAGCTCGCTCACTACGGTCAAGGGATCTCCGGAAAAGCCTTTCGTCGTTACGACCAGGGGTCTTCATTAGCCAATTATATAAAGTATGGATCCTCGACTCCTCCGTCTTATGATTTATCTAAAGTAACTGCTCCAGTGTATCTTCATTATTCATCCAGTGACCCATTGGCGGAAGTCGCTGATGTTGATACACTGTTCGAGGAACTAGGTAGCACGACGTTGAACAGGTTTTTAGTTCCTTTGAGCAGCTTTAGTCATATTGATTTCATGTATGGTATCGATGCCAAGGAATTAGTTTACGATAAAGTTATCGACCTTATTAAAACCTCAGACGCCTCTGCATGAAGATCAGTAATTCTTACGATGTAACAACGAATACAAACTCCACTCGACCGAGTTACAGTTCTACCTTGTATTTTTTATTAGACCTCATCGCACAGTCAGAACGAATGTGACCGAACTCAAAATTACGGTGAATTCAACGAAATGCCAAACTCCTAACATGGGCTATCGTCTAGTGAATCAAAAAGTTTAGTGTCGATATCATGCTAGAAAAGGACTAGCAAAACATTTTGTCTCTTTCATTTCCGCGAACACTAACACAATTTTGTTAAATCCCACGAAACGCACGTGTTCTGTCACTTTCCTTCCCAAAGTGAAATGTGTTTTCTGATAGTAGGTAATTAAGACAATAGTTAAGATTTCAAATCCAGCATCCTGCAAAGAGTAACGTAGGTAAAACGCTCCACCGTTATATTTTAAGGTGGAACTGACACCAATTAATGAACCGTATGTAATGGTGACATTTAGTATTTTCACGACCGTTTGCCAAAGACCGACCGACCGACGTATGCCAAAGACCTGGAGTAACCTACGAAAGATTATGGATAGATTAGCTAGGCAAATTGACTCTAGCAAGTGCAACTCGGACCTTGAACTGAGTGACTTAAACCTGACTAGAGTAACCAGCCTAGTGGATGGTTGACTGCAATCTTTGGCCGATTTTGTGTTTACTTACGACGCTAGATGCGGCTGAGCGGCTATCGGCTACTTTCTCGCCCTGCACCCACTGAGGTAATCTTAGATAGTTGGATTTTTCAATAGTAGCTTGTGCCTAACTACTAATTGAATATTTTTATCTCTAACTGTTTACTGATATCAAAAGATTAATTACGAATCAATTACGAAAATAACACGACTACCTATTCATTATTATGATTTCTTTTGCTACTGACTGACACTAAGCAGGCCAATCAACTGGGTAATGTGCGATAAGATAGGTTAGGATTATAATAATACGTTTAAGGCCGTGTTTGATAAAGTATTTCTATCAAACATAACCTGAAATGTATTGATGCGCCCTTATTTCCGCCATTGGAGTTGAGAGATGGAGTATTTTTCCAAAATCCCGGACTACTTCCAAAGTCCTAAAATCTCATTCTTCTTATTTCTTCTATGAAAAGAAAAAGTCCTAGTATATAAGGTGTTAAAAAATTATATTAAAACGACTGATTAGAGGAAGATTATTATATTCCGAAATTTTGATAATCACTGTGGATGCAGGTGACAACAATGTAGGTATTCATTTTAGCATTGTTTTTTTTATAATTTCTGTAAGTTCAGTGAGCCTACCCACCATCCTGTACCCTGTACCTTTAGTTACACACCTGAATGGTAATGGACTGCTGTCGTAAAAGACACAAAATTCTACACGACTTGGAGCAGCATCGACTGTCGACGATGTCGTTTCAATATAATATATTAGGTATTAGGACTAGGTTTTAGGAAACAAAAACGGAATAAATGAGTTTACAACCTCCGTCTGTTCTGATAACAGTTCTTACGGGTAGAGTAAGTAATTATTGGTTCAATCATTATTTCGGGCTGGAGTACCTAGCTGATTCAGTAGAGGTCTTTAGCAGTACTTTGGTAAGTTAAATGATTTAGACTCGCATATCTCGGCAAACATATTTGTTGAATGCTGGTTCAAAATAAACAAAAAAGTTGAACATTTATACTGCCACCCGGTATAGCAGAATTCGGAAAATTGTAATTAGTTCTAATGGAATGGCAACCGGTAGTGAAGCACATTGAACATTCGCACCTATCGATACCGACAAGATTTAGTTCGTATTATGCTATTTACTAGATTTTGGCATTGATTTGTTGTGTTATCAAAGCTTATTGAATTCTTTATCTTAATTCTACTGAAGTTATAAAAGGTGGAACCTAATGTAGTTCCCAATAAGTGGTTACTAGCTGCATGTGCACAATGTTACGTGGCGGGTTGTTAGTGGTCATAGCCACATGCATCGCTTTGGCGGCCGCCAGGAGTCCTCACCAAGGTGACGAAATTCAGAAATTACTGAAGAAAGTTGACGCACGCTATTCAGATAATGTATTCGAAGATGCGAACTTAGATGTGGTGAGTAAAAGTCGAGTTCATTGTATTAAAATGCTAGTTCTGCAATACCCTAATGCTGTTCAGATATAAGTCTACAATTTTGTCATTATTACCTATTTCAGCCTGGCCTTATTAGAAAATATCGTTATCCTGTAGAAGTTCACAATGTGACGACTGAGGATGGCTACATATTGCAAATGCATCGTATTCCTCACGGACGAGATGCCAACAATGTGCCAAATCAGAGGAAACCTGTCGTCTTCGTGATGCATGGCATACTTTGTTCTTCTGCCGACTTTGTCATTATGGGCCCTGGTTCCGGTTTAGGTAAGAACTACTATTTGACTTAAGCTCTTAGTACGGTACTTTCAGTACCACAAGACGTATTTTGGACCAAGTTGCTAATGGATAATTTTGGCAACACCCGATGCATAAAACGCGGCTACTAGGAAATATTTCCTGGGACTGCATATCCGGCGATTATTCGGTTAAAAAGCCTGGAACTTCACACTTAAAACCGAAAAACGCGGATGTTGCATTCGATATGACATCAACAATGTAGACCTGCAGGGTCCTAGGGTGCTAAGAGGCTTTAAGGCTATACAGACCAAAAGGGAACTCAAACTATCGCCCTTAAACATACCTCGTTCTAACCTTATCGGTATGTTATTGCTCTGGATATACATAAGGTATCCTGGATGGGGAAGACCGTCCTTCCATTTGTTTTCTTTTGTAAGTTTTAAAGTCATATAAACAAACAGAACCAGTATTGCAGAAAAAAGGGGAGGTCTATAACCAGCAGTGGGTGATTCCGGGCTGATTTGATGATGAGGAAACTAACAGCCAGACCCAAAACAACTACCTGTAGGCTATACAAATATGTGTTCTATTGCCCCATACACGACATCAGGAAGGTGCGCAGAGTTGCATCAGCTTTATACAGCACCTAATGAGGCATGTACCTACATAATATGTGTCAACGAATCATAGGCATTCTTATAGTCTATCCAACATGACGACAGATCCCTTTGGTAAAGGTAAATCTGTTGTCTAACGACCTTATGAAAGAGAAAAAGCTCCTTATTACCGCGGTACCCCTTCCTACGTCCATATTGAGATGTGGACATTAAAGTGACACGGACACTAACAAGACCGTGATCAGAGCTGTCGTACTGTATGGATCAGAAAGTCTTTTAATTCTCACTGACATCATCATCATCACCAGCCTCAGCCTAGCCTTTTCCCAACTATGTTGGGATCGGCTTCCAGTTTAACCGGATGCAGCTGAATACCAGTATTTTACATGGAGCGACTGAACCTACGACCTATCTGTCCTCCACAACCCAGTTAGTAATGGGTAATACGATAAACCTTGGTAAGACTGGTTGTCAGACTTTTGGGCCACTGACTACCTATAATGACTGTCAAAGATTTACAAATGACAGCCGGGACCAACAGCTTAACGTGCTTTCCGAGGCACGGAGGAAACTCGGTATGTAAGGGTGCTCACCCATCCACAGACCAGTGGGGCAAAGCAGTAGGCAAGCACGCCTTAACCCAAAGATCGACCCGAGCGACTGTCATCATTAAGGTTTATTTCATTTCTTATTTTTCTCAAGAATCTTGATCTCAAAGTAGTCAGGCAGGATAGTGGGGCTAACGAAATGACGGTTTTGATTTTTTCCGTTGACTTCACCAGTGGGGCAAAGCAGTGGGGTCAGCGGGAATACACCTAGTTACCATGTCCACCATGTTGTGCGAGCGCACACAGTGAGTTTCGTATGTCGTGAACAGAATCTAGTTATGGGTGACAGTAGTAGTGGTTCCGAGGTCAAAAAGAAACACGAAAGAGGGTCATAATCACCCAGCCGCGATAACTTCAGTTTATCCGTGATCATGGTACTTGTGACAGTACCGAAATATCGGGAACTCTGAACAAATAATAAACGTGGTATGTTTGCAATGTCATCAATGTTTCTTTTAATTTATTAGTATGTTTATTAGAGGTTCGGTTAGACAGTTTTTTTCTAAACTATAACTACACCTATATTTTTTTTAAACTACAATTTATGCATCATTTTCCAGCATACATCCTCGCCGAGGAAGGATACGATGTCTGGATGGGTAATGCCCGAGGTAACCACTACTCTCGCAGGCACGTGAGATTGAACCCTGACGCTCTACTGAGCACTGCATTCTGGAGGTTCTCTTGGGATGAAATAGGAAACATAGACTTGCCTACAATGATTGATTATGCGTTGGAGGCGTCTGGAGAACAGAGGCTGCACTATGTGGGTCACTCGCAGGGCACCACGACTTTCTTCGTGATGGCATCCATGCGACCGGCTTACAACGCGAAGATCATTTCTATGCATGCACTGGCTCCTGTCGCTTATATGGCTAACAATCGGAACCTTCTCTTGAATATTTTGGCACCTTTTTCTAATAATATTGAAGTAAGTTCAACAGCGTACTTTTGAATAATATTTCTTTTAGAACTTATCCACTGTAAGATTTACTATTTGATTTGGTTTATAAACACTTAAATGTCTTTTATATTTTTAGAGCATTGCGTCTATTATCGGCGTCGGTGAGTTTATGCCTCAAAGCATTGTCTTCACATGGGCTGGCCAGGCGCTGTGCCGTGATGAAGTAGTGTTTCAACCACTGTGCAGTAACATTTTGTTTTTGATTGGTGGATGGAATGAAGACCAACATAACTCGGTAAGTACCTAGAGATACATGCTTACTTAATGGGTACTTCAACATCATTCAGACGAAAAAAGGTCCACGGCTGGATTTAGGCCTTGACTAGCGTCGTCACATCATCCAGTTCTGTGGTCCGTCCGTCCAGTGGATTCCTGCAACCTTCACCAGATCTGATCTGGTCTGGTTAATGATCTTTACTTATCTTATCTAATTGATGGTTGGGAGGAGTACCCAGGTACAGGCCTCACCTTCATGCGGCTGCTAGGCATCATTGCCCATCCGTTTTGCGAGCCTTTGCCACATTTTTGGGGCTGTGTAGCTTTGGTTCTCCAATGAATTTTTTAATTGATTATTCGATCACGCAACTCTGAGCATAGACCACTACAGTACCATGTATTACTAATTTCTTTAACATAGTTAAAATGTGCTTATGCTTGTGTTTGCAGACAATGATGCCCGCTATATTTGGCCACACTCCAGCTGGTTCATCCGTAAGACAGCTCGCTCACTACGGTCAAGGAATCTCCGGAAAAGCCTTCCGTCGCTACGACCAGGGATCTCGGTTAGCTAATTATAGAGAGTATGGATCCTTCAGTCCACCGCGTTATGATCTGTCTAAAGTAACCACTCCAGTGTTCCTTCATTACTCAGACAGCGACCCATTGGCACATGTCAACGATGTTGATAGACTGTTCAGAGAACTGGGTAGACCGATAGGTAAGTTCCGGGTTCCGATGCGCAGTTTTAGTCATATAGATTTCATGTATGGCATTAACGCAAAGGAATTAGTTTACAACAGAGTCATCAACCTTATTAAAGCCATGGACGCCAATGCATTAGACGATCTTGTTGACAACCATTGATTCGAACAATTCTATCAACAACCTGAATTACAAAAGCTAAAAAAAAAGAAACTCTCTTTTATTTTCTAGACACAATTCCAATGGACTGTTTCTGGTCAACTCCAGGCTAAAATAAAATCGTTGTGCTTGATAAGTTAAGATTCACAAACGGCTTCCCAATGTACATAAAGAAGTATTAAACCATTTATTTCAAACTAGCTTCTGCCAGCGGCTTTGCCCGCGTGAAGTTTGATTATTGTCCCATGGAATCTTACTGCCGGGATAAAAAGTATCCTATGTTTTAATCCAGGTTATAAACTATCTGTGTGCAAAATTTCATCCAAATCCGTTCAGTAGTTGTCGCGTGAAAGCGCAACAAACAAACTTACATTCACATTTATTCTCCGAACTGCTAAGCTATCGGGAGTTACACGTGTTATTGTGAGTCAACTATAAAAGATAGACATATGCTGTCTTGGGATATTTTTTATGTAATTTTATGTGGAATATTTCCGTTATACATGATTTCTATGTAGCTTTAACCATTAAGGCTGCACACGCGACGGAAGCTAAAAAAACCAAGTAACTTCTCCCGTTTTCCCAACATTTCCTTTCACTGCTCTGCTCCTATTAATGGTAGCGTGATGAAAAGTATACTATTACCTGCTCAGGAGTATGTAGAATAATTGTACCAAGTTTCGTTAAAATCCGTCGAGTAGTTTTTTTTTCTATAAATAACATACAGACAGACAGACAGACAGACAGACAGAAAGACAGACAGACAGACAAAAATTTTACTGATTGCATTTTTGGCATCAGTATCGATCACTAATCACCCCCCGATAGTTATTTTGTAAATATATTTCATGTACAGAATTGACCTCTCTACAGATTTATTATAAGTATAGATAGAAGATAGAAGAAGATAGATAGAAGATAGATAACAAATACTCATAGATTAATATCGAAACCTAAATATACATACCAATAACATTGTTATTAGTACGATGCATTTCACTTGCTCAATTAAAAGTCTAGTTAGAGTAATTATTACTAGTATCTCATTATTTTTTAAAATTTTAATATTTGTTAAAATATAGATTAGTTTATTCGTATATGTGGATTGTGTATTGTTTGTATCAATGTAAGTTTATAAGTTCTTGTGAACAATTTGTTAGTTTTTTAGACATTGTTTTGTACCCTATCACCATGTTTTACTATTTAACCCAAAGGTTGACTGGTAGAGAATGCCTTGTTGCATTAAGTCCGCCTATGTACCACAATTGTACATGAAGTTTAAATACATAAATAAACACCACATCCTGCGACCAAAAACTTTCTTCCATCACCAAATGGAGCAAGCACGTTGGTATGCGCATCACAAACGCCTTGAAATTGACGTTACGGCACGACTACAGCGACTGTCTCTTGGCGTATACCTCAATCTTTGTCGCACGTTCTTCTACCCTGTTTAAAAGCTATGGAATGAGGATACAAGACCAAAGACTATATATAGGGTGTAAATGGACCCTCCACAAAGCCGTCAACCAAGCAATTTGTACATCAAACTAAGTAACTCGACGCAAAAATTATTGCTAGTAGATGGTTGTTTTTTTGGGTGAAAAATCCCGTTTTACGGTAAAACTCAATGTAACACACTCAAATCATTGCAGTTCTGATGGACGCATTTAATAGTAAACGGGTTATGGATGTATTAAAAGTAAAGTTATGACTTAAAAAAACTAGTACTTATTTGAAAAAAAAAATGTGAAAATGTTGGAACTTTGACCTCCAAAATCTCCGTAACTAGTAGGTCCCGGTATGGTCCAGAACTAAAAAAATGATCGCAATGACGGCGTGAACAAGTGTTTTCTGCTTCGTTAAGGGTCTATTTACACCCTTTATAGGGCCGCTGTGACAATTCTTATTGTAGATTCAAGGGTGCATAGGACTAGAGACCCTGCTGCGGTTTCAACGTTCCCGTAACATAGTATGGCTTTCTATTGAGTACGAAGTACCTATTATTATTCTATTGACAGATTGCATTGTGAAGGACCAATACTGTCATTAAACTGCATGAAGACAAAGTTTCAGACAGATCGGACACGAAAATAGGTTATGTATCGACTGTTCCTGGTAGTCATCAAACTTCTTACTTTATTTACACTACCTCTCTCATTTATTTAATGAGTTGGCGGAGCTTTCAAGAGGAGGCTTTATGCTTGTGCATCAAAATTCACCTACAACAGTCACCAACGATTTATTTGCATCATTTATACAAACTTTAGCTTCAGATGTCGGTGACAAAAAAACTAAATCAATCAAACAAAGGTCACCGACTTCTGAAGCTAAACTTATTTTTCACTTTTTTGTTTTCTCTGAAGTCGGTTTTATTTTTTGTAAAAAAGTTTTTATTTTTTACTTTTTATTGGTTCACTTGTACTTACCCCTTCACAGCGTACCGGCGTGATTTTCGGTTATGAACTGGTGTGAACAATAGACAGATATGAGATTTCAGCAACCCCAGTACATTTGCTATCATTTATTGAAAAGTTCCGTTGCCTATCTCCGAAGTTCTTCATCAGATCTTCATCAAATTGAAATGGGATCACTTCGAGAAAGTACACTTTCTAAAACTACCCAAATCGCTTCTAGTGTGCGTACAAAATTTGAAGAGTTCTCTCTATTTCTCCAGGATTCCATCATCAGATCCTGATTTGATGATTATGGGACAACTTGGGTTCAAACAACTTAAAAAAAAAAAACAAAAACAAAATCGGTCCAGCCATCTTCGAGTAATCGGGGAACATTGAATTGAGAACCTCCTTATTTTTGAAGTCGGTTAATAACGACGTTCTGGTAGGTGACTCAAATATCCGAATAGCCTATATAAGATTCGGCCGAGTATCGTTAATTTTCTGTTAAGAATGTAAGAGTTCCGTTCCTTTGTCATGTATCCCATAATCAGAAGTAATCAGAACCTAACCAAATTCTCATCAATGTACCCTTGAATTACATCCTTTCCAATAAAATAAAATAAAAACAATAGATGTCACGGTATCCATGGTATAGGGCTTATCCCCAATAAATGAAACTTTACACACCTAACTGTCGAAATCTGGGTGTATTTTACACTTCTGAGTACCCCCTCAAAGCATACAGGCGTGATGTTACGTCATGATATTGTATAAACAATAAACAACCAAGCGTTTGCAGCAATAACTGCAGCTTTGCCGTGTATTTTTGAAGAGTTCAATTTATATCTTTGAAGATCAGCATCAGATATTCAGCAAATTAAAATGGGACCACACGAGAAGCACCATCTTACAAATAAAAAAAGAACCATCAAAATAGGTTCACCAAGTCGAAAGTTTACTACCAGTATACACGCGAAAGTTTGTGAGAATGTGTGCAGTTAACATGAAACTTTACAGTAATATGGATTCAGCAGAATAACACGTAGGCTATAATTAAAAGATATTGTGTAAAAAACTTTATTTTCGCTAGCGAAGCAGCGGGTAGGAGCTAGTATCATAATATAACCCACTGTAGGCCTTTTCTCATAATAAGAAGGTACCCAGTCGAAAGTTTTGAGGTAACAAACACTGTCGAAATCTGGGTGAATTGTACACATCTGCGTACCCCCTCAGAGCATACAGGCGTGATGTTACGTCATGATATAATAGTATAAACAATGAACCTACAAGCGATTGCAGCAATCACTGCAGATTTGCTGTCTATTTTTGAAGAGTTCCATTGTATATCTCCGAAGAACAGCATCAGATTTTCAGCAAATTAAAATGGGACCACACGGGAAGCACTAGCTTTCAAATAAAAATAACCATTACAATCGGTTCACCCAGTCGAAAGTTCTGAGTTAAAAAATACAAACGAATGGAGAACCTCCACTTTTTGGAAGTCGGTTGAAAAGGGTCGCTGTTCGTTAATATTGAAATCCTATTTGTTTCCTCGATGTTATCAAACGGAAAAATATGACTAATGACTACATTGCTCACATCAGGCGCTCCGTTAGAAATAACGTTGAAAACATGTTGTTTGGACTGTGACTGATATGTTTATTAGAGGTCTGTATGAACTTAACAAGGGGCAGCTGAAAGCAATTCAATATACATACAAGTACACACTTCGCTTCACTACATAGGCACCGCGTCTAAGATACTCGTCTGAAGCGGAAGTTGTCACAAACGGAGTAAGTTGTATAACAGCAGAAACTTTTTATTGCAGCCGATTCAATCCAACTTCAGCTTGTTTATGTACCTAAACCTGTTGTTCCTCATAGCGGTGTTGTTGTACCAATACAGTTAGTTTGAAAAAGTCTTTTGGGAAGGCTTTTAATGGATATTTAAAGAAATCGGATCTGGCTTTTGAAAATTAACTTTTACAGTCAACACACTGTCGTTTTGTTTTGAGTCGTGCACAAATTATACAATAAAACCTGTGCCCGCCGTGTCTTCGTTAGTGCTCAGAGAAAGCTCCCCTGGGAGTTAAAATTCATTAATTCTCTGATAGACGCACGCACTGCCTAAACTCAAGGTCGAGAACCATGCCCAAGAGTTTCTTATAAAATGGAATTGAACAATCAAAATCAAAAAAATCTAAATAAAATTCAAAGCATTTATTTCAAGTAGGCCAGTTACAGGCACTTTTGAATTGTCGAAACAAAAATGAACATTTAAAGTAGCTACAGTCCCAGTCACAAGACATAAAAAGTGTGAAAGTACTGTAGTTGCCCATTCCCTAGCGTAGATTCTCTATGGAGAAGAACGGGGAAGAAACTCCATGGACACTCTTTTAAATGAAAATATTGTTACAAAATCTTGGTTACTTACATCATTCATGTTGAGATGGTATATTATGTGAGAACAATATATCAAGATGTGCACGTTATAAGTGTCCATAGCAAAACAAAAATAAAATACAACTCAAAAACAAAATAATTAATTCAAATAAACCATGGCGACTAAGAGATGACCAGTCACAACTGACAGCGCCCGTTCACGAACATGACGCATGGATCAGCACCATTCAGCTCAACCATTTTGAAGGGAACTAAATGGTCCGACACTCGCACTACCATCAGCGAGACATTTGAGAGAGCATGACATACTCTCAACCGCCAGGGCACATTCAAGTCAAGAACTGCCGTAGGTTTCCAGTGAATGATAGCTTACTAGTACATAGTACTCACACAATATAGGCTATGCGATTATATAATACTAACATTGAATCTATACAATGCAAAAATAGTTAAGTACAATCTTCAGCAGCTCCAACAATACCATTTAATGCTATCAATTTATGCGTCCCTGTCCTTGTGGAGCAGGACCAGCATTGAGCCAAGCATTTTTATCAGCGATATAATCGCTCAACTTGTAATATGCTTGTTGACAAAGTGTGCGTTTAATGCATGTTTTAAATTTCGACTCATTCAGTTCAAGAATACTTTGTGGAATTTTATTATAGCATCTCAAACAGTAACAAAGGACATTTGAAAATTCATCCTCTAAAGGTTTTTTTCTAAGTATTAAAAGGGAATTTACTCAACATCTTGTACGTTTCGTATAAAAGAAATTCCGGGCAACGATTGTCGCATAGCAAAATTTTGCGTACGAGTCTACGTGATTTCAAATGAAGTTGAGAAGAGCACAATATGGTACATGAATGTTTAGCCAATGAAATTGGTTTTAGAAAAATTAACCCAACGCCTACGCCGTAGCCCGCAGCGGTCGTAGCACGGCATCGTAGCGTAAGTAGGTTCACGTTAAGTTGGGATAAGGAAATGCTTCCTTGGTACTGGCATCATATCTTACTACCAGTTTAAACGAAAAGTTTATGAGGATGTGTGTATATTAAATTAGTAGGTTTTCTTTGGGATGTTTTTTTTTACGAGAACGACGTGACTTTAGGATATTTTTTTTACGAGAACATCGTGAAGTTTTCTGAGAAGAGTACATGGAACATGAAAAGTGTAGCCAGTAGAATTGGTTTATGAAAAAAAAAATGACCCATGGCCTACGCCGTAGCCCGTAGCGGTCGTAGCACGGTATCGTAGAGTAAGTAGGTTCACGTCAAGTTGTGATAAGGATATGCTTAGGCTATAATCTACACTTAATATTATAAAGCAGAAGAGTTTTTTTGTTTGGTTGAACGCGCTAATCTCAGGAACTACCGGCTCTAATTGAAAAATTATTTTTACGTTGGATAGTCCATTTGTCGAGGAAGGCTATAGGCTATATAACATCACGCTATGACCAATAGGAGCGGAGCACAAATAAGAAATGTTGCAAGCGGGATGCGTTGCGATATCAAAACTTCACGCGAACGAAGTCGCGGGCAGAAGCTAGTTTAAAGATATTGTGTAAAAAGCTTTATTTTCGCTAGCGAAGCAGCGGGCAGGAGCTAGTATCATAATATAACCCACTGTAGGCCTTTTCTCATAATAAGAAGGTGTGGGCGGTTTCAAAGCTTGGAAAAAAGTAGGGTTTCTGGAACATAATACCTGATATTATTAATTCTGCCTCTGGGTTTGTCTCGTGGTTGCAAGCACGATTTCTGACTTTGAGGTCCTGGGTTCGTTTGTCTCATGTTGGATGTTGTTGTTGGAAGTACTCCTACGTTTGTGCAAACACTTCTGCACCATAATGTAATCTCTTGAGTCCTGAGTACTTATTGTCTTCGTATGAAATTCAGTCAGAAAGAAATTATATTATCAGCTAGTAACCCGATCAGTATTTCTTCAACTGGACTTGTATAGCATTCTTTCAACACAACAGACTGCATCGTAACGGCATCACCCCGTTTCGGGACAAGCTGCGATCCACCACATGCGATCAACTCGCCGTCATCTCGCTCACGTCGGCTTGTCGCCAAGGGATAAGGATGCGATATGAGACACAACTAAAGTTCTCGTACTTGTATCTCGCAAGCCATCAACAAGCTGTCATCGAGCGTGACCGCGTGCTTCCTCAGACGTAGTCACACGGATACGTTCGTACAGTCCCTTCAGTTGCGTCGGCCGTCCTTTTACCTATAATATGTTGATGAAATTATAATTTGATTTTAGTAAAAGTTATTTGTAAAAGACAACAAGTTGTTGCCGAGACGACAGAAAAATAATAAATGCGTACATCAGCCTATACACACTGCGGGTACGGAAACACGCTCTCCACTGCTGTGAATCTGTGATAAGATACTAATTGACGCAAGACCAGCACAATAGATATTGTTCACATAGACACTTACCGTGATAATTTGTTTATTATTATAGTCATTTGCCAGATTTCAGCTTTGATTGATAATTTTATCAAAGCTTAATTCTTTATCTTTATTTCTCAAAGGTTATAAAAGGCGGAACCTAATATCGTTCCCAATAAGTAGCTACCGGCTGCATGTGAACAATGTTACGTGGAGGGTTGTTAGTGGTCATAGCCACATGCGTCGCTTTGGCGGCCGCCAGGAGCTCTCCCCAAGCTGACGAAATTCAGGAATTGTTGAAGAACGTTGACTCACGTTATTCAGATGACGTATTTGAAGATGCGAACTTAGATGTGGTGAGTAAGAGTCGAATTTAATCATCTAGAATCAGATAAAATCCCACTAAGGCCCGTTACCTACATGGTCATGAAACGAGGCATGTGAAGGAGTTGCGGCGGAGTAGCGACAAAGTCGTTTGGAGACGCAAAATACCATACATAGTACCATTTTCTCATTTCGTTACGTGCGTAGTAGCTTGGTGCGTAGCGGGCGACGCGCCTACTAATTTTGAAAAGTCATGTCGACGTTCCGCTTTGTCGCCTTTTCCAACTCTGTTTGCGGTTGAATTGGACGAAGACAGGTTAAAGTAACTTGGAACAGAGTTGTCTAACAATAGAACTCAAGGCAGTGAAGGGGGCCACCATGCACTATTTGTTACTAACCAACTTTCTGTGCCTTGCAGTTGAACTGCCCGGCAATTCCTATTGCTATCGTTCGAGTCACGGGTATGGTGTACATTGAATAGTTACAGTCTCAAGTGTGGCGGAAAGACCATGCCGTAGACACCAACATATTCAAACTAACATGCACCTTGACGTACTTAAGGGCTGTGGTCAAAAGAACTATTTACCATTTTGGTTACCTCTTATTTTTAAAACTCAAGTATTTACCTACAGTGAAAACGTAGTTATCAATTTTAATTTCCTCTTACTATTTCAGCCTGATTTAATCAGAAAATATCGTTATCCAGTTGAAGTTCACAATGTGACGACTGAGGATGGCTACATATTGCAAATGCACCGTATCCCTCACGGACGAGACGCCAACAATGTGCCAAATCAGAAGAAACCAGTGGTTTTTGTGATGCACGGTCTACTGTCTTCATCTGCTGATATGATCATCATGGGCCCCGGCAAAGGAATAGGTAAGAACCTGTCTGTCGGTTTAGTAACCACCGTCGAAGATCACCTGCTGAGGGAATAACTAATTCATGGTTTTATTGGAATTACTATGGGCTTGCTGAATTCGACAGGTCGGTTAACAAATAACTTTCCGTAACAAACTCAGTGAATATAAAATATTTTTTTACAGCATACATCCTCGCGGAGGAAGGCTTCGATGTCTGGATGGGTAACGCTCGCGGTAACTATTACTCTCGCAGGCATGTGAGATTGAACCCTGACGCTCTACTGAGCACTGCGTTCTGGAGGTTCTCTTGGGAAGAAATAGGAAACATAGACTTGCCCACTATGATCGATTATGCGTTGGAGGTTTCTGGACAAGAGAGGGTGCACTATATAGGTCACTCGCAGGGCACTACGTCCTTCTTCGTGATGACATCCATGCGACCGGCTTATAACGCCAAGATCGTGTCAATGCACGCACTGGCTCCAGTCGCTTACATGGCTAACAACAGAAACCTTCTTCTAAGATATATAGCATCTTATTCTAATGATATTGAGGTAAGTAGAACCCACACGTCATGTCATAAAACTACTACTTTATTATTGGTCTCCTTTGATTTTTACACTTTGTTATAATTTTTTAGAGCATTGCATCTCTGATCGGGATCGGTGAGTTCATGCCAAACAGTGTGCTGTACACATGGGCTGGCCAGGCTCTGTGTCGCGATGAGGTGGTATTCCAACCGATATGCAGTAACATCATGTTTTTGATTGGAGGTTGGAACGAAGACCAACATAACACGGTTAGTTTATATAACAACACATTCTTATATAAAGCCAGACATCTTGTTAGTGACGTATAAAATACATGTTTTGGTTACAGACAATGATGACTGCTATCTTCGGCCACGCACCAGCAGGCGCATCAGTGAGGCAGTTCGCACACTACGGTCAAGGAATCAATGACAGAGGATTCCGTCGCTACGACCAGGGCTCTCGACTATCTAATTATAGAGCATATGGATCTTTCCGTCCTCCGAGTTATGATTTATCTAAAGTTACCACTCCAGTGTTCCTTCATTACTCAGATAACGATCCGTTGGCCCACGTCAACGATGTTGATAGATTGTTCAGAGACCTGGGTAGACCAATAGGTAAGTTCCGAGTTCCTATGAGCAAATTTAGTCACCTGGATTTCATTTATGGTATTAACGCAAGGGATTTGATCTACAACCGAGTTATCAATCTCATTAAGGCTATGGACGCCAACGCATTTGAAGGAATAGAGCAATTTGAAGGAACTGAATTATTCGAAGGAATGGAAAGATTGTAATATAACACCTAGTCATCGAATATTTGACCAAATATATATGTTTGATAAATACACCTCAAGCTATATTTGTATGTAGTTGTTCTTTATTAAATCCTGCCCAATATCATGTCCATAAATATTCCCATCGATTGAAGATGAGATCAATAAATTGCCTCAATAGTTATTTGATCCTCCGCTTCCCCTTCCTGTTTGCTTTCAGTTTTCAGTCTTTAGCTGAAGGACTTCTTATGCCACGTGACATCGTCTAATAAGCTTAGGTCCTTTTGCCACGAGTCACGACTACTGGAATGAATATAGAACCCACGCTTTTGACAACATATGACGCACGCTAGATCGTACCGGGTCCGAACCGAGTGTCGTCCGCGAAATTTTGTATGACTCGGTAGCGGCTCGGAAGCGTGAGTGCGTTCATACAAAATTACACGGCCAACACTCGGCTCGGACGTAGGGACGTAACGAATGAATAGCAAATGGATATGGTCCTAATGTAACAGAGATCAAACGGTTTAAACCCTCAAGCATTTATGTTGCGTGGGTAAAGTTGACAAAAAAAAGACATCCAGACTCCATAAACACAATAAATTATTGGCATTTCAAGAAGGGAGTTTATATGGCCATTTTAAAGACGACTGGAGTCAAGGAATTTACTTCAAATGCACTTAAAATATCGGCGGGTGATTTCCGCAGAAGGGTTTCAATAAACTAGCTATAATATGTCTGTAGAAAACAATCTCAGGATCTAACGAGACTCAAGATCTGGAGACCGGGACCGCAGCTAACGTCTTATTCATTTGACTCCGTAAATACAGGCACCTCAGACGTGTGGTCAATTGTAAAACTGTCTTTATGGTAACCGGAAATCGACTTTTATGGTACTGACGAGGGCAAACAGATCGATAAATAAATAAGGTTGAGTAATAGTTTCAGCATTTAGTTGCACACGTTAACATAGCTGGCAATAAATTCAAACCCCTTGCTCATTGTCGAAGTACTGTATTTTACGTGTTATTTGTCGACACTCTATTACGGCATAACTAAAATTATTTTTCAACACACTTGCTCGTAAAGTGAGCCTTATTAGATCGTTCATAGGGCCATACACCGAACTATAATACACACGTGCATAATAATATTACAAAGAGGTACATAATAGAATTATTCCTACAAAGTTAAGTTAGTACCTAATTGCAAATTATATGCGAGTAATAAATGTGTCCCTAATTAGGACGAAAAACATTTATTTTTATCAAATTATTTAAAATTCACAATAATTTGTTATAGAAAATTTGCATTTTATCTATATGTCACCGTAAAATTGTCAAATACGTTATATTACAATATAACGTGTATCTCTCTAGCGATATTGTAAAGTCTCGAATTATTGTCAACTGAACATACGGAAGTATCTCTGCCCCCATAATCGGGACTTGGGGCACCCCCCCGTTAGGTTAGTTAGGTTCCTTTAAACCCTGCACCCGGAAATAGGGGCCCCGCGAAGCGGGGCTCCGTCGACTACGCTTTTAAGGGGAATATAAAGTGTTTTAAGGTTAGGTTATAATAATCGGTATTTCTCAGGAATGGTACAATATCTTTTCATGAGAGTTGTACCACTGGGCAAGGGGGACCCCTCCTTCGAACCACACCGCGTGAGTTGACTACCATCGCATGCATTTCACGTAAAATAATGCGTTTTGTTGTAAGCAGTATGTTCATTTGACAATATTTCGAGATTTTACAATATCGCTAGAGATATTACAATATAACGTATTTGAAAATTTTACGGTGACATATATATATATGCTAAAATTATAATATACTATGAAAGTATTAGCTGTACAGTTACACTGTAGAGTAATACTGAGAGGATATAATTAGTTATTAATGTGGAAGTTTTCAGTACCCGTTTACTACACGTAGAGCTACGGCGTAGCGCTTCGTAGCGCACTCGGCACCATGCATCATAGGGGCTCACGTAATATTTATTTATATTCTTCTCTGCTACGTGTGCCTGCAGTTTGCCCCATTGCATAGGAACAAGTTGTGTACTCATCCTTTTGAGACATCTTTAACGTGCTGTATGGCAATTCTTTACATGAAGTGTTTTTTAGTTTACGGGATTTTTTCAGCAAATGATAGTGAATTAGCACAACAGTAATTCATCCATACTAATACTAATATCATGAAGAGATGAAATCGGTTTCTAAGTTTGTATGAAGGGGTTAATCTCCGGAACGAATGATCCAAATCTAAAAATTCATTCAGTGAGAGAAGTATACCTTATTAGTGGGTGCATTAAACTATACATTATACGGGGTGCAAACAACCTTATAACGAAGCCGTCAACCAAGCATTCTGTACATCAATTTAAGTAACTTTCCGCTAAAATTCTTGTTGGGAAACGACTTTTTTTTTGGGGTGAAAAATCGTGTTTTGTTGTAGAACTCAATGTAACGCACTTAAAATATTGTGCTGATGGATGGATTGAATAGTACGGGGCTCGTAGAGGTGTTTAAAGTAAAAGTCTTACAATTAAAACTTGTATTTAAAAAAAATATACTAAAAGTTGGAACTTCGACCCCCAATATCCCAGGTTCCAGGTATGTGTTCAACAAAAAAATTATCGCAATGATGGGGAAAACAAGTGCCTTTCGGCTACGTTAAGAGGTTTTTTACACCCTATATTTGTGACGCGAGCGAAATGCTCGTGAATAGAAAATGTATAAAGAGTTAAGTATGCATATATAGAAATTCAACCTCATGAAGTACATATAGTGTGAATTGGAAGTTTTTTGATAAAATCGGCCAAACAATGCGACTCAATGTACTAATGACCGGCTTATGTATTATGAGTACCTTCACGACCCCTGTTGCGGTAATTAGATAAGATCTTAATGATGTACGAACACAGCAGTAGCCATTATGTACTCAGTATATGATAGTTGTTATGAATACCGATGAATCATCGATCTATGTGATAATATTCACATTATTGTAGAGTTATCCAGATTTTAGCATTGATTGTTATCGTTATCGAAGCTTATCCTTTATCTCAAATCTACAAAGAAGTTATAAAAGACGGAATCTACTATTCTCTTCGTGGAGTAGTTCCCAGCTGCATGTGAACAATGTTACGTGGAGGGTTGTTAGTGGTGATAGCCACATGCGTCGCTCTGGCGGAGGCCAGGAGATCTCCTCAAGCTGACAGCACGGAGAAGTGGTTGAAAAGCATCGATACGCGGTATTCTGATGATGTATTTGAAGATGCGCTCTTGGATGTGGTAAGGTGTAAATTAGTTGAACTACAGCATGTGCAAACTTTAATCAACTCTTATTACATTGAGTGTTTCAATTATTTCAGCCTGATCTAATCAGAAAATACCGTTATCCAGTTGAAGTTCACTCTGTAACAACGGACGATGGCTACATATTGGAACTGCATCGTATCCCTCATGGACGAGACGCCAACAATGTTCCGAATCAGAAGAAACCAGTGGTGTTCCTAATGCATGGAATGCTTACTTCATCTGCTGATTACGTCATTTTTGGTCCAGGCAAAGGATTAGGTAAGAAACTATCAGAGTTGATGACAGTTTTGTGGATATGAGTTTTCTGATACTCGTACTTAGTCAAATTTCACGCAACCTCAAGTTCACTGTGAAATTTAAGGTATGACGCTGAAAAGTAAGGTATTGGTATGCTTTTCCAAAAAGAAGTCACTTTGGTCTCACAAGCACAATGCGATCTTCCCCAAATAAACACAGGACAGTGAATACTTATAAGAACCATTTTCCCAGGGTACCTCTTAGCTGAAGAAGGCTTCGACGTGTGGATGGGTAACGCTCGCGGTAACTACTACTCGCGCAAGCACGTCAGGTTAAACCCTGACGCTCTACTGAGCACGGCATTCTGGAGGTTCTCATGGGAGCAAATAGGAAACATGGACTTACCCGCAGTCATCGATTATGTTTTGGCGGTGTCTGGAGAAGAGAAACTGCACTATGTGGGTCACTCACAGGGAACCACCTCCTTCTTCGTGTTGGGGTCAATGCGTCCGGCTTATAACGACAAGATTGTTTCAATGCACGCACTGGCTCCAGTGGCTTATATGGCACACAACCAAAGTCCTCTTCTGAGGTTTATATCACCTCACGCTAATAGGATTGAAGTAAGTCATTTACATTTTTTATAATAATATAGAATTGGAAAGGTAGAACTGTTTCTAATATGCTTTAATATTCTTAGAGCATTGCTTCTTTGATCGGCATCGGTGAGTTCTTGCCGAGCAATGAGTTCACCTCGTCGATGGGCGCGACATACTGCCGCGATGGATCAGCACTCCAACCAATTTGCAGTACATTTATGTTTTTGTTGGGTGGACGGAACGAAGAACAACATAACGCGGTAAGTTCAGATTTATAATAATTTTATAGTTTTATAGGGAGGAATAATTTTGTTCAGAAAATCTCAGATTTGAAATTTCCGATAGTAAAAATAAATTTCTGATTTCAGACTATGATGCCTGTTATTATGGGCCATGCACCGGCTGGTATAGCAGTAAGGCAGCTAGCACACTATGGTCAAGGTATAGACGCCGGACACTTCCGTCGCTACGACCAAGGCTCTCGACTCTCTAACTACAGAGAGTATGGATCGTTTACGCCACAGACGTATAAAGAGTAGCAGACCAAACATAAGCTAAAATTTGTGAAGTCATTACACACACATATGAAAAAATTGTCTAAACAGGGCCGGACTAAGGCCGGTATTAGTAAGTATTGTAGGACGTTATAGGTACCTACATATTTTCAAGCTTTTATCATTTGTAATATACGTTGGTAAGCATTCTCTGTGACCTTGTGTAACGGTCGCAATTAAATCAATAATTTTGCGACGCCACACTAATACAGGAGACTGACAGACGCAGTAGCACCATAACAGTAATTAGCAGTGTTCGGAATACCCAGTGCCATTTGCTGTTAACGACCTGAAATATTATATTATTAGTATAGATACTTGGGGGAGGCCTATATCCAGCAGTGGGCGTCTTTCGGCTGAGATGATGATGATGATAGATACGCCTACGGGAATGCAAAGTTTCAATGCATTCATTAATACTTTAACCCCAGATAAGGACCCAAAAAGGAAACAAGTTTTATTGACTGCATTTCTTCTAAGGTTATAAAAAAACACGTTGTTTATATTATTTTTTATTTGGCAATGTGCGGAATGTATTTCCTCTAATCGCGCAATAACATTTTTCCAGAACGCTCTCATCCGTCATCGTCGCCTGATGCCCAAAAGTAGTCAAGTTACATGCAAAAATATTCGCACCTTTTGTTACATTTTTTCGACATGGCTTGCTTGGATATTAATATTTTTAGACAATTTTCAAATTTATGTAACAGAAAATTTGTAAACATCGCTTAACATGCATGCATGTCCAAAATACCCCCACCGCTAAATTGTGGTACTTCTTTGAGTTCGTTTTATTGGCAAGGTTCTTTGGAAGTTAATAACATTTTCCTTATCCTGTAAACAAAAGACAAACAAAATTATTATGAAGACCAGTTTAATATAAAACAATTTGTTACTATAGTAGCATACTATTACATACATGCATAGCCAGAGGTAATTCGGTAAACAGTGTAGGAATTGATAGACGTAGTCTTGTTTGAAAGACGCTGGCATCTAACAGTGTGCTTCAAAACGCTTCGAACAGAGTTCACCAGTAGGATTAGGTTGGAGCTGCATGTTATCAATCCAGGCTTTCTTTTCGGTTGGAGTCTCGTCACAACGTGAATTTCAATTCTTTTGTGGTGAGGGTGCCGACTGAACAGCTGTCGACTTTCACGAAAGAGGAATTTTGGCCGAAAGGTGTTGTGTTCCGGCGATTCCGAGGCCGGATACCTGACACTGCGCGACACTCGACGCCGACTCTTCGTGTGAGTTAGTGTTTAGTGCTAAGTTTATTGTTTTATAATATGTATTAGTTTATAGTTATTATTTTTATATAATTATGTAATTGTGTATATGGGCCATAGTTGCCTGCAATAAAGGATATATTATTATTATTATTATTAAATTTTCATGTTTTGGAAACCTGGAACAAAAAATATTACTATTATTTTTATTTACAGCACCAAAATATCAAAGAAATATGAGTAGTTTATAATATGTGTGTGACCTATGCCTATTTCATATCAACATTGAATTGTGATAAACTGATACATTGTAGGCGTTACATATTGTTATAAAAAATTAAGCCTGTTGGATTTTTCGACTTTGTAGTAATTAATAAGCCTACGCACCTACAATAAATGCATTAACATAATATGTAAACAATCATAATAATATTTATTAGATTTAGCATTTCGCAATACTAAATCCGTCCCCGGTTAATTCCACAAGTACTTGAGCTGTCATTAATAGTAAATATAAGACAATTTTGTTTGTTTATTATTTTTGTACGGTTTATTCTAAGTAAGCGTGTGGGCAAATTGCATGGCAGTAATTGGGCTACGATAAAAACGATTAAACTTCATCGAAACGGTTGATTAATTTCGAAAAATCGACAAATTGTTTCAGTTTACAACAACGTAAATAAAAACTTACCGATGACAGCTTAATCCAGGTATTTTGTTAGAGCTATCACTGTCACACCGGTACGCACTGCACTTCACCATTTTATTTTACGTGTTTCAAGTCTTTATTGGTACAAACAATTAATATTTTTTCACATAACGTGATTGACACCGTAGAGTGTTCTTATAGGTTATAAGCTTATCAATATGGCGGCTCAGAAAAACAGGCTTCATGTCAAAATTTGTCTATGTGTGTGGCAGTGTGGCTACACGTAAAAGAACGAGACGCCATTATTAAGTTTTTGCTTGATAGAACAAGGATAAAGAATGATGGATATATTATAGGTATAACTAGGAATTTATGTTTGGTCTGCTACTCTTTATACGTCTGTGGTTTACGCCTCCGCCTTATGACTTATCAAAAGTAACCGCTCCCGTGTTCCTTCATTACTCAGAGAGTGACCCACTGGCACATGTCAACGATGTAGACAGACTGTTTAGAGAACTGGGTAAGCCGATAGGCAAGTTCCGGGTTCCGATGCGCAGTTTCAGTCACATTGATTTTATTTACGGTATTAACGCAAAGGAATTGGTCTACGATCGAGTTATCAATCTCATGAAGGCTTTGGAGGCCAATACATTCGAAGGAGTAGAAGGATTCGAAGGAATGGAAAGATAACGCCAAGTCACTGAATATTTGAATTTAAATATACACTTGACCTGAAAATTATTTTTGTATGTTTTATTATTTATTTACTTTTAGTAAACAAGATATTCAGGAAATCGTACTCATATATGGCTTATAAAGGTTGTTATAGTATAAAAACATCAGTAGATGAGAGAGTTGAGATCTAATAAGTAAAGGGTGACTTCTTCAAGTCTTCCATTTAGCTGCAGTACCCTAGTACATTGCGCGCCGCGCCGTAGCGTTGCGTAGTGCACTTGGCACCATGCATCAAAAAAAAAAAAAAATGGGTCTCCTTCCTTATCTATCACGTGTACCCGAAGTAGTAGACTGACTGTACAGAGAACTAGATTCAAAAATACAGTATAAGGTGCCAGATTTCATATAACGTAATCGACAAAAAGATTCTCAAATATTTGTTAAAATTGAATAGTCAAACACTAAAATAAATGTGTGGACAGGTATCACGCATATTTGTTGTTATTGACGAGAAAAGGGCTTCTGAATCTTGCGACGTACTGGTATGTGGTATATCTGACCAGAGATGAGGAATGTTTACAAAAACTTTGCCTTGTCTTGGCCGCTTCTGTTTTATAGGAACTTTTAAGGATAATGTTAATGTTGGTGTGACCAGACCTCTGTGTTTTGGTAGGTCGACAAGTATATGACGGGAGGTGTATCCTGAATATGCGTACGCTTATTTATAGTGTACGGCCGTGTCATGGAAATATTGCTTTATCTTGGAAGGACACAAATCGGTACTACAAACTGTAAAATATCGCTCCATATTATTTCAATAAAATACAATAATATTGATTATTATCGCAATAGCACGGAGTTTGTAGGAACCAAATGACCTTCATAGTACAAGTCACTAAGTCCATGCCTACGTCTTTACTTTTTCCCGAAACGCATCTCCATCAACGTCAGCAGTAATGTCATCTAAAAAATCAAAGCCTATAAGTATGACAGCTTTTTGGTAATCTTTAAATTATTTATGTTTGTTTTGTTTTGTTCCAAAATGATTTTACAATAATGATTACAAATTCCGAAGATTTCGTTGCCATACTACATGATCAACCACATAAAAATAATGTGATACTAAAGGACGTCAACGTACCATATAAATTTACGTTAGATAGAAATAAAAATTGTTTGTTTTTCTGTATAAACGCAGATGAATATTCTGATCAAAGTTTTCAATCAGTTGTGTTGAACCTCGACACTGGGGCGGCCACTATTATACCTGGAATGCGTGATGGATTTGCGAGTGCGGTGGACCAGGCGAACAGTGACGTATACCTTGGAGGGAGCGACGGAATATTCAAATACAATTACAATACCCAGGACATTGAGAAGCCGGCCCTTGTCCACAAATTAGATATCTTCGACATGTATTTTAACGAAAAATTATACTTCGTAGACACAGCCAAGCAAAACTTATACGTATACAAAGACAAGTTGAAATGTTTGGTTCCAGGGGCGAAACAACATCTAATTCAGCATTTTGTGATCGACGCTAACCGTGATTTATATTTTGTTAATTCAACTGGCCTGTTTGTATTGGGGAAGAGATGTAAATCACCGATGTTAGTTAATGGTACTGACATAAATATTCGTGGAGCTACTACGGATGCCTTTGGGACACCATTTTTTATGGCACACAATGGAGTCTATGGTATTGACAAAGAAAACAATGAGCTAGTGATGATAATGCCAGTGGATAACGGCTACGGGTTAGCCTTCGATAAAGATAATAACATGGTTTATAGTGACGCACGTACGGTGAACAAATTGGTCCCTTATTAATGAATAGTACAATTGTATAAACATACTAAGAATCATATCAAATCTGTTTTGCAAAACACAGTACATTTAAATATATTACAAGATTTTGAACTTCAAATTGTATTATCGGTAAGTATACACCTTCTGGAAGATTGATCTCAACTAAACCGTTACTTAATACCCCAATCGCTGGCACGAAGTGGCAACTTGTTCAATGTGATGTGTGAACATTTTGATTTTTGACTCAGTAGAGCGGAATATTGGGCCACTCAGATACCTACGTTTAGAATTGCCTTTATTAACTCGGTTAGTTCATACATTTTAATTCCCAACGACTTATAAGTTGAGACACAATTTTTGTCAAAACGTTCTCTATCAAATGTTTGGAATAATTGAATTGTAATATATTCTGAAGGTTGAAGTGATTTCAAAGGGCATTACTTACGCGCATACTGTAAGTGGTAAAATGAAATGTAATTTATATTCCTGGAGAGTCCAGCTGCGAGCCCGGGCTCCGGGGCCGGGGGACGTTACGCTCTCGGCGGAAAATGTGGAATGACACAAATGGAAATAAATGAATCTTGGTTTCGGTAATTTCGATATTAACAGCCCTTTCTACCCTACTTAGGAATACGGGCTTAACGACAAAAGCTCTTAAATGAAATTACTTTGTGCATTAAGGAATGTTACGAATGCATATTAAATTATTCCGTAACATATAATGTAGGGAACGTTATATGTACTTAGTGTGAATAGCATCCGCCGCATACCTATCATTTGAATTGTTGTAATCAACGAGAATTTGAATGTTATATACAACAACAAAGACCCAAGTACTGAACATCACGCTCTAACTAAATACGGGGTTTACAGGGTAAAATCGACTCTTCCTATTATTGGGCTCGTAAAATGTAGCCTATGTTATCCGGGCCATATTAACGATTCGATTGACACATTATTCATCGAAATGGGATGAATACTTTAGACTTAAAGTCTGCGCCACGGCAGAACATACGTAGACCAACATAGTCATAGACTGCTAAAATCATAACCCCTCCTTTTGTCTTCGCCGTAGTCGGGTAAAAAGTAGAAACGACTGTATGGAAACCGCGTAAATACTAGCTGATCTCCGCAAAAGCACATCATAAGTACCTAAATAAGAGTTATCATGGATGTCAACGAGATGTTTATTAGAAAATGATACTGAGAATTGCAATAATGTTTCTACTAACTGCTTATCAAGGTGGATTCATCAAATACGTAATACTGTACTTGAACCACTTATCAGTCACTTCTCCGTCATATACAACACGAGCTAATGATGATGTTAATCTTGTTTGTTAAAGATGGTTAAATAACAACAAAAAAAACATGAGTCATCCTTCGATGACATTATACGTAATTAATTTATCAAAACAGATTAGATATTACCTCTTTGCTAAAATACCTGCAATGTAATTAATTTGTCATAGATAACTGTTGAAAACAATATTGAATGCGTTATGTACCTTCAAGCTGGTAGGAGGCGAGGTGGCGAGGTGGTGGCGACTCATCACGCGACTCACTCGTTAACGCCTCCGTTTGATAGATTGATCCGACTCCCTGATTGATGGATAGTTCACTTTATTTAAATTAAAACACCTAAAACCGGCCAAGAGCGTGTCGGGCCACGCTCACTGTAGGGTTCCGTAGCTTCCCAGACCATTAAAAATACCAACATTTTTCGTCAGCAAAAATAACTTTGTTTTTCATAGTATTTGTATAAAAAACAAAGTTATCATTTGCGTTTTTTTGAAAAAGTGCTATATAACTCAAAAACTATTCAACTCATCAAGTTGAAAATAATTTTCCTAGAAAGTTCATATAAAGGTCTACTTCTGTGATTTTTTTCATATTTTTTAAACTTATGGTTCAAAAGTTAGAGGGGGGGGGACACATTGTTTTTGACTTTCGGAGCGATTATTTCCTAAAATATTAATATTATCAAAAAATGATTTTAGAAAACCCCTATTCATTTTTAAATACCTATCCAACAATATATCACACGTCAGGGTCAAAATTAAAAAAAAAATCGCTCCCCACTTTACGTCTGGGGGAGGTACCCTAATAAAAATGTTTTTTTAAATTTTTATTTTTGCACTTTGTCGGCATGATTGATATACATATTGGTACCAAATTTCAGCTTTCTGGTGCTAACGGTCACTGAGATTATCCGCGGACAGACAGACAGACAGACAGACATGGCGAAACTATAAGGGTTCCGTTTTTTGCCATTTGGCTACGGAACCCTAAAAACGGCAATATTTGCTTTCGGTACCTATACCGATCGAATACGACCAAACAGAAAGGAAGATGTGAAAGAAAAGGAATTAAACCAAATTACTTTTAAGCGTTACAGTTATTGAGGAAATGGGGTTCACTGCGATTCCGAGCGTAACAAAGATTAGGTACAATACAATTTCTTTGCTTTCTTCTTCATCTCGAATCGATGTCTTAGATTTTGTCCGACCAGTACGTAGCAACCTGGACGGCTCTGACGTTTGCCTCATTCAAGTCCTGGAGGATGCAATTAGTTGTGCACGACGGGTAGGAGAGAAGGTGGGGCATGTCCTGTGTTGGAGCTCCACACTCGCATTGTATCCGAGATGGGTAGATTATACCCCATCTAGCCAAATTAGATCGGCAGCAGCCAACTTGAGCACGCAGTCTGTTCAAGGAATTCCATATCGGACACTGAAATTCGTGACCAGTTTAATGCCATTTCTTTGCCGAACGCAGGATAAACGGAGTTACATCATATTCAGCAACTTTCTTAAAAAAATAACTGTACTTATATTTGACGCTACTAGGTAATGTTGAGTAGGTAGTTTATTAGGGTCGTTTCGTAAAAAAGGGGTTCTCAAAGACTACTCAAAATAAAGGTAAAGGTAAGTAATGTGTAATCCCAATATAATGTAAGTATGTTGGAGTGCCATATGTGTCCCAAGAAGGGTTAGGTAAGGGACAAGGATTCGGTAGCCCGAGGCGAAGGCTATAGGCTTCGGGCTTGCGATCGGGGAGTTGGTTGTCATTGACTTGTTCCGCGCCGATGACAATGGCAGTGAATGGGCAGTTTCCTTTGCGAAAGATAAACATAATAATACTTCAAAAATACATGTGGGTCCCGGAGTTTCTATCCGAATACATCGTATACTATGAGGGATGGCGGGCTCTAGTTCTGGTTCGAGGTTGACTGATGTATGAACAATTGTACACACGTGTAGGCAGGGATTATGATAACGTGCTGGATAAGTTATTCTTTGTTTCTTTGAACGCTGCGCACTAAGGCGAGCGATATATCATTTTGAGCTGGAAATAATTGCGTATCTAGGACGTGCCAGAGTTTTCTGGCCCTTGGTTGCGAAAACCGTTTCACACGATATTTTTTTTAGATATGTCTATATTGTCCATCAAATTACTTCTAAGTGCTTACATCGTTATTTGACGATAACAAATCATGTACGTACGAGTTTGTCAGATAATAATTATAATCATTGATAAATCGCAAGTGGGTTGGTTAACAACTTTCAGCAAAATGTTTTAAGAGAAGAATAGTACCGATGAAACCAGTTTCGCTATGGGGCCAATTCTTAAATATTGAAATGATAAAAATTTCCACTATTGATAGACGTAGCAACAAATTGCCAAATGTATAATACGAGTATCTAACTCGTGAATACTTCGTTTATCTGGAATTCTGATGAGATTACGATAAGGCATCCATATTTTTGATCTAGCTCTAGAAAAAAATGTGTTATCAGTTAAATGTCACACATTATGAGAAGTGTTTTAGAGCATAGAAATTTAATACATTGTAGAGTCCAGAGTTCCAGACCTTTAATTATTAACCCACTTTCACTACTTTCCTTTATACAATCACGAGTACGAATATTACCGACTAAATCCGATTTGCATTACACAGCTAAAATACGAATAGTGGCAAGTGGCTCATCAATTAAAGTCCTCGACTGTAGAATAAATAAAGCTGCAGAATTTCTAGTCTTTTGTAAATGTCACGATATCACTTCAAAGGTTTACTTCAGTAACTACATATGTTAGAGATACGTACATATACACCGTGCAATTGTTAGTGAGGATGTCATAAACTAGGAAGATAAATCCCTCAGAGTAGTAGCGCGACAAAAGCTACAGAATTTCATAAAGCTTTATTCAATGGTATTGTAGGGCGCTTGCTGAGGAAATCCCACGCCAGCTCCATACCGAGATAGAAAGGACTGGGCCACTGAGCTTAAAGAACAAGTGCGTATTTACGGAGGCAAATTACATTAATACCACTCCGTAGCGTCCTAATACTCGGCAATTTTCACTACGTTTACTTAAGCCCACGATAAATATAATTAAAGAAAGGTTTTCTTTTCTAACGTCTTCTTCAACGCGGTTTCTTTTGCAGGCTGAATAAATTTAATTACCAATAGGAAACTGTTTAACAAACTAGCTTAATTATTTATAGTTTAACTTTCATGCGGTTGTGGCAGAAAATAACTTAGATTAAATGTAACTGTTTCTGCCTAAATATTTCAGATTATCAAAGCATTCTCATAAGTTTCAATCATTCAGGATTTTTTTCTTTTAATTGATGTCGCAATGACGTTATCGACTACAGCCAACCCGCAGTTCAATCCATCTACGATACTATTGTAGCAAACCAAACAGTTGTTTTTTGAAGAGCCTTAATTTCATTCAATATAATATTTATGGAAGCTCTAACAAACGGAAACTTAGCTTGAAGCCTAGGTACACTCTAGGTAAAGGGCTTGTTTGAGAGGCATGTAATAAAACAGAAATACATTTGCCGTCTTTGGTCACGACTCCTGTTTTTAGAGACCGTAAAATCGTAAGCTTGATTGCAAATCCATTTTGAATGTAGCAATCTTTTACCCGGTCGTAGATTTCCGTGAAAAGTAAGTCGATACGGGGCTTATTATAATTCAGCGGGCGGCGCGGTCAGCGGCGAGGCGAGGCGAGGCGAGTGAGGCGAGTCCCGCGGCCGCCGCGTGCCCGGACCGAATAGCGCGCACGTGATCGCCGGATACCGTGATCATGTGCATACTGTGAAATATTCCCTGTTCCTGACTTGATATTATGTTTACTTATCGTGCCCGGTACCTCACGCTAAGCGTTTGTCTCTTTTTTTCTGCTTTACTATACAGGGTGACTGGATCTGGACCCGCCATAGCGCATACAGAGGAGGTTATTATACTAATTATTGAACCTGACTTTCCCTAACTGAAGATTTATAGTTTAAGAGATATGTCCATTTTTTATTCTTTTTTGAGATTTTTCCAAAATTTGACCTTCAAGCATTCATAACCTTTATTTTAAATTATTTTAGTACTTTTTTACTATTTGTTGGTAGTCATAAATATTGGTGATTAAAATACCTCGGAACTTCCCTCAAACTAGGGTAAAAAAATAAGATAGAAGGCTTTAAAAAAAACAAAAAAAGAAATCTTAACCACCAAATTCAACCATAAATACAAAAAAAACCTACGGTGTTTCAATAAATATTTTTTATCTAAGAAGTTCGTTATCTAGTTTGTCATCTTTCCAACGCAACGGTACCAGTATAAAAAAAATGCTTAGATAAAAAATTATACAGTAATAAAAAAAAAAATTGATCTCCTAAACTACAAAACTTCAGCTAGGGAAAATCATTTTCAATAATTAGTAAATGATCTCCTCTTTATACAAATTTGCTATGGCGGGTCTATATCCTGTCACTCTGTATAATTAGGTAACTACTTGACTTGTACCGACGGTTTGAATGGCGTTATAGAAGAAAGAATCCGATAATAGGGAAAAAGGCAGTAAGATGGCGACTTGATTTGATGTTACCGATTAGTTTTACAAATTATGTTATCGATGCATCTTTTAGCGCCACTTAATACCTAATTTATCTTATTACAATTTCCTAAACACGATAAAAAATAATCAGCTTTTCTTTAGCTTCGTCGGGGACGAGTTCAGGAAGTTATAGTAATGCAATTTAGAATTAAGATATACCGTATTCTTGATCTTGAAATATGTAATATAATAATATATCTTGCTGACCGACGTCTAGGAGGAACTTTTATCTGAATGGCAATGTAGGTGGGACAATTCCATCAAGGGCCGACACCTCCACCAGTTCTTTCCATCCGTTCGTGAGCGGCTGGCCAGGACATGGCTGGAAGTTGATCACTGTGTTGCCCAATTTCTCACAGGTAGTAACTTTAAGAGTAAATTATTTTCCTTTAAGCTTGTTGACTCGCCTTTTTGTCAATGTTCCACATCTGACTGCGAATTTGAACAATCTGCACATTTTATGGGAGTGCTTTCTTTGGCAAAATGAACGCAATATTATGTTGGATAGTGTACAGGTTACATCCGGAGTTATTTACTATACGGACCTTGTAGAAACTAGAACAAATTTCAGTGCGTTCAAGCGTTTTTTGCCATACCTATTATTGGAATAAAATATAACAGTTCACAACTTAGGACCCATTAATGTCAATATTTATCCGTGGTGCTAGGCAACTGGGCCTATCCCAGTTGTTAACGTCCTTTTGTGCCTATGGCCTTGTTCCTTTCTGTCTTCTGCTGATATGGCGGGAAGTGGAAATTACGTTCTTTTCCTACTCCTCTGCTATACTTTCTGATTAATTGAGTTGCGGGATTCAAGACCGTTAAATTCATTCTCTGGGACTTCGTCGAATTTCATTGTCTCGTCGCTTTTTTGGTGGACGCCACTTTCATTCTGACTTTCAGGAGTTACATTGGTTCGGGAATAGTGTGGCGGACTGGTCCCAAAAAAATGTCTTGCTGATAACTATAAAATAAGCTCGTCGACTGTTTTGACGCGCAATTTTAGGAAACTAAGTAAAAATTTACAAGGGTTTCTAAGAAGCATACATACAGAGCAGGTTGGTACCAACATTAGCATATTCAAGCGATCTGCATATAAATACCCTGTCTTACCAGCGCATAGGACAAGCGTCGCGAACGACGTGTTTTAAAATGGACTTCGAAAGGGTTGATTAAAAACTCAGGACTAGGGTCCATGTTCACCAAAAAGATGACAGTCTGATTATCTAAAACAGCTGTTTAAAACACATTTTTGTATGGTAATATGTCACAGTGACAGCTGTTTTTAGTTAATCAGACTGTTATCTTTTCGGTGAACATGGACCTAGGTGGTCTTCATACCTACATTTTACATTACTCTACCAAGAAGTAGGCAAATATCAATTAGGAACGATTATAGTATTAAATTGTCTAGATAAGTAATAACTGATTGGGATAACACAACCTAATGTAGGTATGAAAATTCATAATTTATAAAGTACTAAGTAGTTTTCTTTTCCGTCAAGAGGTGTGTGCAAAAATGAGTAGGTAGCTCACCAACTCATGTACGTACATACATAAACATATTTAGTATGTCAATAAGTTCTACAATTTGTTCGATGTCCTGACATGTTTGTTGAATACCCAATCTTATTCTACCTAGCGGAACATGCAACTGGCAGATTTTTCATTTCCACCGACAGCTGAGTTTATTGATTGATCGAAACCCATTACTGGCTCTCCCCACACCTGCTAGGGATGTAGCTACATCGACAATACCTGTGACTTTATTTTGATGGAGTGTTGTATAAAGATTTCGTACAAACTTTCGCTACTACACTTTACGCTACATTTAGTCGCGATATTTTCTCCCAAGTAAATATTTACCTCAGCCGTATTGTCCTTTTTGTTAAATTAAATTTAATCTGTTGAAATGTTACGTTAAGCCATTCATCTGTCTGCATATTAAATAAGGCCCAAAAACAACATGTTTTTTTACAGTGTACTTTTCTTTATTTTGTGATTAAGACATAATCTTATCAAGGGATAACGATGAATATCATGGCATATGAGCTAGATAGTAGGCGCTTAATTAAAAGATCAATCTATTAATTGCGTATTTATCAGAGACATTACTCTGAAAGTCACATTTTATAACTACGCGTAACAATTTGGTTGGTCCTAATTGTCAGGGCCCAAGGTTATACCTGCACCTAAAATAACTGTCTAAGTAAGTACGATTTAATTATCTAAACTTAATATTATAATTATTCGATTTTTTGTTTGTTATGATTTAACTCAAGAACTACTCAAACGATTTTAAACATTCTTTCACCATTAGAAAGCTACATCTTTACCGAGTAACATAGGTTATATTGATATCATAAATTATATTGATATCATGCAAATTAGTCTATCGCAATTTTCCCGGACGAAGTCGTGTATAAAGTGCTAGTCAAATTTATAAATAGAGCCATGAGACTTGTTATTCCCCTCTTCCAACATATTTCCTATTCTCGTCACTCATGAGTCTCTAACAACTCCCCACTAACTCGTTTAACTTAATCACAAACCTCGAGCATGGACTCTAATTACATTTGGAATGCATAATATAGCGTAGTATCACACTATCACAGTATGCGGGGTATCCTATGAAGATCTAATTATTAAGTTAGTCGGCGACACGACTTAACACAATAAATTGCTGCAGTTCACCGGTGACCACAAACAAGCCCATTTTATAACGATCACGGAACCACAGCCTAACTAACTAATAATCTAATTTGTTATCTTGTTACCGCCGCACCTTTGCCTGCCGGATGTCACTAGCTGCTCTATAGTGAAAATCAATTTACTTATTTAATATCCAGGGCATACTCGTGTTGCTCTCCTATTAAATACTAAGTGAAAAATAATAACAACAATAAAATAAGGAAGTTCTGAGTAACGCACGCGTCGCCTTTGTTGTAAAAGCGGACGTAAAATAAGTGCGTACCTGTATATCTAAACTAGGAATCAATTAACTGAGGATTCCATAAAAAAATATTAAAAATTAAAAAAGATTTAAAAGTATTCCTTTAACAAAGTTGATATTTACTGGAGACTTAATACTCTTTAAGTGGATTTACAGTTCGGATCATCTTTATTTATGTAGATTTTATTTTTAATCCGATTATTTATCAAGACTCAAAAGATCAAACTGGTTAACGACAGGGCTTTAGTTCTTTTTTACGACGCCACGTAAGATATGTTCTGTAGTCTTAGGCCAGACTACAAGTTAACGTGTGATGATTTCCTAGAACCAGTGGGTCAAATTTTTATGGCGCTTGTTCAGTTGTGTGTAAATTCAAGCAATAGCATGTTGATGCACTTCCAACCTTTAGGTAAAATGAAGAGTGGGAAAGCAAATCTTTATTAAATACACTTCCTCGAAATTTGGTTCTTATCGCACTACGTTTAGGTTCAACATGCAATGTATTTCATACGCGTGTGTTTTTTTCAATTTTCCAACACGTGTGCGGGAATTATTTTTTAAATATTCATATTGTGTTTATTATTAGAATATCATAGATAAACATGATTATTTAAAACTAATACCTATTTATTTGACAAATTAACATTTATTGTGTTCAAAAATATAAAAAAAAAACTTTTTTTTTAGATTAGGCTGTTTAGCGGCTTCATACCTTTGCTTCGCCTTTAACCTGGCGAAAGCAAAGCGTGGAAAATAAACAAAATTAAAATCACAGTTTCTTAATAATTCATGACAAAAATATTTTTCATTATTTTATTTTATTTATTCAAAAGTGTACTGAAAAACGTTGTTTGATACACGTGGACATTTGTTATTGCAGTTCTCCCGCCTCGAATACAATAACAAACTTTCTCCACTTGTATCAAAATGTACTATTTCCATTTAAGAATCAATGACACAACTTGCGGCTCAAACACAAAAGTGTGAAATCGGTATACGTACATACCTATAGACCAAATAATCATATCATGTACCAAACCACATGAAACCGTATTACGTAGGTAAACTAAGTAGGAGTTAACATAACAAAGTTATGCAATTCCAAAGAAAACATTGGAAACCATTCAAACTGAACAATAAGGGTGAAACTTTCACGTCTCACTGTTACATTTTTCTCATTTAAACTAGTCATTAAACGGCGACTTGAAGGGATTCTTCAATTTATCGCGAGTCTGCGAGAGCAGATAGATCGTTTGGCAGTCGTGCCATTTCGTGATAGGTTTCATAAAGTTTGTTAACGAGGAAACTAGTTCCGACCGTTTTATAAAGTGGGGTTATTGATTGAAGTCTCTCATATAACTATGGTGCCATTAAAACCTCGTAACTACCCAACCGAACTCTAATCCCATTAGCAGGTCGAAGTTGCGTCAGTAGTCAATTATCAACACATTGTGTTCATTAATTATGTGTTATAATAGGCCTTCAAGGCTCGTAGATATAATCTTTCTCGGTGTTCGGGTGGTGCAAACATAGTCTGTGTGGGAATAAATGTTTTAGACATGAAAAATTGGCCACCTACATCAAATTCTTTAATTTTGAAGTCTTTATTTGAACATCTATATATACCATTATCGTAATATCGTAGAGGTCAAGTTATTATGTTTGCTAAATTGTATAAAGGGTGTAAGTAGACTCTGAACGAAGCTGAAAGTCACTTGTTCTCCCCGTCATTTGGATACTTTTTTGTTCTGAACTTTTTAGTTATGGAGATATTGGGGGTCAAAGTTTCTAACTTTTTTTTTCAAATAGGTAGTAGTTTTTAATGTTATTAATTTAGTGTAAATACCTCCACGTACTATTCAATGAATTCATCAGAACAATGTTTTGAATGCTTTACATTGAGTTCTTCCGGAAAACGTGATTTTTCACCAAAAAAAAAGCTAATAATTTCAATCCTGAGTAATCGAAAGACTCAACAAAACGAATAGCAAATGAACTTTCTCACATGTTGCATACAAAACTTTTCACCACTCCCAGCAAGAAAGTATTCAGTCATTATAGGTATATTTAGCATTCAGAAGTGAAGATGTTTAAAATAAGACGACGAGGTACATAACGTAATGAATACAACCGTTTATTCTAACTTGGAACAAAATATCAATTGCTGAAACTATCCATAACCACAATAAATCATAAGGAATTCAATTAACACGTAATTGCTTAGAAAAGTAGCGAGTAAGTACACAAAATAGGAAAATATAAATCTTATAGCCCTTTGAACGATATTCCCAACGAGTCTCCCGCGACCAGAGACTAATGCAAGTCGTCTGTCACTCAACCTGTGCTACGTACAACCTCATTTCTTCATAATACTACGCGAAACCTCATTTCTTCCTAACACGGCTTCTCCTGACACCAAGTCGCCCTCGACTTGAAAGTTGTAGGTTGCAGTAAAGTGATGATCTTGATGCCGCATTGCTCCTATTCCAGCATCGAGATCAGGTGTGGACAGCCCTACCGCCACGGGCTCAGGTCATGCTCAACATCATCAGCTTCGTCATCTGAAAGCGTTTGCGATGATTATTCCTTGTAGGCAACAACGCATGCTAATCACGTAGAAATTCAAAGTCCGCAATGGCAAAAATATAAGATGGTTAGCGTCCCAATCATCCCATATCACTGCCAAAGACTTTACCTCAGCGAATAATGACAAAAATATAAGATGGTCAGCGTCCCAACCATCCCATACCATTGTTCACATAATTACTACGACTAGACTAGACGGTCAAAAGGTCTAGCATTCACACAAAACTAGAAGGTCTAGTATTTACACAAGACTAGACATAAGACACAAGGTCAAGTATTCAACAAGACCAGACATAACACACAGGATCTAGATTTCCAACAGTATACCACAACCAGCGCGTACTGCACCAGCAGCGACAGGCGCACGTGTTGCACCAGTAGCGACAGGCGCACGTGCATCCTGCGCCAGCAGCGCGCCCTGCGCCAGCACCGCGCCCTGCGCCAGCAGCGCGCCTTGCGCCAGCAACGCAGCAAGATCTGCGCTAGCAACGCAGCGAGTCCTGCGCTAGCAGCGCGACCTGCGCCAGCAACGCGTCCTGCGCCAGCAGCGCGTCCTTCGCCAGCAACGCAGCGAGTCCTGCGCCAGCAGCGCGACCTGCGCCAGCAACGCGTCCTGCGCCAGCAGTGCGTCCTTCGCCAGCAACGCAGCGAGTCCTGCACCAACAGCGCGACCTGCGCCAGCAACGCGTCCTGCGCCAGCAGTGCGTCCTTCGCCAGCAACGCAGCGAGTCCTGCGCCAGCAGCGCAACCAGCGCCAGTAGTGCGTCCTGCACCAACAGCGCAACCAGCGCCAGCAGAGCGTCCAGCACCAGCAGTGCGTCCAGCTCCAGCAGCGCAACCAGCGCCAGCAGAGCATCCAGCACCAGCAGTGCGTCCAGCTCCAGCAGCGCGCCCATGCGCGCTCAACAACACATGCCTTTGAACACACCCGCACGTTTTGGCGACACGCGCCTTTGGGAACAAACCCGTGCGTTTGGCGACACACGCCTCAGGGAACAAACCCGCGCGCTAGGCTACACACGCCTCTGGGAACACACCCGTGCGCTAGGCGACACACGCCTGTGGGAACACACCCATGCGCTAGGCGACACACGCCTGTGGGAACACACCCATGTGCTAGGCGACACACGCCTGTGGGAACACACCCACTGGATGAACGACTCACGCCTCTGGCAGCACACCCACTGGATGGGTGACTCACACACCTTTAGGCACACGCCCAAAACCATCTCTGAAACCATAAATAGAAAAGAAACAGCACTCAGCAAAACAAAACAAACATTATGACATTCGTTTCTGAGCACGTATTGGGAGTCTGCTTATGTGGTTTTTCCTCAGCGACTAACAAACAGTTTCAAGTTCATGGCTCTCGCATCCCAGGGTCTAGTTTGCTCATTGATTCATCATCGGCTTATTAATGTTCCCACTGCTGGGACAGGCCTCCTCTCTATGAGAGGGAATGGGCTATATAGTCCACAACGCGGGCCCAGTGCGGATTGGTAGATGTCACATGTCTTCGAATTTATGGTTCTAGGACAGTTCTCCGGTTTCCTCACGATGTTTTCCTTCTCCGTTTTGAGAGCAGCGGTGATGTAATAAATTACACAAAGTAATGCGCCTGCCTGGATTCGAACCCACAACTTACTGAACGTAAGTCGGGGCCGCCACCACTGAGCCACCGCTGCTCATTGCTACTTTATTACAAAGGTAAGGTCGACGACCTCGTATTCACAAGACTGGCGGTTGGACCGGTAAGGTGGATCGTACCTTTATTCCTCTTCAGGAGTTCACAAGAGCGACATCAATCGATCTCCCACAAAACTTTTTTTTGTTGTTTTTAGAATGCTTGTGACTAGGTCACGCACCAGCGACCATATGGCCGGAGTAGAGGCGTCAGTACCAATAATAAAATTGACGACTGTGGTTTTTGCTTGCTCACATGCGTTCATGCCTGACAGTTCCGGGGATCAACGACTATTTTCCGAGAGCTCGGCCCACACCTGACCAAAGCTTGAAAGCATTGAACCTTCGTTCACTATTTTCCGAGAGCTCGGCCACACCTGACCAAAGCTTGAAAGCATTGAACCTTCGTTCAGGACGATTTGAATGTCAAAAGTTCTAGTGAGATACTGCCTCTCTTTGCGCACGTTAGTAATGCTACCACGGTTAAGACTGTCAGCAGTTTCCAGGATTATTACAGTTTTAAACTACGAAGCCATAACTTGCCGTTCCCTTACGCTTTTGAGAACACAGCGGTTGGAGTTACTCGACAAGAAAGGTGCTTAAAAACATCAAACAAAATCAGCGAAACCAAGCTCCACTATATCTATGAGAAGATTGGCGAGAAAATAAACAAAACAGAGAATTATAAATCTATGGGTGTATCCACGGATGCCTTGAACAACAGCTGTAATAACGTCTGTTTTGTTATTCGACAAAGCTTCGCTGATTCCTAGATTGTGACCGGCTCTTAGTAAAGCACGTCTCTTTCTTGTACCCTTTTCTCTTGCATTATAAACACTGCGCTCCATATTTGGCAGCAGTAATATCATTGGCTGTACCCTGCGTCCCGGATTTTTGAAAACGGAAGCATCAACCGGTTCCATGAGAAGCTTTTTAGAACAATTACGACATCTTATGTCCTCACTGATTACATTCGTAGCACTTGGGTTCGAGATCGAGCGAGCGTGCTTCTTACGGCCTCTAAAACAACTTACTGTTCGGTTTCGGTAGGTTGCTATCTTCTGTCTGTTTGACATTTTACTTAGAGACTGTTACGGAAACAAAACGTCAGTGAAAAACATTCTTTGATTTTTCAAGTAGGTGACGCAGATAGGATATTTCAAGCTAACTTTGTTAATAGAAACACTGATAGCTGTGAGACGTGGCATAATAACTGACAGTTATACGTAAATAAGTTACAGAAAACGGGGCTTAGTCAACCCGCCGGAAGACTCAAGTTTACAACTTGGTTTTACGTAAATTGAAAGAATCAAGACTATGTCTTCAGTTGCTAAGTTCGCATTTGCCACGGCTGCCATATTTTGTGGGTTGTCAATACCGCGTAATAATCAATACCGCGAATAACCAATTAAACTAATAGGAGTTCGTAATTCTTCGGTAAGACTCTTAACTGTTGTCAAACGTAACAAACTTATGGTACGCCGGGCGTACTCAGCGACATATGTTGTAAAATTGTCGGATGTTGTGTTCATTGTTTCCAATAAAATCCTAATAAATGCGAAATTTTGTGAGTATGGATGTATGGATGTTTGTTTGTTACTCTTTCACGCAAAAACTCTGACCGGATTTGGATGAAATTTCGAACACAGATGGTTTATAACCTGGATTAAAACATAAGATGCTTTTTATCCTTGTACGAGCCAATAATGCTCATACAGCAAAAGTACGTTTCTGCGCACGTAATGAATTACGCTAAACGTACTTTATTAATTATATTATAACATAAATTCAGTCGTCACTAAAACTTAGCCACAAGCGGGTCGATCAATAATAATATTGCATCAAGTGCGGCTCAGATAACTAAACATACGTAACTTAAACGTAATTAAACTATTGAACATAACAGTGGTTTGGTGTGAACTAACTACCTTCATACAACAACTACCGGGTATCTGTCAACGACTAGAAAACCCCAACATCTTTTTGGTCCTTCGAGCCGGATCACGCGGCATACCACCTCGTACGTCGTCGTGTCTCCTCATCAGCAGAGTGCTTAGCGTGGTATATCCCAGTTACGTTAGCAAATCGGTGTTATTGGCTTCCCACAAGCGGGTCTCACCAGTAACATTGAGACGTTGCACATAACGTAAAGGAGGGTGAGCTACACTGAGCGCCTGTAACTAACGAACCAGCAGAGAAGACGTCTACTGCTACAACTAAACAATCGGCGGAGATTATATCTACTGCTTCAACTACAATTAAACAATCGGCGGAGATTACATCTACTGCTTTAACTACAACTAAGCAATCGGCGGAGATTGCATCTACTGCTTCAACTACAACTTAACAATCAGCGGAGATTCTATCTACTGCTTCAACTACAACTAAACGATCGGCGGAGATTACATCTACTGCTTTAACTAAGAAAGAATCAGCGGGGATCACATCCTGCGGTTACTTCAGCTCCGAAAACTTCGTGAGTACTTATTATCTACACGCCAACCACGCGCAGCCACAAGGCAAAAACAATGTCCACAGAAGACTACCCTGAATTTGCGGAACTTATAACGAAACAGCAAAACAGCTACGAGAGAATCAAAACTCTACAAACCAACTACAAAAAGGATGCTGTGAGTAGAAAAACCACAGACTACCTAAACAAGCGCATCGAAGCTTTACAATCCTTGTGGGATGAGTTTCGATCAAATCACGAAACTTTGAAGAAATATGAATCTGCCCAAAGAGACCATGACTACTTTAGGCAAGACATATTTATCATCACTAGAAGCATGTTTGACGAAACAATGCAATCTATGAATCAACTACGAAACAAGTTGATAAGCGAACCTGGATTTTCGGGTACATCAAAACCGAAAATACTAGAAACTCCCGGAACACCGCAATTTGATACAACTGGAGTACGACAACAAATCGGGGATGAAACGGACAAGCACCTATCAACTCTGTTACGTAATCAAATGTGTAACTTCAACGCTTTTAAGCGAGCGGTCTCCAAAACTAACCTGGACGACATGAAAGAGAAGTGGCAACTCCAAGATCAAGTCAATATATTACGATCTAAATGGGAATCCATCGACAAGATTCATTGGGAACTAAGCTACTTACTGCAAGGGAACGACAAGGACTATGAAGCAAAATTCGACCATTGGGAGCAAGTCTACGACAACCTAAAGGAAGAGCTAAATAGAAAAATCTTTGAGACATCCCATTATGAAAAAACAACACCGCGTATGGAATTACCGGAGTTCAACGGAACTTTCAACAACTGGATCTCCTTTAGAGATTTATTCTTTGAGTTGATTCATAACAATCCAACGCTGAACAAAACGCAGAAAATGAAGTTCCTAAAGTCTAAATTGAAAGGCGAAGCGGAAAAGTTAATCAAGCACCTTCCTGTGAGTGCTGAGAATTATGACTCATGCCTGAATATTATTCAGCATCGCTACGACAACAAGCGGTTACTTTTCACGTCCTACATAGAAACACTTCTCAATCAAGCGTCCATCGAAAAACCAAACTCAACTAACATGAAGAAGCTGTATGACACAACAAAAGAGTGTTTAAACGGCCTAGAAAACATAGACGTTAATATTCCAGTATGGGGTCCACTTATCGTCTATTTACTATCCTCCAAACTGGATGATGCTACGTACGCTGACTACATAAAAACCATGAAACATGCAAGAGAGCTTCCAGACTTAGAAGAGTTCATGGAGTTCCTGGAATTGCAGTTCATAACTCAAGAAATGTCCCGTAACAAAAAGAATGGCGGGAAACAAAACTGTTCATCAAATAATCAACATAAAAATTATAACAACAACAAGTCAACGAACTTTAAAGGCACAGAAAAGTGGACAAAAACCTTCCATGCAACGCTGAGGAAATGTCCACTGTGTAAAAACGAACATACGCTGATGCAGTGTCCTACATTTATGGACATGGATGTCGCAACGCGTAACAAAACAACAAGAAATCTGAACTTGTGCAAAAATTGTTTGTTTAGTCACGGCGGAAATAAATGCAACTCAATGAAAAAATGCCGCACGTGTAACTACAAACATCACTCCCTTCTCCATGATGATAATCTGAAGGGGCAACAATCAACGCCAACCACATCAACGGTGGCTGAACGAACATCTAATCACATTAATGGTGAACAAGAGATACTCTTAACGACTCTTCAATTACGGGTCAAGAACAAGGAAGGAGATTACGTCATCCTTCGGGCGTTACTGGATCAAGGTTCTCAAGTAAGCTTGGTCACAGAAAATGCTGCTCAACGGTTGAACTTACCCCGAAATAAAATGAACGCTGCGGTCACTGGCGTTGGTACTATAATGGGGAAAAGTAAAGGGATGATAAAATTGGAATGCAAGTCTATCCACTCTGATTATGCATTCCTAACAGAAGCGTTAGTGATGAGTAAACTCATCAACAATTTGCCAAACTCAACGATCAACACAGAGAATTGGACACATCTTCACAATATCGAGTTAGCTGATCCAGACTACAACATCCCTGGACCCATCGATCTACTGCTTGGAGCAGATGTTTACTCTGACGTGATCCTTGGAGGAATAATTAAGCATAACAATGGTTCGCCAGTAGCACAACAGACTCAGTTGGGCTGGATATTGTGCGGAGCTACAAAGCAATTTAACTGTCTAGTAACGCTATCTGAGCTAGATTATCTAACAAAATTTTGGGAAATAGAAGATATCCCTTCGGAAACCGTAAACACTACGGAAAACGAATTCTGTGAAAAATATTACACAGAAACAACCGAACGATTAAGCAACGGGCGTTATGTAGTGAAAATGCCAATGCATTCTAACTACGAACAAAACCTGGGTAACTCGAAACCTCAAGCTACAGCACAATTTCTTCATTTAGAAAAGAAAATGGCGAAGCAAGAACACTTTGCTAAACTATACAAAGACTTCATTCGAGAATACATCGATTTGGGTCACATGAAACCGGTGACAGAATCGGAAAGTCGAGTACAAGTACAAGCCTACCTACCACACCACGGCGTAGTAAGGGAGTGCTCATCAACAACGAAACTACGAGCTGTTTTTAACGCATCAATGAAAACAGACTCCGGGTACAGCCTAAACGATTTGATGGAAAAAGGGCCAAATCTACAAAAGGACATACTATCCCTGGTCATAAAATGGCGGAGCTATAAATATGTCCTAACGGCGGACATTGAGAAAATGTACCGTCAAATCCTTATTCATCAAGATCAACGATGTCTTCAAAGAATCATTTGGAGAGAATCCAAGAGAGAACCACTGAGAGCTATGCAACTATGTACCCTAACATACGGGACCAAAGTCGCACCATTTATAGCGATGCGGACTCTCCAACAGCTGGCCAAAGATGAAGGCAACGCTTTCCCTCTAGCCCAAAAGGCGCTACTAAACGAGTTTTATATGGATGACGCCATCACTGGACATCATACCATAGAATCAACAAAGCTACTACAAAAAGAGCTAAGCGAACTACTGAAGAAAGGTGGTTTTGTTTTACGAAAATGGTCCACAAACGAACCATCTATTCTCAATGACCTACAAAAGAAAGAGAAAAGTAACAATAACGAATTTAACTTCAAACAACAAGAGTTCAGCAAAACACTGGGGCTCGCATGGAATGACGCAAGCGACACATTCCATTTTATTAGCGAAGCACCTAACGACAGCAAAAATGCATCATATACAAAACGCAGGCTATTGTCGGAAATAAGCAAGATCTACGATCCACTCGGTTGGTTGGCTCCAATAACACTGCAAGCAAAACTGCTTTTCCAAAAGCTATGGAATGATAGCTGCCAGAACTTAGGCTGGGATGAAACTGTACCGGATTCCATAGAAAAGGAATGGAGGCAAATAAAATCCGACCTGCCAAACATAAAATTCATAAGTTTACCAAGATGGATAAAAAATGAAAACAATACTACGATCGAATTGCAAGCCTTCTGTGACGCGAGCGAGAAAGCCTACGCATGCGTTATCTACAGCCGAACTACGTCATCCAGTGGCGCTAACGAAACAACACTACTCGCAGCAAAAACTAAGGTGGCACCAATCAAGAACAAAACTACAATACCGAGATTGGAATTATGCGCCGCAGTTTTGCTAGCGAAACTCCTAAAAAGGATAGCAAAAATCCTTGAAGATTACGATCTACGGATTACCTGCTGGACCGACTCTAAGGTCGTTCTAGCATGGCTTCAGGGGAATCAAACTAAATACGAAAAGTATGTAACCAATAGAACAACACAAATATTAAACATCGTGCCTGCGATCAACTGGGGTTACGTGAAAACAAACGAAAACCCCGCCGACTGTGCCACAAGAGGACTCCCACCATCCAAACTGGTCAACTATTCCCTGTGGTGGGAAGGCCCTAAATGGCTTAAGGAGCAAGAAACACAAGCTCTTGACTCTAAACAAACTTATAGCACAAACGAGGGCTCCCTAACAAACTGTTATACGACTAATAGTACGGAACCCACGTCGATAAAAAATGAATTAATATTCTCATTACTTGAACGACATAGCAACATAAATCGTATTACAAGAATATTGACTTTAGTGATACGTTTCGCTGATGCATTACGAAACAAAAGAAGGTCAACTGAGTGCCATGAACTGAACTTGCACGAACAAAACAACGCACTATTTATAATTATTAAATCAGTGCAACGGGATTATTTCGAAAATGAGATAAATTCTCTAAACAAAGGTGAAAAACTGGCCAACAGAAGCACCATTTTGAAACTTAATCCATTCTTGGACTCTAATGGAGTTTTACGTGTTGGAGGACGCCTAGACCACTCAAACTTGCCAGTGGAAACAAAACACCCCATTCTTTTACCAGGAGAGGGAAGACTAACCCAACTTATTGTTGAAAAGGCGCATCAACGAACTTTACACGGTGGAGCAAGATTAACGCTAGCTAACACTAGAAACACTTACTGGATAATCAGCGGCAATCGAACCGTCAAGAAAATGCTGCGACAATGCATTCGATGCCGTCGATACGCAACAACTCGAAGTGAACAGTTGATGGGCAACCTTCCTAAAGAAAGAATCACTCCATCGAGGCCGTTTTCGCATACCGGCGTCGACTTTACAGGCCATGTGGATGTAAAGATAAACAAAGGCCGCGGGATAAAAACCTGCAAAGGCTACATAGCCATATTCATATGTATGTGCACAAAAGCAGTACATATCGAACTTGTTTCAGACCTATCAACGGAAACTTTCATTGCAGCACTAAGAAGAATGTGCGCCCGAAGAGGCACCCCAAAACATATTTACTCGGATAATGGAACCAACTTTGTCGGAGCCGCAAGAGTTTTAAAAGAAGAGTTCCAACTATTTAAAACACTGCAATCGTCAGAGTTCTTTAAGGAGATAAACGACCTTCAAATCGAGTGGCACTTCAACGCTCCATCCTGGCCATCAGCTGGAGGCTTATGGGAAGCTGCGGTACGTTCCATGAAAGCACACCTGAAAAGGGTGATCGGACAACAAAAGCTAACCTACGAACAATTTGCAACACTTCTCACACAAATCGAAGCGTGCATGAATAGCCGACCACTGTGTCCATTATCAGAAGATATTGAAGATCTGGAATACCTCACTCCTGGTCACTTTCTCACGGGGGGTCCAACTCTAACACTACCACTCAATGAACCTGAAGAAAACAAAACGATAGACATCAGAAACAACTGGAAACTCATTGAGCTCATGCGCCGACACTATTGGGATCGCTGGTCGAAAGAATACCTTCATTCACTACAAAACCGAAATAAATGGCAACAACCTAAAGAAAACATACAGAAGGGGCAGCTAGTTCTCGTCAAGGAAAGTAATCTATCCTCAAGCAGATGGGCTATGGGACGAGTAGTAGAACTGCACCCGGGCAGCGACAACTTAGTACGAGTAGTCACGCTTAAAACACAAAATGGGGTACTTAAAAGACCCATAACTAAACTCGCCCCGTTACCTATAAACGAGGTACGCGGAAGCGCTGATACACAAGAAGTGAGTCCAGAAACGGGCCACGACGAGCCAAAGAAAGGCACTAATAAAAGTCGAAAAGGGGTAAACAGCCTGCTCATGATGTTACTAGTAGCATTTACAACGCTATCATGTGGACTAGCAGCACCCCTGCAACATTTTAAAATAACTCGGTTATCTGAAAACCAACCAGTATACTTTGACCCCATCGGGAACATCCAACTCATCCACGACGAATGGAAACTTCTGGTATACTATAACTTGACAACATTCTGGCAAAGTACGACAAAGGTGGAGGAGTTCGTAAATCATTTAGACCAACTATGCGACACGATGCCTAACGAACCCTGTCACGCTACGTCACAACAACTCAAGTTCGAAATGAACCAGCTGAACGAATATAACATATTGTTGCGGTCTCAACATCAACAGCGGAGGCGACGTGGCTACGTCAATGGCGTAGGAAATCTTGCACGAGCCCTGTTTGGTGTCCTTGATAGCGATTTCGCCGAAAAATACGCTCAGGACATAGAAAAAATCAAAACAAACGAACAATATTTATTACAACTGATACGAAATCAGACACTAATTATCGAGGCAGAAAACAACGTCATCAAGAAAAATGAAGACTTTGTAAAGACGCAACTGGAAATAATCCAACAATTCATGAACGAAACGAAATATAATACGGCTGTGATAGAAAACAGATTTCAACTAATGAAAACCATGAATGATGTCAATGCTGGGGCATTAACAGCTAGTTTACTTATCTCAGTACTGAGAAGAAACCAAGAAATGCTCTTAAGTGCATTGACAGATATCTACAGAGGCCATCTCGACATGAAATTATTCACACCGGAGCAGCTATCTGAACAACTCAATTACATCGCCGGAATCATACCGAAAAGATTAACGTTACCTATCAAACACAGCAATGGGTCGAACATAAAAAATATTTACAGAATTATTTATGTTAAAGCCCGGCTCACCGAACAGTACTTGCTCTTCGAATTACATATCCCGTTACTAAGCGATGACGAGTACACACTGTATCGCAATATAGCCATTCCTAGATGGGAAACGGCTGAACAATGTCAGGTGATACAGACAGCAACACAATATATTGGAGTCAACTTCGTAAAGAGTACCTACATAGAGATGGAAGAGGTTGATCTTCAGCAGTGTACCACAATGACGGCGGATAATCATATCTGCTACGCCTCTACAACGATCAATAACTTGCATGGAGCCACGGCATCATGCGAAGCTAAAATACTTGGTCAAAATGTAAATAACATTACATGTGATTGGGTATCACAACAATGCGCTGACCAATGGATAAAATTACAGAGACAGAACATATGGCTGTATAATTGCATCAATGAGTGCACGATTCGCATTGTCTGCGAAAATCGAATTACAACAACCATTGTAACAAAAGCAGGGCTCCTTGCCCTAGGTCAGGACTGCATACTTCAGCACAAAGATAACACAATTTATTCACATAACGTTTTTAGTAGCAGTATCAACATTGGAATGACCTTGGAGGTACCTACTATTGACTCACCAAATGATATGTGGAATACACTCAAAAACACAAAGATTGTGCTACCGAAATTAAACTTTTCTAATGACCACAAATTATTAGACGACCAGATAACCGCACAAAAGGGAAGAGAGAGCCTGCCTAACGACCTAAGTGTCCACGACATCGGCAACTACGCTGTAAGCTCTTTGCTGGTGGGAGGAATCGTCGCCGCTATAATAGTTTGGCGAATAAGAAGATATCTTCAGAACAAGAAGAGCGATTCTGCAGCCAACGCGAACAAAACTCAAGAAAGGACAGAAGATATAGAACTAAAGGAGATTCCTGCCTACGGCAAAATACGAGGTGGACACACGGAAAACTACCGGCCACCGCTACCAGCAATTGGAACAAGATTTAAACTATGATTCATTAATTAAGAATTATATTATGTCTTGCTTATTGTTTTGATTGCTTAATAACATGTATACTATTTAACTTGTAACTCAAGTTTGGTAATCTGAGTGCGTACATATTTTTCCCTCGGGAGCATGTACGAGCCAATAATGCTCATACAGCAAAAGTACGTTTCTGCGCACGTAATGAATTACGCTAAACGTACTTTATTAATTATATTATAACATAAATTCAGTCGTCACTAAAACTTAGCCACAAGCGGGTCGATCAATAATAATATTGCATCAAGTGCGGCTCAGATAACTAAACATACGTAACTTAAACGTAATTAAACTATTGAACATAACAGTGGTTTGGTGTGAACTAACTACCTTCATACAACAACTACCGGGTATCTGTCAACGACTAGAAAACCCCAACAATCCTAGTAGTAAGATCCCATGAGACAATTATCAAAGTTCACGCGGGCGAAGCCGCTGGCAGAAGCTAGTGTTAGCATTATCTTACTTCTGAGGGCAAAAGGGTTTTGAGTTAAAGAGGGTTAGACAAAACGTATCCAACGACGAAACGATAGCGTCCCTTTATGCCATATAACCGCCGTATTTATTATAAAATTCTCCCATTTTACAAGTTCATAAAAAATACAAGAAGTGTCCCTTCAAGTGGCCACGAAAAAAGAGTTATCTTTACTTCAGTTTTTGCAGTTTCATCTAAACTACCTTCCTATAATTGTTTCAAAACGTACCCATTGACGACTCATTTCGCGCATAATATGACTTGTTGTTGTTATTCAAAAACTAGAAACATTCAAGTTTTTCTGAACAGTTGTCAACCGCTATTCAATTCAATTAGTATTTAGGCATCAACCACTATGCCAACTTATTATGTATTGGATCCTTGTAATAAAAGATAATTAAGTGAAAGCGCGTTGTTCAGTCTCGCACAACGGAACAAAATCTGCCACAAGCTACTCATTTTATTGAATGACACCTGTCAATCATACGCATCTTCCACGCTTCATTTGCCGCTGCGAACTGCGACACACGTCGCACCACCTGGGACTTCCCTCTGCTGCTTTGACCCAGGCATCGTTCCACGGACCGATGACCACACCTGGACGACATCGAACCGAGAGTCCAATGGACAGACGAGTTGCCAGTGCGCCCTGACAGATGTCCCAATTTTGGGAAATTCTTTGAGAAATCGCAACAAATCTAAACGAGACCGCTAATTATCCTCCTTGCGCTAAGTACACATTTAGCCTATGCAACAGTCGGATAGAAGGCAGTAGTTGTTTCTTATCTCAAAAATATAATTGAGGCTTTTAGATATGATTTTCAAACGGTATGATGCTTGCGACATAAGAACAAACCAATTTAAATAAAGCTTATTTTGGGACATGAAAAATAAAAGTAGAGTCCAGCTCCTAGAGAAATCTGGCCATTGTTCTTTTAAAATTTGACCAAGTTCGGTCATTGATGACCCTTTTATTTAGCCAAACTTTTGCGTCGTCGCCCTTGGGACAAAAAGCTACTCGCGAAAAACACTCGGGAGTACCGCTGCACGGTCCACTTCGTGACGCCACACGTCAATGTCGTGTTTGCTTAGATACATACTAACCAGGGCGACCTCACAGGCTGTAAAGATCTTATACCACACTATGCTCCTTGTGCTGCTCAACGCTATGCTCCTCGCGCTGTCGCGATGCTCCTCGCGCTGACACGATGCTCCTCCGCAGCCGCGATGTTCCTCGCGCTGCCACGATGTTCCTCACGCCGTCACGATGCTCCTCACGCTGCTGCGATGTTGCCCTCGCTGACCACACACTGCTCTACTCACGCAATTAATTGCTACACTCCGCACTGCACACAAAGGTTAATAGATTTTCAGCTTTATCGCTAACAAGCATTAAATTCAAGGTTGATTGGGGAAAAGCTTATCCGAATGATTTAACAACAAAGTATTGACGGTTAGGTTTGAAATCGAATGAGAGAAAATCTGACATTGCTGGTCCTTTGACCTGCACTCAAAAACCGACGAAATAGGGAGCGGTGGGCACGACGAGGAAAATGATGTAAGGCATGACGAGTAATGTTGTCACACTACGTCTCTGCCTCCTTTCCTCACTACTTCCCATGCCACTCGTCGAGTGTATGGCAGGCCCATTAAAGCTTCCACGAGAGTAATCACATACGACCAGGCTTTGAAACTGTAAGCGATTGGATCGTTTGTACGAATGGTTAATAATGAAAGACACTCGAAGTTCTTTGGACGAACTCGTTGCGGAACATCGCTCAAGTTTACGGGGCTAAGCTAACACGAAATGACCGCGAGGCCCAGGTTCTCAGGGTTAGTTCTTCACCATCAGCATACCTGCCTCACGTGTCACCTTTAGATCAATCTCATGTATGACGGTGATCACGCCTTCTCAGCATATTTATCGCAAAGCTTGATATTCAATCACACACACGTAAAATAACAGAAATGACAAGAATAAAAACGAAAAAGTCAAAAATCGCCATTTTGACTTTCGGTTGAAAGGTAAATTGTTATTTTGTTCCTTGAATATTTTACACTTTCGTGGGCAATTTGTGTTCACTATCCCACTTCTGAATTTAGCATTCAGAAGTGAAGATGTTTAAAATAAGACGACGAGGTACATAACGTAATGAATACAACCGTTTATTCTAACTTGGAACAAAATATCAATTGCTGAAACTATCCATAACCACAATAAATCATAAGGAATTCAATTAACACGTAATTGCTTAGAAAAGTAGCGAGTAAGTACACAAAATAGGAAAATATAAATCTTATAGCCCTTTGAACGATATTCCCAACGAGTCTCCCGCGACCAGAGACTAATGCAAGTCGTCTGTCACTCAACCTGTGCTACGTACAACCTCATTTCTTCATAATACTACGCGAAACCTCATTTCTTCCTAACAGTATAAATTATAATCCTAAAGACGATTTATTTTTTTCAATATTTTATTAAACTTTTTTAATGTTTCTGAACTTAACTTCTGAACAATAATTTGATAAATTTCATAAAAAACATTAATCTTAACTTATAAGTATTTCTATTTTAAGCATAAAATTATTTATTTTTTAAAATATCTTTAAAATTTAACATAAAAAAATCAGGCAGGGTTAGTTTCTGAACGGGATCATTACTTTCCTCACTGTTCAAGCAGTGTGGAAAAACCAACTTTCCTCACTGTTCAAACAGTGAGGAAAAACCAACTTTCCTCACTGTTTTAGTAGAGGAAAGGCACTTCTTTCGTGCGGGAGTGGTGAAAAAGTCATTTCCCAGCAATATTTTTTTGCGTAGATTTACTAAGTTTGATGTACAGAATGATTGGTTAAGGGTCATTCGTGAAGAGATTGTTTACATCCTGTATAGGGGTAATTTTCGGAACTACTGATCCAATTTCGAATTTGTCTCACTAATTGAAAACTACATTATTCTCAAGTGCCATGGGCTATATTTACAACGTTCCCGTGGGATAATTCCCGATCATGACGCGAGCGAAGCCGCAGGGAAAAGCTAGTCCGGTAGTTCTGAGATGCTCTCATCACATCTTACGATATTACTTTTATGATACCTATAATGTAGAATTGTTCAAAGATGATATAGCTAGAAAGGAGGGTTCTACAGAGATGACGAGTAAAGACAAGTATGGAAAAAGAAGACCCTAAACAAATTGGGAAAATGGCAAGAAAATGATGATGGTGATGGAATTGTTCAAAGAAAACCAAAATATTAATTTAGTTTTAGAGTTTATTAAAGCCAGGAACACAAGTGTCAATAGTACGTACAACTTCAATGTATGCTTTGAATGAATCAGTTCCAGAATGCAGTGGTTTTGGGTTTAGCGGGGTACTATGATATACACAATTAGATATATGGAATGGGGTACATCAATATCAACACTAATGGCTTCTTATATTTCTATACAGGATTTGCGTAACGTCAATAACACACATTAAATAATACAGATGGAAGAATAAATCAGACAAGCGGACAACAGCTTCGTAGCTAGAAACGCAACATGACTTTGTGATATGTTACATCACATTAAAATCGCAAGATATTTCTCGTCCACTTTCTGCTTACAAAGTGGTGGTGAAAAATATTTTTTTTTTTATAAAATTGTATATCACGATTTTCTAAAACAAGTCGATTGACAATGGCACATGACTTTTTCAAGAGTTTTTTAATACTTTATAAAATATATATAGATTTCAAATGTGATAGCCTATTTTAATAAATAATTGACTTTTGGAGTGGTCTTGATTCCAAAGGATAAAACATTTTGTTTTAATAGTGCCTAATAAATATAATATATAAGTAGGTTTAACCAACGTATCAAAAACAGCATGGCATGGAGGTACTGCATCGATTACCAAGATTGGCATCTCGACGCAGTAACCGCGCTGCGCAGGTATAAAGTTAAAAATACATATATCTTAGGTAGACGTTAAAAGCTCAGCGATATGGTTAGGGTAGCTCTGGATATGATGTTTCGAGGTTTCTATTAGGTGCGGAGCAGGTCCATCAATCACAATTTCAACTACAGTGTGCCATATGAGTGTTAGTACACAGGAGCGTAGAAAGTTTACAACATCATCATATTATACCGTATGGTTTCTTATATCTTACTGAATAATTTACGGTCACACATAAATTTAAAATTAAGAGTTTGAATTATATCTAGTGTGGCTAACCGGACCCTGATGTTGGTCAGTATTCCGTTTCGGTACCTTCATTCTAGTTAGTTTGTGTGCCGCACCGCTGAGAGGCTGCTTGCTACTTTATAACTTGGATCCCTCCTCATAAAATATTATAGTAAATCTGCCACGTCCTTTCCTTTACCTAAATTCTCTCCTTTAAATACAAATCCGACTCATATAACTTTAACATTCCTTTACACTAATTGTTACATGTATAAAGTAGGTATATATAATATTCATTTGCTAATTTAAAACATCAATACATCATCTATTACAATAATATACTTGTATACACAGTGTACATACGTCACGTATAGTTATAAAATATATCTCATACAATTAAATCTAACGATGAAAATCAGTCGTCGAAGACAATGCATTCCATATATATTATAATATATTTAAAATTATATATTCATTAAGTAATAGATGCGACGGTTGTTAATAAAAAGCTCGTTTAAATATGCATAAAGTTTTATAAAATTTTTGTACACAATATATTTTTAAAAGATTTATTATTTACCAATCCTCGAGCTGTGAAATACGCACCATAATGGCTTTTCATAACAAATTAAAAAATCACCAAAATCATACGGGATGTATGTAACACAAAAATGATAACATTACAACAATAAACTATATCATAAAAAGTAACCACTTAAATATACGAATTGAATATTAAAAACATAATTTTTCTCGCATTCTAAAATATGTATAGTAATCAACGGATCGATAAAGTTCACAATCAGCAGAGATAAGGCAGCAAAACATTGAGATATCAACATCTAGGAATAAATATATTGGTACGTATCAGAAATACTCAGCAAACACGGATATGATACTGTTAATTACATACTAAACATTTATATTTTCTGAGGATCAAATACTATTAGAGTGACATTTGTTATGTAAATTGAATTACGACTATATATTGTTATATAATAATATACTGTTGACAAAGCTACTGTATTTTAATGCTAACACCATAATAATGATTTTGGTTTGAAAAGTGCGCAATGGTAAGGCTCAAATTCCTGCTACGCAAACGTCGGTCGCGCACGGTCGGTCGCGTGCGTCAGCGAGAAATATGTAGCACCATACTGCGACGCTGACGTCAGTGGCGCGTATTTGCTACTGTTTTTGAGTCTAAAAGCGCGGCAGGAATAAGGCCTAAAGTCCATGTAAAAGAAGAAGGCGGGTGGAGCACAGTAGCACGTATGAAAGTGTTAAGAACGGGCCTTAAAGTACTTGGTCGGGAACTTCTAATAGAGACTAACGACTAGGGACATAAGCTCCGAGGGTGCGTACTAATTCTATACACATATAAAATGCATTGAAATTACACATACACAATACTATATACATACATATTCTCTCATGAGTAGAAGAATTACACAGTCTTTGTAGTATTTCATATGTTAATACTGATGACTTTTTTACATCTTAATCATAATAAACAGTATGCAATAACTTAAATTTTATTTAAAAAATATCGAATTCCTTTTTGTAAAATTTTTGTAAATATTGTCAACATTTTAATGGACGTTGTGCGTAAATAGAAATAACGAAATAAGTAGTACGTGTAGAAAAAAACAAATACTTGAAACTTGTCAGAAAACTTACTGTTCAGCGAATCTCAACTTTTGTTTCTTGACGAAGTCAATGGCCAGTTTATCCGTGGTGCGTGACTCCAGGATTTGTATGATGGGATGATCTGCAAACAAACTTACCATCAAGTAGGTACTTGCAAGTGTCAAATCCAGAATCTCAATATTTGTTTCTTCATTGAATATTAACCATTATAATTTAACTTAAGTTAAAGTTATTGAACAGAATATAAGTATTAGAAGACGATCTTATTTAATTTTACACAAAACATCAAAGGCCTACTTCATAAAGGACCATCAAAATACTTCGGAAATCATTATTGGAGTTATTAATTAGGATGATAAGTAATAGGAAGTTTATTCAGCATCATAGTACGCTGATAGGTATTCTTGTGAAACGTTTTGTTAATAACAGGTTAATTAAACGTTAATAGGGCTTCATTTTAGAGGAGAATGATGAGCTCGGGCTGTTCTAAGAAGATGTCAATAGACAACAAATGGATTTTATGTCGTGGACTAACAGCTTTTGGTCTAATCCGGAAAGGCATTAGTCCGACGTCAATGCGATAGCTATGTATATATAAATGAACGGTAAACACAATAGACAACAAAGACGGTTAAATGTATGTTATATGGGATTCCAAAATGGTGTTCCTAAATGGTTGTAAGGTGTGAATTCGCAATAATTTAGTTTGAAAACCAGAAAGCAAGAATAATTCTGTTTGGTTCTACGAGTACTTGTTCTTCAAAGTGAACTTTACAGAAATGCAGTTTGGAGCAACTCTTGTGAGCAGCAGCTTGCATTCAACTCCAAACAAGGCACTTTTGTAAAGAGTTGAGAAGTTAAAATGAAACGGAGATGAAAGGCAATGTAGTATGGTATCAGACCGCATCTTAATCAAAGCGACCGACGCGCGAGCATGCGTTCGTCGTTCATTTTGTTCAACGCGAGTGCAAGTTTTTCGAACGAAAGATCAACATGAACGCGACGAGTGCGTATTCGCGGGACCGATCGCTTTGATTAGAACACTAGTTAAAGTATGGTACTGACTGCGATCGTGCAACTGCATGAGCGGCAGCTCAATGGGGCGCAGTGGGTCGGGCGCCGCGTGACAGTTGACGCCGGGCACCCGCGCGAGTGACACGAAGGCCTCGCCCGCGAAGTCATCAGCCGTGAGTACATCGCGGTCCCACACCGATAGAGCCAGCGCCGCGCCCGGGCAGCGGCACGCCTCCAACGACACGGCGAACTCGAAGCACTCGTCCCAGATCGGGTTCAGCGTTTTCTGAACACATTTGTTGGGTCAGCACGGAGGATGTGTTTGTGAGTACGGCTGTTACTCTCATAAAAACTTATTTGAGTATAGGCATATCCAAATGAAGATTTTGGTAATCGAGCAATTACTGAGGTTGTCGTCGATCGACATCAATTAGCCGATATTGTTACCTAAGCCAACCATAAATATCGCATTTTAATTGTATCCATGAACAGCAAATAATCTCCAGTTCGTCAGTAGCTCACTATTGCATACCACTTCTTGGTAAATAATGTCTCTCCTTTATTGCATCTAGGGATAAGACGTGCTTTGAAAAATTCTGTTTGTGTAACTTTGCTCAAATATCTGAGAAACATTTTCCCACGCAGAGGTTTTGTAAGAATTCAGAAATTGAACGAGCTTAGCTTCCTAGAACATGATTGCATATAAAGAAAATAAATAAAAACTAGAATGAAAACTAGTACTTCCACTTTAAGTACTAGTTTGCATTCTAGGTTTTATTTAAAAATGAAACACATTTCTTTAAACCACTGCTGTCAACATCCTACCTTTTGCACGTTGGTGATTTGTTCGTGAGCCTTCGGGAACAGCCTCTTGGGCACCAGCTCGAGCACGACGAAGGGATCGCTCAAGCCGTTCGGGTCCAGTGGAATCACGTCGCGCGCAGATAACACTTCCACGCACAGAGAGTCGTGGTTGAAGTACACACTGAATAACAATACGAAAATGATACAAAATGTACAAATAATAATATAATAGGATGTCTGAATTCTGGACTCAAGTTTATGGGAGAGCTGATAATGTTTTCGCGATTGCGAAGTTAGTCTCTGTTGTTCAGTTTGATGGTCTGATCCACAGCCCTCTCGATAAAGACCCATAATTACGATTCGGTTCAAATGGTGTTCCATTTGATCAGAATATTACAATGGCATAGTCGTAAACCATTTGTAAACTAAAAGCTTATAGGGTATAATTGAGACAATCGCTTTGCCACTTCTGTACTGAGAACATAGTTAAACCTGGATTAAACAGGATTTAGATAAAACATACTCAATTTTTTTAAATTAAATTCTTACAGCTTCATGAAGTCAAAGATTGTAATAGGAATAAAACAAGGAATGTTAAATTTTTTCCCCACAATTTATATTGAATACAGCCAGTAACTCGGTCACGATAAGATGCCGTAAGAAAGTTGAAACGAAATACGAATAAAAAGCCGGTCAAGTGCGAAATGCCTCAAGTCTAGAAATTCTTATAAATTTTCTGATATCCATTTCGAAAGAGTTCTAAAAGAGAGATATTGAGTTAGGTAGGTACGGAACTATGTACGGTCGAACAAGCTATTTGGTTTACACTTTACAATGTAATTTGTGGGTTAAACTGTAAACCAATTAGCTTGTTCGACCGTACCTACAGTACTTTAAGAAAATAAGCACAGGTTCTACTAGATATTTAATTGCTTAAACTCATGCTCCAGGAGGTGGTTGTTTCTCTAATATGATGTACAAAAAAGCATATTGTACTTAGGATCTTGTTCATAACAGACGTTGGATGTTGAGATAATATAAATAGTATTTTTTCTACTGTTGTAGGAAAAATACTGTTTATGTTAGCTGGCCTGGGTATGGCTTTTAAATTCTATGATTTTATTCTTTGTTCTTTATACACACAAATGGAAGGGCTTCCGCTCAATGCTTTTGTCCGCTTTGAATTAAAACAATCTTGACTGAGAAATGAGGTTGTCGGAGAAATTAATGATTTTTTAAACGTCTTTTTCTAATTTCGCTCAAAAAAACATACCTTTAAAATATACCCAAACATCTAAAATGTAGTCATAACATCAACTGAAAACGAATAAACATTATCTGTGAAACATTTAAACAATGTTTGTCTTACGAAACGTACTGAGACAAAGCCTTTGTACAAACAGTACAAAAACTTGTTATGAAACAAACCGAAAAGTAATAAAGAAAAGCTTGAAAAAGTGAGGGTTGCTATGGCTCAGTGGCTCGTCAAACTTGTGTATTCGGCGAAATGTACTCGATCCAAATTACTAACATGACAAAGAGCGATGGAGCGTAACCTTTTAGACATAAAAAGAAGAGATCAAGTTTTAGAGATAAGAGTAAATGGGAGTAAACTGACTAAGTAAGAAAAATATACTGACAGGAATATAAAGGTTACAAATTAGACGAACAAAGCTGTTAAAAAAACATTTGGGACGCGCTCGTTTATTTTGTAAAACAGATATAAATTATGGTTTATGATCCTGCTGGAATAATCTACAAGACTGGAATTTTACTAAAATAATATTGGATTATAGTACTGACCGAACAAGAATAGAGCCATAGCGCGAGGGCAGCGGGGTGCGAGATTGTTCAGCCAGCCTATCAGCGAGCCACAGCTCCAGCAGTTTCTCGGTGGGCGCCTGATGATATTCCATCCTTTGTTCCACACGGAACCACTCCGTATTGTGCACCTCCGACATCGGGAGACCTAAATAGATATCGATTAACCATTGTTTACCAACTAAGCCTCTTGCGACCTCCTCGGAGAGTTCTCAACTCCTCGTTCAAACTTCGTCGACATTTTAACAAGTAGAGATAATATACGATATATTTTATTTTGGAAAGTTACTTGGTAATACCTAAGTAAGTTATATAGTTAAAGTGATTATTTTTGAACGGATGTCTACTAAGTAACTTCATTAATTAGGAACTTTTAACTCTTTGATATATTTTTATTTGCCAATTACTATAGCGGGACACTGAAAAGAGTTATTTAAAATAATTTCGATGATGAAATTATTATAAGTAGACTAAAATCAAAATTCCAAACCTTTCCCTTCTGCATGGAAAAATTCGGCTAATAAGTCAAGAGCCTCCCTGAGCCTGTGATGATAGACGCGCGGCCGCTCGGCGCCGCCCGCGTCCGCCTGCGACGACACCTCTTTGAGCACGCCGCTCCAGCAGCCGGCTAGGGCGCGGATGAACGCGCGCGGTAGCAGCCATGTGTTCAGCGACGACAGGTGCTGGTCCAGAAACTCCAGCAGAGGAGTTATTGCCTAGTTCCAAATTATAATTGATATCTGATTCCCAGTTGTTTCAATGTGTTGGGTAGACTTTTAGTTAGACGCGTTAAAAAATGTTACAGTTATCAGCAAAATAACTTACCTGTGTAGTGGGCAATGTGTCCGGCGACCATGCGAGATGGAAAACAGTTTTCCTGAGCGGTGGTCGTGCTCGCGCGGCGAGTGGAGCAGCCGCACGTGCGGAACGCGCGTCTAGCGTGCCCAGAGCGCCGCGAACCAGCTGGCGCGCGTTCTCTTCGTTCAAGCTAGAATATTATCCTTTTGTGATCATGTTACTCATAATATGTCGTGGCGCTGTCTAAGGACTTCAATATTCATTAACGCGTATTTTGTACGTTACATGTGCCTGTGATAGTGTGTAAACGAGTTTTAGCTATAATACTAGACGAGCACGATGTGTTTATCCCTAAACAAAAATGAATCGAGAAAGAGCAACAAACACAATACCAAAAAAGTTATAATATTCAATTCCAACGTCCATTCATTCGAACTGAAATTTTCATTAGCAGATCTCTTTGAAATTCTGACGTTATGACATGCATTTACACAGAAAACCAATTGGTGTGTCAGTACACAAATTGAAATGTAACCGTCGAGGCATAAACTTGCTTTTAACACAATTAGTCTACGTTTCACGTTATAAATTGTCAGCTATTATTGCTATCAATTGATTTATAAAGATCGTAAATTCGTAATGTGCCAACTTTTGATTGAGTTTCAAGTCAGACCGCGATAGTTCTCAAGTTGTTTTAGTTTTAATTAAGATTTATGGGCAACTACGGGGTAAGTATTTACGTTACAACTTGTAAGTACTTGCTGATGTACTGTGTCGTAAAATGTGAAAAGATTTTCTACAGCAGTTTATTCGGGACAAGTTCGGCCATTAACACGAGATGGCTATATCCTGGGGCGATTTGTTCTTAAGGACCACTAAAACTTCGGAATGGCTGGAGCGCGTGAAACTAAATGTTTTGCGTACAAACAAACGTTCAGGAGCTTACGCAAAGCTATTCACTTACAATAACAACATTATTAAACAATTTGTAGTTTAGGGTTGTAGCCCCCGGCAAAAGGTTTTCCTTCACTGTTAAGATGCCTGTTTGTTCTTCCGTAACAAAATACGTTTAACCTTTCAGCACCTTAGGGGCAACTAAATGAATAACTTCGACACGACAGCTGCTATCTACGTTGTTATTATTTTCAGCTTGGATGAAGACGATGTGCAGCTGAGCGTTTTATGTTCTATCAATCGCTGCATGACAATTTCTGTAAGTTAGACTAGTCAGGCGAAGTTTTGCTGATATAAGCTTTAAATCGGTGTAGCTAAGACTTATATTTGCATCTGTGAGATTTATGAAGTTTGCGCTTGACAGCGTATCGTGTCGTGAGTGTAGACGCGCAATATTCACGGTCCAGAGATTAGCTCGTACTTACATGTGTTCGTCGTCGTACTCGGCTAGAGAGCGGCGAACATACTCCAAGTTGTTTACGATCGTGCATATTTCTTCAGTCGTTTTGTTTTGACCTGCGATAAGAATTTTTGAAAGATTATGTTTTAAACGACCTCAAACGGCTATTTAGGAGAAAGCTTTGTACCTACCTACCGATAGAAGTTATAACAAGGCGATGGACGACAAATAAAGCGGAAAAATGGGACGTAAAATGGTATTACGTCAGTACACAATAACACAAATATTGATAATACTGTTATTGAACGTTTGTGACAATTTAGTGAGTGACATATTTGTTCAGGCGCATTTTCCTAAGAACGGTTGGAAACAAATAGGTCACTTGTTAGAACCAATAAAGCTTATTGAGCTTAGCGTTAAACTGCAATATTCTTCAAAATCTCATTTCTAAACAATGGTTTTAAGATGTAGTAGGTAATGAGGTCCGTAATTAGGCATTACTTGCCATTACCTCGGTAGTCAGCGGTTAAGTCAGTTTCCAAACCCTACGAGCAACAAACGGAAAATGCGCAATTTTAACACCGAATTCAATCACAGCGCCTTTCCAAAATGCGATACAGCATCAGAGCAATCGCTGAATGCTCGATTTTAGCGTTAAGCGTAGAGCGAAGCGAAAACACTGCATTGAGGACGTTGCTGAATCGCAAATTAACAAAATTCAAAAGCGATGTTCCCTCCTTGTGACCTTGTGTAAAACGTTTTACGTTTTTACCAACATAGTAGTTTGGAAGCCATACTATTACGAAATAGACCTTTTATCTCAAAGTAGAAACAGTTATTTTACGAGAACGCATTATTGCTAGTACATCATCATCATCATTCTCTTGCCCTTATGTCAATTCATTTGGAATTAGCGCAGCATGTCTTCTTCCAAACTTCTCTATTTTTCGTCATCTCGTCAGACACTTCTTTGCCAGTACATACGTTTGAATAAGTTCAGTACATACCATGGTTCTCGTAGTACCCCTGGTCGGCCAGCGCGCCATGCACGAGGTCTGCGTAGTGAAGCGCGGTGGCGCACGCGGCCTCCAGCAGACGCACGCTGCCTCCAGCTGTGCACTCCTCAGCACCGCCCACTGAGCGCCACACCAGGCGCATGTGGTATAGACTACGGCACACAAACACGAACTCTATCAAACGTAGATAAATGATACAACTGGACTGACATTGGTGTTTGATTGAAACTCGCGCTATCCATTGACCGCTGTAACAGGCGCATGTGACCGAACTTGAAGAACATGAAGAAGAACCTGAAGAAATATTTAGATCATCAAATGGAGATAAGTGTCGAATTCCGAGATGCAACTGGACTAAAACTAAAGCTTGGATTGATTGAACCCCCCGGCCACTGACCGTGTGCAACAGTCACATGAGGTAGATGCGACGATACGCAATAACAACGAACAAAAATGTATCTTTCAAACGAGATATACCTACAGAACTACGCAGTTCACATTCACGTTTAAAAAATACTTTGTGTCCTTTGTCTTGTGAGGAAATAAGACAGTAAACACTTTATATTGAGATGGAGAGACCCGTTTGCTAAAACATTATTTACTCCTCGTGGAAAACCGAAGTACCTATGTACTTTAATGTTTTCATACAAATATAACTCCTTCACGGCAACATCAAAAGGACCACAGTTTTATTGCATTTTCCTGTTGGTGCTCCATAGTCTCTACAACATTCTTGTGAATCACATAATGCGTCATAAAGGGCAAATGATTTAATGGTCCTATTTACTGACTTTACAACAAAAATATAAAATGAAAGCAAAAAGATACGAAAGTAACCGGCCCACGGTTCACCTCATGCACAAAAAGCTTATTTAAACTAGGGCACGGCCGCCTGTTCATTTTTAGCCAGATAACAGTGACAAAGTTAAATATGTGCCGGTAAAGCTGAACTTGTACTATGTACGAGTACTTATACCTTGTATAGGTACATATAGTGCCTTATATTGTACACAGGTTAATTTGAGTTACCTAAATGGTAAATTAAACTTTGTATGTTTGCAATTTAAGTATCTTTTACGGTACATTTTCCTAGCATGAGCATTAAGAGCATTGTGCATTAAGCATTGAGCATGTTGAAAGCTTACCTGTTAGTGCTTGCTTTCAACGAATTGCAACAGTGTGAAGCAATAAGCACCACAGCGAGAACCAAGCGGGGCTTTAAAACATTTCTACGAACTCTGTGTATTATTATACATGCAAGGGCATATAATATACAGAGGTCGTGGAAATGTTATTGCAAGCAGTAAAGACAAGATTTTTTATTGCTTGTCTCGTTGTGTGTGTGTAACCAGTCAATTACGTAGGTAGAGAGCTCCCTAATTGTTTCAGTTAATTATGCAGAACAACAAGCAATAAATCAATTTTGTCTATAAGTGCTTTATATTCTGCCCTTGTCATGTTGAGGATAATTATGGAACGATACGGCAGACTGGATGTTGATAAAAATATTGGTGTTAAAGACCAATAAGGCAAGTAATAGGTATTGAATACCTAACCCTCAAAACTGTGCGTGACCCGAAAATCTTAGTAGATGGATTTTTTTCGTCTGATATTTGTATGAAATACATTTATAGTGATTTATGAGAATAGAGGCCTGTCGACTGAAAAAATCAAATTAGTTCGTCAGTTAGATTACTTACCAAAAAATATTTGACCCGTATTTTTCTTTTGTTACTTACATAAATCAAAATTGACGAAGTTACGACGCTTTGAAAATTCTCAATACGTCACGCCTTGTAATATTTTGTAGTGAGTTCCGCCGTCACGCGGCTCCACTCCCAAGTTTTGATGCGTTTTATCTTTGTCAAATATCACTGATTAACAAAAAAAAAAAATCGTGTCCATTTATTTCTAATACTACAGACGACCGAAACGGTCGGGTCGGACTGATTCGGTCGGGACGCCATTGATTAACTATTCGCTCTCTACTTCGCTCACAGTTGAAGGCCTTACTGACGGACTAAATAGATTTGCAATTTTATAAACTGTTGTCACGCCTATTTAAGGTGTACAAGGTGAACTTTGGTATTTCCTCTGTTAATCTAGATTGCAGACTTGACTCACCAAGCTGCGGTGTCCACTGACGACGTGCTGTGCTTCACGAGGTGCTCGCCTTCCACGGGCCGGTCTGAAAACAATACCTCTGTTACAAAATGAGCAATATTCAGTAAAACATGATAATTTAATTAGTAAATATTCTAGGGACTTAATCAAACAAAGTTTTATGTTAAAGTTTTATGCGTTGTTATCATCCATGCTAATGGAAAATATGTCAGCTTAAACATATTTATACTAAAAAGGTAATAAGATTTAAATAAGGTTTGAAGAACAAATTAACCTATACAGCCGAAAACGCGATTACAAATAAAGGAATAACGAGTCCCACAAATTCGATATGGCCGCCAGTTAAGGATCAATTAGAGATTGGTTAGACCTTTCACAAATGAAATGTAATATGCTCTTTTTTCGAATTTATTTTGTTAAAGAGTCCGCTAAGTACATTAAACAACCTTAAATAAATATATAAACTAAGTATTTATAATATCGTGCCGTGCAATGCTGTAACAGGACAGGCCGTGATGTAATTTTATGGTCCTTATAATTGTTCATTTAGGCACTTTGATATCGGATTTCTTCTTGGACCAATTTAATATTAGTAGATTATTAACCAAGGGCTGTATGACATCAATTGCATACGAGGTTTTTGGCGCCTGAGCGAAGCGAAGGCGCTAATTAACCCGAGTATGCAATTGATGCTTACGCCCGAGATAAATACTCTGCTTTACATATCGATTGTGAGGTAAGTAAACAACAAGACAGCAGGTTTCAATGATATTAAGAAGAAAAAAATGTGTATTTAATTAAAATTAATAGTAAAATTATTACAATTTGTAAGAGATATGGTCACGTTCTTTTTAGGTATATTTATAGTTTGAATATGAGTTTGTGATGATAAGACTTGAGTTTGAGTGACTTGAGGTTCTTGCATCGTAAATGGCCTCAGTTGACTGGTACTATTTTCTTCATTAAAAAATGGCTCAGATGATGTGCTTTGACGTGGTGATTTTAAGTTTATATTTTCTGTTATTTTAGAAGTAATTTTGCTTTTGTTTGCCATCGAATCTTCGATATAACCTTCGGCCACTTTGCTGGACTTCCAGCCGCCGTGCCTTTTTAACAGAGTGAGGTTGGCTCCCGAATCAGCCAATAGAGTCGCTGATGTTCTGCGAAAGCAATGCCCGGTGTATAACTCTACGTTACTCAGTTTTAAATATGTGGCTATTTGCTTTGGCATGCCTGTAAATTTGTTTTTTCCTATTACTTGTCTGTGGCATTTTCCTTTACTGTAATTAAGAAAAAAACGATTTGTATCCACGTTTTCAGGCCGAAGAGCTTGATATTTTTCAACATAATTTGCAAATTCTTCATGCACAACAAATGACCGGTCAATTTTAGTTTTCGTGTTAGGCAGTTTTATGAGTAGTAATTTGTTATGTTTTTCTACATTTTCTATTGTCAAGTTTGTCAATTCCACGGTTCTGCAGGCTCCCGATATCCCAAAAATTAGAACAACCTGTAAAAAAGACATAACTTGTATTAAAGGCACCAAATTCGCATAGTATTTTTGTGAAATATTTTGGTAACTTATTAAAAAGGGCAAGTAAATACGTAGGTACCTTTATTGCTAAATAAATTTCATCCGGAGCTTCATTTAAGAATTTCTGTACTTCTTCTGCAGTAAATACCTTCGATTTCTTGCTTTTAAAGCCGTCAGACTGCCTTTTCAAGAAAGCAGTAAGTTTAGAAAAATCTTTCAAATTCACGTCATGTTTTGTCATCATTGTAGATTTTAGCATGGAATAAAAGCACCATAAACTGGAAGGTTGTAGCCTCTTAGATAATTCATCAAAATATGATATAAAAACACTTTCAGAAAGAGATTTCACTTTTTTTTCTGACCGCCATTTCATAAATTCGTCGTATGCCTTTACATATCTTTCTTTCGAGTTCGGCGGTAATATATTTTCGACAACTGTTTTTGCCCTTTCTTTAATAAAATCGGGCGTTAGATCTATGTCTTCGTCACTAGACATGTTTAAAACTTTTGAAAAAGAACTCAAACAAGAAAATTAATTATTTTCGCGATGCTTTCGCGCCTACTAGTAGACTGCCTTTTTTTTTCACGCACGCAAGCGCGTCAAATCTTGCTGGCCAGTTTGATTTTTAAATCGATTCCATCTAACATACGATGTGGAAACAAATAGTTCCATATTTAAAATAAAATCTTTATAAAATAAATTGTCTAGATTCCGATTCGAGTAAATAATCGATACCGAGAAAAAAAAAGTTAACTTTTTAAAAATATTCTTCGTGCAGTATGAGTATGACAGTTCTTTTTTCAAATTCCAAAACCTATGCTGTAATGATAGTCATACACCCCGGCATTCAGGGGTGTAAGGGTGTACTTACAGAGCAAAAGATATGTAATAGTACATTGTTATCCAAGGGGTGAAAGTAACTTATTTAGTCCCGAGACGGGGTTTGGCGCCCAAGCGTAGCGCGGGCGCTAATAGCTCGAGGGACTAAATAAGTCTTTAACCCGAGGTAAACACTGTGCTTTTCATTACGAATACAAGGAGAATAAAAACAAAAACACGAAACCACCCGAAAAAAAAATGAAGATCGGATTGCCGCTTTCCCGCCTATTTTGTTTTTTTTTTTCAGTGGCCGGCTATTTAGCCTTTATTTTCACTATCGTCACTGAAAAAATAGTAAATATTTTGCCCAAATTTTTGTTATTTTAAAGAAATATTTGTAACTAAATTATAACTAAGTTATTTAAAATAATTATACCCTTTAATTAATACTGAATTTTATGTTATTTCAATTTTACATGGCGCTGTAATTTACAGGCTGTATAGAAGTTGGAACATGGTTCAATTGAAATGTGAAAATAGAACTAGATTTTTTTTTAATAATGTGACAGCTGTCAGTTGAAAGTGATTCTCCCTAGGGCTGAAAAGTATTACTTTCAGCCCGCTCCTCAGGCAACTTCAGACCTACTTTCCGAGTATGAGTAATGAAAAATATATTAAATTGTTAGTAGCAGATATTATCTGCTTTGGGAGCCTGTACTAAAGTATACTTAGGTACCGGGAGTAATGTGTTTGGTCCTACTTAAAAGAGTTTTCACATTGAAGCGATTTTCGTGTTTGAATTTTGGATAACATAGATAAATGTAGGTTTACCTAGTAATAAGATTCTCGACGTTAATTTTGGAAGACAGGGCAGGGTTTAAATATGTCATCTATACGTATAATAACAATTTACAAGCAGTCCTTTATTTGTCTCGGCCCAATAAAACAGTTCGTGTTACGGCACAGTTAGAGTTCGATGTTTATCTAAATGGCGGCCGCCCTAACGCGGGGTGTGAACCTTCGCCTTTTGCCTTCACAACAATTATACGCTCCTCTTTCGAAAATCACTTCTTTTTATACCCCGCTAGGTTATAGTTTCTTTTGGTAAGCACAGACAGGTAGCAACTTAGAGGTTTTCAAAAGATACCAGTTTAAGTTTCCCAGATTTACATAGGCGAAACTACCTCATTCGTAATTAATACATGGTTTAATTGTATTATTTTAACTACGACATAACTCAAAGTTCACACTTCGTGTGTTTACGACCAATTAACTCGATTGTTGTAATTAATGTTTATACGCATTTACATGAAAGTGGTTCCGTAATTATAATGTAATATGTTATACAATTATTGTCCACTTGTAGGATTACGTGTAATAAAAATCTACGTAAAGTAACTGATATGAATCTATCACTACTTTTCCTAATAATAATAATGACATAATAACTGATAATAATAATAATGTATGTACCGATGACTACACAACATGTCACGTAAATCTAATTCGTGAGGAAAATTTTATAGGTTTATTTAGATTAATTGAAGGTTCTAAATCAGGTAACCGATGGGCCAACATTTTCATGAAGTAACACCTGTCGCCCAACGCTAAAGTTGGTACCTATTTATAATCTCCCAGAGTAAAAAGGTACTAAACTTATTCGGACACGACTTTGCACAAGACACTATTTTGCTGTGTACCACGTAAGGTAAGATTTTTATTATTTGTAGTTTTTCCTCTGGCCGTCTCTCGGGATTAACCCATATACACTTAGACACATCGGAAAATGTATGTGACACAAGTAATGCTTGCTACAAGTAACAATTATGATATGACGCGAAGCTTACCAAGTTCAACGGATGCTCGAACTCTTTGCAGCGCCATAGTTTTGGTGACCGCGAGCCAGCGATCGATCAGCGGCTCGAACCACCTGCGACCACAATAACATTATCATAACGAAACGAAACTCTGTCGCACAACGCGTTCCGCTATCATCCACCGCGTTAACGCTTTCCTGCTAATTACCACTAATTACCAAGTTGCGCAACATGAAACTGGTAGGTACTCCTTTATTTAATCCGTTCAGCTTTTGATAAGACTTGATAATTAACAAGTCTTATAAAAGAGTCTTCGAGTTGGGTTTTAAAGTTAAGTAGAATATTATGACAAAGGCTTTAAAGACTTTTACTCCAAAACCTACAACTACTCGTAACAAAAGTAAGGACTTGAATATACTGCATATAAATGTAGTGTGTTAGTTTGGAGTTGACAGTGTAATTGCCCCGGACCGGCCCAAGATACAAAAGCTAAAAATAACTTCACAACATTGAAGAGAATATTGACGAAGCTTTTGGTTGTTTCATTCTGCGCTCGCATTCGAGTGGAGAAATAAATAAAGCTCGCTGTTTTTCGATGCAATGAATATTTTATGTAATGTATTTTTTGCGGTTTGGCCCGATCGTGAACGTGATGCTTTTATGGAAATAATTATGTAATGGAAATATGGTTTCCTTTAACTGGACAAAACTTGGAATGTGGAGTTATTTTTGTGGTAGGCAGTTCACATGATTAGTTTGGTTCAGAGTCATAACTAAAGTTTAAACATTAGATTAGGACATGAAAAGACATTCCTCCAGAGAAGCAACCAAAACATTTGCGGCCCGAGCACGGAGCGCCTTTTGCAGACTTGCCAATCTTTTAACATCGCCAGTAATAAAGTTATTCCCGTAAAATTCGTGGCGACAGGCGAGAAAATATCAGTAAGAGCTTCAAACATCAAAATCTGTTTATCAAATTCAATTTCGTTTGAAAACGGGCGCTTTTATCATTGTGTTCGGATTTTAATCAATCATTTGTCACTAGCAGTCTGCGTGCTGGTAAACTAGCCGGAAACGGATTAACGCTAACGGTCCATTCATACGCTGTGACAGGTCAGGAGATTGTATTACTGCGAATCTATTAGCTGTTGCTGGATACGATCGAGAGTTTAACATAGTGACAGTAGAGAATGGATAGCAGGGACGGACATTGCCGCCCTTAGCTGGAAAATAGCGGCGCATTCTTTAAACATGGTATACATGATAGGACATACATGCATGCACGTTTTTGTGACGTTTAACTCGCTGCACTAGGCAGCGAGTTAAACGTCTACTACGAAACACGTCATGGTAGGTGCCTATTTCCGAAATCAGACGATTACTGACACTTTGATGAACTGCAAATTCTCTCTCGAATAACTTCCTGAAACACCTAATCGATTCACCGTAATATAATCTCCGAACAGATTCGTGATCCCACTAATATGATAAATGGGAAAGTTCGTAACTCAATTATGAAGCGACGACTGGGCAGATTTAAATAGAATATAGGACGGTTAGGAATTGAACCTGGAATTGCATCGGAAAGTTATATTGTCCGGAAAATCTGGAAATGAAATTCGACGAAAATAGATCTGTCATTGTTTCATTAGTTATTGAATTTTGTTCTCGTTCGGCGTTTTGGTTCGGATCTTCATTTGGAGCTATTATTACAATCAATCATAGTTTATTATCAGTTCGAGAGTGATTTCAGGTAGGTCTAGGTACTTACAAGTATGCATCGAGTAACATCGGTGGTGGGTCATGCGGTGCGTGGGGATGTGTCTGTGGTTGCGGCGCGAGCGACGCCGCGGCGCAAAGCTCACGCACGGCTGACAGCACTTCAAACGGCAGCGTCTTCGCTATCGTTACCAAGCATACTGATGGACAAAGCAACAAAATAATACCTATTATGAGGAGAATCTCAGAACAGAGAAAAGAGAAAACCGAATTTTCAGTTTTCAAATTCTAGTGGCTGACTGGCTGGTGATGATCCAAGCTGCCAGTTTGGTGCTCCGATAACATCACACAGTACTATTTAAACGATCTGTTATATAAGCATCTGTCTCATTTTCGTAAACAAGTCGGAGACATGAAAAGGCCGAATTATAAAGAGCGGCCAATCAACTAAGAATTATCAGTAGTAAATGCGACACAAATGTTGTCTATTATTAAATTATAATCTAGCAAACAATGCTGATTATTTGATATCTTTGCCATGTAGGTGTAATATAGGTATAATAATTCCAGGCTTTAAAATCAGTAGGTTTATTACTTCAGCATTAAAACAGGGGCGAGTTCTTTAATGAAATATACCTACATATTTTCCGTTTATTAAAAGCTAACCATTTTCCAATCAGTTTAGCAAAATATTTAATAATACATTTATCACAGCTGCGGGTGCCAGGTGTTCCCGTAATACCTCGCTTGACTATAGTTTATTAATTTATAACCTAAATATAGATACGTTTAATAAGTTAAATTAATATGCCGGCGACGTTGACCTTTCGAAACATGCATATTTCTGTGACCCATAAATATTTATAGCAGTCAATTTAATTTCTTAATGTTTTATATGAAAAATAACATTGTTGGGTTGTTGGCATAGAATACGGAAGTCAATGTATATAGGGACCACAGTTGCTATTTAAATAGGTCAGTGGAGGGATGCACGATACGTATTTGTTTCTCAATGACTTGCTGAGCGAGGCACAAAGAATTTCATTTTTGTAAAAAGTTCTAACAAGTAAATTCAATTGATAAAAATTTTGAATGCACTACGTGCAAAAATGCTGTGCAAAAGTATTCAATATTTCGTTCGGATATTTTAGGGAAAGGTTACCGAGGTAGATGCTACTATCTATATTTTCGTCAGACATTTTATCGATAGTACCGCCGAGTCATAACATGGATATAGTCTGGGACCACTCATGTAAGAAATGGAAAACCCTAGAGAGCGATATATGCGAGATGGCCAAAATTATGAGATAACTTATAATATTATATTACAACATTATTTTGTTGAGAATTTGTGGTAATATGAGTGATTTAATGTGATATAGAGGTAATAGCTTACCTCCGTTACCATGTTCATCGTACATCGGTTCTTCGACGACGCCGCACCAGCCTTCTACGACCCAGTGTTCCACGCATTGTCTCACATCCTCCGATAGCTATAAAATAACCTTTATTTGTATGTATATATAGATATATTTTAACTGTAATCGTAATCCCGTTTACCAGGATGTATTTTGGAAACGGATCCGAATACACCAGAGGGATTTTGAAAGTACCTAAATCTGAACCAGCAGGGTTGCCGATACTAATTTTCGCTGTGACGTGTCGTTGATATTTTATTTTGAGTAGATAGGGATGTGGTTGCGGGGCAGCTATGTCACAAACTATGCTTCATCACCAATCCTGCCCGCCCAAAAAACAGTAGCCCAATTGACCTCTGCGCTGCCACCTAACTTCTGAGCTAATAAAATATAAAAATGGTCGATCCAGCGACAAGAAACAGATGAAGAGTAGGTATGAACATGTTACGTTTTTAAGGGAACTGAGAATAATAAAAACTTCACTATAATTAATACTACTTCTAATTTTGAATTTTAAACAACACCAGATCATGAAAAAGAGTTCAATTTTTCATCACATACTATACTCTTATCATTTGTGTGAGAAAATGTTCAAAAACGAGAGCGGTTATAACCCTAAATTTTACGCATCGGAAAACTTTCAAGGAAAACGTGGCGTCCTTTAATTGATGATAGCTGATAATATTTAAGAGCATTGGGACAAAAGCTAGATAGACGTTACAATGCGGAATTATATTTATTATGCGTGTTAAATCAAAAGAAAAAAGGACATGTTTTCTTTGGATTTAACACGAATTAATTACTATAAATGGACTTATACTTGTATGTTTTTTTGCTTAAAACATGACTCAAGCGCTGTGTATTGTTTGTAATTTCAGTAAAAGCTATGAAGCCGCTTGCAATGACCCGGTGGAGGGTTCTCATATGAAATATGCAACATATCGTGAAGCTAATGGCTCGGAATGGATGGTCAGCTGCTGAGAAAGAACCGTGGAATGCACCCGTCTCGTTAATTATGCATCATGAGAAGCACCGGTTGTGTATTCTTGAACAAAGGAAGTACTTAGCTAGACTAATGGCACTTAATTTATCTACATATTATTCATAGTAGTAAATAAGTAGTGCTGCATGCCTACATTTGCTAGGTTTAAAAGTTAACGTGTGTAATATTTAATGACTTTACTAAATAAACTTGACTAAATATCACCTATGTGCACACAAAGTTATGCAACGTTCCAAGAAGTTTGATCCATAACAGATTTTGTCAATTCCAGTAACAGTAAATCCAGCTCTAGACAATAATTGAATACGAGTGCGCCAGGCCCGTTTACCCGTTACAGCCAACGGGATGTAACCGAATTGTCCACTTACCATTTTGTCTATCTGGTTGAAAACTATGCTGAAGTACGGCACGTTATTGGTCCTGCAACAGAAAGGCATGTTATATTTTCGACAAACAGAAAATATACGGACTGTGTAAATCGCTGGAGACTTAAACACTTCCCGCCCACACTTCCTTTCAGTTGATGATCGTGAAGAATGGGAGCACGGACAACAATGGACATCCGGGGCTGAACATCGATAAATAAATATTAACACATACCAGAGCCTAACCTTTCCTTTATACTAACATAAGAAACTGTGATTAAATCTTGATGAAATCAATTCTCGAAGGAAAATTTTGATGAATTCGTCTCAAGAGGCCTCGACGGAGACCGCTTATTTGGAACTTAAACGAAGGGCTTTGGTTCCGGCTGTTAGCTTTGAGCCGCAATTAGACTCGTAGATAAGAGTACGAGCCAGAAGATTAAAAGCGTAAGCTAAAGTTAATGTAGGGATAAATCAAGGACGAAATACTCGTATGTCATAGATTAATTTAATCGATCTGCGAGACACATTATTTACCTAAAAATTGAATATTGGGTAAAAATGTAACATTGATCATAAAACTTTTCGTCCACACCATTAACAGATGATTTCTTTTTCTTTCCTCTGTACTTTTTCTACAAATTACTCACATTTCAAACAGCGGATGGTAGTAGGTGAGTCCCTGCTGCAGGTCGATCTGTATGAGCGTGATCAGGTTGACGAGGTCCTCGCCTCGTTCGGAGTGCGTGTCCTGGCCACACAGCGCCTCGTACCACTCTGATGTGCCTTTGCGAAGGGCGCTCACGATCTCGCTCCTATTGTCAACAGTTATTGTTGCGATTATTGATCTAAGTTGCTGCAGCCATTAGCCATTCTGGATTCAATAATATTGGCACATGTCCCCTCTGAGTATATGGAGTGTAATTTAGTATAGAATCCTTCGAATGGCTTAAATAGACAGGAATATCTATTAAATCTTCCAGCTTGCGTTCTATATTATTATGTTTGTGCCATTCTAACCTAAGCAAGTAAGCATGTCATTTCATCATTTCAGTAAAGTACCACAACAATAAAAATCAAATTGCTACTTTGACAATACTTCCGCACTGGTTTTCTTTAAAAAGCTCTATTCAAGATTGAACTTTAAAACAAAGCAGTATTAAAAAGTCTAATCTGGCTACACCACACAGATTCATTTTCACAGCTATTTAACGTCCCCATTGGCCAAGGCAATTATTTAGAAAATGCTGTGCTAGATCCTTTCCCCCAAGTCATTTGGTGAGGGTGAAAAGCTGACTTTAATCTCGCGAAAAATACTCTGAGAACTATGAAGCCACGCTGTCTCTTCCGAATAATTTACGCTTGTCTAATGCTGCTGTCTGAAGTTTTTCTGTGGCATATAATTACGTAGGTAGGCGAGTATTACTTTAACGGATTCCTATAAAATAATAAAAAATATTTGTTTTTGAAGTGTGTTCTACGAAAAGAGATATTTTTGTAAAAATCTGCACATCGACACATATAAGCTTTTTTACTATAAGCACAATTCGTTATTGCTGAAATCCACAACGGAAGTTTTAAGGAATAGTTGGTTTTTACTTGCCTGATTTCCTTATTAAAGGGACAGCATCGCCAGAAAGCCTTCATTTGCGAGAGCTGGCTCAAGCATCGCAGCAGATACTCCAATCTAAACAAAATAGCTCAATCTAAAGTTTCTAAATCCATTACCATTTTATAACTATTCTTAGAATATCTATATTTTATCGGAGAAACATTACTAACTGAACTAAATTACTAGTGTCAATAGAGTGCTATTTTAGAACAGCAATATCGATTGAATGATGATTAGACAGTTATGAGCTAGACGACAGCTCAATGCATTGTTTACGATATTAATAGGCAATTAGGCACTAGAATTAAAAGACATATAAGTGGAGTTAGAATTCACTAGTTTTATTCAATATATTTGGTATTCTAACTCGCACATTCAATGTTACAACACTATTTTTGTATCGGTAACCTAGATCTTTATTCATGAGTCCAAATACTTGCAGAGGGTAAGTGTGGGTCAATACAACAAGAGTTGAAGAACTTAAAAACAACCCTCCATTTATTACCAATAACAAGCTATTAAATGGCTATTCTTCACGTAAAACACGGCTTTTTAATACTTCACCGCATCTGAGCGAATATAATAAAGGAAAGAAATATTGTTTGTTCTTGAAGTAGGTAATCTTGAAAGTGCCCACTCAACCTAATTGGATAATTTTTTCACTTTGGAAAGCTTATCTTCTCAGTCATAGACAAGGGAATGTTGAGTGAAGTGCTATAAAAAGAAACAAAAGCTCAGGTGAGTGAATAAATTGCTCACTGGTTACCGTTTTCGATCGCCTGAAAATCTATGGCCTGAAATGTACTTTCAGAATATTACACTGGCGTTCATATACGTCGAACTATCAAAGGAGAAATGTGCACAATCACGGCGCTTTGCGGACAGGATTGGTAATTGCAGTTTGTTGTGCCTATGCCGCCAGCTGAGAGGAGAACAATGCCGTCCATGTCAATTGACGTACTTGTCATCCACAAGTGGGTTTTTTTCTGCACTCAACTATAGGAAACTGAATTGATAGTTATAGATATCTTGTATCTATTCAATTATATTATTTCCATTTATACTTCGGAGTAAAACGTCAACTATAAGAACTTGTATGAAGCTAAATTGTCTTTATCTTTGTACATATTGCGCCATTATGAATACCTTTAATGATTCACATTGTAACATTCCAATCGATACTGATTATTAGCAACATCATTTAAATAATATTATCTTTCAGCTCTATCCGGTAATGTAATATTATTACCGCATTATCTGTGTACGAATACCAATGATGAATGAATTCATGTTAAATTCCATCATTCCGAACCGTATAATTATTAATTATGAGGTAAACTGTTTGGTACCTAAAATATTCCAGTAATTTATGCTTTGAATATGTTTAGTGGCAACACAGGTAGCGGTGTCGTGTAATTAATAATCCAAATAAATCATAGGCGACATTTTATCGTAGTTAGGCTAAATTAATGCCGACAGAGTCCGACCCAACTCGTATTCGTTGTGTTTACCTGCCTGCTTCCATCAATTATTCCAACACCCTAAAGATTACAAGGGTAGATTTTATTGTAAACTTGTCAAGAAACATGGTATTTATTTTGTTTACTTCTGAGGTTTATGTTGCACGCGACACTTAACAGTCCATCAAGTCTGAACTACAGCGGGCAATATTGATTTATTGAAAGGAAAGCTAGCCTTCCGGTTCTGTAAAGGTTTGCTTAATCGAAATGGATATTTGTTTGAATTTGTACCTTAACTCGTACCATAATGTTATTAGAAACAACTCTCAGCAAAAATTGGCTTAGAATCTGGGATCAAAATATTTTATTTTCTGAATAAGTACTTATTTTAATGACTTTGTTATCTAGTTGTCTTTTTGATTCAAACTGAAAATGGCAATCAAAAGTTTATAAAACAAATAATAAAAGCACGAAATACGAGACGAATTTACTAGAACTAAATGAATATAATTCAATAACTGAAATTACCATGGAATAGACGTGATCTTAATTTTGTTCGTAGTGTTGAATATCAAAGTACGGTCGGAATAAAAGGTTTTATCTAGACAGATGCCACGAGCACAAGTAAATCGAATCTCGTGCGTGTAAGAGCTCGCTTTGAGCGACTAAATATGAATTGAAAGAACCTATTCAATTCCAATATAGCCTAGATAAGGTTGGGACCCACAACAACGTTATAAAATAAACCTAGCTTTTAACAACACAATGTAGCAGATGATTTATAGTATTAATTACACAAAATCCTAACGATTGTCACAGGATCAGATCATAAGTATTATGTGATCAGACATAAATTATTAAACGTCAAAGAATCAAATCAATTGAATTGTGCTCAGAAAACAAATAAAAACACTGCGAATGCGTAAGTAACAGTGGGCCAATAATTTCTGAAAACAAAACGCTTTCGCTTACCTCTTGCACAGTAGGTATGTAATAGATTAATCTGTCTTGTTCGCTTTAGAAAGCAAATCCTTTTTTTTAACAAAAACACGGAAAAGGTTTATGAAATAACAACTTTAATTAAACATTGATTACATAGAACAGTTGTAAATACAGACTGATTTCTAAAAACAGTGACATAATTTTATAGCAAGTGATAATGTGTGCCCTTCACACAGCCAGAGGCAACAGAAACAGATGGCCAAAGATCATACGAGAGAAGGTGATACCGAAGGGAGGTCACGACCACGACCCTCAGCTCAGTCATTGAGGAATACGACGCAAGGAGTAGGAGGATATGTGACTAACTTGTTAATGCTGTACTGGTGCAGCACAGGGTACAGGTCCCGGTGCAAGCGCAGCTGATGCAGCGCCCTGTCCACATACTCGCCGAAGCAGTCGGCGAGCCAGCGCTCCTCGTCACGCGAGGCACCTGACCCGGAGTCCCCGCTGCCGCTACCTGAGATCGCTTCACAGGCGCACCAGGCGCGCTCCAGCTCGATCAGCAGTTTGTGCATATACCTTCATCGAAAGAAATTCAGGAATAAAGTACCTTCTATTTAGAAACATCTAGGTATATGTTGTGTGTGCGTATAATCGTATATTATGTAGGTGTGACAGTAAGGTACCTATACTTGTTGAAGATCATGAGTCTAAACTAAGTTATTCTGGTATTTAGAATTCCAGGCTCTCGTTATAAACAATTGTAAAGATTATCAACGTGAGTTTGTGTGTATGCTGCCGTAACACTAACTTAGGATCAAGAGGAGCATCAGCGTTGAGTCTGCAAGCCGCAGCGAATCGTGCAATGGACGCTTGAAGCGCGCTCAGATCGCCTTGTATGGCATGCTGGTGGAGCAGCGTCTGCGCTGCGCCGCACAAGTCTCCGTCCCACGGCGGTGTGGGCGTGGCAGCACTGGGCTCGGGCTGCCCGGCAGCGGTAGCGACTGCAGCGGTGGCGGCAGACGCTGCGGCGGCGACGCGCTGCAGCTCCACCTCGTGCGCCAGGAGCACGCCGAAGAGGCGCTCGTGTTGACGCACCTTAACAATTTATATCAGGCTTGAGTGAAGACCTTAACCCACATACATAGAACTTTTATCTATTGACCCCATGGGAGTAGGCAGACTCTTCATGGCAGTACGCCATCTGTTACGATTGTCCACGTTCATGCCTGACACCCGCTTAACAACATTCGGTAATGATCGCATGTTGAGCTCACGCATCGTATGATATTTACCCTCAAAAAAGTATAAAACATTATTTCACAGTCAAATATGTGTACCTAGGACCATTACTCTATATAACAGGCTATATGAAAAAGGAAACATCTGCTCTCTAAATCATAGTAACTGAAAGAAAATCCTTAAGGAAGCTTTTCAAAGAATACAGAGAGGTTCTTACTTGTGCTAAACTAAATAGTGTTCGTATTATTGTTTCTTTTTTTAATTTGTTAGCTAAGTTAAGATACTAAAATGTTATACCTTATATTTTGTTATTTTTTTTTAAATTCACGACTCTTTAAAGTAACAAAATCAACAGTATTTTATAATAAAAATAAATTGAATCAAAGAAAATTAATTTACTCTTTTAGTCAGCTCCTTCAAGTAAACACATTAGGTACAAAGCAAAGAGTATTAAGAGTAAAAAGCGGAAACCCGAGCCTGATTGACTTTCCTTTACTTCTTGGGACCGGCTTAAACGACCCTTTTCATTTACAAGAGATTTCTCAGAAATAAATAAAGCTCAAAACCTAAGTAATAAAACGAATATGTGAAAACTTTTGAAACGTACAAAAGCCAGTCGCAGTGACAGTGTCACACTGAAAAAAGCACCTATGAGGAATAAATTGGATTTATCGTGTAATCGCAATTTCGCTTCAGTCGCTCGCTCAGTTGATTACGCGGGGCTAAAAGAGAGATTCAGTCACTGAATACTTTGAATACGTTATCGAGATACTGAAGAATCTTTATCGAGACGGTAAGAGATTCTTAAATGTCAATTTATTCTTATCTAAGTTATTGTAAATACGAGGAGGTAGGTGGCTGTAGTTGAAATACCACTCGTCTGTATTATGAAATAATGTGAGGTTTAACACAGAATATTGTACTATTGATTTCTTTGACTTTCTCTGTTTATTGTGGCGCTCTTCTTGGTTTTAAAGGCACCAATGTTTATAAGGCCACGTTACCATGAGGCGATCATAATGCAGACTATAAATAATTGTTAAGTGTTCCAGAAAAAGGTATAATTTCTATTTAAGATGAGAGTGTTACGAAATTCATAGCTAATAATAACTTGACATTGTAGCTGATAAATCTTAATCGGTATGGGTTGTTAAGCAAATAAAAGAGCCTGTATGATCCAAAATAACAATATGGGCGATGAAGCGCGGACTACACGCGGCTCGGCCCCGGCGATAGCGCTATATTTGTTGCTACACAAAGCCCGGCCTATACACGTACACATCACACATCAACTGATGGTTCGGTGCAAAAGCCAATAAAATGTTTTTCAACACACTTGCTCATAAAGTGGCTCTAATTTCACTGCAATTAGGCACATAATGACACCTGTAATCAAACTGTGACTTTTTCATTGCTATTATTCACAAGTGAGTTATAGGGTTTTTTTTTTATTGGTTGAATTGCTTTGTTCTTAAAAAAAGTTTCGATACAAAAAAGATCGTGTTCAATAGTACAAATAAATTAATGTACCTATTGCTTGCTCATTTCATACAACTTCGTATCTACATAGATAATTTCAACTTATAAGTTTTTAATAAATAAAACTTTCACTCAAATGCAACTTTTGTTTTCTTTTTTTTTTACTTTTTTTTTAATAATAAAACTTTGAATTCCCCATTTCGTACGTTGCTAAAACGCTATCCGCGAAAAGCCAAAAAAAAGAAACCTCATTCTTTTAGTCTATGGGCGATCGCCATTGTTAGATGCGCGCGCATAGGAAAACTGATGAATTATTCCCGCCATTGCGAAAAAAAATTCACAACTCGTTTTCACTGTTGAAATTATAGTTATTTTTAGTGTTATTTTATTCTCAAGTGTGTTGAAAAACGTCGTATGATACACGTGTGTGTTGATAATTACAATCCTCGGCTCTCTTAAGAACCTCGCCTAACGGCTCGGTCCTCAATGGCGCCTCGGCGGTAATCACCAACATTACACACTTGTACCATAATGTACTATTTCAACACACTTGCTCATAAAGTGGCTCTAATTTCACCGCAATTAGGCACATAATGACACCTGTAATCAAACTGTGACTTTTTCATTGCTATTATTCACAAGTGAGTTATAGGGTTTTTTTTTTTTATTGTTGAAATGCTTTGTTCTTAAAAAAGTTTCGATACAAAAAAGATCGTGTTCAATAGTACAAATAAATTAATGTACCTATTGCTTGCTCATTTCATAGGTACAACTTCGTATCTTCATAGATAATTTCAACTTATAAGTTTTTAATAAATAAAACTTTCACTCAAATGCAACTTTTGTTTTCTTTTTTTTTTACTTTTTTTTTAATTATAAAACTTCGAATTCCCCATTTCGTACGTGGCTGAAACGCTATCCGCGAAAAGCCAAAAAAAAGGAACCTCATTCTTTTAGTCTATGGGCGATCGCCATTGTTAGATGCGCGCGCATAGGAAAACTGATGAATTATTCCCGCCATTGCGAAAAAAAATTCACAACTCGTTTTCACTGTTGAAATTATAGTTATTTTTAGTATTATTTTATTCTCAAGTGTGTTGAAAAACGTCGTATGATACACGTGTGTGTTGATGATTACCGTCTCGGCTCTCTTAAGAACCTTGCCTAACGGCTCGGTTCTCAATGGCGCCTCGGCGGTAATCACCAACATTACACACTTGTACCATAATGTACTATTATGTACGGTGCAGTGGCTCCGTGAGTCCGTGGCTCAGCAATATTGATATAATCCGCGTCAGAGCGATTAACTTTATTGTTCATTTATTAAAGCTTGTTAAGCCTAGATCTTTCTGCGCTATTAAGAAGGCACCGTTATTAATATCGGAGTTACTGAAGTATGAAATTAGGGTAAAGGAAGCAAGAAGTGAATCAGGTCGTTGAATTGTACTATTTATTGTACTCGGACGGAAAGTGTTTTGGTTTTTTATTTCACGTCTGTTAGGCATAGAGCATTATATTCAATTTCTTCTTATACATAAAATAACATAACACTCGTATATACAGTTTCTTTGTCTTACATATTATGTAACTTTGCGTCCAATAATTATGAGATTAATAATCATGTAAAAATATACTTTACCTAACTGTTCAGTTCACAAACTAACGATGAATACAAATGAGTAGTATCCTATCTCAATTATATTTAACTTTTGTGTTAGTAGATGTTTATTTGTTTCAGTTCCAGAGACAACTCTGTGAATAAATCAATGTGCAAATGAGGAGCACAGCAGTTTTGATTGTAGTGCAGATGCGATGCCCATATTGCTGTCAAAAAACAAAAATACATTCAAGGAAAATCCGATTATCGTGTTATGTCTACAAAGGCCCTTCGTCCTGAATTAAAAAGTTAATCATTAGATATTTGTAGAAAAGTATAACTTCTAAACGAAATCCCAGTGGTTGACCTTTTTTAAATTCATCCAATAACCCTAAACACATTAACCCTTAGAATCGAAATTAAACTTTTGAACTTCACTTCCACGTCGAACCACAACGTTTCATGTGCCATAATTCAGTTGAAACCTAAACGTGTGCGGTGTGTCCCTTTGGAACTAGAGTGGAATGGAAATGGAATGGCACTGGAACCCAAAAGCCATCGCTACATTGACAAATTGATGAGCTGCAGACGTGACGTTGAATGACGTTGTTACCTGTTGCCAGTTGTCATCATCATGGCGGCCGGCCTCGCGAGCTGACAGCCACAAGCGCAGGCGGATGCGGCCCTGGACTGAGGAGCGCTGCGAGCGAGCCTCCAGCTTGTACCACGCCTCCTTGCCGGTCGACGGGATCTCACGCAGCGGGATGTTAACGCAGCCTTAACGGGATTTAAAAAATAAGTCTTTAAAAGTTGGGTTATTTCCACAAATATTGCCCCGAAAAGTTGATTGATGTAATCTAAAAAGTCAAATTATGTTACAGAAAATATCAAATATTAAACAGTATCAAAACACCCCACGTTTTTAAATCTTGCTTGTTTTATGTACGAAGCCAACGAAGTTATGTTTTCATTTCAAAGTTTGGAATTTCAAACATTTTCTAGTACCAAAATATTTGTTTTATTTCTACCTACGGTGGCATTATAGGATCGGTTGTACCTATTTGTTGTGGAAATCAACAGATTTCTGCAGTGAAAGCTTCGTAAGCCGATTACGTTCACAAAATAAATGAAAATTAAATTGATGCATTAATATTATGAAGCTTGGTTTCGCTGTCTGATATTATTTTATTTTACCTGTCAAGCTTTATGGGTAAGAGTCTAAAAGGGACATTAATTTTGTTAAATCGATATTGTTCAATTATTTGAATGCCATAACAAGAGCGTTCGTGCAAGGTGAAACGTTCATGGAAAATGCAAACTGTTCGATCGTTTACATTAAAACTGTTGGAGCATGGTCAGTTTATGTTGAAGTTATCGTCAACAAATAAAATAAACCGACACAACTGTTGTTCAGTGGAAAATTTATATAACACATTGAATGGACAATGGACAGGCGCCTGTCCACTGTCATTCAATATTCATTCTTTGTTCCATCAATTCATCATAAATTATGTTTTTCGATGAATGCACATTTCATCTCTAAGCCTGAAAAGAGATTTGAAAATGTCAACGTTGAAAAGCGGGATTTTGGAGCTCGGGGCGGCTATTGATTGTCAATGTGGACTAGATTTTGTGTCTAAATGAATAATCTATCTTAAAAAGAAATATTAAATATTTGGTTTTATGTGGTTTAAGGTTTTTACATGACATTTTATGTAAGGCATTTAAAAATTCCTCTACAGAATTATATTACAAATATACTTTTGTTGTTATAAATTACTATGAATTACACGACCTATATTGTAGAACGCTTTGCTTTCAGTAAGTACCGTATTTATCGATTCTTATCAACACAAGTCGGACACTTGACGTCAAAGGGGTGACGATGCCACAAGAGCAATGCAATGTGGTCAGATTACCCTCACACTACCATAAACAGATTTATGTGGAATGAGTGCTTGAGTGGGTATTACGCAGCTCAAATATTGACGTATGGCGATGTACGTGAGACAAGGTTCTATCCAGGGCACCCACAGCACCGCGCCGTTCGATTTGGCGCTCGCTGCCCTGAATGCAAGTACCAACACCTCTCATTTAAATTCATACACTGTGTTGTAGTTGTACTACACAACCATAACACTTTCATTTGTTGTAGTAAACAAAGCTTTATTAGTTTTGTAGAGTATTTTGCGTGCTGCCTGTCCATAAAAATGTAATTTGTCAACTAACTGCTTCGCCGTCTATGTGAGGCATTATGGGGATTGAATAAAATAATACTGTACTTAGTATGATTAATGGTGAGTCCCCAAACAGCTTTGTGTTAAACGCATTTGCTCATTTAATAATAGTTTTGTTTTCTTATCCAAATAGCGAAAATAATTCTGTCTTTGTGCCTTAATTTTTTACAGCTGAACGTATTTGATTTGATTCACCCAGGTCAACAGGATATTTTTTATTTTATAAGATTGAGTTCCCGCGGTACGATTTTTGACTATCACGCAGGCAAAGCTGCGCAATCTTATCATCATAATAGTCTGTGTGGCTTTTTAGAATACAATTGCTTGCCATTTTAGCTAATCCATTCTCTATTCATAAACTAAACACTCTAAATTGAATGAAACCATCAAAGTTAACGTGGTGGGTGGTACGTAAATATCACCGAAAGAAATTAAAAGCTGGCCCTTGACATTCGTCAATTAATTTTGTGAAACCTTGTAACTGTCTAGAGCTAGAGCAATTGTCTGATAATGGAAATAATTAAGTCTAAAAGAAATCTAATACATTCGTCAGGCTGGCTCATCAGTTCATCACACATGTTCATTAGGTTTCCTATCAGTTACACTTAATCTTTCGGCGTCGTTCATCAATCTGTGTTACATCCATTAGATATGTAGAGATTTTCTTTTTGTTTATTTATTTATGGTTTCTGATTTACAAAAGAGCCGTATTCGCCGTAAACGTCTTGTTGGTTATGGTTGTAAAAATTGCAAACTATAATGTTATATAATATATTTTATAACGAGGGACTAAAACGAAGCCATTATACACCCGAGGTGGTTCAATGAAAGCGAGGGTATATTAAATTGGCGTTTATTCTCGAGGTGCAAACTGTACTTTTCACTTCAAGTGACAGAAAAATAGTCATTTAAAACCGAACAAATTTACACTTGACAAAAATTCTGAACTGAGCGGTCAGTTTTTTTCAAGTCAGTCACAGATTAACAATTTAAAACACAACACAAACTCTCAACATTTTCGCAATGAAGATGATCCGCACTCCACAGATAATTAGTACCTACATTACTGCAGCGGCTAGCAACAGACTTCAAAATCAACGATGCACACGAACAACAATATTTTTTCTAGCGTTGAAGAGTTCATTTTGTTTTTTTTTCAATAAACCGCTTTGTATTTGAATGCCAATTCGAAATTTAAATAAAACTTTTGATAAGTTTCTCTTTTGTTACCATGTTTCAGAGTAAAAGATCGTTTACTCCCTAGGGCGGGCCTAGGGAATAAATGGTCACTTTAATCTCGCTTCGTAGGGCTATATTGGCGTACTTTTAGAGCATGAGAAGTGAAAAAGAGGTTTAAGTTTATATGTTTTAACCTTCAGAATAACTAATCCGATTCCGAAAATTCTTTCACTATTGGAAAAAAAATACTGTCCCCGAGTGTATTTGAAAAGTCCGGAAAAGTCTATGACACTTAAAATGTTTCTTTGTGATAATTTCCGACCATATTGAGATCGAAGTCTTCGGGCAAAATCGAATGAAAAATGAATCGACAAAAGAGAGGGTTTCCCATAATAATTCACATATTACTTTACTAGCTTCTGCCAGCGGCTTCGCCCGCGTGGAGTTTGATAATTTTACCATGGGATCTTACTACCGGGATTAAAAGTATCCTATGAGTTAATCCAGGTTATAAACTATCTGTGTGCAAAATTTCATCCAAATCCGTTCAGTAGTTTTTGTGTGAAAGAGTAACAAACATCCATCCATCCATACATACTAGATACACCTCTGCTTAACCCTTCGAGGATTATAGGTGTGATGTTATGTTATACAAAGGTATACAACACATACTGCCATATTTAGTCTTCCTGTCTTTACCACCTCCTCACTCAGCCTAACCGCGTGTATGTGTACATGTACCATATCCTCACTGAGTACCTAATGTAAAAAATAAACACGTTCAAAGCATAAGCTACTCACAGTAAGTAGGTAAAGTAAGTAAACCCAGGTGTGATGAGTTCAGATCGCGTGTCAGCCTCCGTGGAGCCTCAGGGAACACTTTACAAGTCATATTTTTGTACACAATAAAACAAATAGACCTTATTTGTTCAGCGCATGTTTTTATAGACTTCTTCGCTTCGGTAGATATTAGTTCGAAATACTTGGAGATAGTAGTTTTAGTTGTATAAAGATCGTTTGACAAGTACCGATCGAACTAGCGTCGCCATTCTGTATTAATGTCACCGTAAAATTGTCAAACACGTTATCTTACAATATAACGTGTTTCTCTCTAGCGGTATTGTAAACTATCAAAATATTGTCAACTTAACATACGGAAGTATCTCTGCCCCCATAATCGGGACTTGGGGCACCCCCCCGTTAGGTTAGTTAGGTTCCTTTAAACCCTGCACTCGGAAATACCCGCGAAGCGGGGCTCCGTCGACTACGCTTTTTAGGGGAATATAAAGTGTTTTAAGGTTCTTAGGTTATATTAATCGGTATTTCTCAGGAATGGTACATTATCTTTTCATGAGAGTAGTACCACTGGGCAAGGGGGACCCCTCCTTCCCCCCACACCGCTTGAGTTGACTACCATCGCATGCATTTCACGAAAAATAATGCGTTTTATTGTAAGCAGTATGTTCGTTTGACAATATTTCGAGAGTTTACAATATCGCTAGAGAGATTACAATATAACGTGTTTGACAATTTTACGGTGACATTAACAATACGTTTAACAAAGTAATTATACAAATGTTTCCTAGCGTCAATCGAGCACCAAACTATCCTCGTAGCTATCGTATATCTTTAGGATATTACGTTGTACGTCTGTACGAGTAGCATTGTATCGTCTTAGTACCATCTTGAGGATTGTGGAATCAAAGCAAGTTATGTTGGATACGCGGTAAACCACATTATAGAACACACTTAGATAGTACATAATCATAATATACTCGGTTTACATGATACGGCAAACATGTTTGAATAGTGTTGTCAAAATTTTCAATAATCAATCAAGGCTCACCAAAAAAAGCATATTTCAGTGAAGTTCATTTCTGAAATATTATTATTCTAGGGAAACTATAATTGATTTATTTATTGAATGGTAATCGTTAAAATTCTTTTAATATTAATGTGGATGATTCAACGTTAACTGTAATTTTTTGCAAGGTTCCTCATGTTATTATTTTATCCTTGCTAAACTCATTAAATAGTAACACACACGAACTCATTAGTGTGGTAGATAGTTTGTTCTTTGAAACTGAAATACGTAATGCATGTAAACCTACATGTAGTCCTTTAGTGTGTGTCAAGTCAATTATTCACATGAACAATATTAGTCCGTTTCGCTGAAAAGTCACACTTTATATCTGGTTGGTATTTTTGAAGTGTAAACTTCTTTAGGCGCGTTGAGCACTATTTGGGTACGCTTCGTAGCACTCGTAGCCGATCCGCTACGGCGTAGCACCACTTAGGCGTGCGCGGGGCACAACCGGGGCCTGTGTACTTTTTGTTTTCACTTCTATCGGTAGTCTCTAAATACTGTCCAGATTATTTTTTTAATTCTAATTAATTTCTAATTGTTTTTTTTTTAAAGATATTATGACATCAATTATTAATTTCATGTTTTAAGTTTTTTGTATAATTAACAAAAATAATATTACGTATATATATTTGTTTTATTAGTTTTATAGGTTATCGCCCTAATACTCTTCGATAGAATTAAAGAAAGAGATTGGTAGCCGTTGTTAAAAATCGACATACAAAATCGAAATACAAATATAAAGGCTATGCAGAAACTGTTAAGTGACTTGTCACTAAATGACTGACTATGTATTTTCAAGTTTGTCTTTGGCACCTAATATCGAGACCATACTCTGGTTTAGCGAGTGGGAGCAGATTGACCGCAATCGATTCAAAATTAAATTTCAGTTAGTAACTAAGTTAGTCTACCTGGGCCTAGGTTAACTTTAGGCAAACTAATATTGGTGAACGTGAGGTAAGCTCGTACATACATGTTTGCATTTAATCAAATTTTATAACATCTACGTATCTGTCCAAAATTGACAGATTTGTTCGGGTAGGCAAATTCGATTTATGATGCTTGGGTACATTCGAATTACTACACATATTTATATTGTCAGAAGGCGTCGCGGCGGACCTCGCAGAAGATGGTGGGACGAGCTGGACAAAACCAACGACCAGTGGCCCATATTAGCCCCAGATCGAAACAACTGGAAATCATGGGGAGAGGCTTTTCCCCAGCAGTGGGATGATGTGGGCTAGCAGTAGCAGTAACACATATGGCTTTCATTCCGTTGGTGCTGATCAGGAGTCTTCTGTCGGCATCCACCATCGATGAATTACGTTCGGTATTTTGCCACCCACTGATGGTCAAGTCATGTCGACCTAAAAATGTGTATAGTGCCCCAAACCGTTTGAAATAAGTCGTCAAACGTTAGGTAAAAGAGATATAAAGGGTGTGAAAAGACCCCTTGCCGTCATTACAATATTTTTTTTTTGTAGACCATATCTTCTAATTACGGAGATTATTGGGGGTCAAAGTTCCAACTTTACAAGTTTTTTTTTTAACACTTGTTTTTTTTAACATACGATTTTAAACACCTCCAAAACCCTCCTACTATTCAATTTATCCGTTAGCTCGAGTTTTACCGTAACCCGTGATTTTACACCCCAAAACAAGCCGTTTCCCAGCGATCATTTTGCGTAAAGTTACTTAGTATGATGTACAGAATGCCTGGTTGACGGCTACGTGATGAGTCTGTTTACACCCTGTATATGATTGACAAAATAACTGTCCATTTTTTTCATGTACGAGTACGAGTAGGTATAATATGAAATCAAATCAATCAAACACTAAAACGTGTTGACGTTTGGCTCCAGTACCGTGACACACCGATATGTTTTCATAACTTGTGGTGTTTATTTTCGTGGACTTGAATGTCAATAATGAGCAAAGAAAGTGTATAAACTGTTCGTTAAAAATAACTTGCTTTTAGCTTTGGGAGTTTACGTAGGTACTTCAAACTATAAGTAAATAATTCATCAATACTTGACTAATGGGCCAAAGGTTAGGTTAGGTCAACGTTTAGTCGGGTTCTGCTTTTCAAAGTTACATCATATATAGGTACCTTATATAAATACCATAAGTAAATTCGCACCGACTTGAACGTCACATACTACGGCTTTAGTTAACGTTACCGATGACATACGCTTAGGCATGGAGAAAGGAAATCTGACAGTTCTCTGCTAATTGGATTTTAGTAATGCGTTCAACACTGTTGATTTCGATATCCTGCTTGGCATACTTCGCTCACTTAACATATCTCCAACGGCGATTGACTGGTTTCGTAGTTACCTGTATGGGCGCCGGCAACGTGTATGCATAGAAGGGTCTTGCTCTTCTCTGTGTTATACTTCTGCGGGTGTACCTCAGGGTGGCGCTTTATCTCCTTTACTTTTCGCAATTTTTATAAATTCTATTTCCACAAGACTTCTTTCTTCTTACCACCTTTATGCAGATGATCTGCAAATTTACCGGCACGCAGCATCTTCAAATTTGGCTGATGCAATTGATATAATCAACAAGGACATGGTTTCAATCTGCGAGTGGAGTGAGGCACATGGGTTGCAGGTTAACCCGTTGAAGACTCAGGTCATTGTTGTTGGTAGCTCAAGGATGATCTCCAAGTTAAACTGGTTGCAGCTTCTCCAGGTTACATTTAATGGAACTGCTATTCCCATAAGCGAGAAGGACAAAAACCTTGGGGTTTGGATTGACAGGAATCTTTCATGGGGTTCCCAGCTGCAGGAAGTAAGTCGCAAAATATTTGCATCTGCCAAGCCCCTGAGACGATTGCGAAACTTTCTTCCAACAGCCACTAAAACTGCGCTGGCTCAATCTCTTTTACTTCCTGTACTTGACTACGCTGATGTCAGTTATCTCGATCTCACTGAGGCACAGCTAGATAAACTTGAGCGACTTCAAAACTGTTGCATAAGATTTATATTTTGCTTGTGCAAATATGATCACATATCTGAATTTCGTACAAAGCTCAAGTGGCTTCCTATACGTCTTCGCCGGAATTCTCATATCCTCTTTCAGCTTTACAGTATTCTGTTTAATCCTACAACTCCCTCTTATCTTGAACGTTTCAAGTTCCTTCATGACACACATAATAGATATCTGAGGTCATCAGAAAACTTGAGACTAGAGATGCCGATGCATTCCATCAGTTTTTATGATAAGTCTTTTACAGTACAAGCAGTACGGTTATGGAATGCCTTGCCAGTGTCTATAAGGCGTGCTCAATCTCTACTAATTTTTAAAAGCATGATAAAGCAACTGTATTCCTCTCCTTAAGCAAATTTTTTATTAGGTATGTCAATTTCAGTTCGTTCGCACTTGTTTCATGATAATTAAAAGATAATTAAAAAAGTATGTATATTACATATATATGTCGGAGGAAGAGGAAGTAAACGAAGAGTTGATTGTTGGTTGCTTACGATCAATCGATTGTTAATTTAAAATAACTTGTTAAATCCTAATTTAATGTGATTTGATTTACTACATTTTAATATTGTTCAAAATCCAACTTTGTATAATGTCTAATGAGCAGAGGATAAAATATCTAGAGTGGATTCGAGGCGCCATCTTTACTGTATTGATTGGCTTGACATGCGGTGACAGAGCAAGGATTGCTTGGAGAACGGTGGTGGATTGAGGATCCAGGCGGATCGCTGGTGAAGAAGTTAGATTGGTGTCGTGAACCTGCTGCTCGAATATAATTGCTAAGCAAACTAGTAATTGTGAAATATTGCCATTAAATTGTGTGAATCAGTGAATACTTTGTTTTGTGCTCGCATTTCACCCAAATGACGCCCACTAGACCCCGTGAACACTGATGATGTCGAGAAGGATGCTGCTTCTCCGACATCAGAAGTGGGATCGATGCAGGCACAAAATGTGGCAAAATCAAAATGGATGGAAAAGATGGCTGACGCGCTCTATTAGAACCGCAACAAAAAACCTTGCGACTGATCTTGGAGACTGCGCAACCCGCACGGTAGTGAAGATGAGACGCGCTGCAAAACCCGCCCGCTACTGAAGACGAGACGCTGCGCAACCCGCGCACTTCTGAAGAATTTTACGCTGCCAAATTTTTTTAAACCTGAAAATGCAGACACCGACGACACCGAACCTGGCTAACAACAACTGACGCCTGTCCGTCGGACCGTGATATTCAGGCCGTCCGCATAACATGCAACAAACAACTTCGATCGTCCCTGCACGGACGTGGCCACGACGAAGCATCCTGTAACTCGCTACAAGTGTGGTGCCGACGGTCACGTGGTATCACCTACATGTTTGAAAACAAGGCCAGCAAGTAGCAGCACGCAACCTGTCGCCACAGCCGGGACAGCGAAAAGAGTGGACGCATGCGGTGTGAAACCAGTCACCAGCGTGATCACTTAATTTGGTGAACAGTTTTCATTTTGTTTTAATTAATGCTGGTGCCGATTGTTGCCTTGTTGAAGAGGGTGTCTCACGTGGACTTGTAGGTGAATTACAATACACTGTGATTTTACTGATGGCGGTGGGGAAGTCTAGCGTATCGATAAAATTAATAAATCGCAGAGATTTTCAAATTTTATCTCGGGTTGTTGTTTTTGATCATGATGTTTAAATTTCATGTTACATGATGTGATGTAGAGGTTTATGTAAGTTCTTGGGGCCTTAACGGCGTTGAGGTGGTTGGGTTCTTAAGCTGTCTAGGTCCATATTCACCAAATAGATCACGGTCTGATTATCTAAAGCCAAGTGTTTAAAACACATTTTCGTTAATCGATGTATTTTGACGTTTGCAAGATATTTTTCGGTAAAGTGACAAGGCAGATAACAAACGTTGCTAAGCAACAAACCATTGACACTATGAAGGTTTTATATCTCTACAGTTACATCCAGACATCAGATAATTTTTATTGTGAGAATTTAACATGCGTTTGCTTTGAATTATATTTTGGAAGAGGATGACGTCTCGGAAAACCAAACTTCAAAAGTCCATACACCACAGATAATTTGATGGTTATAAAAAACTGTCATCTCAGGTATAATGCAACCATTTCGAGATGTTTCGATTTGTACGATTTTACGTGTTAAGTTACCCACCCTATTTGACTGTATTAAAATCATTCAGTCTTTCATTCCTAAAACGCTCGTTGACCTAGCCGAGCTAGAACAAGTCGTGGTGAACATGAAAATTCCCGCCTCATGTCAAAACAACTGTTTACGTTTCGCGGGCCTATTACGAAATAGTCAGTTATTTTACTGTTGGTGAATGTTCACCAGCCTCGCTTCGCGGGGCCCCTATTTCCGGGTGCAGGGTTTAAAGGAACCTAACTAACCTAACGGGGGGGTGCCCCAAGTCCCGATTATGGGGGCAGAGATACTTCCGTATGTTCAGTTGACAATAATTCGAGACTTTGCAATATCGCTAGATAGATACACGTTATATTGTAATATAACGTATTTGACGATTTTACGGTGTAATATGTCTTATGTGCGTATATGTATGTATTTATTTATTATATATATGTAAGTGGTACACCACAGGCTACCTGCAGTATTGTCTCTCCTTCCCCTTTAAATCCATCCAAAGGTTGTCTTTAAAAGATCGCTTTTAGCGATAAAGACCGCCCATTGTGTCACCCCTTGTAAAATGTTTAAAAAAAAATGTATTTCTATTTTTATGGTGTACATAATAAAGAGTATTCTATTCTATTCTAAATGTGCATACAAGTGTACACAAAACTTGTAGCACAAGTGTTTTACAATATTGCTAATTTTATGGTTACAATGGCGGTTTCATCACGGTTAGTAATATCATCCAGACAACCTTTGTATACACTGTACAACAGCGACCTTATTTCAATATTTCCCAAAAAATCTACCCAAACCCAAACGGGAGTCATAATATTTTATTATTGGAAGGGCGGCCAGCTTACGTAACTACAAAATCATTACAATAACAAGGTATTTATGATAAAAGCAGAAAATGAACAAAAATACAAGAAAATGAAACATCTCTCAATATCACGTTTAAAATAATGAAATAAGTGAAATTAACGAGGCTGTCGGACGTGAAACTAAAAGCTTAATGTTCTTAGAATGTTTAATGTTCTTATAACTTAAAATTTTAATAAAGGTTGGTCCGAAGCTTAAAAAGTGTTAAAACAAAGACTATTAAATTATTACTCCTAGCGTTCGGTAGGCTTATGGCAGAAAGAATATTTAAAACTTTGATTGAAAAATGGCCTCGTTAATCTCGTGGTTGCAAGCACTGCATGAGCATGTCTCGGGTTCGAGTCCCAGATTGGGCAATATGTTATTATTTTTTCTGTAAGTAGTTTTTCGGTGACCGTGGTATACATGGCTATAGACCCGTCCCTCGGACTTAAATATAACTTTCCAAATATAGCTGTATTTAAGATAGTACACGTCTGTCTAAAATTTCTAGGATGCACAAGAATGATATTACGTTATGTGGCGAATTTGAAACTCACCTAGGAAGTCATCCTGACTGCCCTGACGCGCGCTCTGGCAGACTTGCTTGAAGAACCGTCCGAGGCCGCGTACTCCACGCACCTCGTTGAGCCGCGACACGGCGTCCAGTACCGAGCTCTCGTCGTCGTGGTCCCAGATGTCCAGGTGCAGCACGTCCGACGATATGTCGTCGATATCGCTACGACAAACACCATCCATCAATGCTGGGAGATTGGTTTTGTGTGTTTGTTGGTCGAATGATTAATTTGTGTGTCTACTTTGCAAATACTGAGACCAAATATGAAGCGTATATGTGCATGTGAATGAGTGGGTTTGAAAATTGATTCCATAATGAACACTTACAATTTGAATGTCTCATTCCACTTGGGCGACAGCGTATGTTGTCGCACACTGGTGGCCCGTATGTAACGGGCTGGCAGCCTGCCGAGACTATCTCGCTGCTGACGACCCTCCCGTCGCTTGAAGCTCAACCTGAAGCCGTGCTTACGTCCCTCGTCCTCAGAAGCGCGCGGAGAGGCCGGAAGGGAAGCTGGCTGGATTCCCAGCATACAGTACGGGTCACTGAACCCTAGGTGGTATAAGGTGGAACCTTTTAAGGGATTTCATAACAGTTCAATCAATAGGAATTCATTTTTCTACTGGTTAGTATAATATGTTTATAAGATATTTGGGAAAAAGATAAATTCTAATTGCTAAAAAATTTATAAATAAAATTGATAAATTGAAAGCCTGAATGTACGAGTAGCTTGTAAAAAATATCTGAACAGTAACAATACTGCGTATGCCTAGAGAAAGCTGTATCGTAGCAATCGTAGCAGAGCGTGCTACGCCGTAGCTCAGTGCGTAGCGAAGCAAGCGTAGGCGTAGTGCCCGAACGGAAGCCACGCACGGGCGCGTTTAAGACATTGACTAAATAACGCGACATGGGAGTGAAGGAGTTTAGATAGTAAAAACATTTTTAAATTTTCCGAAATGTGCAAAACAAAAATACGTCCTTTCTTGACCTAGATCTAGAATTTTCCACTATGTTATCTGTGTCTAGGCAGACGACACCCGTCCATCAAATACCGTACAGAAAGGCCAACGTTTAGTTAACGCCAAATAAAAAGATGGAGTGGCCATTTTTCAGCCGAGAAAACAAATATTTCTAAAAAACATCGTTTCAAAGCAAAATTTCTTGGACAAAACTAATTAAAATAGCCTTTTCGTTTCGTTTTCACCGCAACATTTGATATTTATATGGTTTGCGAAACTCAGAAAAGCGTAATTGAATACCTTTCAACTTTACTAGCTGTTTGCGAAGCTGTCGACACAAAGTTTTGCTTGAATAGAAATTTGATTTCAACTTCCAGTGGTAGCAGCATTTATTTTACAGAAAATGCGGTTGTTTTATGGAAACATTATTTTGAGATTAAAATGGGAGTTGTTTGGGGTGCTGACTACATAATGTGATGTCATTTGTCGTGATTGTTAAGGTGGCTGTTCACTCTAGCCGAGACACTCCTAGACTGCGAAGTAGAGAAGCACACATACAGGGTGAAAGGGTCATTCTGAACCATCTGAATTTTTCGTCGGTAATTAAAAAACAAACGGCTGCTTCCTACAAAACTATACTGACACGGTCAAAATGTAGGTACGGAAAAGCAGATATATTTAATTATGAAAAGTATCTATGCAAAGATGCTTTTCTTATTTCTTATATCTATTCTATTCTATGCCTACATAGAAATATTACCAACTAAAAAAAAATGGTTGCCTGTAAAGTCGGTTTTACGGGCGAAGATTTTACGTGACAACGTCTTTTTTTAATTCTCTAGTGCTGCGCGCGCGGCGGATCGATCATGTTTGAGTGAGAGGAGACGCAAGGCATTCGCCGGTCCGGCGGGCCTCTCTCTCGTTCGGTGACTCATCGTAACAGACGTGAGCGGGCGTTACACTTTTTCATGAGTGACTCCGAGCCGCAACCTAATTTAAGACGTTGTCACGTCAAAAATATGGGTTTAGGTTTATGTACCGAATACGTGGTAACAGCATCGGTGTCCCATTCACCGCGTATAAACTATCGCACTCGCCCGGTCTCGGACAGTCTCGGCGAGAGTGTACAGCCACCTTAAGTGTTGTTCGCGAGCCTTGGTCGGCATCGCGCGGTATCTCGGCGCACGCCCATCGTTTTCGCGTAATTCAATATAACAAGCATAGCTGTCAGCACGCTAGTCCCACTGCACGCCAGAAATTATTTGTTACATCATTTAACTTTTATATCCTCGATGAAAGTGACTTCAAATATTTGCATCAACATCCAAGTTGACGCAAACATTGTAAGTTATAATATTTGGTACTCACAACACAATACGTAACAGTATAATTTCCATAGATATAATTAATTTCCTAGCAATGACATTTACAAAGTGACAGTTATAAAGTCGTATCTTAAAAAAATAATACCTAGACGTTTTTTTTCGTTACCTAACTTCAAAAGCTTGTATTTGTTTTGCAAGTGAGGGGTAATCAAAGTTCCCTTAAGTTGTTTGCGTAATATAGACGTAGTGTTGCGATTTATTATAAAAAAACTGATATCTGAATTGAGTAGAATAAGAAGTCTAGTGAAAAGGACAACAATATCGTGACACCAACATGAGTGTTTTATTAGTATAAATTTTCCAAATGTCGCCCACAGAAAAGTCAACACTAAGCAAAAGTCATGAAATGTATTCAAGGCACCACTCATCATTTATGAATATGATTTAGGGGCATATAAAAGGCCGACGTGTGAGTACCAAGCGCTTCTATTACACGTCGGTTTACTTTCCTCACCTTACGAGGTGACTACGGAAAACTTTTCTGAATTAAGACCATCCATCAATTAATTAATCATAAGAGGTAACGTTCTTACTTAGTTCTACGCCTACGCATATTTTGTGGAGTAAATAAATTGCTATATCATGAGCATTTTTTTACAAGTATCAGCATATTGAGACCTGTTATTATTATTTTGCGCCACGCATCCAAAAACTCTCACAACTTACTTGCGGCCGTCGTGTGAGTACCGTCGCGGTTGCTCCGCAAGTCATGTCACGGAGACTCGCGACATGATCTATTATATTACTTCTTACAATTTGTTTTTCAGCAGTTGCTAGCTCAACAAGCGTATAGCTAGTGTGGCCATGCGGTTACGTGTCTACTGCCTCACAATATAGGCTTACCATTAGCGTCTTTGGCTTCAAGTCCGTCTGCCTCGAGGACAGAGCAGCCGAGCACGACGGTGGGCGGTCGCTCGCTGCCGGCGGAGCGCATCGCACGCGCGTGCACTTCCGAAGACACCCTGAAGGCGCGCCTAGCGTGTTCCACGACCTCTTCCTTGTAAGCTGCGAACTGCCCATCTGGGGCCGGCGCGCCTACTGCGTTCTCAATGCAGTACAGCACCTTTTTTTTAAAAAATACATAAAGTGTTTAAAAACTTTAACGAAGTCGAAAAGCACTTGTTTTCACCGTCATTTCGATTATTATTTTCTTCTACACCATACCTGGGAACCTTCTAGTTACGGAGATATTGGGGGTCAAAGTTCCAACTTTATGACAAGTTTTTTTATAAATACAAGTTTTTATTGTAAGATTTTTTAAACACCTCCACAACCCCCGTACTATTCAATCCACCTATAAGCACAATGTTTTGAGTGCGTTACATTGAGTACTATCACAAAACATGATTTTTCACCCCAAAAAAAAAGACGATTCATAGTTTAGTCGTTACTTAGTTTGATGTTCAGAATGCTTGGTCGGCTTCATGATGAGGTAGTTTACACCCTGTATTATTATTGAATTTGGAAAATAAATCTCTTGACGATGCTAAAGTACATAAAGATAGAAAAGATAATGTAAGTAGTAATGTAACTAATTTGGTACCTGGTATTTACTACATAATGGTTGTCTACTTGTAGGCTGTGTGGATACGAAACTGGGCAAAAGTAATCTCGGTACGACGCCCACGCTTTCCTACCCTCGATGTTCTTTTTGTATCGTCTCCGTGGTTAATAAATACAGACTTACAAACTGTATCAGATCATACCCATATCATCTAGCAATTTGATTCTACATTATATCATGTATATAAGGTAAAAATATTCGAGAAGAAAGCGGATGTTCGGGTAAAACGTGCGCACGTGCTCGCAACAACATATTAAGTATCACCTTTTGAACTGACTCCGTAACAAAAAGCTGACGTGACGGAATGTGTGTTCCGCGGGAACTCGGGAAGACGACTTTGCATGCCCCGAGATAGTTACGCAAGAGACAAAGTATTCAATTACGGTAGATATTCTACCTTCTTTCCTTCTTGCATTACTGTTTTATTACTAGGTAAGTGAAAAAGAATCCCGCGTACACTTTTATGTTAGGTATTCTGGTATGTATATGTCACCGTAAAATTGTCAAATACGTTATATTGTAATATCTCTAGCGATATTGTAAAGTCTCGAATTATTGTCAAATGAACATACTGCTTACAATAAAACGCATTATTTTTCATGAAATGCATGCGATGGTAGTCAACTCACGCGGTGTGGAAAGAAGGAGGGGTCGCCCTTGCCCAGTGGTACCACTCTCATGAAAAGATACTGTACCATTCCTGAGATATATCGATTAATATAACCTAACCTTAAAACACTTCATATTCCCCTAAAAAGCGTAGTCGACGGAGCCCACGACGGGCCCCTATTTCCGGGTGCAGGGTTTAAAGGAACCTAACTAATCTAACGGGGGGGTGCCCCAAGTCCCGATTATGGGGGCAGAGATACTTCCGTATGTTCAGTTGACAATAATTCGAGATAGTACAATATCGCTATAGAGAAACACGTTATATTGTAATATAACGACGACCGCCGACACGTTATATTGTAATATAACGTGTTTGACAATTTTACGGTGACATATACATGCTCGTATTATACAGGTTCGTTCCCATTAGTTCTACGATCAGTTCTACTGGTTCTACGAATAAAGAATGAGGGTATCCTATTCTACGTTGTAGAAACGATAAATGGACTGCGTGAAGTATGATATGGCTGGAAAAGAGGTGACTGCTGAAATTACGAGTAATAGAGAAGTAGGAAAGAAGAAGACAATATGCTGTGCCGACCACATATAGATTGGGATGAGGGCAGGAAAATGAAAGATGATGATATACTGTTCTATGTAAAGTAATTACACTTTTGAGGCCTTTCTATCTCTTTGTAGAGAAAGGGTCAGACATTTCATTGATCGTTTTGATTGCCCTTGTCATAATAAATCATTTAGAAAATTTGGAAGAACTCTACAGTCGCTGATAGACCGATTTCTTATTAGGGACTGTTATGTGAACTTATGTGGCATTTCCTAAGGAAAACGATTGTAGTTGTTACAAATCTATAATGACGATGTTTTGAATGTTGTATTCAGTATTACTATAACCTGGCAAACTCATAAACTAAACTCTTGGTATTACAATAGCATACATGCAAACTAGTCTACAAATGCGCCAAGTATCCCATGCACGCATGTTAACCATGACATTTAGATAACAGACTACCTCGTTATTAAAACGCTATGTTAGGTTTTAATTCTATAATTATTTGTCTAAAAATCAACTGAATATCATGAATGTTTTAAATAAATGTAATAATAGTATCATAATTGTACCATGGATGTAAAGAGGAAAATATTAATTTCTAATATTTTGCAAAATCTAACTAAGAATTACTTATCTTGTTAAATTCAGTGCTCATGTTGCAAAATTTATATTAAAACCTAAAGGTATAAGACTAAAGATGACATAAATTAAATATCGATGTAAAACTTTGACAAATAAATACTGCTACTGTAATAATGTAGATACTTGTAAGAATACAATAGACTTTGATGCCACAGGCAATGTAGCGTCTAATATCTGAGACAGAGCTAAGCTCGTAATTGACCAATACCTACCTACGTAGAAGGGCATTGTAATATCTTTGTAAAAGGTACATATACAACCGATTTAACGACCCCTGGGTTCTCGCACTTTCTCGGGTCACCTTTACTTTCAGCTGGAATTTATTAAAAAACTTGGTACGATTAGAATGAATGGCTTTGATGAATATATTGTAAATGTAGATTCTAACACTGTGCCTTTGAATATTTTTAAGCAACAATGGAAATTCTTGTTGTGTAAGGAACATTTAACATATAGTTACAAACATAATATGGTGCGTGTAATAGAAGACGAAGAAATGAACCCTATAGTACTCCCAAGTTTCGACAGTCACAACACACAGTTAAGTTTCTGCATTTGACCCTTTTTCTGTCTATTAGATATTTTTCTGTAAGAATTAAGATAGTAGGAGCCATGTTAAAACATACTTCTGTATAAAGATGTTCGTGTTCCTTGTGCGACAGCTGTGCCGACACGCTGGGCAGGCCGAGGTCATGCGGCGCAGGTGGTGCCCGCTCGGACCGAGCCTCCACGAGCCTCAGCGCTGCAAGGCGCCTGTTCTCGTGCCGCCATGACAGTGCCGTGAAGTTCTCGAAGTATGAGCCGTCTGTGTCTTGAACCCTGCACCAAACATTATAATCATCATCATCATCATCCACAGCCCGAACTCACCCACTGCACCAACTAGCACACAAGCTCTATAACAAGCCGTACACCGGCCGGTTAGAGGTTTTTAATAACGGCATAGCCTCCATAAATAAGTTCTACAGTAGATGTACAAGCGGCTATAGCGCCGCTGTACCCCTGAAAGAAGCCCCGATTTATACGTCCTAAGGTTCTACAATGTCTTTACAAAGGTCGTACAGACAAATGTATTAGTATGGAGATACAAAGGTGATATGCGAGCGGTAGAGTGCGCCTCATTATCTGAAATAAGTTCCTGTAGCGCGACTGTAGAGCTCGAATCTTATTTAAACGCGTCTGTATCTCTGAATTACAGTTTACAGATCTATATTAGATCTACATAAACGATATTTTGGGGAAATTAACAAAACTAATTGAAAGGAGATGTTCCAGAAATGTATGGAGCCAGGGCCAGCACTATGTACACTATACGTAAATATCGGTGTTTATTACAGTAACCATTTTTTAATTAATTTAGTTTTCTTTAATTTCACTTCGTTTCAATGTATATTCAAATTAACAGTTTGAGCGGAGCAACGTTATAATACGTAAAACTTGATAAACGCTATTTGACACAACGTTTAATCACGTCAGTAAAAAATATGTCTTTCTTCAAAGAACGTGTATAAACGGCTGAAGCTTATACAAATTTCTTCAAGCTACGTCATCGCGCCGTATCACTTTAAATTGTGGGACTGCTAGCGCACACATACATTCTAGTTACGCATACATTCGCAACGTCGACGTGTAGTAACGGTTGTGTCACATTTCATATTATCTTTGGTTGTATAAAAAACAAAACGTCATTAATCGTCATTTATTTTGTATGACAAAATAGTGCGCCGCACAACAAACATTTGAATACCCAGATGCTCAGCTGAAAGTGTTAACTTGGTCAAGGAGAAGCAACACAACATAAAATTAAACATGGTGGATCAGGGCAGCATAAACGAACAATGTAATTTTGATAATGACATTTGAATGAACACATCCAATCCAAACTCAAAGCAAAAACTTCTTCTGAGGCAAAGACAGATTCAAAGACGTCACTTCTTAAAATTGTCAAAGTTGTCAAACGTCATGTCACACAACTGTCATGGATCAAAATTGAATAGGGTTATCTTTTTAAAAAACTTAATTTATGTACGCCCTGTACACCTCTTTAAATTAATTTATTAGTATTTTTATGAAATTCACTCACTTTTTTCCTATTTATTTGTGTAGTGTACATAGTAGTGGCCCAAAATCAAACATCTCCGTTTAACTTATGACTGATTGATGGATGAATTGGAAAATAAACAACTGTAATCAAAGCAACTGAAGTGTTGATTTTTCCTTTTATGCATGCCAAGTACCAGTGCGAGTGCCAGTGCATTGTGAATGTACATTATGTTTTGGCTAAAATTTTCACGCGCCTGCCCTTTATGCACTTTTTGGATAAAAAGTACATTTGGTTAGAGGGTTTAAATTTTGAATTTAGTTTATATAAGACAGTTTAGTTTTCTAGGTAGTTTCTTTAGAATCCTGGGTGAGAAAGAGTGACATGTATTCGGTTTTTATACATATTTGATCTAAATAAATTATAAAAAATCATGAGAATTGTTTTTATTAAAAACTATAATGGCGTCTCGGTTACAACAGCCTTCAGAGTTTACTAGAACTATTCTATCGATTTAAGCCGCTAATACCATTGTAGACTTTTCAGTTTATGATGGTGGTATTGACGCTCTATTGTCCTTTTTTAGGTGTATATCGGTAATTAGTATATATTTTTATTGTTGTTGTAGAAATAGAGTTACAAAATATGCAATACACAACCTAAAGCGCTTTAAAAGAAGCTTATAACTCCATTTCAACACTTTTAACTATTAAAGCCCTCTACAAGACGACCCGAGTGGCGTAGCGGTAGTGAGGTTGCCTAACGTTCATAGGGTCCTGGGTTCGAATCCCGGTAGGAGCAAATGTTTGTGTTATGAGCATGAACATTTGTTTCCGAGTCATGGATGTTTATTTGTATAATAAGTAGGTATGTACTCGTATTTACAAACAAAAAAGTATATATGTAGTATATCAACTATCTGGTGGCCACGACACAAGCCTTGCTTAGTGTGGCACTAGATGGCGCTGTGTGTCAATATCCAGCGATAATAATGATAATTATTATTATGACCTAGCGGTGTTTTAGGGTATTTATGACTCTGCTTTTTAGGGTTCCGTAGCCAAATGGCAAAAAACGGAACCCTTATAGTTTCGCCATGTCTGTCTGTCTGTCTGTCTGTCTGTCTGTCTGTCTGTCCGCGGATAATCTCAGTGACCGTTAGCACCAGAAAGCTGAAATTTGGTACCAATATGTATATCAATCATGCCGACAAAGTGCAAAAATAAAAATTTAAAAAAACATTTTTATTAGGGTACCTCCCCCAGACGTAAAGTGGGGAGCGATTTTTTTTTTAATTTTGACCCTGACGTGTGATATATTGTTGGATAGGTATTTAAAAATGAATAGGGGTTTTCTAAAATCATTTTTTGATAATATTAATATTTTAGGAAATAATCGCTCCGAAAGTCAAAAACAATGTGTCCCCCCCCCCTCTAACTTTTGAACCATAAGTTTAAAAAATATGAAAAAAATCACAGAAGTAGACCTTTATATGAACTTTCTAGGAAAATTATTTTCAACTTGATGAGTTGAATAGTTTTTGAGTTATATAGCACTTTTTCAAAAAAACGCAAATGATAACTTTGTTTTTCATACAAATACTATGAAAAACAAAGTTATTTTTGCTGACGAAAAATGTTGGTATTTTTAATGGTCTGGGAAGCTACGGAACCCTACAGTGAGCGTGGCCCGACACGCTCTTGGCCGGTTTTTTATTATTAAATGCTCGGACAATAACTCTATAACACGCCTTTGTATCTCCATTGGGATTATACTTACTGTTGTACGGCTATTGTACCAAATGCCTGTTAAAAACGATTAAATACGCTACTGTACCACTTCAGTATTATAGTAAATTCCTTGAACAGCTATTGTAGAACATTCAGGTTGTAAAGAAGCCATTGAAGCAGCTTGTGTGCTAGTTGGGCTAGCACACAAGCTGCTAGCAAGCTGCCAGCATGCTGGGTATAGGCCTCTCTTTTCTTGTGTGAACATTGTAATAGGTGGTTGCAATTTAATGCGTGCCAATGAACCGCTTTCAGGGCCGTCTGTGTCTACATTCCACTGAAGGTAATGACACTGACAGCTCTGGAACGCAGTACAAATGTACTGATTGCGTTCAGTTTCTTGGGTAAAATTCGCACTTAGTATAAAATTGCACTCATTATGTTTGGATATAAGTTGCATAATAAGTATAGTATTTATGTTTTACCAAGTGCGTCTTATCTAAAATCCTGTCTTGCCTACGTATTGAAAGTCGGTAAAGCTTAGTTCAGACATTGGAAAAGGAGATAAAATGAACTCATTCAAATGTATGTATTTTGTTTACCTACATAGCACAGCTATGTTGTAACAGTGTGGTCTAAGTTACGAGGAGGGTCCTTTGTCCCTCTCTAAAGTCACAACGGGTAGTTAGAGAATTACAAAGGGGGGCGACGGCACCGGTTAACTTCACTCACTTCACTCCAACCAAACGCAATAACATCCTTGTTGGCGTGTCAGGAAGGTGAACATTACGCTCGGTTCACTACCGCAAAAATGTATTTATTCTAGTTTAGTGATAATTTTTTATCAATTGAAGTATTCTTACTATTTATGCACAGTCATCTATTCGATGTATCTATCACCTACGTCTTTTTGGTTTAAATGTGTTGTAAGTTTTACAAAGACGAGCTTTAATTACGTCTATATTTAAACAAATTAAAAGTTACTAAAGTACGAAGATGTGATTAAATAAGTATTCTTAAACATTTATCGAAATACGAAGTCTTTATTTGATTTGAACGACTGTTTCACAAGACTAATTATTACGAATTTAAATTACTCAAAGAACTTGTAACCGATTTAAAATACTAATAAGCTTTTAAATGACTGTTAACAGAAACTTGAATTACTTTGAAGTAGACGCTCATTTCATAATAATAATTATTTTTCTTGGTAATTTTATAATGGCGAAAAGCAATCTTTATTTATTTCAAAATATCTATTTTTGCTGAAGTAACAGCGATGATAATAAAAACCTATTTATGATAATCGCTGCTTATTCTGTATTTACTGATGCCTATCTAAATATCTATATTTGATGATTCGTCCGTAATCCCTAAATCGGCCCAGTGGAGCATTTATCACGTATACCATTTCGCATTATTATTTACTTTCATAAATATGAGTGTGTGGCGGTATGGATAAAACGTAATATTAGGCGGGAGTTATATTGATGGTAAACGGCTCAGTGGTCGCCAAAATGTTTAGCAAAAGGGAGGAAAGAGCTTCAACCAATAAATAAATCAATGTAGGTCATAATCAATCTCTGCCTGCAGTAGAAAACTATGAAAGCTGATAGTGAAATAAGGTGGTTATTTTTAGTTTCACGTGAAAGAACTTCGTTTAGGTGCACTTTTAGAGTCCCTGCTGCTGCTGTTAATTACTTATGTACCAACCTAAGTAATTTTGCAGTAGCAAGTGAACCTGATGGGTGATTTTACAGAAGATGAAGTCACAAGTACGAGTCTGAAACCATTTATTCTCATAACTTATTAGCATTGGTGGTAATTAAACATGTTTTATCCTCGTAACTTGCGCGATACAAAGTATTAGCTAACATTGACCTTCAGGAGTAAAGGCAAAGGTTTTGTGATTTACGGCCGGAGTGGAAAACAACAAGTTGCTGCTGATTGATGTCGGCAATCAATACGGGGCGCGGAACTTTGCTGGCACCCTCACTGAACCCTGTTAGGGTGCCAGGGTTACATTGAAAACCTGATACCCTATGGGCCTGTATATCAAAAATAATATGAATAATGCAATTTTCGTGCAAAGGGTTTTCGAAATTCTTTTTAACTATACCAGCGGCCTCGCCCGCGTGAATTGTCCCATGGGATCTTACTATCGGGATAAAAAGTATCCTATGTCTTAATGCAGGTTATAAACTATCTGTGCGCAAAAGCAAAATTCGTTCAGTAGTTTTTGCTTGAAAGAGTAACAAATATCCACTCACCAACTTTCGCATTTATAGTATTAGTAGAATTACTAAAGTTTATGGAGGCTACCACAATTTGATTTATTGCTCACAATGTTTGACGTAAATAAAAGGGGACAGAACCTAGTTTTCTTCTAGAACAAATCTAAGATTACATAAGAGTAAAACACAGTTTCCCAAGGGCACAATCAATACTATTAAATCAGAATTGATTCGGGACCCTTTCGTAACTTGTAACACACAGGTTTTTTATTTAATAGTTAGAAGCTTGCCGGGGTTTAGGGGCGAGTACAATGGGCATAAAGGTAACATAAAGCCAGTCCCACGCGTATCGGAAACGCGTGACATGTGCGTGACGGTCAGTTTGCTACCATTCTTACACATTACCCACAACACAACATGCTGGCCGAACGTGTTTCTACTTTATTGCGTAATCTGGAGAAAACTATGGATGTGTAGGTTTCCTTTTTATGTATAGGGTTTATATTTACATCATAGTATTGGTCCGTGAATCCTACACAAACCAACACGAGACAATTGCCTCCATGAAGGATTTTATATTTTGTTGGTATTTATTACACATTCAGACTCACCGAATACTACAGCATTTAATATTGTCTATTGATCATATTTAAGTATTTTAGTACAACCTTTTAAGTGGTTGGATCAGAAAACTCTTTGGGCACAACATTTTGGGTCTCTAATAACTGTCTAATATTTTTATCATCAAATCATAATAAAATATTTAAAAATGCTATTAAAGTTTTCTTTTTGGTACTGTTGCTTTGTTTGTAAGAAAAACGGCTTTCGTGTTTTTCTGAACTTAAGCCTTTTTTTTTTTTTTAGGATGGGAAATCATCAAATGACTTCTCCCACTCTGGGCGGAGCGGGAGGGAGTGTCAGACTCTTACTGACTAAAACCCATCCATGTTCCTTCCTCGCCCTTTACGTTCCGGGGCCGCGGTATCTCTTTCGAACAGTCCCGCAACCCCGGCAGGCTTCGACCCTTGCGGGCCCCTCTCTGCTGCTGACATCTCTTTGAGGCGCGCGTGGAACACGAACGCGCCGTCGACACGGCCTGTCGTCACTAGACGGACGGACGGCTAGCTAGCCCATAGCTAACCGTCCACAGGCCCGCATCTACGGTGGCCGGTAGCCGCCACGTGGCCCCCGACGCCCGGTGCGTCTCCCGCGGCGGCCGGGAAGAGAGGCTCTCTCCCTCTCTTGTTCCGCCACCTCCTTCGCCAGCATGACTGCTTCGCAGAAGGAGGTGACGGCTTCCCATTCCGTCTCGCTCCGGACCATGGATTGAACCAGGGCCGGACGCGAGAGGTCGCCGCCGCCGATCGCCGCTACGAGGACACGGCGGTGCTCCGCCCACGCAGGGCAGACTTCCACCGTGTGCTCCACCGTGTCCTCCGGTCGATCCTCACAGTGGAAACACCCGGGCGTTTCCTCCCGCCCGATTCGGTGCAGGTACCTCCCGAAACATCCGTGTCCGGTGAGGACCTGCGTCAGGCGGAAGGTGAGGGCGCCGTGGCGCCTCTCAAGCCACTCCTCAAAGAGGGGACTTACCGCCACTATCGTGGCGTGCCCTGCACGGGGTTGCGACAGTCGCTCTCTCCATGTCGCCATGAGATCGCGCCGGAGGTCTGTCCGCTGAACGGCGATTTGCCGCGGCAGCGGAGTTTCCCCCCGGCGTAGTGCCTCCGCACGCCATTCGTGTAGGCGCGCGAGGACTATCGCCTCCAGATCCCATGGCGGCAATCCGGCAAGCAGGCCCGCCGCCTCAAAGAACGCGCCCACACTGGGACCCCGTAAAGGGCCATGGACCGCACGACCCCCGCGTAGAGCCTGCGGCAGGAGGCGTTTGGCCCCCCAAGGTTGGGCAGGAGCCGCCTGAAGGCAGCCCCGGTCCGTTCCAGCCTGGGGGCCAAACGTCGGAAATGCTCCACGAAGTTCCACCGGCTGTCGAGGACGAGTCCTAGGTACTTCAACGTCGACTCGACGCCGATGGATACCCCTCCTACCGTCAGTGTGGATCCCGACGGTGGCGCGTTCCGAGGCCCATGAAAGCACATGGCCTCGGACTTGTGCAATGCCACCTCGAGACCCAGTTGCCGGATCCTCTCCTCCTCTCCTGAAGTTTTAATTTCGTTAGAGTACGAACTTTTTACTGCGTAATATAAAATTTTACGTGCCGGAATGAAAAGTTGTGTGGTACTCGGTTGTCGTGGTATGGGCATGTGATGCGGAGGAATGAGGAAAATGTCGTGAAAAAAGTTTTGGGTATGAATGTGGATGGGTATTTGAGTAGAGGAAGACCAAAGAAACGATGGATGGACTGTGTTAAGAAGGATATGGTAAGAAAAGAAGTGACTGATGAGATGACGAAAAATAGAGCAGTATGGAAGAAGAAGACATGCTGCGCCGACCCCAAATAGATTGGGATAAGGGCAGGAGAATGAAAATGATGAATAAAATTTTACGTGCTAGGTACACACAACGACTCACTCGCGTTTGAATAGTACATTTTGATACAAGTGGGGAAAGTTTGTTATTGTAATCGAAACGGAATTAACACACGAGCCGTAGGCGAGTTTTTACTCCCGTAAAACCCCCGTGGCGTAGGGATAAGGTCACGATAGCTTTCCGGTGGCAGGTAGGTCCTGAGTGGAGCGTAACTCGTAAAAGAAAAACGAATTCTCAAAGTCGCCCCCCTGGCCCCACTTCTTCGGTCTTCCCCCTTTAGGCGGATCTTGGAAGTTAAGAGAATTGGAACATTTTTTTTCAGATGACTGACTCGGGGAACTGAAGGGGGAGTTTATAGCCTGCGGAGTCTGAATGGTTTAACGGTGCCACCGGTTACCTTTGATGGCACTGTGATTCCATTTAGCTCTGATGTTAAGGATCTGGGTTTGCATGTTGACACTTGCCTTGACTGGCGTAAGCAGGTCGCGATTGTGAGCAAAAAAGTCATTGGAACGTTGTGGTCGCTCTATGGTTAAAAAATATTCTCCCATCACACATTAAGGCAATGCTTGTACAATCCCTTATCTTCCCCATAATTGAGGTGATGTGTGCTACTAAGACCTGAATGCAGATCTCCTCAACAAATAGCTGCATTCGATTCGTTTTCAATCTCCGTAAGTATGATCATGTACCTGCACATCGCTCGCTTTATAAAAAGTAAAAACACAAATCATAATCAAATTAACGCAATATTAATTTAGATGTCGCGTAAGATATTATCCGGTAGGGGGTTGTATACTGATGGACCCATAACATGAATTAACTTTCCAGACTTAGACAGGGTATGTGGGTAGCCAGCTAACTTGTTTCTACCACGAGTACAATAGTTATGCCTATCTCCGCGTTTACTGTATTCGTTTAGATGTTGCCTAACGTATACCGCTGCCTGTAATATCACCATAGCGGGAACAGTTAATATTTTTAGCCGTTTAAAAAGTGGTCTCGCGGTGTCATCCCATTGTGATCGCGTAATGGCTCTCACGGCACGCTTCTGCATCCTAAATGCTCGCTCCCAATCGGCAGCTCGGCCCCACAACAGCTTGGCAAAGTCGTCTCAGAACTAACTTGTAGTTTTTCTTGTTAATCACTCATAACTTTTTTTATGTTTCGTTTTATGTATGTATATATATGTATTTATTATTGTATTTTAGTTATAAGTATTAACTATTTTGTTTTGTGTTATTGCACCTACTATGTATTGTCTCTGCATCACCCTAAGGTAGACTGGTAGAAAATGCCGAAGGCATTAAGTCCGCCTTTGTACAGTTTTTACTTGTGCATAAAGTTTTAATAAATAAATACTTATTAAATAAATAAATAAGACATAAGTACATATAAAAAAAATCTACGAGTGTGAAACACATTACATTTTGAACCTAACAGTAGTGCGATAAGAGCCACTTTTCGAGGATGTATATTGAAAAATGTTTTTCAATACACTTATGCTTGTTACTTTTACTTTTTTATGTTTTTCAAAATAAACTTTAATACTTATTTCTCGTCAGTAAATATGCAACCCACAAATCGGCTACACTAAATCATAGGCAAAAATGTAATCAAAAAGATATTAAAATGTCAATCTTCTTTGACTGCACTCTTCTTGTCTAGATTAAGAATTCTTATTTTGTGGCCCAATGAAATATAAGTACAAAGTCGATAGTTGATAGCGAAAGTTTCAATGAAATTAATAATTTCGCAGAACTAACGGCTATGGGGAACGGTGGAGGTTCTAAGGGTATTTACGGGTCGCGTGACCACGTTTGTAAAATGGTGATCCATTCATTGTTGCGGCAAGGGAGGCCGCTGTTGCCTCAGTAGTGGACGTTAACGGGCTGATAGTGAAATTGATAGTCAGGAACTTACTATCTACACATGTATACTACTACTACTCCTTCTTCGGCAAGGTTGAATGGATGGATGAATAAAACCCGGATCGGGTTTCCACAAGAAACAAATGTTTTACTTTACAAATTACATTTTGTAAACTCGTCTCCCCAAGCTATCCCTCAACATAATAAACCCATAACGTATGTGTGTTAGTCAGCATTCACTCTTAAAAGACAAAATCCAGGATTAGAAGGAAACTTCCTTGATATAACTATATGAAGAAAGTTTTCCTTCTAGGACTTCGTGAAAAATCCCAAATATTTGAATTAGGGAACTAAACATGCAAATATTTTAAATGAAACGATTCTCGAAACCTACACTGTGATCCGTGACTAAGCTCTCTCGGGAAATTTACAACGAAAGAACTCGGTACAGTCGCTAGGTATTCCTGGTAAAAATAAATACCTAACAGCTTGTCCTACTTAAAAATGTGTTAAAATTCCTAGAACTTTAATGCGTTTAATGAAAATCTAAATTGTAATATGTATGTTGTATTTTATTTAGTGTTATCGTTATATATAACTCCCATTTGTAACTGAATACCGCCCTATATACGGTTCGTTTAGAATAGTGTTTGGACTAATCTGTCGGCTAACCCTCTCAAGGCGCGGGCACACAACCCATAACCATAACAAGTATGTACGTAACACAACACCGTCTCGCCGAATCAACCTTCAGCAGAAAGTTCATTAGAACAAGCATTATTGTTAAGCAAATGCAAACGTGACTTCGACTTTGAGAAAGGTTTGGTGGTCATTGACCTGTCAACTGATCTTCTGTGGATACATTTAAATAAGCACGTATTTCGTTCCTTTTCGTTTGACATGACGTTATCTTGGAGCGCGTAGGGCACATACTGTATGCCGTACAACCAACTATCCGAGAGGTTCCGGTCATCCGCAGGACCTTCGTTAACGTCTGTCGCACAGACATTGTATTTACTTTCACATTATCTTGTAACATCCCACACAGAGTTATTTAAAAATACTTGTATTGATTCACTCTTCCCTCTCTCTCCTGTTTCTACCTTTTTATTTCTGTCAGCTCCATTCAGCAGGCACAAGTGAAGTGTAAACCATCCGCGGAATTTTCCTCTGTTCTCATTTACGTTTGTTTATCGATAAAAACGGTGTATGCTGTTATCCGTATTACATTGTTCATATTTTCCGATTCCTATTAAAAGTTTATATTTCATGTTTCCGTTTGCGAACACGATTCAATAATTGTAGCCACCCGAGTGAATATTCATACAAAGCATAATTGTATTTTGTACAGAATAAAATAGAATCAGACTGGATTTAGAAAACCGATTTATAAAGGTGGCTTGTTTGGTATTTTACATGAATAATTAGATTGAAAAGGCCCTTTAATTACCTACAATACGAGTTGTGAATCCTTTAAAGCTTAAGTAAATATAAATTATAGTAAGTTTCTTGTCTAAATAGGTAATTATTAGTTGTAATTTATTATTCCTTTATTGTACATAGCAATATAATTTTAGAATAGTTTTATATAATTATTTAGTAAACCACTAGCTGTGCCCGCGGCTTCGCTCACGTGGCTATGTATTCTATGGGAATTTCACTAGTACATGGGATTGCATGTAAGAAGATCAAAATAGTTACGAAATGGGACTTTAGTGATGCTATTTTATTTAGTTGTCAAAATGGGAAAGTTATGAGATGGGACGTAGCCCATATTATACTCTAAAATATCGGACACACATAATACAGAAAACGGTAGATACATGAATATTTACTGTATACATGTAGAATTGTAGACGATAAATAATACGGTAAGTATTCATGATATCTGCTGGGCTTATTAAGAAAAGCACTTGTGTACAATTTATTGCTTTTTTTGCGAACTGGATCAGCCGTTTGCAGGATAAATGCTAGTATATGCAAAACTACTGCTGGTTAGTCTGGAAACAAACCTCAACGTAGTTAGGAAAAACTACTGCTGGTTAGTCTGGAAACAAACCTCAACGTAGTTAGGAAAAACTACTGCTGGTTAGTCTGGAAACAAAACTCAACGTAGTTAGGAAAAACTACTGCTGGTCAGTCTGGAAACAAACCTCAACGTAGTTAGGAAAAACTACTGCTGGTCAGTCTGGAAACAAACCTCAACGTAGTTAGGAAAAACTACTGCTGGTCAGTCTGGAAACAAACCTCAACGTAGTTAGGAAAAACTAAGGCCGATGCTGAGATAATAAGTTAGCCAGGTGTTGTGAATTCCTTTGTATACGTACTGTGCTACCGTATTAGCAAGAACGTCACACCACAGTATAACAATTCAACCAACCTTGCTTTGTTTATAATTATAAAGTCGCTCTCTACGTTAGGTGAGATAGAACCCCATAGGCAATGTCACTCAATAGAATAAAACAATTTTTGAAGTGAAAACTTCTTTAGGCGCGTTAAGCACTTTTTGGGTGAACAAAAATCATGGAACTCGCGTGACCGTCACCTAATGCTTCGTAGCACTCGTAGCTGATCTGCTACGGCGTAACACCACCTGGCGTGCGCGGTGCACAACCCGTAGCAGTACTTAGTTTTCACTTCTATCGGTAGTCCTCAAAGTCTGCCCTGCATGTTTTTTTTTTAATTCTAGGAGCGGCGCGTCCGATGCGGAAAGATGCGCGGGACTGTCCAAAAATGCGATGACTGCGGGGCGTACTGCTACTGCAGCGCATCTTGGTGCGCAGCGGATTCATGTTCCATCAATGCTTAGAAAAGAAACTATTTCTGTTCCAAATGAAACCATGTTATTGGTTGGTAAAAGCCAAGGCGTTTTTACAGCTTGCTAGAAAACAGAAAAGACAACAGTTTCAACAATCACGCGTTACATCATAGTTAAAACATTTCTATTTATATTATTACCGCATGCGAAGTTCGATATGGACGTATATCACGTCGCAAATCAATAAACATATCCAGTGATTAATAATATTATTGTAACTAGGTCAGCTGGCGGCCTGTTGCACGTCCTTGCACGTGTCCCCGGCGGGCGCGTCGTGCGCCTGGTGCCCGTCCCCCCCTCATCTCCCAGCCACCCCCGCCACCCCCATCACCTACGCAAGTACGCACTACGCCCCATCCCGCCTTTTACTTTGCAATCATCGCGCCACTGTTGCCAGCTTTTATCTAATTGAAAACCTCTCATGTCAACTTATGTCGAGACACCGCGCTAATGGGAGCGAGCCCGCCGCCGCTGCTGAAAAACTTCGAAACGGAAACTAAGGCCGAACTTATTAGCTATCACATAAAAGCTGATGTATTTGGTGTTTATACTTGCCGCTCTGCACTGATAACAAGGGCGTAATTAATTAAGTTTCCACTGTGTAACATATGGACTTGTCGAAGCGCTTAATGGATTTCATTACAGATATGAGCTAATTTATTGAAAATATCGATAAAGTATAAAAATAAACGCTTAAGTCACACGGTTACATTTCAGTATTCATTCACACTCATAAATAATGCGCATATGATCTCGTGAACTCTTTCTATAAAGGTAAAAAAATGATTACATTTCATTTGAAGTGGCAGCATAAATAAGGCACCCGCTGGTTTAATCAAGTTTTCTATTCTCCCAAATGGAGCCCTGCTGGTAAATCGATTCATTTAACGACATCACATCGCTCACATCTTATTTAACACAGTGAATTTCTTTAGATTAATACTTATCGCGAGTGTCATACTTTGAATATCTTGTAAGCTTTCGAATTACGTACAAAAGAAAATCGAATTAAAGGGGTTCTTTGCACACACCTAATTTGAATTTATTGTGAAAAATAATTTGAAGCTTTACACAAAGTAAGAATAATGAGGTTGAGGTCGGCAACTGTACGTTCTTAAGGTTTTGGTTCAGGGGACAACTAATCTCTATTCCTGACATGTTTCGTCTCAGGGCCGTAAGGAGTTACCGCTAATTTGCAATTCCCCTTTCCGTGGAAACACGTTAATATCCTTCGAGAGCCTGCGATTTCCCCAATATCATTATTTGTCTTGATGGCCTTTGTTGAGCGCGGCTTTAGAGCTACCAAATGGAACCCGCAGACTTGCCGAATTAAAGTTAATTCTCATCTTGTTTCAAATTCTTTGATAAATTACCAGTTCTTCAATTTGGAAGTGGGTAACTTAATAAGATAGGGCTGGCTTACAGACTCACAGGATGTAACTAAATACCAGATTTCTAGGAACTCTTGGAACTAAATGATTCTAATAATCCTAAAGTTTAAATGATGAATACGGTTGCTTACCCTGAATTAACGGAGTTATCAACTTCAGGCCAAGAGAGGCGCCTCTTGCAAAAGGCCATGGTGGGTTTCTCGGGCGGCTGCTGGTTGCGAGGCACGCGCAGTGAGCCCCCGCGGCGGGGCGGTGGTGCTGGGGCGAGGCAGTCCAGCGTGCGGCGCCGCGCGTTCAGAGCTGCTGCTCCTTCCGTTGGGACAACGCGAGGAAATCCTATAAATAAAAACCATACTTTACTACTCTACTTAGAAGCCCAAATAAAAGTACCTAAAACAATAATAGTAGACTTGAAGAGCCACAGCCAATCAGATTTAAAACTCTGTTCCTTGTCGGGTTTCAGCGCCCTGTACAAAATATTGAATTGAGATGGTACTAGACTAGTACTATTACTACCACAAGTACTATAAACAAGTGTAATCGAAAAAACTTTTTTGCAAAAAATAAAACCGACTTCAAAAAGAAAAAGTGAAAAATAACTTTAGCTTCTGAAGTCGGTGACGTTTGTATGATTGATTTAATTTTTTTGTCACCGACTTCAGAAGCTAAAGTTATTTTTCACTTTTTCTTTTTGAAGTCGGTTTTATTTTTTGCAAAAAAGTTTTTATTTTTCACTTTTTAGTGGTTCACATGGAAAGTGCATACCGTTACAATTACAACAAGCCCAAACACGACTAGGATACATTGTCTCATTATGGAGTTCCGTGACTCTTGGCTTCATCATCAGATCTGATGGTAGAATGGTTCTTATCAAACACAAATGCTTCACTTGTTGTAGAAAATACCAAAATTGCTGTACGTTATCCTATAAAATTTGAAGAGTTCCCTCGATTTCGCCAAGATTCCATCATCAGATCCCGACTTGGCGACTATGGGACCAACTTGGAAGTATACCCTTTCGAACAAAAAAAGAATTTTTCAAATCGGTTTAGGCGTCTTCGAGTAATCGGGAACATACATAAAAAAAAAAAAAAAATACATACAGTCGAATAGAGAACCTCCTCCTTTTTGGAAGTCGGTTAAAAATCTGTCGAATCAGAAAAATAGTAATTTGGGCATTTTATAAAGGACGCAAGGAACACTTTCAAAGAGAATGAAATTCAATTGTGATGAAATTATTAGAAAATAAATTTCCTAAGTGAAAGACTATAATATCTTCTAAAACTTTTGCTTGTTTAAGGCGTTTTGATTCAGGCAACGAACGATGAGATGAAAATGTTGTTGAACAGCCTGTTGTTAGTTTTTTACCTTTTTTGAAAACTGAAAGTGTTCCCCTTCCCGAAGGGCTGCTGTCTGAAACTTTCCGTAGTAATCATTTTAGCGTAATCTCATCTCGCTCTACCTAGACTATATCAAGTTTTCATGCTGTATATGCTGGCTGGAAAAACCACAGGTCTCCTTCTCCATCATATTCATAGCTTTTTTTGATACTAAGCATATTAATAATAAATATCGCTGGACATTACACACAGCGCCATCTAGTGCCAGACTAATCAAAGAGGCCTGTGTCGTGGACACCAGATAGTTGATATACTATCATAGATACTTTTTTCACATCCATGACTCGGAAACAAATTTAATGCTCATCACACAAACATTTGCTCCTACCAGAATTCGAACCCGGGACCCTAAGAACATAAGGCAGCCTCACTACCAGGGGTCGTCAAAAGTTAAACAGCTGCTGCTGTACTGAATATTATGTTGAAATGAATTACCCTATCCAAATGAATACATCTGATCAAATAATCATGTACCTTTCTATAGCTCGATAATATCATCGTGTAAGTTTTTTAAATTAATATGTCGATGTAAAATCAACGACACAAGAGTGCGCTCAATATTTAATGTTACTAAGTTGAACATTTTCTTTCAAAGTTTCAGGCCTGCCGAGAGAAATTGTTGAGACGACACACTTCCAAATCTGGCACATAACAACTTTGAAGTCTTTAAGAATTCGTTAGCTTGTAAAATGTCTGCTGTTTTGAAAGTTTGGAGTTAACCAACGGTAACGTGCGGCTTGATACATTGAAGTAGTGGTACTATGTATGTACACAGTTATTTTTGTAATTTAGTTACTGTTACTGATAGCCTGCATCAATCATCTGGGCAAGGTATTGTCTTCCACTGCTTTATATCTAGGTCTAATCTGACCAGGACATGGCACAATAGTGGCGATAAGTTGCCTCTTTGAGGAGTGATTTGAGAGACGCCACGGCGCCGGCGTCCCCACCTTCCACCTGACGCAGGTCCTAACCGGACACGGCTGTTTCGGGAGGTTCCTGCATCGAATCGGGCGGGAGGAAAGGCCCGGGTGTTTCCATTGCGAGGATCGACCGGAGGACACGGTAGAGCATAAGGTGGAGGTTTGCCCCGCGTGGGCGGAGCACCGCCGTGTCCTCGTAGCGGCGATCGGCGGCGGCAACATCTCGCGTCCGGCCCTGGTTCAATCCATGGTCCGGAGCGAGACGGAATGGGAAGCCGTCACCTCCTTCTGCGAAACAGTCATGCCAACAAAGGAGGTGGCGGAACGCGAGAGGGGGAGAACCTCTCATCCCAGCCACCGCGGGAGACGCACCGGGCATCGGGAGCCACATGGTGACCCCCGGCCACCATAGGCGCGGGCCTGTGGGCGGTGAACTATGGGCTAGCTCGCCGTCCGTCTGTCTTATGACGACAGGCCGTGTTGACGGCGCGTTCATGTTCCACGCGTGCCTCAAAGAGATGTCAGCAAAAAGGAAAGGGCCCGCAAGGGCCGAAGCAGCGGGACGGTTCGAAAGAGATACCATGGCTCCGGAACATAAAGGGCGAGGATGGAACAAGGATGAGTTTTAGTCAGTAAAAGTCTGTCACTCTCCCCGCTCCGCCCAGAGTGGGAGAAGTCATTTGATGATTTCCAATACGACAAAAAAAAATCTGATCTGCCCGTTAGTATTGTCTAGCATTACTGATTATTACTTTAAACAGAATATTGAATATTAGGTAAGTACATCATTATTTCACTGCCAGCAGTGGTGGCGGGCCGTTGGTGGCAGACGGGAATAAAGGAAGACGTCTTCTGCTGGTCATATAGGCCTCCCCCAAGTGTCGCCACATTGACCGAAAGGTGCATGATTGTTTGATGTTTGTACATACTCTGATGTAATTTAAATCAACAAAAAGATAATTACGAAAACGAACAACTCATTTATGAAAAATCCGAAAAATGGAAATATATTTTATTCAATTAAAGTCAATGAAAATCGGATCGGTTTTCACTTGTTTAATTTCATATTCATCATAATTATCAGAATTATAAATACGATACGATTACGACCTAGGAGACGTTAATTCGAAGCCGTTACCACTGGCATGACACTGGATGACACGCACCTGACTGAAGCTAAGCCTGGCTAAGTCAAGTAGATACACACTTAGCATGGATGCCCATTTTACAGCACTCCGTATCGAATTGTTCCCCAAAGCCAACCTTTTCAAGCACTTAAGATTTCTGAATAGGTACCTATCGCTTCTAAACGAAAGGGACGGTGTATACCTGACCTATGTAGATATTATACATGTCATCACAATCATGTCAGGGCCATGAGAAGAAACAACCTTTATCAACGACAATGGTCAGTAGGTATAATTAAAGTACAATTATAACTAAAATGGTTTGTACCTCGTTGCTCTCACTTGCCCTTAGATAGACGCCTGATTCAAAATAACCCCTTGGGTTTGCGAATAATTTACGGAATGTGAAATGGGATCCAAAGTAAATCTGTATTAAATCTCCAAAATCTTTGTCAGGGTCAAAGGTGGGTTTGAACAGGGTTCTAAAAATATTTCGATTCCTACCTCTCATGGTGGCAGTGGATGGCGGCGGCGGCGGGTGCGCCGACTCCTCGGCAGAGCGGTGGCGGGAGGGGGGCACGCGGCGGGGGGACAGCGCCAGCCCGGCCACGCTGTCCGCCACGCCAGCCACGTACTGCCCCAACGATGTCAAGAAACTCATGGCTACGGAACACCACTCAGTTTTTCACCACACACTCATTTGATTCAGGACACTGTCCAGTCAATTAACACTCATTTCAAAGCACAGTTCCGATCTAAACGTTCACAGTTCACTCATCGTCGCCGCGGTCACACACACTTTACCTGGAACAAACAAATAAAACGTGAATCAAAACAATTCCATTAGAAACCTACGTCACATGGAATAACTGACAGTAATTCCTTTCACCGCGTCGTCGTCGGCACATTACACACAAAATCAGGCTTATTATCCTCCGAGGCTTAAACTGAGTTTCAATTAAGGCGAAACACTTCTTGAACCCACGTTTGACACAAATGCGGTGTTTGAATAAATGGCATTCGTGTTGTGGTGGAAACAATGAAGTTCTGCGCCCTGCTAATAGGGAGCAGTGACGGGTTGCCAAACCTTCGTCTAACAGTGAATGGTATTGAAACTTAATCAGAATATGGACAATGGATATGAAGGGATATTGCTGTTAATTATTGTGGACTCTGCACGTTTCCTCTTTACTGCAAAGGCTTTGTGTGAACTAATAATTATTGTGTGAGGTCGGCTCGGTGTCACCCATAGTTCCACATATGTCACGTCAATGGTATGGATGTTTGATAAGTGCCTACTTTACTTTACTTTGTGCATATTGCTACAACTTCCTACGTGAAGTCATGCAAAGATGCTATACCAAGTTCTTATCACGCTGCTCCGATAAATCTAAAAAAAATCACATTAGCAATTTTAAAAGTTCTTTTTTTAGATTAATTACTTTATTTTATTTTAACTCTTTAAATATACCTATTACAAAAAAAAATGTAATAGTTATTTTTAAAGAGTTATCGATAGAACGCTAGATTTTTTAAATAAAAGCATTCTAAAATACACAAAACACGGAAACAATCACGTAACTGGGGCTCGTAACAACAATACCCGGGCATTGGTTGTTAAAGCAAAATTGTTTTAGTACTAAAACGTGTCCGATCCCTAAGCTTTATTGTCGACCTAGGTTTAACCGAAATGATTAATCATTTAAAGCTTTCAGGGTGACCTAAAAGCCAGTTTAAAAATATTTTGTACTAAAAAGTTAATGTGATGTTGAGCTGCATTCATTTGCTGGTGCCTCGTCATGAGTTGCTCGTGTCACTGATATCTTCACATTATGCGTATCATACCGAGTTTCCGGTATTATATAACTTTTGGGTTGTAGACGTAAGTCTGATAGACGGACAGACAGACAAGAATTTTAAAACAATGTTCTTTTGTTATAAATACCGTATATACGAGTATGTGTCACGGTAAAATGGTCAAACACGTTATATTACAATATAACGTGTTTCTCTCTAGCGATATTGTAAACTCTCGAAATATTGTCAACTGAACATACGGAAGTATCTCTGCCCCCATAATCGGGACTTGGGGCACCCCCACGTTAGGTTAGTTAGGTTCCTTTAAACCCTGCACTCGGAAACAGGGGCCCCGCGAAGCGGGGCTCCGTCGACTACGCTTTTTAGGGGAATATAAAGTGTTTTAAGGTTAGGTTATATTAATCGGTATTTCTCAGGAATGGTACATTATCTTTTCATGAAAGTGGTACCACTGGGCAAGGGGGACCCCTCCTTCCCTCCACACCGCGTGAGTTGACTACCATCGCATGCATTTCACGAAAAATAATGAGTTTTATTGTAAGCAATATGTTCGTTTGACAATATTTCGAGAGTTTACAATATCGCTAGAGAGATTACAATATAACGTGTTTGACAATTTTACGGCGACATATGCATTCAGTAAAAAACCGTTATTTAGAAATTACAAACAGACACTTAATTTTTTTTTACGAGTACATGTTTCGATTATAATGAGCTTTGATAGTTTGTCTGGCTTGCAGTTTAAAATGCCGCGGGATCGATTCTAACCACAGAAATATATTCTATCTTGGATTCGCGACGTTTTAGAATATTTTGGCTCATAAAAACTTTAAGTTTTGGAGAAACGTTAATTATTAAATAGCTGGCGTCAATATTAACTAAATGTTTTTTGGTGTTCAATAAAATCAAAGTTGTGCTTATAGTGAATAGATTTTGAAACTCAAAATCAGCGTATTTATTATTTATTTCAATTATACAATAACAGACACTCTCGGATGTCAAAAAGACGACATTTCCAGTCACTAGCCTTATACTCGTAATTTGTGAAAGCACTGTCTCTACCGACCAGAGAAAAGCCTATCAATCACCCTGAAATAACACACATAAAAATTGATAAAATTCCAGGCATCTGATGGCTATTAAAAATTAAAGACGGGGTTTATAAAAGCTGCAATATTTTCATGTAATAAATTCAAGCCATAAACATTTTATGTTACCGGAGATTTTTCTCAAAAGGATGCCTTTTGTTACATTTTATAGACACTAAGATTTTTATTGAGAAAATTAATTATTTTGCCTCCGCCCTCATATTGGAGTGTTATTTATTTATTATGTTTCAGGCTCCACCACTGACCACAGGGTAGAGGTGTTCCTGATTAGAAACAGCGAATTGGCCATTGGAAGATAGGGTTCTTTTAGTTCTGAGGCTAGTTGTAACGAAGATAGTTGCAGGGTGGCTGGAAGCAGATGGATAGAGAGTAGCTGAGGATCGAACTTAATAGCGTACGATTGCCCCGCTATGGGATGATGCAAACAGTAAAGTATATAAATGTTAGCGTAACATTGTAAACCCCGTTAGATGGTAATATAACTAGCGAGACTGTAATCTCTCGAAAGATTGTCAAACAAACATACTGCTTACAATATAACGCATGGTTTTTCGGTAGATTACAATCTATCGAAGTGAAACCGTAATATTGTGAAATGTATGAGACAGAAATCAACTTGCACGGTGTGGAGGGGGGGAGGGAAGGAGAGGCCCCTCTTGCCCCAAGGTACCACTCCCATGAAAAGAAAACGCACCATTCCTGAGAAAAACCGATTAATGTAACCTAACCTCAAACCACTTTATATTCCCCTAAAAAGCGTTGTCGGCGTTGTCCTATTTACAGGCTGGGTTTAAAGGAACCTGACTAACCTAACGTCGGGGCGCCCCAAGTCCCGATTATGGAGGCAGATACTTCCGTCGCATGCATTTCACAATGTTACGGTTTCGCTTCGAAAGATTATAATCTACCGAAAAAGAATGCGTTATATTTTAAGCAGTATGTTCATTTGACAATCTTTCGAGAGTTCACAATCTCGCTAGATAGATTACATCTAACGGGTTTTACAATTTTACGGTGACATATACAAGATATACACCAGTTCCATTAAAAATGCAATTTGCATAACAAAACCGTAGGTAAAGAAACATAGAAGCAACGTGTTTTTAAACAAGAATTACCTACTTGTTTTCTTAGCAAATAATTCACCATCTTGTTTTTGCAAGCAAAGTAGGTACAACTTCTTTGAAAATAAACTTGCTTTTTCCTTCAACGTAACAAGCTTAGAAATTTAATCCTACATTATTATCATAGGTATTAAATAAACCCACGTTCATTTATTTCTGTTTATAGACCTTTGGCCAAATTAATTAGGGAACTGAAAAACGTTGTGTAATCAATTATACATAACTAGCTGACCCGACAGACGTTGTTCTGTTGAAAGTATTGGACTGTGTGTGGCAGTCCTCCGAACTTATCTTTCTGGTTGTCGCTTTGGTGGTGCACATTAGCTCGTGATGACAACTTTAGTTTTAAGATATGGTCACACAACTGATGTGTAATTTAAACAAAACAAAAAAAAATACGGACTTCAGAGTAAGCACTTTAACAATCAAATAATTACCGTTATACTGGTATGCTGCATCGCAGCTGCATCTGGTTAGACTGGAAGCCGAAACAAAACTGGAAAGCTAAGTTGGGAAAAAGCAAGCAGATGATGATAATGAATTACAGTTATAAATTAAAAAAAACTACGTACCTACCTTGGTTATATGTAACAACAATAGCATAATGTTAATATACTCTTCTATCGTTTTGTTTTTATCAAACAAAGCTCTTGATTTTAAAAAGGAAACTGCAGTGGTTGAGAAATTCAAAAATGGTATGCCTTTCGGAATCACTGGGATGCGACGTGGTATCAAAACGTCTTCTTTATACTTTCCCTTCAGGATGGTGCTTCGATCATGTTGTTGAATTTTTCACCGCTAGCCGTTTGCCGTTACAAAGACGCAGTTGGTTGATGTTTCGCAACATTATGATCACCGATCCGACCTATACGTGTTAAAAGAATCGGGTCGATATAAATATTATGACGGTATCACCTTGGTTGGTAGCGGAATCAGCTGTTTGGTATATACCAAAGATAATTGATTTAGGACATCCTCAATTCACCAGCAATTTCATTTTAAATTTTAAAATATTTTAGACGTATTCTAGCACATGTCATCATGTGATATCCTAAACGCTTCGTTGTTTTTTTTCACTTACCGACAAATTTGGTTTTCCTGTTCTATTCATTTTGTACTCGATTTATATCTTGAAATTTAGAGAAAACAATGTTCGTATCTGATGAGCTTGTGAATAATTTATGTAACAGCATCATTGATAGTTTGATGTCAATGAGCGTCATTTCCTAACGATTGCAAATGTTGAAATGCTTCTCTGTAAGAGCCACATAATTTACCATCGAATCAACAGTTCGTAAATGTTGAAATAAAATTTGGTCTCGAATGTTGACTAACGGTTGAACATATTTTACGCATATTCACGTATCCAGGACCAGGTTTTCTCTATTTCCGACTTTGGAATTTTTGATGATGTGGTCTATGCAAAATATTTCGGCAACTCTTTATTATTTGATGGACTTGATAGAGTTGCAGTGCCTACTTAACATTGTAATGCGCTTTGAACATGCGTGCGTTTGCGTGTGCGTTTTGTGCATTTGTTTTTTATGTGTGTGTGTGCGATTTGTGTGTGTTGCTTTGTGTTTTTGCTTTGTGTGTTTGTTAACGATAACGTTGACAGTCAACAATCCAGCCGTTGTCGACGACAACCACCTGATTATTGACTGTCAACGTAAAAAGATTCAACCAAATCGGTCGACCCGTTCTCAAGGGATGTTAAGTCATACATTTGGGTGCTGTATTTTTATATATAATACATATATAGACTAGCTGACCCACGCAACTTCGTCTGCGTCACATTAAAGGGATAATGACCATTGTTTGATTGATTTAGTTTTTATCACCGACTTCTGAAGCTAAAGTAATTTTTTTTTTGTTTTTGTGAAGTCAGTTTTATTTATGGCAAAAGAGTTTTTTTTTTCACTTTTTAGTGGTTCTTATGTGCTTTCCCTTTCACAGCGTACCGGCGTGATTTTTTGTTATGAACTGGTGTAAACAATAGACAGACATGAGTCTTCAGCGATCCCAGTACATTTGCTATCATTTATTAAGGAGTTCAGTTGCCTATCTTCCGAAGTCACCAGATCTTTATCAAATCGGAATGGGATCACTCCGAGAAAGTACTCTGCCTAAAACTACCCAAACCACTTCTGGTGTGCCTATAAAGTTAAGGAGTTACCTCTATTTCTCCGGGATCCCATTGAATGGAACTTTACACGTCTAACTGTCGAAATCTGAGTGTATTGTATACTTCTGCGTACTCCCTCAGAGCATACAGTGTGATGTTACGTCATGATGTAGTATAAACAATGAACCTACAAGCGGATGCAGCAATCACTGCAGATTTGCCGTCTATTTTTGAAGAGTTCCATTGTATATCTGCGAAGATCAGTATCAGATCTTCAACAAATTAAAATGGGACCCAACGGGAAGCACCAGCTTTCAAATAAAAAAAGAATCATCAAAATCGGTTCACCCAGTCGAAAGTTCTGAGGTAACAAACACAAAAAAAAAAAATACAAACGAATTGAGAACCTCCTCTTTTTAGAAGTCGGTTGAAAAAACCCGCATCAAAATCCGTTGCGTAGTTTTAAAGATCTAAGCACACATAGGGACAGACAGACGCGGCGGGAGACTTTGTTTTATAATATGTAGTTCATTTTCATTTTCAAATATCTTTATTTACCATGAAATAACAATAACAAAAATGCACTTACCCTAAGCTACATTAACACACTAAGATTAAAACACTTTATTTGGCTAGCATTTCGCCTTTCAAAGCTTATAGAAAGATAATATGTAGTGATAGTGATAGTGATAGTATAGATGCTGGCACTTGTGTGGGTAAACAAGTCCGGGGTATATTTGCGGGAGCAACTAGCAGTAAGTCCATTAGGCTAGGAGTCTGATGCTCGGCCGTAATCCCTCCTCCTCAGTACCTCTAGTATTGGGAGGTGACCCCGGCCCCAGCAGCCTGAAGCGCGCCACAATACAGCCTACTGGGGTTTGATTAGGCAGGGCTTTGTTTAAACGTACCACGCTATTACAGCGAACGGTGAGGCTTCCGTCCAGCACTGAATAGGATAGCAATTCTATTATTTGCCAATTTATCTTATAATCTCGGTAGGTATTCGTTAACACTGTTGGTGAGCCAACAATATTCTATGTTTATCCACTGATAGGCTGTATTTTGTCCCTGTACTCCCACGGGAGCGGGAACTATGCGGGCAAAACCGCGGGCCGACCGCTAGTACTATTATAAACTTGCTATACTACGGAATAGCAAACGAAGAGTTAAATAAAAACAATAATCTTGTAATTTGATATGACATGCTCAACTTTTGCTTCTCGGATACTTTCATCAAAAAAGTAAGTAAGCTAGACTCAAGTATTTGAATTATAAATGAATCAACTTAAGCAAAAATTTATTGCTTCTTTAACAGCAAATCCATTACCTACTGCTCGAGATAGATAAGTTTGAAAGTAACCCTCAAGTATTTTCGGGTAAAAATGCGAAGGGTAACAATCTGGAGACACGACTCCTTCAGAAACTGTGCTTGGTCTCCAACGTCCTATTGTAATTTGCAATTAGAACTAGTGAAGCGAAGAAAATTTACATTGCCACTTAGTTTTAGTTTTATACGCTTTTATTTTGAACAACATGTAGATGTAGAGGTTTGTAAGCGTAAACGACTTGACCGGTTCTAGTTAGGGCAGAACACTAAAGATCACAGAAAGGCTTTGACATCAAAAGTCATTCCGTAGGCAGAGAAAGCCGTAAGCGTAGTAACTATAGCTAAAAGTGTGAATTTTGCAAATGGGTCGCCTCCTGCTTAAGGGTTAATGAACAAATTAAGGCGGATTCCCCAGAAGGCTGCGTTGTCCCCCAGGCCCCAGGGCCCCAGGGCGGAGGGCCACTCTCAGTTCGCCCGCTTTTAATTTAGTTAAAATGAGTTTTTCATAAAAAAATCACACCTCACATTTTATGCGAGGTGTCCGTCGAAAGTTTTTTAATTAAGTTGTGACCTGTGATACAAGTCAGAATATAATTATAATGCAGTCTATTACTTTTTTAAATAAAACTCAGAATGGTATTTTTGTTGAGTATATATTTGTCAAAGGAGCGATAGAACTAAAGCGTCCGTAACTATCATGAAATATGGTTCACTGAAGTCGGATGCTGAAAAAGACTCGGAAGCCCAGATTGATGGATTCTATCCGACTGTGATCAAATATAAACATTGATGAGTCGATGCATGACAAATATTAATTTGTATAATGTGATATTTCAAAACCAACGCAGGGTTTCCAACAATGAACTTAAATACTGCGTTAAAATCCTCATTTTAATCCGTAATTATACGCGTAGTACAAAGAGTGGAATTAAGTTTTCAAGCAATGTAATCTGTGCGATTTTAATTAATACTATAAGTCCATTATGATCACGCACGCTTTGTAGTGGCGAATGAGTGCCAGGTAATTAGAATGGGAAACATTTCACTGGATAGTCGACATACTGTGGTTTCCTATTAAAGCCGATAGAACCACGCTGATCCGTGAAGACTATGTCAATAGACCTGCCCATTTTACAAGGGTCTTAGGTTAAACTATTCGATTTATACTCGTATACCTACTTGATTTCAAAAAGTTGTCGTTGCTAGATGTACAGAACCTTGTACACTGTGTCGAAACGAAGTATTGGGATTATTTTCATTTAAAACATAAATTAAGATTTTATTAAAGAGATTGTCTTTTTTGTATAACAGTTGCCTATGAAAGCCAATAGCTTCTAAATTAAAGTTTAATTAAATCTCAAGTTATTATTGGGTTTGAGTTTATTCGATGAAAATATCCAATTTTATCTAACCTTTTTGAAAGCCGAACGAGACTAAACCGACTTTCTGTTTCAATTAACTGTTTGTCCGATTTTTGTAATAGGTATTTTAATAAAACATTTATTTTTGGACAAAACATTTCGTTTTCGTTGCTATGTAACTTACTTTCCAATTAAGAATGTTCATTGTAATGTACCCGGAAATTCTAATTGCCGAAGGGCATGTAAATGAACACAGTAGAAACAGAATCAATACAAACGGTTAATGAACATCAACTACATATTATTAGATAAGAGCCCGTGATAATAACTGTATTTGTAACGAAGTAAACAATGCGCGCACGACTAATGCGATCGTCCACCAGAGTACACACGTAAGGTCTCATCGCCTACGCACACATACGCGCCCTGCGCGGGTATAAAAGACGTGCCCGGCTTGCCTAACGCTAGTATATTCCGACCCAGCCTGTCCCTTGCTGCCCTCCCGACAATGACGCACTAAGTCGAGGCCCGAACCCCACAGGGGGTGCCCTTAGTGATCGTCATTTAAATATAAATATTTTTAGTTTGTAAGCCCTGGCTGGGGGCCTTAAAGTAATTTTTGGCCACCCACAGGATCGTTCGGTTAAGTAGTCAAGCAACCTTAGAGTGTTGCAACTACGAGTGGTCATACCTAAAAAAAAAAAAAAAAAAAAAAAAAAAAAAAAGCCTAACGCTAGTTCGACTCTGCGAGGGCTTTGTATCCGACGATTCGGAACTACTCCCTAGCAAGTTGAGCGCTCTGCTTATAATACGTCACTCCTGGTAATACTTTCGTAACACGGAATATTACCGGTGTGTCATATTATTCGTGGAGTTATTTTGCTTCGAGCGCTTCACGCTTTTATTTACTCTTTGGTAGTTAGATTGCTTAAAACTTTGCAGGTCACTGTTGATCATTCTGTTTTCTTATATTTTATTAGTTTCATAATTGTATTGTATAACTAAGTAGCATAGCATAGCATAGTATGAATATATTTTCTCAATCGCCTAGCTTGCACTAGCTTATTAGCTTAACTTTTGTTTTGTATCACCTACCTTCATTAGTGTAATATTGGCTTAGTAACTTTTTTCTCCTTGCTACCCGTTTCTTTGTTTTGTTTTGTATAGCATTCTTGTGTATCGTGTGTTATTTTGAATATAGGTCTTAAGTATTTCTTTCTGGAGTATTATTTACGAAGAACCCCACTACATATTTACATTGAAATCCGGGCTACGTTTGGGAAGCTCTCCTAAACCCCGACACTTGCGAATGGCCCAAATAGCTCGCAAATTATCTATAAAACAAATCCCTGCTATTCAAAGCTCTCGGGATATTTCCTGTTACGGCACATCCTAAATTTATTATTCCCCATTTGTTATATAATTTCATGTGAGAGAACTTCACTTCGTGCAGGTAACAAAATTGTGTCATTCTCAGAAACGTGGTTTGAACAATAGAATTAATTATTCTGAGGAACAAAACAGAGGTGTACATGGAAAACATACACAGCGGATCGGAGCACTTTGGAGATACCGAATAGCAAACCGATCGTTGAGAGCAGTTTAGTTGTTGAGAGCGTGTTTTGAAAGCACGTATACTCGCGGCTTTTTTTCTACGAGTGAGATAATACGAGCGTTGACGCACTTATAAGCTCGTTTACGCGTGAGCCACGAGAGACGCCACCGCGCGGGGCACTCACTCCACACGGACATGGTATAAGGCAGTGCTCGAATTTTGTAAAATACGCCACAGTCTGAAAACGCTCTTAATTGCTTGATAGTAATTTCATTTGACTTCATTAGGCAATCACTCAGTGTTTTATATGTATACAAAACAAAATGCGACATGGCACCTATATGTTATAATTTGTTCTTATATTATTAAAAGACTTATGTTCCCTTATAGTTTACTTTCTTTTATTATTTATTAAAATACACATTTTTCTCTGCGCACATGACTAAATTCTTAAATCAGTATTTTTCATTTTTTTTATATCGCGAACACAGACTAAACCGCTCTGCTTATTTTTCTTCACAACACCATAGATTGTGTACCAACATTGAACCTCAACACTCTCCCTCAATGTTTGCACATAATATGTATTACAATAATTAACATTTCAACAATTTAAGCATGCTACACAATCTTACAAATCTTTCTCCTGATAAGGGCTTCGTCAAAATGTCTGCAATTTGATCTGTGGTGGATACATATTTAACAGTTATTAATCCTTCCTCTACCTTTTGTTTAATAAAGTTAAATTTGACATCAATATGTTTCAATCGTTTCTGGTCTGGATTGTTTACTACTTTCATAGTACTTTGATTGTCCTCAAAAATAACAGTATTGCTTATTTTAATATTAAAGTCACACAACAGTTTCATTAGCCAACAAGCTTCAACAGATGCTTCACATAAAGCAATTAATTCTGCTTCTGTTGTACTCAATGAAACTGTACTTTGCTTCTTTGATTTCCATGTTACTGTATTATCGAATAACTTGAACAAATATCCACTAGTGGATTTCCTATCATTATCGCGAGCAAAGTCTGCATCTGCAAAACCTGTTAAGCTGTCATATTTAAACTTTGAATATTTTAAATTAATATCAATAGTTTGTTTAACATATCTAAGAACACGCTTTAAAGCTTGCCACAACTTCAAAGTTGGCTGTGACTGGAATCTACTCAAATATGATACAGCTATCGCTAAGTCAGGTCTTGTGCTCACCATAGCATACATCAAAGAACCAATAAGAGACCTGCACTGATGTCCTAAAGTCATGTCAATTTCACATTCGTCAAAGTCCAGTTTAAAATTATGGTCCATAGGAGAATTAGTCCCTTTACAATTGTCCATGTTATAATATTCAAGAACCTTCTGCAGATATTTAGATTGATTAAGGTAAATACAATCATGTTTCTTCTGAATACTAATGCCAAGATATGTCAGATTGCTGTTCCCTAAGTCTTTCATGCTAAAGTTAGTCTTTAAGAAGTTTTTGACATTTCCAATTTCAGTAACACTAGGCCCTACTATAAGTATATCGTCGACATACAAAATCAAATAGAGATTGCCCTTACTATAGAGACAATAGTCATTTTGAGATCGCGTAAAACCACATTCAGTAATAACTTCTGTGAATTTTTCATACCAATATTTTGGACTCTTCTTTAAACCATAAAGAGATTTTTGTAACTTTAGAACTTGACCTTCTGGAACTGTCAGTCCTAGTGGAGGTTTTAAGTAAACTGTCTCATCAATCCGTCCATATAAGAAAGCTCCCTTGACATCCATCTGGTGTATTTCATATTCTTTCTGAGCAGCAATCGATAAAAGAACTCTCAAGGTTTGCATCTTCAATACAGGTGAATAAGTGTTTTCTAACTGTTCCTTCTGTTGAAAACCCTTCACTACCAATCTTGCTTTATATAACTCTTCTTCTTCTCCTATATTTTTCTTTGTGAATACCCATTTACTATCTAGTAGCTTTTCTTTCTGTGGTTCAGGTACAAACTTCCAAGTTTCATTTTCTTTTAAAACTTTTAATTCCTCATTTATTGCCTTATTCCAAAGCTTCTCATCTTTTCTCCCTTTAATGTCATCAAAATTAGTTGGAATCTCCTGGTAACTTGATAATAATGCATATAATGTATCATAAAATGTATCATCCTGGTTTAAATCAATTTCATAATCCTTTTGCCATGCTGGTTTTCTTATTTGTCTCTTTTCTCTCCCTCTTTCTAAACTCTCTGTCTTTCTGTCTGTATCATTCTCCAATTCTTGTGTCTCTTCTTCTATACTGTCCTTTTTTTTTTCTTTATTCGTATTCTTAGATACTTTTTGCTGTATTTTGTCCCTTGATACATTTTCACTATCTTTCTCCTCCTCACTTTCTTCTTCCTGTTCACTTATTTCATCTTCTTTTTTCTCTTTTGTGTCCAGTGTGTATCTCACACAATTGTCACGTCCGGGTTTTGTTTCATCAAACACTACATTACGTGCCGATATTACTGACCTTGTTTCTGTATCATACAGCTTATATCCTGAATTGACATATCCAATAAAAATCATTTTCTTTCCTGAATTATCTAATTTATGACGTAACTCTCTAGGCACATGATTGTATGCTGTACAACCAAACACTCTCATAGCTCTCACATCAGGTTTCCTTCCTTCCCATAGCTCTGATGGTGTTTGACTTTTTCCTTCAGTCGGACTTCGGTTAGTAACATAGGCTGCAAACAAAACTGCATAGCCCCAAAACTCCTTACTAAGCTGTGAGTCTAACAAAACTGTTTTTGCTTTTTCTATTAATGTGCGGTTCATCCGTTCTGCTACTCCATTCATCTGGGGATTGTATGGCACTGTATATTGCATTTGGATTCCTTTGCTGTAACAAAACTCCTGAAATTGCCTTGACACATATTCTCCGCCATTATCCGATCTCAACTTTAATATATTAATATTGAAATGGTTGGTTACATAAAAATAGTACTGCTTGAATTTGTCAAAAACTTCACTTTTATTAGACAGTAGATAGACCCAAACAAAGTGAGTATAGTCATCTATAAATGTCAGAAAGTACTTGTATCCTTCCTCAGTCAGTGGGGTGATTGGTCCGCATACATCAGTGTGTACTAATTCTAGTGGTCTGGATGCCCTACGTCCTTGTCTGTTAAAAGGTTGTCTGGTCATTTTACCTAGTAAGCACGGTTCACACACAGAATTATTTTTATTACATTTAGTCAAGTCATCAATGCCACTTACCATTTGATTCTGTGAAAGCAAAGTTAAATTTTTAAACCCGACGTGACCAAAACGTCTATGCCACAGCTGCATCACTTGATCATCATTACTGTTACTTAAGTTACATTCATCTTTTAATATTTGCATGTGAATAGTATACAAAGACCCTTCATTGTTTCCTATCATTGTCAATTGATCATATCTAAATACTCTAACTTTACTATTTAAAAATTCAACCCTATAACCATTACTCTCAATTTTAGAAACAGACAACAAGTTTTTCCTCAACTCTGGCACATAATATACATTTTTAATAGTACAGTCTATATATCTTTTACCAACATAACATCTTGCCTTTATGTTCCCAAATCCAACCGCTATTAAACTCACTGCATTCTTGGCCGCAGCAATCACTTTTGGTGTATTTAGTTCCATGTAGTTGTAAAACGCACTTTTGTCATTTGTCAGGTGGTCTGATGATCCCGAATCCACACACCAAGTTATTTCACATTGATCATTATCTGGTTGGTTCCGTCCATTGCCAGTCAGAAATGCATACTCATTCTCTGTTGATGCCGCATATGTCTGATGATTATTCCCTGGATAGTTAGGTCCTTGTTGTTGCCAAGATCTTCTGTCTGGAATTCCACGACCTCTTCCTTGTGACCTACTTCTGCCTCCAAATGCTGCCCGATGTGGCGCTCTATTTCCTCGTCCTTGACCTCTTGAATAATATTGTCCATGTCCGCGGGCTGGTCCCTGTTGGTATCTCGCTCTACATTCGAATTTTTTATGGCCTGGCTTGCCGCATCCAAAGCACAAAAAGGTATTCCTTTGGTGCTCTATTATTTGAGGACCCATCTTATTCCTCTTTTCTTCCTCTCCTAGTAATCTGTCCTTAACCATGTCTACTGTCAGGTTTGGTACTGACTCTAAAGTTGTTATAATAACTTCGTACGATTCTGGCATGGATAGCAATAGTACATTTACCTTTTCTTCGTCTGCTAGGGGGCTTCCTGCGTCTTTTAGCTGGCCGAATATTTTTGACAACGTAACAAAATGTTCTCCGAGAGACGTTCCCTCTTTGTATTTTATAGTATTTAGTTCCCGCCGTAGGAATAATTTACTTCTGGTGCCTTTTTTCATAAATTGTTGCTCTAATTTAAACATCATGTCGTATGCTTTATTCTCCTCTTGAATATAATCAATATGGCTGTCGGCGACGCCGCTTATAATAATGCTTTGTGCTCGAGCTTCAAGTTTTTTGTTCTCGGGGACGCTCGCAAAGTCTTTGTTTTCTATTGCATTTAAGCATTCATTTTCCCGTAGTATGCTGCTAATGCGGAACTTCCATATTGCAAAATCTTCGCCGGCAAATTGCTTTATCTTAATACTTTCCGCCATTTTTCCTTCGTGTGCCTGTGCACGGGCGCGAACCACGCTCTGCTACCACTGTTATAATTTGTTCTTATATTATTAAAAGACTTATGTTCCCTTATAGTTTACTTTCTTTTATTATTTATTAAAATACACATTTTTCTCTGCGCACATGACTAAATTCTTAAATCAGTATTTTTCATTTTTTTTATATCGCGAACACAGACTAAACCGCTCTGCTTATTTTTCTTCACAACACCATAGATTGTGTACCAACATTGAACCTCAACACTATACAGTCATAAAATAATAATCCAATAAATATTTTCTGCGCCGATGCGGCTGAAAAGTTCTGGAGTGGACCGATGACCTGGTGAAGGTTGCGGGAATCCGTTGGATGCGAGTCGCACGGGACCGGTCAATGTGGCAACACTTGGGGCAGGCCTATGTCCAGCAGTGGACGTCTTTCGGCTGAAATGATGATGATGATGAAATATTTTCAATTTCGCACCACAAAAGTGTGTGTCAGGTAAGTAAGCAAACCCAAACAGGACTGGCTAAAAAAAGAGTTGTTCCTCAAATTTTTAAATCTTATTCGGGGATTTTTGACTCATTAAGACAACATAAATAAATTGAATTAAATAAATATAGGCTTAAAGGAAATACCCTTCTGGCTTGGGCCCAGGTGCAAATAAATGAAAGTTACACATTGTTGACCAAATAACATGTCCTCACCTCACTAAAAGGAATTTGGCAATCCAGAAATTGTGTAATGCATAGTTAAAAGAAATAATTCATACGAGTGCCGCTTTTTAAGGTTCCTTAAACAAATGGCAAAAACAGAAACCTTAGTATAAAAAATAAAACAATAGTAAAGTTAACGGAATATTTTCAATTACAACCGCACATACCTAACTTGGTATCAATCGATTTTTTTGTCACTAAATTAACTTTAAATACAAACTCTTTTGATTTGATTAAACCAAAACCGGGCTACCGAACCACTATTGTAATACGAGTATGTATGTTGAGCGCATTTGGCCTATTTTTCACCATATCTGTCGGGTTAACTTGTTAACTGTAAAATAATCATGAAACTAATAAGTACTAAGCATAGTTCATTTTGATACAAGTGGAGAAAGTTTGTTATTGTATTCGAGACGGTATTAACACACGAGCCGTAGGCGAGGGTGTTTTTGAGCCGAGAACTACAATAGCAAATGTCCACGTGTATCAAACGACGTTTTTCAATACACTTTTGAAGAAATAAAATAAAAGAATGTTAAATATTTGTGTCATGATTTATGACGAGACTATGATTAAATTTTCTGCTTTTACGCGCTTTGCTTTCGCCAGGTTGAAGGAGAGGCAAATGTATGAAGCCGTTATACAGCCTAATATAAAAATAGGTTTTTTTATAAATTTTTGAATATAGAACACAAATAAATGTTAATTTGTTTATAAAAGTAAATATTAATTTTTTAAATAATCATGTTTATCTATGATATTGAATTTATAAACACAATTTGGGTATTCAAAAAATGTTTACAAAGAAAGACGTAGATCGCTTTTCCGAAATGAAAAAAAAAACATTTACTTCGACTCTATAGTCAGAGGCATTTTAATTATGCATTGAACCAATTTGGACTAAGTATAATATAGTTATCTGTGGCAATTTTGCTCTCCGCGCACGCGAAATACACTGCATTTTGAACCTAATCGTAGTGCGAAAAGAACCAGTTTTCGATTAAGTGTATTGAAATAAAATTTAAATCATAGTCTGTATCAATTCATGACACAAATCTTTTTCATTTTTTTATTTTATTTCTTTAAAAGTGTATTTTAAAACGTCGTTTGATACACGTGGGCATTTGTTATTGCAGTTCTCGGCTCAAAAAGACCCTCGCCTACGGCTCGTGTGTTAATTCCGTCTCGAATACAGTAAATAACTTTCTCCACTTGTATCAAAATGTACTATTTTCTCAGTTCCTAGAGCGAATGTTGCGATTTTCTTGAAAAAAATTTAACGGAGATTTTTGTACACATTTTAATTAGTTAATAGCTGAGCCCGGAAATGCCATCATCCTTTTACCCTTAAGACTCATCTCAAAAATTCATCTTGTATAGCCTACTGTTGAAAAAAAGCGCGTTAACAACATAAATGAATTAATAAACATGCCTACATTAATAACACAATGGGAAACAATAATGGCGTTCGTGAAAAATTGAAGCATAACAATCTATTCATCATAAAATTGAGATCTAGGAGACAAAGGTCGTTTAATCAATACATCGTCAACCTTTCTGTGTGTGGACTCTCGACGGATGGCAATCAGAAAGACATATGAAAACTTCGAAACGGTTGCATGTATCAAGAATGGACACATATGCTCCTAATATTCCAAGATAATTAAGAACTTTCTTTACGTGAAAACAGTTTCTGTACCTATAATGTACCCTTCGAAAGCCTCAACATAACAAAAGCTGATGCGACGTCAGAGAGCGAAACACAATTGCAATGTCTTCTCGGACATCAACGTTAGAGGACGTACTTTTATGGCAGTGTAGATAGTTCGATAAACTAGCACAAAATGGTTTTAGCCACAAACGATGTACTGTGCACGGACATCATCACCAAATAGGTCTCGCTACCATCAGTTCTAGCTGTGTTAAGCAGAAGATTAATGAATCACGATTATGATGTTGACGTTAATGTTCCACAATATCGATTTTGACATCAAAACAAAAACAGGCTTCTAAAAATAAAGGAAGCAGTTCCGGTACAACTGAATACAAATATATTAATAAAATAAATTACAAAATAATCTTTTGAGTCAGCTGGGTCTTCCTGCGGCTCGTTTAATTAAAGCTTCCAATTCGCGTCGGGCGCAGACTTGGCAAATAAACTTTCATGTAAATTGCGACGTCCATCTTCTCTGCCTCTTTTTCAATTGGTTTCTGAGCTTTAATCAGATCGTGATGCATATCAACTAGTTGACGTCAATGAAGGTGTTATGTTGAGGAAAACATCACCATCATCATTTTCCTGCTCTTATCGGGTCGGCGCAGCATCTTTCTTCCATACTTCTCTATGACTCATCATCTCAACAGTCTAGCCATAATCATCCTTCATCAGTCCATCCATGTTTTTAGGTTTCCGTTGCCAAATGGCAAAAACGGAACCCTTATAGATTCGTCATGTCTGTCTGTCTGTCTGTCTGTCTGTCGGTCGGTCTGTCTGTCTGTCCGTCCGTATGTCACAGCCACTTTTTTCCGAAACTATAAGAAATATGGTGTTGAAACTTGGTAAGTAGATGTATTCTGTGAACCGCATTAAAATTTTCACATAAAAATAGAAAAAAAGCAATAAAATTTGGGGGTTCCCCGTACTTAGAACTGAAACTCAAAAACTTTTTTTTCATCAAACCCATACGTGTGAGGTATCTATGGATAGGTCTTCAAAATGATATTGAGGTTTCTAATCTCATTTTTTTCTAAACCGAATAGTTTGCGCGAGAGACACTTCCAAAGTGGTAAAATGTGTCCTCCCCCCCTGTAATTTCTAAAATAAGAAAATGATGAAGTAAAAAAAATATATGATGTACATTACCATGTAAACTTCCACCGAAAATTGGTTTGAACGAGACCTAGTCAGTAGTTTTTTTTAAAACGTCATAAATCGTAAACAGCAATTTACCTTTCATTCGATCTGCTACGGAACCCATTCACATTCGTATTCAAACACTTACAAAAAAAACATAAAATTAAACCAAACAAATAATTGGTTCCTATTAATATATACATACTTGATCGAAATGCGCTGACTACCTACGCTACCAATGACCTCTATAAATATTTGTACGCCTTCGGGCATAACATAGCGCGCTTGTAATCTTTTAAAACAACTATTTATTGTACCTATGTTAACAAATGATTAAATGACTTATGACTTACTTTACTTGCTGCCATGCGCTAAGCTTCAGCACTCATTTGATAACCTCAGGCACGGAGTCCTACCGGATATTTTCATCTCTCGTAATCAAATTTTCAGCTTCCTTATGGGATTTTGACGAGTTCAAGCTTCGACGGTTTCTGTTTTGTGTTCGCGTGAGAGAGCTTCCCGTGAGTGAGTTAGAACTTCGCAAAAATATTGCCACGTCAAGAGAAATACGTAATTTAAATACATTTTGGACTCGCGTAGATAAAACCAGCTTGTGTTATGTTTTCACCGCATACTAAATGAGGATTTTATCTACAGTTCGCTCGTGTGGTTTTGTTTTCTTGCTAAATGTTACCGAAAGCTCTGGAAATACATGCATGAGATCTACGTTGCAAACAATGTAATGAAAATGAACTCCAAGACATTGATAAGAGAACAAAGTAGTCGTAAACGTTGATCACCGTCACGTATTGAATATCATAGCTATCAAAATGTAGTCACTTTTATGAGTAAACAGAGTCAATTATGCGAGACACATAAATGTCCTTTCGAAATGATCGTACGGAGAAGTGAGAACACATAAACGAAGAACGTTTTTCGTAAATCAAGTGTTTTTCATCGACCAATCGTCACTTCACCTGTTGGTAAGTTATTGGAAAATGGCCGTGAGCGTCAGGTGAAATGTTTGGAGAAAATGCAGGCCTAAAAATAAAATGCTTTAATAATTTTAGAAAATAGAGGTGAATCCATTTTAAATGCCATTTAGACATAAGCCCGAAATCGTAATTTCTTTGGTCACGATAAAAGACCATCGTCCCATTTTATGAAAATCTCGAGCAATTCTCGTCAAGGTTTCAACAAAGTCTCCGCACATTTCTTATAGTTTGGCTCGGCTACAATAATGGAGTTACAAGACTTTATTATCTCTAAAAAAACGGAAAACTTCATTCGAAGTACATTAAAAGTCTCTGGTATGTTGTAAACCCTTTTGAAGATGCCTCTTTCGCTATATTGGAGAAACAACCGCAGGAATTTCAGGAATGTCATATTAGGTTGTGCTATAGTTCTTACGACTTTTATACATTATATTATATATGAAAGAAATAACAAAATCTGAACTTGTTTTAAATGGAAAAACAGCTTGAAACTAAAGTGTACTCTGAACAGAACACAATACAGCTGAATGATGTGAGCCTTGAAATTCGAGTCAAGCTAGTCACCTGATTCATTAATTACTCAGAATTCATAAAGCTCTTTGTAGTATTCCGAATAACTATCGATACTCGGATCTCCTCAGTCCTTGCAATCAGTTCAATCGGTTTTTCCTGAAACTGAGATTACACAGGTAGGTGAACAATGTAAACTCAGTTTCAGGAATACCAATTAATATAATCTTTGAAGGAAACTCTGAAATTACGCGATGTTGTTGGGTCCAACAAACATCAAACAACGGTCACTGAGTTGGGGCCGGCTCAATTCGGTGTCCAAGTTTGTAAGATTTGTTAAACCCGTGTCAAGGCACTCTGATTGATGTGTGTACCTTACACAATATCAGGTACCGAAATTGCTAGTATTTCATCAGTGCAAATAGTGGTTAAAATGTTCGAACGATGGATGGATTGCCAGAAAAACGATTAAAGTAACGAAAAAAGTGTAATCTGTAGAAAGGGTGTAAAAACTGAGACACAGGTGAAAATGAAATAATATTGGCATAAAGGGTCTAAGAAACATGATGAACACTACATATTATAAAACAAAGTCTCCCGCCGCGTCTGTCTGTCCCTATGTATGCTTAGATCTTTAAAACTACGCAACGGATTTTGATGCGGGTTTTTTTTAAATTGATAGAGTGATTCAAGAGGAAGGTTTTTGTATATAATTACGCGGGCGAAGCCGCGGGCATCGGCTAGTACTGTATAAAATTAGACATCACTACCTTTCATCCAACACTACCACGAGGTAAAACCCATTAGGTTACCTCAACTTCGAAGTTAGTTAAGTACCTAGTCTACACTCAACTCAGCCATACGACGATAACATCCGTGGGATGTAAACTAATTTCCAGATCAGAAGATTAGAGAGATTTCCACAAAATTATTACAGCTAATTAGGTCGCGGAAATATGTAAATTATATTCTGGACGAAGCTTTTTCGTCCCTTATAATTTGAATGGTATCAAATTGCAATTTTTTGCGCGTATTCAGATTGAGAGTCCGGCACTGAAATTACGAATTTTCCAACCGTCACCGTTCCGACGTGTTTCATAAATGGGAATAGTCAACGATGGAAACGGCGGCCGAATAATTAAAAAGAGCGTTGCTATGTACGTTGGTTTCAGCAACGATTTTTGGCAACAACTTTAAAACGAGCTTTACAGAAACCTTCAATTAATTGTTCTCAGTTAGGTATATGTTTGCAGCGACGGAATTAACCTCCACATTAAAGGTTAATTAAAACAAACGTTCTGTCTGGCACGTAATTTACCTTTTAAAACCACTTTACCATTCATCTTTGTGTGAATGAAGAGTTACCTTCATTAAGGCTTGACTCACTAGTCAGACGGTGCTAATGTGCGGTGACTGTTCAAGTGCTAACTACAAATTAAAGTGTCCAATCACAACCCTGAGCGGAACGAATGCAAAGCTGCAATTAAGTCCCTCGGGTCCGCGGCCCTCACATTTTGGTATTCGAACCCCACCTACACACACCTACATAACTCAGAACGGTGCAAAGAAAATCGGATACACAGAGCACGTCCAACTTGCTATTGTTTGTCACGAAAGTAATACAATATAAACAAGTATTTTATACAATTTCATCGGAAAACTTGCAGAGAACACACAAGACAATGTCTTCACTTAAATAATGTTTTATTTGTAAATGAACAGAATGTAGGTCTTGTGTCTTTGTGTACGTTTGATGTTTATCAAGTGCTTTCAGTTTTGTATTGCATTCTTTTTTATGTGGAATGAGTTGTTGTGTTTTCAATCCTATGCCGATGTTATTTATATTTTTCTAAACAAAACGAAATGATTTTATAAAACATTTATTGTTTTAACACAAACTTAAATTAATGATAATCTCTTAATTATACATAATTTCTACTACATATATAACACATAACATAAACAAAAACATCAAATTCTATAAAAATCAAAGTTGACAATAGGCATTTTCTTCTAAACAAAACTACTTGCAAAATATAAGTTGGCACTTAATGTTACCTAAAAACTTACCTAGCCTCAAGCGAAATACATGACGAGGGCGCGGAGAATCCTTCGCTATCCGTAGGCACTCAGTAAACTTCGAACGATCTCAGTTCTTTTTCCGATATTCGAACTTAATTTGTGACGAACGGAACGTTTAAAAGGTTCTATTTCGGTAAAGATGTTTGTTGTTTTGAGTGATGTTCAAAAATGGAATAAGTGAATTTGGTGCGTGATGAGGCGTAAGTGAGTCGAGTACACGGTCGGTGGTGCAGGGCGGCTGCCTCGCGGTGACGTGCGTCGCGAAGGGCGGTTGGGCGGCGACTGGCGTCCTCTCCGCTCCTGCGAGCCTCGCCCGGGTGCCTTCCTGTTGATCGGGTACGCGACAGGTGATCTCAAATCTCTTTTAATCACTAACTTCTGTTTACAACTCTATCACATTATTGATTTATGGATATTCACTTTGATGCTTTGTTGGTGTGACTTATCGCCACTAGTTGATCTTTAGTATTATGTCTACTTAGGACAGAAATAAAAAGTCGAATATATGAATATAATCACTTTGCTTCTTAACCGTCTAATTAGTATACAACAGTCTATAAGTAGACACAAGTAGAATCAAACAAAACAACTATAACGACAGTGATGTTATATTTTCACTTTGCCAGATGCAAGCTTTCCATTCGCGAGTTCGAGCGAAGAAAAACTTTAAGGAAATATATACGATAAATAAATACTTCTCGAATTTTATCGCAACTTATAAGGATAATGGAAAGCGCTCACTCCACTCTTAGTTGAATAAAATTGTTAACAAGGTGTATTCGATCTTCATAGAAAACAGAGTAAAAGTAAAAATACAATTACTTTCGGAATCTTTATTGATAAATGTGAAATAACGAGCTACAATATATAGAGCCCCAAGAGACTACATAAAAGAATATCGAACTATTTAGCTGATGTTGTGTGTCTTGAAGATGTGCTCAAACCAATCAGACCGGCCTAAAACTTAATTATATCACCCGGTAAAAGTAGCGGAGCGTTCGTAGCAAGCGTAGCGTGCGTAGCATGCGTAGCAGGCGTAGCAGTCGTAGCAGTCGTAGCAGTCGTAGCATTCGTAGTAGCGTTACTTTCTATCATAGAAAATTTACAAATAGAACGAGCATTTTCAGCACATTCAGAAAATTCACAATACAGAGCACGTTCAGGGTGCACTGCTGGTCATGACGAAGTATTTCAGCAAAATACAATTATACAAGATTTATATATTTGTTACGACTGCACTTAAGAAATGCACATTTTAATTCAAAGTAACAACTAGATTTAAAATAAACGTAACAGAGCTTTCTTTTCTCATGACCGAAGTCTAACAAAGAACCTGTATCGTTTCGACCGTCATTCTGCGATTTTTAATGGTTTTTTTGTGACGACTACCACTTATTCCTTCTCATTGTAAGTAATTATTGCACAAAAGTATAACAGTCGTGCGTTACATTTCAGAGTGACTTTAAATGACTATTAAAACAATAATATAAAGATGATTCACGCATGCTCATTTTGGACCACTTTCACTAAGTTTATTAAGATGGAGCTAGGCTCGCTCTTTTTCGATAAAAATACATTTAAATGGTGTATACTCGTATGACCTAACGCTGCCACACTTCACCACATCAAAAAACGAAGTTTAGCGTTTTTATTAGGGTTTGGAAGAGTTTTTAAGGCGAGGCGACGACGTGCGCCTAGTAATACACGCTCGTGGCTTTTGTTTTTTGACCTTTTTAGACTAGCCTATTTTTTTGCGAGTGAATGCTTGTTTCACCATCACATTTGAAGCACGTGGGCGCACGGGGAGCTGTCATTCGCGGCTCGCACTTATACGAGCTTATAAGCGCATCAAAACACGTACCAGTTGCGGCTGTCGTAAAAGGCGTGCGTTGTATCCGCCAAAAAAAACGTTAATCTGAAACCGCTTTCTCGTCGACGTTACATGCGTGACGCTTGAACGTGAGGTACGATCGTTTTCAACTCGTTGACATTTGATAATTATGTATATATTTACAGGTGATTTGAAAATTAACAGTCGCAAGTTTTAAACATTTTCCCCAGTTACAGAAAAGGGTGTAGACCCTTTTCTCAAAAAATTAAACCATTTTATAAAACATACTTAACTGTTTCAATTGGAAATGCATTTCTTCTTTATAATATTTGCAACCTTTGTCACTGTTAATTGCTGTCATATGTGCTCATATTTAAATAAGTTACAGCACATCTGCCATCCCGCATGCCACCAGCGTAACTTCGCCCACCACTTGAAGCTCTCATGTAGTTGTTAGCTTGTGGAGTTAGCCCGATTCTAGCACGAATATATTTAGTAAGTGCCAACTTGACTGTGGTAACTTAATTACTTTGCGTGAAACTTTCTCGTGGTAATTTATTCTTAAGCGAGTGGTCGTTCGAACGGTGATTAGCAAAGTTTTGACTGGAACGTCGTTCGCCGATAAAGTAAGGAAAATTACTTTCATATTTTGCTTAATATATCAAACTGTTCGTGTATTATTACAGTTGTATAGGAAGGTTAGGTACCATCCGTGCCACGAAATATGAGACTTAAGATGGCACACCACTTGTATACGAGTTAATTGTGTAACGAAAGACTTCTTTCGACATATAGGTACACGTCAAAAACCTACTGCCTACTTTGTCTGCTTAACGTTTTACCTCGAAGCATAATCAAGATTTCACAAAGTTTCACTCGGTTCATGTGGTGTGATAGGTGTCATCTTTCATGGCACGGACAGTACTTTTCTGCCTTAGGCTAGGTTACGTTAATCAAATCAAAAATCGACACATTAATATTTTATTACGTTAACTTATTTATTTAACTTGTCAGTAAGTCTTGTCAGCGTCTGGCAGATTGGCAAAGCACTAACCTCTTTAAACTCGTTGAAAGGCTCTTAGAAATAAAGAGGTGCAGAGCACTTTGACTTGAGTATTTTCCGCGAACCGACCCTTTTTTTTTCGGATGGGAAATCATCAAATGACTTCTCCCACTCTGGGCGGAGCGGAAGGGAGTGTCAGACTTGTACTGACTAAAACCCATCCATGTTCCTTCCTCGCCCTTTATGTTCCGGGGCCACGGTATCTCTTTCGAACAGTCCTGCAACCCTGGCAGGCTTCGGCCCTTGCGGGCCCCTTCACTTTGCTGACATCTCTCTGAGGCGCGCGTGGAACACGAACGCGCCGTCGACACGGCCTGTCGTCATTAGACGGACGGACGGCTAGCTAGCCCATAGCTAACCGTCCACAGGCCCGCGTCTACGGTGGCCGGTAGCCACCACGGCCACGTGGCCCCCGACGCCCGGTACGTCTCCCGCGGCGGCTGGGGCGAGAGGCTCTCTCCCTCTCGCGTTCCGCCACCTCCATCGCTAGCATGACTGCTTCACAGAAGGAGGTGACGGCTTCCCATTCCGTCTCGCTCCGGACCATGAATTGAACTAGGGCCGGACGCGAGAGGTCGCCGCCGCCGATCGCTGCTACGAGGACACGGCGGTGCTCGGCCCACTCATCAAAAAAAAATCATCGACACCAGAAAATCAAACGCAGATTAAGTGATCCTTGACTGTTGATAATTACAGTAGTTGACACGTGCTTAACCAATTCGTAGGTTTCGGGAGCCGGGTATTAGTATTAGTTATTCTGACGCGTGTTTAAACGCCTCAGAATAAGTAATACATGTCGTTTAATAAAGAAGAAAAACGTTAGAAAAAGGGTTACAGCGTGTTGTGAGTTTATAAGGGTAAGCCTGGGAATTTGAAATGCATTAAATGTTCTGCATATTCTCACATAATTATATGGTACTTGAAATCCTCGCACAGAAGGCCACGGACTAAAGCTAGACGGTGATTTTATTAATAGATTCGAATTAATCTGTGAAGCGAGGGTCGATGGAAATCCCACGCAAATATGATTGCACTAGTCTCTTAGTTGCGTGGGTTACTCATTGTCTTGAAAGCTGGATACTGTAAAATTGAGATCAAGTGTTTTTACCAAGGAAAAAGCTTAGTTCAATAAGAAAAAAGAAAACTATTTTAATTAAAAAAGTCAAAAAGTACGAAGAACTCATACTCCCAAATCAACGTGCTATCTGAGAAGAATCAATCAAATATCCACAAAAGAAGGTGAAAATGTACTTAAGCATTCAGAAAATAATACATCATCATCATCATCATCATCATCATCTGCTTAGCCTTTTCCCAACTATGTTGGGGTCGGCTTCCAGTCTAACCGGATGCAGCTGAATACCAGTATTTTACATGGAGCGACTGCCTATCTGGTCTCCACAACCCAGTTACCACTGGGTAATTTAATACGATACCACTTGGTAAGACTGGTTGTCAGACTTTTTGGGCCACTGACTACCTGTAACGGCTGCCAAAGATGGATAAATGACAGCCGGGACCAACAGCTTAACGTGCTTTCCGAGGCACGGAGGAAACTCGGCATGTAAGGGTCCATTTACCCATCCACAGACCAACCTCGGCAAGCACGGCTTAACCTTAAGATTGATCCGAGCGGCTGGTATTATTTAGCCACGAGCTCTTCAGAAAATAATTAATGGGGGAAAAAACAATTTGATGTCATTCAGCCACAGAACGTATAAATTGTCAAACACGTTAGATTGTAATCTCTCTAGCGAGATTGTAAACTCTCGAAATATTGTCAACTAAACATACTGCTTAAAATGTAACGCATTATTTTTCCGTAGATTGTAATCTATCGAAGTGAAACCGTAATATTGTGAAATGCATGCGACGGAAATATCTTTGCCCCCATTAATCGAGACTTGGGGCATCCCCACGTTAGGTTAGTTAGGTCCTTTAAACCCTGCAGACAGAAATGGAATATAAAGTGTTTTGAGGTTAGGTTATATTAATCAGTACTTCTCAGGAATGAACAATATCTTTTCATGAGGATGGTACCATGGGGCAAGGGGTCCCCCTCCCCCCACCGCGCGTGTTGACTTCCATCGCATACATTTCACAATATTACGGTTTCATTTCGATAGATTACAATCTACCGAAACATAATGCGTTATAGTGTAAGCAGTATCAAGTATGTTCGTTTGATAATCTTTCGAAAGTTTACAATCTCGCGAGTTATCTTCCAATATAACGGGTTTTACAATTTTACGGTGACATAATTATATAGTACCTAATGAGAGGTGTGCGTGTGTTTAGCACACAGACTTTGTCACCACACTTGTACCTACTGTTCATAAAATAGGACAGCGATAGCGAATAGCGATATTAAAAGAGAATTTTGTTTTGGTTTTCCTCATTGCAAGTCTGTAAACAAACGTGCATAGCACGTGACAAGTGTCTGGTGTCGGCAATTCGTCAAGTTGACGGGCCCAGCACAAGAGACCGTGTCAATATTGTAGTCTACAACAAAGATGACACCTTACCCTGTCAATGAAGGCATCATGTCGTCAATGTTAAATTATGTTCTTGGAATACTGGCACGAAAGCGTATCGTTTTCCTTTATGCTATGTCATCTTAATGATACTCGTGTTTGCGTGCACATATGCTTGAACGGCTTGTCCGATGACGAACGACGATGTTGTTTTAGATCAAAATTGGACAAGTTAGGTCGTCTGTCGGTTCGGTCGAAAGTCGCGAGCGAACAGCGAGTTGTCTCATAAAATATTATATTATAAATGTAGGTACGAGACTATTGTGACTATACCGGCCAGTGTCCGCTGAGTGACTTAAGTCAGCGTCTTTTGTTTGCCCCTCGGCCCAGTTTGGCTGCGTCTTATCGAGCACCAGCAGCGCTGAGTCCAAGATCCAATTAATCAAATAATTTGAACGTTGTTTCATCCACTTCAACCGCTCGCAGATACCGACAGTTATTATCGTTGGCTGAATATGCTTAAATTCTATCAGTTATCGAAGGCTAATTAATAATGTCAACCCATTAAAAGTTCATACAATCTGTCATTTTTGTAATTTGTTTATTCATATAATGACATGCTACCTGTATTTAATTACGTAACATAGCATTTGGTATAATTTTCGTAAAAGCTTTTAATTTAATGAACTCGTCATAACAGTACAAAGTTAGTAAGTCCATGTCAACAAGGTCTGTGTCGGATGTGGGTAAACGTTTAAGTAAACAACCTATTAGATACCTTTCTGATTGTCTTCCCGTCATTACACACCAACTGGCGTAGCATTTACGAGCGCGTAAATTAACACACCCCATAAAATTCGCATCAAGTTATACGAATTCTGAGTATTCGCGTAAAACACAGTACGTCAGAAGCAACAACAGAGAAGATTATTACACGATAAACGTTCATAGAAAAAATATAAACAGGACCAACCTTCATCATGGAGCTTTATTACAATTCGGCGATAAAAATACATATTGAATGTTATCACTTATCAAACATGACAAGTGATAAAACGAGGAGATAGTACGAACAAGTTCAGAACATTGAGCTCTAGATATGAAACGTAATAAAAGGAAAACACGTCGAACTCAACGCTACTGCAACCTTTGTCCCGCGAGAGTGGTGTGAAATCGGTTTGGACTTATTCGCAGGAGAATCAAAAATTGTAGATGTCTATCAAAAAGGAAAAACAAAGAAATAGAGAAACGAACAGTCTCTTTGATCTGGCAAACAATTTTTCTAGAAAAAAGTTATAGCCTAGATTGAAACTATGCGCAATACAATATGTGTAAGTAACGATCTACGTTACTTACTTTGGGAATTTGTAAACCTTTTGATTAGTTGAATGAATACGTACATACATCTAGATTTCGACAGATTTATATGAATAGATTTAATATTAATCCCAGCTTTAGAAAGAAATCTGACCATTTCTTCAAGTTCCCAAGTACGGACCCAAATATGATTAAATTATAATTCGATGGTACCTACTTAATACTCTATCTATCATAACATCGACATGAAAGATTATGCTTAAGTGGGATAACGATATGGTTAAGGCAGACATGCGTGTCAAGGCAAGGCGTATATCCACAGGTCGCAAATCCAATCTAAGCAGAGTGCACATCAATGGATCTGATTATCGATTGGAGACCGGAAATGAGCGCGGCGAGTGACGGCCACTCCACTACTTCGTCTCATAAGGAAACCCAGAAGACCTAATCAGACAGTGTGAACAGACTACCTAGAGAATTTAAATTCTGGTCTTTATTCTACGGAATCCAGTAGCAAGTTCGGAATTTTGTATGCTTATTATATTTTCCTGGTCATTTAATATAAGGCACTTATTATGCATACTATAAGTATTACCCAGACCCCAAAATAGTTAGGGAAATGATGTTGATATTTTGCTGGATGTGATTAGATATCGCTTAGTTTTTACGTCAAAGATATTGTCCAGATATATTATGTCTAGCTAGGTTTGGCTTCGGGCTAAAATACCACCTTTGGACAAACATTCGGCTTCGGCCAAATAAGCCGAAGTTTTGGCCGAAACTGAAGGTTTCTAGTAAGTGCTGAAATTGAACTGACTGTTACGAATTCGTGAGAGCGCGATGAAGGAGCCGACGTGCCTGGGGCACATTTTGAAATGTTTAGATTTTTGACCAGTTGCAATGTCCATTTTATCTGGTTGTTTGTACAGTCAGCCTGTAAAAAAACTATTGCATTCACTTCTACCCAATCTCGAACTTCTTATATAAGGGTTCGGCTTCGGCGTCAGTTCTGGCCGAAGGTTGTAGTTGTAACCGAACAATCGGCTTCGATTTCCGCCAAAAATCGACCTTCGGATACTAATTATGTTCAATCACAGAGTGTAGGAATTTAGTTTAGGCGTCTCAAAACGCCAAATAATTGGACTCCACATTATCTCGTCACATAGGTAATGCTTCATATTTGTATATAATTTCCTTTAAGTTGATTATTGCAATTCGTCACGAGTGACTCCCTCTGCTTTCCCGGTGAATTAGTTTCACGTAGACAGAAATGCGAGCGTATACAGTATCGATGTGTCACGCAATGAATGTACGAAGACAAGTTTCTTTTTCCTGGTAGTAATTCTACACTCTCTTCTCAAATTGTTTATTTTTTCCGCGAACTCAGATGCCTTTTTTCATCATACGACTTCTTTATCTTATAATTCCGATGGGGGTATTCCAATAAAGCTGAGTGCGACTGCAGAGCCTCATCTCAAACCATGGCCGACCTGCTCTTTGTCTAACTCCACCTGCACTTTAAGGGACCTGTCGGAAGCCACCATGAACGCCGTCGACGTGGCCGAGTTCTGGTCGAAACAAATTAAAATAAATAACAATGGGAATCATCGACACGAAGAAGAAGATCTTATAATTATTTCACTAAGTAGGTAGGCCTTCTACCCTAATTTGTGTTGTGGGATCGTTAGACTTAGTGCCGAGAACCCACTTCCTGCCAACTTAAAATGTTTACCCCATACTACTAGGCACTTCTAGTTTATATGTTGTTTGTGCCATTACTTTGCAATTAGGAACATTGTACGCCTTTATGCTGAAATTCATTGGAAGCAGCTCTCGATCATCTTGAAAATATAAGTTCTTAATAATTTTGGCATTACGGTTCAAACTCAAAAATATATTTGCATAAGCGAGAAAATTCTTTTTGAAGTGAAATTATGAAGTACTCATATGACAGTATTCATTTTGAAAATTGGGTTTAACACTTTCTAACCAAAACCTTCTGTCAGCCGCTAATGCAGAAAAGTTTGGGAAATTGTTTAAATTGCACGAACTTTCAATCGATAGTTAACTATCGATTCTCGTCTATAAATTTAAGGTACTTAATATAAAAAATAAAACCGACTTCAAAAAGAAAAAGTGAAAAATAACTTTAGCTTCTGAAGTCGGTGACGTTTGTATGATTGATTTAATTTTTTTGTCACCGACTTCAGAAGCTAAAGTTATTTTTCACTTTTTCTTTTTGAAGTCGGTTTTATTTTTAGCTAAAAAGTTTTTATTTTTCACTTTTTTGTGGTTCACATGGAAAGTGCATACCGTTACAATTACAACAAGCCCAAACACGACTAGGATACATTGTCTCATTATGAAGTTCCGTGACTCTTGGCTTCATCATCAGATCTGATGGTAGAATGGTTCTTATCAAACGCAAATGCTTCACTTGTTGTAGAAAATACCAAAATTGCTGTACGTTATCCTATAAAATTTGAAGAGTTCCCTCGATTTCGCCAAGATTCCATCATCAGATCCCGACTTGGCGACTATGGGACCAACTTGGAAGTATACCCTTTCAAACAAAAAAATAATTTTTCAAATCGGTTTAGGCGTCTTCGAGTAATCGGTGAACATACATTAAAAAAAAAAAAAAAAAATACATACAGTCGAATAGAGAACCTCCTCCTTTTTGGAAGTCGGTTAATAAAATGAAACTGCATAATATATTTCCCGCGGCCGCAATAACAAAAACGTTTGATCAATTGGTAGTAATAAAATAAAGCTTTGTTCTTAACAGATTAGTCTGGATGATCCGGACTACAATTCCGACATCGAAGTACTAATTGGAATAACAATCAAAATAATATATTTACGGTAAACGTGCCTATAGCATAGACTAGTAAACTGCGCAGTTAAAAGTTGCCAGACATTCTGCAAAGACATACTGAAGCGCACAAGTTCTTTGTGATGACATGTTGATCGGATAGCTGCTGTTCTTGGTCAGGTAAAAAATATGTTACTGTTCTTTGTCCAAAAGTGTTTAATTCTATCGAACTGTATTGTTAACCGTATTGGACGGGCTAGTAACCTACTCGATTTTAAAAATAAGATGCGGACTATTGTGCGCGAAGTAAATAAAGTACTTACAGCAAATGTATCGAGAGTGCAGTAAGCATTGGCAACATTGTGGGAGCCGCGGCACAGGTGAGCTCTGCGAGTGTGCTCTGTGCCCGCTGTATAGGACTCGCACTGAGCTTGACCCATATTTTAAACCTATTGATCGCACCGCTTTCGCAAAGACCCTCACGCGAAGCAATTGCCAGCATGTTTATCTGGAGCAGTTAAAGGCTTTCTTAAGGAAAGCGCCATTTTGAAGTTATTTCGGTTTTGCTTTGTGTGAGTCTTTCGGGGAGGTAAGTAAGTATACCTTCAGATAAAACGTACTATTTGAACATTTCATTCTCCATATCTTATTTACTTTCTATACTACCTTATGAGCAATGTGCCAAGATTAAGAAAAATTAAAATGGTTACTATAAGTATTTGAGGAAAAACAATAAACACATTTCATTAGTTAGTAATGAAACTTTCTACTACAAAAGAAATAATAACTCTGAATTGGTTTACTTTATGAACCTTTTAGTCAACTTCTTTAAAACGAACTGTCTGTTTATGTCTAGTAAATATATTAAGTCAGTCATATAAAGCACATCATTGCATAGTCAGTAACCTGGTTGAGATAAATATGAAATAGCATTTAATATCGCGGAAATATCAAAGGTAACTCGCTGGATATTAAATTCCGAACACGGGAAATATCTTATTCCGCTTGCTTCCAAATAAATAACTGATATTCTAGTAGACTTTAACTGCTTCAGTGTAAAAAAATACATCCTCTGAAAATGTTTAGTCTATTTAACAATGAGTGGAAGCGAGTCGTTCTCGGGTATTTCGCGCATACCGCTATGACGTCTGCTAACCGCAAATTCCAATAAGTTGTTGTATCATTTACCTATGAATAATATATACCTATGTAAGTTGTTGTTTCCCGTTTCACATTACAGTATCATTTGTACTACCAGTCTGTCTACTGCCTTCAGGACATACACAACACATTTAAAGTGCTCTATGTTGAATTAGTAAAATACCCATGTGGTCAAAATGTCGACGGAAATTGTGCCTTCGATTGTTGATATCGACAATGTTACGGAGTTGCTGTCGACGGTAGAGTCGACGGCCACCGACATGCCGCTCAATGAAAGTGTATCGTTACCACCAAGTGCTGGTGAAGAACAGTTTGCAGCCAATGGAAGTGATCCTTACGGTTTTTACTCAGAAAATCAGGTGTACAGTGAAAACTCAATATTTGAGACTTTTGTTGTGATCGAACTGGTTATGACATCTATAGAATTAATAATATCATTAATTGCAGCTATCAAGATGCCAAAATGGAGAAGAAACTATAGAAACCAAATGTTAATGCAATTAACATTTGCAAGATTTATAAAAAGGATTATATTTACATTGAACTTTTTAGAATGTAAGGGTGATATAACATTTACCTGGACAATTACTAATGTAGTAAATTGCTTTTTGATTTATATAGATTTTGTAATAGTTATTCTAGTATTCTTTTTTATAAAGCACATGTATAACAGTTTAATAATAGTGTTAGTTAAGATAAGCCACATGAATTTCTATAGAGTATTGTCTTGTTCGTGGTTGATACCTGTCCCCATCAGCTTGGCGTGGACGGCAGTCATCATCATGGAAATGATGGACAAGTGGTGGGTCAACTTGCTGATCTGCAGTATCTTCCGATGGCCGCTAATATTTATAGGCACGGGGCTGTACATTGCTATAGTGTACAGAGTGTTGTCAGATAAAATAAGACAGTTCGCCAGGAGTCTGGCAGTAGTCACATTCTTACTATGTTTGTCCATAAACGTAAATTTATTTTCCAAGGACGTTATCGAACTGTGGTGTTTGAAATCCCTAACGACATTACTCATAAGTGCCATATCAGGTTTTGTCATGAACTTGTTGATTCTTGTTTTATATATAATTTTAATAATATTAAGTTATAAAACTAAGACACAGTCTTCGAGAACACTACCTGACTATAGTTTAGCTGATGTTAATATAAAATGTTAAAAACATTCCCCTTCCCAGTTTTATGATTGGCTTGTGTGTGAGTGGTTTTAACTGTTATGGAATGTTACTGTGTAACTGCCTTGGTGGCTCCCGAATAATACTCGGTCCTTTAATAAAAAATATAATTTATTCAACACCAGTTGTTGTTTGATTTGTTTTCGTTGTCTCGGTCTACAGACCTCTATAATAGACGAAGTCGTTAACACCCAGAGCAGAGGTGTCTAGCCTAAAACCAATTGCATTTCAAAATCATTTATTTGCTTAAATAAGGTGGGTGAATTTCCCAAATGACTTATTTTTTTGTCTTCGGTGAAATTAGTATTTGAAAAAGGGAATTGTTGTAGTTGTTCTAAATTATTTTTTTTAGTATTCAATAGGTAGTTATTGGGTTGTGGCAAAAATATAATTTGCCTAGGACTATTACAAAAGGTAGAAATAAATACATAAACCTCTTTTTTTTTCAAATCGGGGCTGTCCCTCTACTTTTTTTACAAACAAAACAGCTTATACGCTAATAAAAATAAGTAAGTTAAGTATATAACTTATTCTATTTCATAGAATATTAGTTTTGCTATTAATATACAGCATATTTTATTACATAATTAACGACTATTATTACTGAGAGGCGCAAACGTACTTGTCCTGCAAAATGTTCTCATATCGCTGGACAAAAGTAATGTAAACCTAACTTTACATCGACGAGTCCGACAGTGTCCCTACCCCAATTGTTTTTCCCTCTTTAGTGTGTGCTAGTGCGCAGTCAGGATGGACCTGTGTCAAATCGCTGCATTTTCCCGCCAATAACGTAAGTACGCCATTTCAGTTGCTCCCGGACAATTATTTGATATCATCGGTGGTTGCGTTTTTCTAGTGTAATGAGTAGTTTTATTATTGTTGTTTGGTACTAACAGAGGTAGTAAGTGAATTAGCTTCATTGTCTGTTATTGAATTTAGCCTAGATATTATGCATTTATTCTAATTTTCTAAAAAGTGTGTTATTTCTCACATCGCTGTTCTCATATCGCTGTAATCGGTGGTCTTTATTACCACCGATGTGATTATTTACACCAAAATGATACGAAAAAATCAATCGGTGTCTTATATCTAACATCGGTGTATTGATCTTCGCACAGTTTTGTCACATCGGTGGATTGCTTTATCATATCGGTAGATCATTTTATCATCTCGGTGAGTCGTTTTATCATATCGGTAGATCCCGTGTCATTTCGTTAAATATAAAAAGGAACAATGGAACATACAAACATACACACAGACACATACATTATATACATACATATATACCTACATACAAACATTCATACATACATACATACTTACTTACCTACATAGACTGCCAAAATCATTACCACGATACGACTAGGCAGTAGAAGATGTATAATAAATGTATCATTAGGGGAGGTCTGTATTCGGTACGTCAACAGGCTGAGATGACAGTAATAAATGTGTATTGTGCAATTTGAACTTTAGATTTGAGATTTTTGATTTTTTTATACTTCATTTTAATAAAGACAGTGATAATAAAAATAAACATTCTTTTTTTTTTAATTCTAAGTACCTATAGTAAATATAATAAAATAGGTAGATAATTTCTAAGAACTCAGTTCTCTTTGGATGTGATCTACTTACATAAGACCCTAAGTTCAGGTCTTCAGTTCTAAGTCACCCTTGGTTGTAAAAATATATAGGTACCTACTAACTTGTTCAAAGGTGGATAGGTTATCATATCGCTGGATATGTACATCATTTCGGTGGATAAACTTATCATTTCGGTGTACAGAAAAAATAATCGGTGCCGGTTTGTCATATCGGTATCGGTGGAAACCAGAATTGAATTTTCTCCTTAGTCTTAAATGATACGTAGATGATATTAATTTGGGGATATTTGATATCCTAAAGATTACATAAAACCTGAAAAATATACAGAAAAAGTATAATTGAAAAAGTTCACCGATAAGATAAAAAAATGGCATTTGTTGAAATTCACCCAGGTACAGAACTTTGGTAAAATGTATGAAAAATTGTTCTCTTAATCTGCCTTTAATTTCGGCGTACAAATAGCCTATTAAGCTAGTCACATTTTTTATTAATTTAAATGAATTATAGATCACAATCATGCATGCAGTCATTAAGCAGATAATCCCATTAAAATTGTATTATATAATTTAATAAATCCCCCCCCCCCCCAATAATATAAGAAAACATTATTTAAAATTACCGTGCAATTTATAAAACTTACAATATTTATATCTAAAAGCTCATGTCACTCACAATCACACACTGACACTTAATGGGTACATAATTAAACAAAAACTCTATTAAATGAGTATGTAGCGATGTAGTGTGTACGTAAGAGCTGTGTTATGACCATACATTCGGTGCAACAACATGGTTTATTTAAGTCCCCTACAATACTTGTATTGTTACACTCTGCAAGATAATGTCGGCACTAGGAAATGAAAATAGGACCGAGCACCTTCCTTCTCGTAATTCTCTTACATAACGATATTGAGCGAGGAACTTACACTTTAACAAACGGCTCTTGTAACAGTTTCCCTTGAGCAGAGGGCAATCGTGTTTGTAAGGAAATAGGGAAGAACTCTGAACAGAACTGTGCTATACTACCCTTTCTGTTTAGTTCAGCACTAGAATGTTTTCATGTTGGCTGTAACGTCGCAGTAATGTCAATATTGTGAAGCTAATAAAAATCTGCGTCGCACTACAGTGCCACATGAGTGCTACCATATAGGTAATATTCCGTAATATGAAGTTGCTTGGTTGGGGTTAACTTATTCCTACCAGCATTTTGTTTCTCTGTCTGTGCGTAAAGAAATACTCATTTACGAGTATTTCTCTAGTTAATTAATGTCTAACTAAACGAACTGTCGATAACACACAGTCATGCTCATTTAATTAAATCCTAGCTTGCAATTACGGCAGGGTGTACCCTTTTTCCCGGGGTTCAGTGTATGTTTCGAGATCTCTTTGAGCCCGACAACTGTTCTGGACCGTTCGAACCACTTAATCATTAGTGGTCACTGACCACAACCGCACAACGATTCAATTAAAATCAAATTGCCCGTTTTTGTGTACTTTGTTGTGATTGTTAACATGCGTTATTGAAGGACACATCAAGGTGAGAGCTGCTATGCACATAGTAGTAGGTAGGTACTTAACAAGGTAATTTTTTTGTTCTTTGCGAAATACATAATTTACATGGAACATAAAATAATTTTCTGAGAACTAAGGACTCACAATAAAAGCTACTTTCAGATAACAGAACACATTGCTCTTAAGTGCGTAGCGTTTTGCGGTTTTTATTTGCGTCTCAAAGCCTTTTGCCCCGAGGTTATGATGGGTGACTGAACGTCTGAGACAGCTCGTGTCCTTTCTGTCGGTAGAAGGTAGCACGGTCTTAGTGACTGTATACATATGTATAATAACCTAGGTAACTAAATTAAGGGTGCATCATGCATGTCAAGAATGATAAATGAGTGTATCGAATTGCACCATAAAAGTATATGTGTATCATTTAGTAATCAGGATCTTATTTATTTATTAATAAACATAGGACCATAGGAGGATAGTATACATAGGTTTTGCAGTCAATGATTTACACAGTCGCCAATTACAGTAACTTCCAAAGCTTACTCGCAATAATTGATTGAAAGGGGAGTGATATGAAATTTCGAATGACGTTATTTCGACGCACGCTTTTTCTAAAAAAATTACGAGTGATATGCCAGTTCGAAAGCACGTTAGTTCGAAAACAGCTATATCGGATGAAGTTATTTCGACGCACGCTATTTCGAAAAATTGTTTGAATGGTACGTGTAGTATCTGTTGGTAGCAGGGCTGATAACACTATTTTTTCACTGTACCACCGGCTCACTGGCACAACCGCTATAACGTCATTCGATATAGCGGTTTTCGACCTAACATGCTTTCGAACTGGCGTACGACTCGTATTTTTTTTAGACAAAGCGTGCGTCGAAATCACGTCATTCGAAATTTCATATCACTCCCGATTGAAAGTACTAAGGTACCTATCTGATGTATGAATCATGTAAAAAGGTTTAACGTGAATGAAATATTATCTTAATCCCAGTTTACATTACGGCACTTACTGCTTTATGTATTAATCCCATTGAGTGTTTGAATGAAAACCGTGACATCATGGTGCAAGGTTAGTACAAAGACCGTCTGATTCGCTAGGTGAGTACTGATGAGCACCGATGTACCCAGATGCTGTTTAACTTGTGTTAAGTAAATATTTATCTTGTTTTACATTTTTTGTATAGTAAGCAACCACCTATTGTCGGGCCTACGCTGTCCTCCCATACTTACTAATGCTGTAACATAATATTATTGTAACACCAAATGATTTGAAAAGAGTAACCATGGAGTTTCTTGCCGGTTCTTCTCCATGGAATAAACCATCGCGAACCGTGCACCTTTTCGACGTTTTATAAGTGCCCATCTAGGCCTACTTATGTGAAATAAAATATTTTGATTTTGACCCTTTGTTTTGGCTTTACCGCAGTCAAACCAGTAAAATAACGTTTGCAACTTTGAGATTACCTACCTATTTCGCAACAATAGGTATGGATCCCAAAATACTATGTTAGTAACATTGTGAAATTGCAATCAATACAATAAGAGATATCAGTGGGAGAAGGAAACCGTTGTTAAATAATAACAGCCACACTCGCTCGCTCGGGTCGCTCTTTAACCTTTTGACCGCCACAGCATAAACGCACGCGCGTGCCCTCCACGCCAAGGCACAATTTCATCTACTATTTTGTCACATATTTGTGTCGTTTGGCGTACAGGGCACGCGCTTACTTGTCACGTATATGTGACAATGGCGTCCAAAAGGTTAAGTGAAGCCACGCTTGGTTGGTCCGTGGATCGGTGACCATCCATACATACCGACATTCCTCCGTACCTCGTACAACACGTTATGCCGTTGGTCCCAGCTGTCAATAGTAGATCTTTGACATCAGTCGTTACAGGTAGTCAGTAACCCGAAAGTCTAAAAACCAGTCTTATCAACGGTACCAGTATTACCCAGTATACTTACTGGGTTGTGGAGATCAGGATAAGCAGTCGCTCCATTTAAAATACTGGTATCCAGATAGACTGGAAGCCGACCCCAACATACTTGGGAAAAAAAACGCGCGAAGGCACTATGCCGGGGGGAAACTCCGCTGCCGCGGCAAATCGCCGTTCAGCGGACAGACCTCCGGCGCGATCTCATGGCGACATGGAGAGAGCGACTGTCGCAACCCCGTGCAGGGCACGCCACGATAGTGGCGGTAAGTCCCCTCTTTGAGGAGTGGCTTGAGAGGCGCCACGGCGCCCTCACCTGGTACCTGCACCGAATCGGGTGGGAGGAAACGCCCGGGTGTTTCCACTGTGAGGATCGACCGGAGGACACAGTGGAGCAGACGGTGGAAGTCTGCCCTGCGTGGGCGGAGCACCGCCGTGTCCTCGTAGCGGCGATCGGCGGCGGCGACCTCTCGCGTCCGGCCCTGGTTCAATCCATGGTCCGGAGCGAGACGGAATGGGAAGCCGTCACCTCCTTCTGCGAAGCAGTCATGCTGGCGAAGGAGGTGGCGGAACAAGAGAGGGAGAGAGCCTCTCTTCCCGGCCGCCGCGGGAGACGCACCGGGCGTCGGGGGCCACGTGGTGGCTACCTCGATCTAGCTCATAGAAATGAGCTTGATCTGCGATATTTTGCTGTTACTATCTAATTTGCTTTGAAATATTTGACATCATCGTTGTTTGGTTTGTCTTCGTTTTTTTAAATTGGAGGATAATCATTTTACTGTGTTCTTACCTACCTATTGCCTGGTTGGAATTTTGTTATGTCTATTTCTTTGAAAATTACCTACATATTGTGAATTTCACACTTTGGTATTACTATAACAGGTTTTTTAGTATTAGTCGTTCTTACTAGAAAAGGTGTCCTTGAATACCTACGTTCGTATTTTAATTTTAGTGTTGTATCTTTGGTCTAGGCTGGTGTTGCGCAAAAGAATAGCTATTTAAAAATATAAAGTAACAAATAATATTTTTTTACTAAGAGGTTTTGAGCATTGTTTAATTAAAATGGATAATCAAATTATTATCACTACTAATGGGGTGCAAATACTTAGCCAAATAGTAAATATTCCTGGCGATGGCGCATGCTTATTTTCATCCCTATCCTATTTGGTGCATCACTCATGGCAGCGGGAGAATTATTGCCATTTGAGTTCCAGGTGTTTCAAACCTTCAAGGGACAAACAGGGAGTAAAAATAATCCAATTCTCAGGAAACTTCAATGAAGGTAATTTTGATGTTTTAATTCCGTTGGCCAATTTGAATGTGACAGCGCGCTTATTGCGTATGGGCAAATCCACCACGCGGGCCCAGTGCGGTTTGACAGATGTCACATGTCTTCGAATTTTTGGTTCTAGGACATGCCGGTTTCCTCACGATGTTTTCCTTCACCGTTTTGAGAGCAGTGGTGATGAAATAAATTACACAAAGTAATGCGCCTGTCTGGGCCCACCTGTTCGAGCCAGCATTGTGCGCCACGTGTCTAACAACTGGGAATGGTTTCAACCTTTCACCCAGGAGCGGTCAGGAGCTGTTTATTGTTCGATGCATAATACGTTACTGAAATGTCTTAAATTGCCATAGCACCTACGGAACCACCTGTGAAGTCATGGCAGCGGCAAAACTATTCCCATTTGAGTTCGAGGTGTTTCAGGAGGGTATTTTTATTGCTGTTTTCTTGGAACATTAACACACTGATAAACACCAACGTATGAAACACGCGTGTGAAACCGCGCAGGCACAGCTAGTCGATTAATATAAGTAAGTCTTCTACTTTGAAAAAAAATCAAAATGGCGGAAAAAAATCCGGCCAAAAAGTTCAAACCCCTTTGCTAAATTATTTATAGGGTACAGTCGAGGACTTTAATTTATGAGCCACTTGCCACTATTCGTATTTTAGCCGTGTAATACAAATCGGGTTTAGTCGGTAATATTAATTGTACTCGTGACTGTATAAAACTGCAAAATTGGAAAGTAGTGAAAGTGGCTTATCAATTAAAGTCTTCGACTGTACATACTTGTGCTCGCGGTTGTTCCTACACCGAGACTCCACACAAACTCGCTCTTAGTCGGGTTACAAGCATCCCGAAGCCAATCGTCTGACAACTGATACAAGATAAGATCCGTATCCAATGCCGTAATTCAGGCACGTCGAATGTCATTGGAAGCCGATCGATACACTTGAGAAGGGGATTAGAGTAAACTCACCATGTCTGCATTTATCGTTATTGAGAATGTCATTAAGGGTTGGATTTCGTTTTAAACACACTAATATTATAAATGCCAAAGTTTGCATGTTTTAATAATTTTTACTCTTTCACGTCAAAACTACCGAACGGATTTGGATGAAATTCAGCACACAGATAGGTAGTAACCTAGATTAACACATATGATACTTTTCAACCCAGTTCTATGATCCCGTGGGGTAACTATCAAACTCAACGCGGGCGAAGCCGCGGACCTAAGTTATATGATATATTTCCATCATCTTAACATTCATGTGCAGGGTTAGTCGTGAGGAGCGGTCAAATAAAACTTTCAGCCAAGTAAAACTAGTACAAATTTAATTTAGGATCACAATAATAGAATACAAGATTGATTCAAATTTTACAATATCACCACTAGTTAATTAAGGAGCAAGGTGTGCAGACAAGGTTTAAGAGTTCCTTCAGAAATAAATGCATTTCTATTTCATCCCAAAACAAATGCAATTATTCTTATCTTAACAAATCAGAGCTATTTTCTCAAAAAAACAATTTACAACAAACAGAACAGAGTATGTTCGAGGTTGTGTATCAATCTTGCAGATGGATCTTGCATCCCCAACCTCCTCCCACTACCCCCACAATTACAACATGTATGTGTGCACCTATACACACATACCTAATGTTAAAACTATTATTATACCTTACATTGCATTCAAAAGTAGACAGTCGGTAATAGAAATTCAAAAGGTACATCGAAACAGGAAACAAACGAACTATAAAAATTTATAATTATTTAACAAACATAAAATTTTCCCATAAATACAACCTCTATGCAGCGATAGGTAATCAAAAACTATTATCGGAAGCTCATGGATTAACAACTTTATTTACAGAAATGTTAGAGACAAGCTGTTATTATGTTAACTAACAAGTTTCATTAACTGTTACAGAATATTGGAGATTGGAAAATGGACGGAAGAAGCGCGTGTGCGCGGGGCAGTGCGCGGGCGTGCGGTACGCCTCTACGGGCCGCAGCTGCACGCGCAGCGCTTCACGCGCTTTTCGCTGTTCACCAAAGCGTCCACGCTACGAACTGAGCGGGGCTGCAGATCTGCAAAAGATGAAACATAAGATTATTTTAGTAGCTCGGCATCGAATAAATTATTCCGATAGTCCATGTATAAATAGACAGGGACCGTACAAAATGAACTTACGCTCCCATACCCCAAACCCATTTTCTTAATGCTCTTGTAAACAAATTATGGCAAGACCAAGAGCAAGACATGCTGAGATTAATCTAGGTCAATAAACATTATTGACCTCCATTAATTAGTAATTATGGAGAATCAGTGAGTGCAAGAACGACCCAATTTCTTGCAATTACGAGCAACGACGTCAACTAAACGGGGTTACTGTAAACTACGCATTTCCTACGATGGCTGTGTCGTCACGTAACTATGATTGGTGACTAACTCTTAATGGAAAACACTTTGAACATTATTAGTAACATCCTGTATGATTTACAAGTACTTAATTACTAATTAATACAACAGTATAGTTTCCAACTGAAATTCTTTTGATCTCAAATTACTGTTCCTTATTTAGACAAACAATGCTTGTTAACGAAGTTCTCGACCGCAATCACTCAACAATCAGATTACGAGATGTACATATTTACTTTAAATAAATATAATGCGAACAGTTAAGTTACAATATTCCCACTGTTGGAATACCTTTATCAAAGTAACAACAACAAATTAAAATGTAAATAAAATCTCTTTGCACGTGCCGATAGAATCGATTGTCCGAAAATACACCAACATCATCAAATGGTAACTTTGTTGTAAGAAACAATCTCACCAAAAGGTATTTTGTCAACAACATTAATTTGATAAATTTATCAAACCTACTCATGAATTTGATTAACAAACAGGAAATCAGGTAAGTACTACAAATATACCTACGTTATACCTACCTAATTTCATATTTTTGTCGTTGTTACGAGTACTTAGGTAGATGTATATGTAGGTACTTACTCTTAAGTTTTTATTATTATTTTAAATAGAGTAATTCATATAATGATTTACTTTTTGCAATTTCGTCTAACGTTCTTGGAATCTCGAAGCCTCCTATTGCCACGGGCATTTATTATGCACGAATAGATGTTGTTCATTGTTCAGCATATACAAGTCCCTCACCTGAACTTTATACGTACTAGTTAGTAAAGTTAAGCGACTGACTACAGTCCGCTACTTCTTACGTAGACACGCGACGCTGATTTATTGGAACTGATGTGACTCATGTGTTTTTGTGGTAGACTTCGTGTCTACTCATTCATTTCGTTTAAGGAAACATTGGATGAATGACCACTATGATTCTGCTAGCTGAATAAGTGATAGTGTTGGTCATGTAAAGATAAATGTGTTATCGGTTCTATTGGTACCTTTTAGTTTTCTGATTGTTTTTGCGTTCAAGCGTTATCAAGCAGTCATCTACATCTACACTAATATTATAAAGAGGAAAAGTTTGTATTTTTGTGTGTGTTTGTAATGAATAAACTCAAGAACTACTGTGCCAATTTCAAACATTCTTTCACCATTGAAAAGCTACATTCACCCTGAGTTACATAGGCTATATTTTATCCCCGTACCCCCACGGGAACGGGAACTACGCCGGTGAAACCGCGCCACGTCCGCTAGTATAAAATACATAGGTACACCTATTGAATATGCGAGTTGCTTGTGTTACAACTTGCTAAGTCCTCGTCAATGGCAAGTCGTCAACTGATCTGATCTTCCAAAAAAAAAACAAAGAACATTGAAAAAATTACACGTGGACATACACACACGTCGTGGCTTAATAAAATGTAAATAAAATCTCTTTGCACGTGCCATTCGAATCGATTGGTCGAAAATATACCAAAATCAAGGGGAAACTTTGTAATAATAAACAAACTAACGAACTCTGTTCCCAATACCGGTGGGCTACTATTTTGTTCTATTATGGAAAAAATGTGTTTTGGTTTTTGAAGTGAAAACCTCTTAGGCGCGTTGAGCACTTTTTGAACGAAAATCATGGAACTCGCGTGACCGTCACCTAATGCTTCGTAGCACTCGTAGCCGATCCGCTACGGCGTAGCGCCACTTAGTTGTGCGCGGGGCACAACTCGTAGCAGATGTAGATTACTTAGTTTTAACTTCTAAAACGACTGCCCCGCATGTTTTTTTTTTATATTTAAAAATACAGGGTGTAAACCACCTCATCACAAAGCCGTTAACCAAGCATTCTGTACATCAAACTAAGTAACTTTACGCAAAAAATATTGCTGGGAAACAACTTTTTTTTTGAGGTTATAAATTATGTTTTGTGAAAGAACTCAATGTAACGCACTTAAAACATTGTGCTGATGGATGGATTGAATAGTCGTGGAGGTGTTAAAAGTTAAAATCTTACAAAAAAAACCGGCCAAGAGCGTGTCGGGCCACGCTCACTGTAGGGTTCCGTAGCTTCCCAGACCATTAAAAATACCAACATTTTTCGTCAGCAAAAATAACTTTGTTTTTCATAGTATTTGTATGAAAAACAAAGTTATCATTTGCGTTTTTTTGAAAAAGTGCTATATAACTCAAAAACTATTCAACTCATCAAGTTGAAAATAATTTTCCTAGAAAGTTCATATAAAGGTCTACTTCTGTGATTTTTTTCATATTTTTTAAACTTATGGTTCAAAAGTTAGAGGGGGGGGGGACACATTGTTTTTGACTTTCGGAGCGATTATTTCCTAAAATATTAATATTATCAAAAAATGATTTTAGAAAACCCCTATTCATTTTTAAATACCTATCCAACAATATATCACACGTCAGGGTCAAAATTAAAAAAAAAATCGCTCCCCACTTTACGTCTGGGGGAGGTACCCTAATAAAAATGTTTTTTTAAATTTTTATTTTTGCACTTTGTCGGCATGATTGATATACATATTGGTACCAAATTTCAGCTTTCTGGTGCTAACGGTCACTGAGATTATCCGCGGACAGACAGACAGACAGACAGACAGACAGACAGACAGACATGGCGAAACCATAAGGGTTCCGTTTTTTGCCATTTGGCTACGGAACCCTAAAAACTTGTCCAAAAGTTGTAACTTTGACCGTTTGTAATATCTCCGTAACTAGAAGGTTCCCAGGTATGGTGTAGAACAAAAAAATGATCGCAATGATGGGGAGAACAAGTGCCTTTCGGCTTCGTGAAGAGGTGTTTTACACCCTTTATAATGTATATGGTATGGTTATGAATAAAGGAAATAACAACAAGCTAACAAAAGATATTATGTCGACAAAAATAATTCGATTAAACTGTGAATGTTTGAAAAAAATAGGAGTTTCCTCACAACCATACATATTATATTAAAATTATGTATGTAGTTATATTATATCATCATCATCATCATCATGTCAGCCAAAAGACGTCCACTGCTCGACATGTTATATATTAACACTAAATACGTAAGAACCATATTTACTATTTACGTGTTTTGAGTATTGTTGAAATTATATTTTCTAAAATCATTACAGGAACTCTGATACAAAAAGTCATGTTTCTGACCCCAACGCTGAGGCTATGCGTTGCCTGTTAGTAGCCCCCCGGTTCCACCCGGTTCTGCAATATCCGAGTATACCCGGGTATTTTAATTTTTAAGATTATTATAATTTCTAATTGAATTGCACGTCGCACTCATTATTTTTTCTATTTATCACAGCAAAACGAAAGTAATAAATTATTTGTTGATAAAATAAACAAAATATTTTGATTCCTGAAAACTAGCTCGAACTAGACGCCTAATTATAATTACGACGATTTCCATTCTTATTAGCTTGACCGTAAGAGCGCTTTTCAACTGCATCCGGCTCGAAAAAATATGCTCCAATCCAGAAGTCGAATATTAAATGTAGATATTCGTTCGGGAAAAGTCTGCATTGTGCCCAGCCGACCCGAATATGATTCATTAACAGTAGATGCCAGTCGGAATGAGCCTAATGAAATGTGAAGGGATTAATTCGGGTTGGAACTGTTGTTTAAGAAACACTGAACAACCTGGCTGGAGGTCTTACAGTCATGACTCAAGGCACCCACTGGATAGTCCGGTTAACAGACGACATGAATCAAAATCTTAATTTATTATAACAAGTGAAAAAGAAAGTTAATTTAATTCGAGGAACTAAGTTAGATCCCGAGAGCAGCGAAGGATTCTAGAGTAGAATCTTGAGCGGAGCGAGGGATACAAGAACCGAGATGTTTTTTTTTTCACGAGTTGTGTATTCTACTTTTTACCATTTACTGCGAGAAAATAAATAAAAGCATATTATTATTTTTCTCGTGGGTTAATAATGACAGCCAATCGGGTTAATCTTCGAGGTTAAGCCACGCTTACCAAGATCAGCCTGTGGATGGGTTACCACTAATTCCTTACACACCGAGTTTCAATTTATCAAAGCGTTTTTTGAAATTCAATGTTATATTTCTTGTCGGCCACGTTTTATTGTTCCAATTTCAAAATGTTTTTATTAATAGATATCGACAGTGAGTAAAATGGAGTTTTATTCACTGTTATCGATCAATAAAATGCCCTTTTTCAAGTGGCGATGGTAAAAAATTATATAAAAAAAAATACGATTTCGTCCCTTGGAACCGGGTAGCACCGGGTGACTCGGTTCCGACTTCCGACCACCCCTAGAACCGGATATGTAAATTCTGCATGACCTACCTGTCAGTGAGTGTACCTATTCAAGACTCTAATTAAATAAATGTTTTTTTTTGAAAAGTTTAGAAATATGTTGAGCTAAAACTTAGCAGATGCTAAAGACAGACATAATTAGACATGTTTACAAGAGCAGACATGGCAGTTGAGACGTGCTTAATGAATGAATGACATTTCAAGTAAAAGCTCTCCTTTGCTTGAGGTATTTTTCTTTTGGTAAATAGTTTATAAGTATCATTGGCAAACGTTAATTAACTTTTAATTACTGCTTTTGATACTGAATTTCAGAGGCTGAATTACCAGCGAAATAGTTTTACCTAATACTGCTCCAATAATGTGCAATTCATTTTGTGTGCTCGTATCATAACAGGTACCTATTGTAAATTCAATTTATATTTATCTGAAAACTTCTGCGAACGTGCAGAATTCTCTGAATGCAGATTGGAAAGCTTTTTGCTCTAATAACATAAAAGGAGGTTTCCAAGTAAAAGCAATGGTTTCCACCGCAGCCAGCAAGGTCAGTAACCAGATGGCTGTAGTACAATGCACAATTCCTGGTATCTGTCCGATGCAATTTGGGTAGTTCCACGTAGTCACGTACACCATTAGCTTGTTAATGCCACTTACAAGGTTCGTTAACAGGTCCAGGAAAGGCAAATGAAAACCTAATATCAGGTTCCCAGCATTCGGCTGCAAGCTTTAATGTTTAGGTTTCAATCAACGACCCCGATTCTATATTGAGTTAATCTACGTAAGTTGTAATGTTAAATAACAGTATTGCTTGCTGAAAGTTTCAGGGAAACTATGGCTAGGTATGAATGATCATTTATTTGGTACGTACAGTGCGGCCTCTCGTCCGAAGGCATGGGCATCTCCTGGGGCAGCAGTAGAGTGCGCGGCGCGCGGGGCGCATGCGCGAGGTCGGGCCGCGCCTCGTTCTGTTGCTCCTCGGCCTGCGCGCGCGCCTCTGCTTCGGCCTCAGCCTCGGCAGCCGCCGCCAGCGTCTTCACGATGGTCTTCACCTGCAAGAGTTAATACGTTCATTTATGGAATAATTTGAGACATTGAGAATGGAGTGCGTTTCTAGGAACATACATGAAAGAACAGATGTTGTGATGCTTCCCTAATTACATCAAAGGTTAGGTACTTGTATTTGATCGTTTGAATTGTAGTACAGTAACCAAATTTTTCAGTGTCCACTAGCAGTAGTATTTTCCCTTTTTCTTAACTTTTTCATCCGTCCATTACCTACATATTTTTGGCGCATCGTCCATAATTCTCTGATAAACCATTTTATCTACCCTTTGCTTCAGACGACACATGCAATTTTGTAAACGGGAGATTTTTCTAAATTCACTTTTGACTTATCCTCTCTCAAAGTTAATCAGTGTTTGCAAATATTTACATCTACAATAGACCAAATGTACATACATATGAAGTTTAAGCCTTCTGTGTCCCAGATGGCACACAATTTTACTTTCGCCGTGCGACCTTCCAAACTCCCAAGTTTTTATCAACTGAGATCCTATTGAAAATCTTGAGCTTAACGATACGTTCGCTTGGGCACGGAGATCTTTGCTATATTTATACAACTACATACAAGAGAACATACATCTCAGTTAAGTAATAATGTATCTAATAGTTACTACATTAAGTGAACATGTCTGCGAAAATCTCTCTCCATTTCTAGACGCATAATGTATGTATGGCAGACAAAACAAAGACAAAAACAGATTCTATTTATAAGTACATATGTACGAAAGTGTTTTGTATTAAATATTAAATGACCAAGAACCTACATTACAGGTGTTCATCCCTCGGGAGATTTTTGGCAGGATATTCTTAACGTAAAACCGGGGTGTATTAAGTAAATAAACCACAGATTTAATAAACATGTGTAATATTTTACGACTTGTAATGTAGGTAGAAGACGTACTGCTGACAAGACAATCAGCGACTGGTAGAGATCACTTGAATTTTTTATTTAAATTTCACGAATGAAAGGGTGTGTTGAATAACGGCACCGCACCTTGTTATATAAGTACTTATCTTGTACAATATTATCTTAAAGTCACTCATATAAAGTGTTATTTTAAATGCAACGATCAGTCATCACTATAATACATATAAATATATATTAGAAATAAAATTGAATTATGTAGAACATAAAATGGCGCCTGAAATCCCAGAAGGGGTAGGTAGTGATGCGCCTAATAAGTACACCCATGTTGTCCCATTTAATAACGAAAAAGCGAAGAAAATATGAGGATCTTCATATTTTTTATGGCAATACCCTAAAAGCTAAGCCTCGGTCTGTGTGCTACGAAGTACTACATTTATACTGACATCAAATATTCTTGTACTGCAAGACTGATCGATACTCTTAATTTCCTGCAATTCCCTTTCTTTGTTGCCACTTTGTGACGGACCTGCCATGTCCTCTTGATTTTTCTATATTCTACTTATACATACAATATATCTACTTATTGTGAAACAAATTCGCCGTAATACCGGTTCAACTCAAGTTTCACAGAAAAAAACAGTGTACCGTAACAGTTAAATATCTATTTTTAGGGTTCCGTAGCCAAATGGCAAAAAACGGAACCCTTATAGTTTCGCCATGTCTGTCTGTCTGTCTGTCTGTCTGTCTGTCTGTCTGTCCGCGGATAATCTCAGTGACCGTTAGCACCAGAAAGCTGAAATTTGGTACCAATATGTATATCAATCATGCCGACAAAGTGCAAAAATAAAAATTTAAAAAAACATTTTTATTAGGGTACCTCCCCCAGACGTAAAGTGGGGAGCGATTTTTTTTTTAATTTTGACCCTGACGTGTGATATATTGTTGGATAGGTATTTAAAAATGAATAGGGGTTTTCTAAAATCATTTTTTGATAATATTAATATTTTAGGAAATAATCGCTCCGAAAGTCAAAAACAATGTGTCCCCCCCCCCCTCTAACTTTTGAACCATAAGTTTAAAAAATATGAAAAAAATCACAGAAGTAGACCTTTATATGAACTTTCTAGGAAAATTATTTTCAACTTGATGAGTTGAATAGTTTTTGAGTTATATAGCACTTTTTCAAAAAAAACGCAAATGATAACTTTGTTTTTCATACAAATACTATGAAAAACAAAGTTATTTTTGCTGACGAAAAATGTTGGTATTTTTAATGGTCTGGGAAGCTACGGAACCCTACAGTGAGCGTGGCCCGACACGCTCTTGGCCGGTTTTTTACCGTAACAAAACACTTGAGTATTGGTTTCAGCTTTAGTAGTTCAAATAAACGGCACTTGATTATAGCATCTTTGTGTTGAAACTTCGGTTTAACGAGGTGGGTCCACGTAGACCGCACAGACGTGTATACCTACAGCTCACAGTTGACTTAAACTACTGTCGAGGTCCTAGAAGAAGTTTTACTGCGAAACCAATGACTCCAAGATTGTATGCGTTGTCCTGAAAAACTCATGCTGACGCATATTTACTTTAAAAGGACAGTTCTAAATGACCAACTATAACCCAAATGATCACTACTAATGTTTGCCCATAACAAAAAAAAAAAGGATAGAAAACCAAAGATAGCATACAAAAGCGCGGCAACGCAACCTCAAAATAAATAAAACAGCAAATAGATGTGCAGAACGGATTGTTTGAAGTTTGTTTGTGTCACAGACTACAATGGCGGTCTGTATAGCGAGGTTGGACTAGTAGGTATGCTATCGATCTGTTGAACCATCTAATTGGCATTTAAACAAAGGATGGTGACAGCTCGCTGGTCGGCAATTCGCACACAGTACCGCTATAACCACTGAAATATACAGGCCTCACTATTATCCAGGTATCTAGTTCATGACTGAAAGCATTGTGCGCTGAATGAGACAAAGTAATCTTCAAGTAATTTGTAAATATTGAGTGGTGCTATGCTAAATACTTTTGAAGAAATAAATGGTAATAATGTCTTTGACCCACCTAAACTTACAGATTTGAACACTCTTTTCCAAAAACATAGAGTTTGTAAATATCCCGAATGAATATTTTTCAGGTGACTTCTATTGTTTGGAACCAACAATTTGGTTCTATATACTTAAAAAAAAAAAAGAAGATTATAATTTTTCTGTTGATTTAGTTAGAACATTAACAGCATTTAAATTAACAATTTGTCGTTACCTTTTGGCTGGCGACTAGGTAGGTACAACAATACTATACACAATGCGTGTCATTCAATTCAAGGTAACAGCCGGGCACTTCATCATTTTCCTCTTAATTAAAACACACATATTCATTAAATTCAATACTTATAGATTATTTCATATTTGCGGTTATTATTGTGTGCTACCAAATAAACACCTGTGCTAATACAATATTATTTTGAATTACTAATATATCCACCATTTTTCGAATACCTCTGTTACTGACGGTTATTAAATAAATACATACTATGTGTTGGGATGTGACCCGAATAAAGTCGATGAAACTTTCTAGTCTCTAAGGGACGGGACACGTCAAGACAGCATCAATGAGCGATACCTAAAAATAGTTATGAATGAAGGTGCTTCTCTATTTTTTCACGTCATAGACGTGTATGTGTCTTGTATTCTAGTATGTTGCTTATGAGCGGTGTATTGGCGGTTGTCAAGCATCTGTAACTTGCTAGATTTGGTCCTTATAAGATCAAGGAACAGTGTTTACCTCCTGCATGTCGTTGTCGATCTGTTGCTCGCGGCGGTGGTTGGCGGCGGCGTCCTGAGCTGTGCGGTGGATCATGTGCATCTCCTCGGGGCTCAGGTTCCACGGCAGGCTCATCTGCATGTTGCCGTCAAGGGGCATTTTCTGAATCTGCACATAACAAAAACTTTACTGAATCTGCCCTTAAAGCTTACAACACTCAACGGCATTCCATCTTAAGAGAGCAGGATTCCAATGTATACTGAAAGAGGATAATTATTGTAATCGTTAAATAATGTTGCGTAAGCTTTATATACGGATACAAAAATCTTGACCGACTAAATAAGGCGATATAGCGACATGCCAAAGGTATTAATTGTATGCATAAAAGGCAGGTTTGAATAAAAAAATCCTTTTCAAATAAAATCACTTCTAAAAGCCTCTTAATGCTGTCAATGTCCTCGCTGTCTTACGACGGAAACTGGTGAGCTCATGCGTTATGTACATTTAGGAGATCAAGCTGGTGCGAATTTCTTATGTACACATGGAGAAATCCGATCTGTGAACGGAACCCCTAATTTTATTTAAAGAAGCTTTGAAAGCTAAACTGGTACACATTAAACAAACGTTGAATCACACCACAAACATTAATGGTATCGTAGTGATGATCAATTAATCGTTAGAGCAATAGCATCGTTAATCACAAATAAACATAGTACCGTATAATTGATGAGTTTATTGACAAGCAACTGTGTCATAATGACTACCTACATTTGAGATGATGAGTTAATTTAACAAGCCTTAAAGATGTAACCGGCAAGTCCTAAAATAAAAAAAAATCGAAGGGATGTGACATCTACCAATCCGCACAGGGACGTGGTGGATTATAGCCCATTCCATCTCATACAGAGGAGGCCCGTGTCTCAGCAGTGGGAACATTAACAGGCTGATGATGATGATGATAATTAATGAGGACCTACCTCAGGCTGCTCGAGTTCTTGTGTAGGGGCAGACTGAGGAACGAATTGGTGGAGCATGGTGGGTTGCTGAAAAGGAGGAAAACAAAATGTTAATCAAAAACAATCTTGACAGGCATCAGGTACCCCTGTATAACAATCGTAAGGCATGCATGGACCGCGCCGCGATGTGAGTTCGAGTTCTTTAACCTCTACTGAGAAAACGCTTCAGTGATCTCAATGTAAGGTTTTGTGTATATTCACTAATTCTTTATTCATTCGTTTATTTATATGTAAATCCTTTGTTGTAGATACGAGTATTTATATAGAATTCTTCATTTTACGCACGAGCTTAGAGCCCGTGCAATTTCAATTTAGAATATTCTATGCAAATTGAGTTTCAAAGAAATAAAATCAACATCAGCAAAATATTTAAATAAATACTCACTTTTGATGTGATGAGATCTACATGCATTTCAAATAAACATACCTATGCTAAATAAAATAATGTTGTGAAATCTATTTTAATCGATTTCTAATATTGTTATGAAGTAAACGATATTACGAGTCCGCCCTGACATTCCTGACATATTTATTATTATACTAGCTGACCCGCGCAACTTCGTCTGCGTCACATAAGAGAAAGACAGGGTTACAGAGATTGGGTCGTAAGCACCTATAATACAATATTCAAAGAGCACATCATACACATCCTTCCGCATAATGAAAATGCGCGCCCGGTACATGATCATTATTTTGCTGTGGAGTTATTTAAAACGGTGTTTCTCCTAAGATATGCATTGAAATCAATTTACGTGCAATACGAAACGCGTCCATCAATTCTGTTAATATTGTTGATAGCAAAATTTGAAGTAGATCAATAGACAGTGGACCAAGGATTCACATTTTCCCATACAAACTTTGCCCCCCACCTTTTAACCCCCTTAGGGGTATAATTTCAGAAAATCCTTTCTTATCGTATTATAGGCATAAGAAATGATTTTCTGAAATTATTATACAAAAAATACACCCTCCAAGCTTCAGGTTTCTACAATCTGCGGTAAAGGCTGAGCATTGATCCATCACAGTCCTTCAGGACAAAGCATTTTTATTATTTGTAGATACTTAGTAGGATTTGAACTCGTTTGTATTAGTAACTTTTCGGGCTTTATGTCTGATGTACATTCGTATAGTCTACATTTTCTTCGTAGTATTATTTTATTTGTAAATACAGGGTGGAAATGATTAACCGGGCAGAAAGGGGAGCTTCCTTAACCGTTGAGTATTAGAAACAGGATCGATTGGCATCAAAAAATGTTTTGTGTAAAATAGCAATTTTCTTGCTAACTGTACTTTTTTTTAATCTGTGAATGGGGATCAAAATTTCACGAAAAATTACGGATGGTTTCTTAAGACCATTTTCATGTAGCTGCAACGGTTAAGGTTTATCATTATTGGCATCAAAAAAATTGTTTTATGTAAAATGGCAATTTTCTTGCTAACTGCACTTTATTTTTTAATTAAATCTATGAATGGGGATCAACATTTAGCGAAAAAATTATGGATTGTTTCTAAGACCTTTTTCGTGTAGCTGTAGTTCCCCTTGCTGCCCCGTTTACCGTTTCCACCCTGTATTACCAACTACATACTTATACCGAGGAAAGCCGATTTTCTTGAGTTCCGCTATTTTGGGCGTATTCACTTCAAAAATCAAATTTCAAGAAAACTGAGAAATTATATTTATCTGTATTAGATTTGAAGTATTTACAGCAACTTTTAAAGGTTTATACTTCATTGGATTTTGTTCTATAGGTGTATGAAGTTTATTTATTTTAAACACAAAACCCTCTTTTTTACGTCTCTGGATGAAATTTTTTCAAAATACTGAAACAGGTATTTCTTCATTTTTAATAATAAGTATTTACTCTGAGTTTCATGATTCTAGAACAATCTAAAAAATAATTTTCATACAAACTTTACCCCCCCTTTTCACCCCCTTTTTCCAAAATTTTCCATAATTTCTATAGCCTAAATGTTATTCTGAGTTTATTTAAATAGATTAGTGAAGTTTTCATCAAAATCCGTCCAGCAGTTTTTACGTGATGCGCGTTCAAACAAACAAACAAACAAAAATTTTAAAAATGGTTTTAATATGTTCAGTTACTTATTTTAAGTCACCCTGGGCGATTTTTTTTTTTAATCTTCAATGTACAGATTTTTTGGTCTCAACGATTTTATTATATGTATAGATAATCGTGATTCTTAGCGTGATATATATGTTTATTTAAATCGTTCAATATTGTTGGCAGGTGCTATTATCGAAATACGTCCCATACATACATAATGATCCACTTAAGCTTCCGTGTAACATCGTCTCAATACTCGTTACAGAACTTGTAAATTGCTCACTAACGGAGTATTTTTTGTATCATGTTCTTAAAAGTTTTTCGACACCAGACTACTTGCTCGAGATTTTAAATTGTGTGGCGAATCCATTAACATATTCTAAAGTAATTAAATTAAATCGAAAAAACTGTTACAAAACATTGGTTACAAAACATTATTTGCGATGTATTTTCTTTTTATTTGTCCGATGATAAAATTGAGAATTTAACAATTAAAAGTGATTCAGACCAAGTAACATCGGCAGTACTAAACTTTTCTTTCAAGTTAGATGTACGTGCTAAGACAGATAAAGACCTTAATTCCCGAAACTTGTTGTCATTAAAACAAGTCCTACGTATAATCATTTGAGGGTATAAAATAGTGGCCAGTTGTCCAAATATGTATTTTGTTTAATGTGAAACCCAAAAGCATACGCAAAATGTCGAGGCCAGAACTTAGAATTCTGAAATCTGACCACGACATATATTTTATCATTAAATTTTAACAATGTTAATTCACAACTCTGTTTGTTTATCCTTCACTAGAGTAAATAAAAGCTATTAAACAATATACATAGTTCATAGTAAACAAACACTGCCTGCTGCTGTTTATGTGGCAGGCGATGAGTACGATTCACTGCGTCGACTACACATTCAATTAAATTGTTTTTATTTATTCCATCGACTTTGGAAGTGCTAGGAAGCCCACTATATTCAGTTAACCTGATCAGCATGCCATGTGCATATAGCTACCTGTCAAACAGGAGGCCGTTTCAAGAACGGATGATATGAAGGAAGTCCGATTATAAGAGTATCCTTCTTCTATGAGATACTTACTTCGTTCTGGTCATGGCCCTGTGGTGGTGGTGGCGGAGGAGGTGCGAAGGGTCCCATGGTTTCAGGCGGGGGGGGCATGTTGTGTGGTGCGGGGATGGCGATCACACGCTGGACGTGGATGCGCATCTCACGGGGTCCGCCCATCTGCTCCTCCGACGAGTCCCAAGGCATCTAAACAACAAGAGAAACAATCATGTAGAGCGCTGCTCTTATAAATATTTAGCTTTATTTGAAATTTATTAACCCGTAAAAGTCTATCAAAGTAGTGGTCACTGCATATTTTATGAGACCTCTAAACATAACCTCGACAAATATCTTTCCATAATGATAGAGTCACCCAATCGACATCAAGCTATCTGTGATAAGTGCATTAGCATTGTAATATGAAATGACCGGGGAACAAAGGATAATGGAGGCACGATCACGTCGGTTATGAATTATGCATGGCGTACGTTGCGCAAACGCAGCGGGAGCGTCACATCTGAGAGAGATAAACACGGGCGATCAGGAAGCAATGACCGCTGACACCCGAGGACGCGCCCGCGCATGCCCGCTCCGACCCGCGGCCCGCGGCTTGGCCCGCACCGCGCGAAACAAAGCCGACGAACTCTTCGCGTCACGCCCCACAGACAGCGATGTGTCAAAACTAATAACCACCGACCGAGAAAAAATCTCTACTCAAGACATTGTCAAGATAAAATATTAGACCTTGACCTATGTTGGATCAACAAAGGCATCTGATATTAAATATGCAAAAATGAAACATGAACTATGATCCGGTTTATCCAAACTTAGATGTTACAACCTAAATGTTAAGCAACAAGGATCTCGGAACAAAAACCTAACGTTGTGTGGACAAAGAGCTCGACGAACATCGAGTTAGGATAACAAATATTAATATTCTAATGATGATGCCGCTTGATGCGGATTGAGACAAAAACACGGAAGCAGCGACGAGCACAGTATTGTCCATTAATCCTTGTGCGCTGACTCCTCTGTCTTTGTGCTGAGTGTGGAGACAAGCCATGCGTTGTGAGCCATTGTCAGATGTAATTGATCACGGATAACCGGCACCGACCACTTCATTATCAACTTATCAAGCAGACAAGCATGATTGAATTAATTAGCGTCATTAGTTTCGTCGACGGATTTATTTTAAACAGGCTCTAGCCTGATATCGTCGACTATCTACACCTGTTACCAGTTTCTTACATATTAATGTTGTGTTATTTTTTTATCATCGCATTAGAATTGCTAATCTGTGCTGTACCTATATTTTTCACCAATCATTGGATGGATCTCGAATCGACCAAGTTTGAACAAATGAGTTACGAAACCAAATATCTCTCCAATATCAAATATATTGTGGGACGAGTTGCTGAAATACCTACTCTATTTAACGAAATAAAAGTTCCTGGGAACAATATAGATAGATTGTATTGTACAAAGATGATAGCTGTAGAAAGTGGATTATTGCTGAGATGACTGCTACTAGCGATCCAAGGAAGGATCATGTTACGCCGAACCGAAATATTCTTTGGGGTGAAAAGTCACGGCTTACGTTAAGACCTAATCGTGCAAGGGTCGTGGTCAAGTCGTAACATTAAAAACTTATATTTGAAAATGTTGGAACTTTTACCTTCAATATCTCGTTAAGTAGAATGTGGTATAGATAGGTATGGTCCCCAGAACAAACAAAATGACATGAAGCAACGCATTCGTGAATCAGTAGTGATACAATAAATAGAGAATAGTTAATGAAAGAGGCGATTAGGAAAGATCACGACTAAATCCAGTCAGTAAAAGAACCAATTATAAAAAACAGTTAAAACGTCTAATTAAATGCATCGACCACACACAAATTAGGCAGTTGCCAAGTTTTAGAATTAGCGTTGTGCACCGAATTGATATCGCAATCGGCTGATAACGATTCGAGGTGGCTCCGTGCGCACTCCGCAGCTCCTCGCCTTGGCTGCTTCCACTCCTTCCGAGCCACATTCACATCCACTATCCGCATGCTAACTGTACTTCCGTTTACAATAAAACGATTTCCGTCCTAACTAACCGAAACCTGTTCACTCATTACCATTTAATATAAATACGAGTAGAACATAATATTTAACGCGATACATATGCTAATTAGGTTTGCTTCTACTTGCCCGGTAAACGCTCAATTTATTCTTTCCTAATATTGTCGAGCTACGATTTGTTTGGCTTCGATACTATCGGATGTGTACCTATTTGAAAACTTTAGATTTTTATATTTATCTTCCGCAATATTATTTATTCCTCTTTTTACGCCATATTTATTCAAGAGGCGAAGTAGTAACTTTTAAAACACCTGTTTAAAAGAAAATAAAAAGCGAAAAGCGATGAATATCGAAAGTATATTAAAATGTCAGTGAGCTTTTATATTATTTCCAATTTGTCAACTTATTAGCATAATCATTTTAGACAAACATTTGAATAAAGGCGAGATAGAGACACGAAGCAGACTGACCACTTTCGTCCAACATTGTACGTTAGCATGTGCATTTCAAACATTGGAAAATGTATTCTGTTTACCGTAAGTATTTACATTATCATCAATTTTATCTTTATTCATTTACTTAAATGAGTGTTATGTAATCACCGAACCAAGACAGATCTCGGAAGGTCGACAGCTTGCTCTGTATTTCCTGTATACATACATACGCACAAATGTTGTACCTCTACGCTTCTATACTCATATGTTTTGGAGATGGCCTCGACTGTTCGGTTCCGTATGCTTTCTATTTTGAATGATTGTTGCAATAAATCGTATAATATTAGTTTCTACTACCAAATAAGGATGAAGAAACTAGAAGTTTATAAATATTCGTTGATAGGAAGGACATTCGTGTTCAAAATTTCAAAATCGACAACATGCATATTGAAGCGCGACATAATATTATTGAACATGAAACTGGTATAAACTTCTTCTTAACAAGGTATGTTTTATAAATTTGACGTTTGTTTATACAAAACGGAGTCTTAACTGCATGTAAGGTATTGCTATTCGTTCTTTTTTTTACTGAAGTATACGACAACAATGCAATCAATGCTTACTAAGTTACGACAGAGAGTAAGGAACGCTAGAATAGACAAGCCAACCAGTTTGCTGCAATGTGCGTCACTTGCGGGCGACACATCTTGTTATTGTACACTTAATTTGTACCTCGTCGTCTTTGCACATACAATTGGATCTTCAATCTTTATTAAACTACTTCCTTATGACAATATATTGGCAACTAACAAAGGTCTATTACCGTCTCGTACTATACTGGTAATTATGGAAAATTGCGAAGGAATAAAGGGATACATGTTCCACTGTTTATTTTAAGCTTTATTTAAGCACTAGAACATGGTTTACCAACAGCAGTTTTGTTGGAAAATAACCTATTTTTAAACATTTCAATCTTTTTCTAGTGGTACTCTGTGTCATATTGAAAACTTTACTACCAAGTAATACCTAACTATCAGCTAAATAACAGAAAAGTAAACTTTCTGTATGTAACGTAACAATGACAGAGAATCTCTTCATCCGTATAAAAATAAGTTATCAGTAACAAGTACGAGTAGAGTAAGATAGATAATACTGTACTTATGCGTAAGACAAAGTATGTTAAATGTTTACCCGCAGTCGTCGGCACATTATCCTTGAACAAATCGTGCTCTATGTCTGTAAATGTGCAATTTGAGGTGGTTATGCTCTGAACACAAATTAAACTTTTAAATATGTAAACACTGCATATATAACACGAGTATATCAGTCTAAGAATACCACACACTTCAAAGTATGCAAAAAAAAAGACTAGCATACTAAGGTCCTATTCTAATAAATTGGTGCGTCACTATAGAACATAATCAAGAGCTAGTAAATAACGAATAAAAAATATAATCACGACTGATAGATTTTGAATGATAACAATCTACATAGGTCCACCTTAACTATGTAACGGTCGCCTTGTGCCGTGTGCCGCATGCCGGTGAGAACAACATCACTTAATGTTGGTTAATGTAAGTGGAACAAGGTTCATGAGCGTTCGTAGCCACCGGTGCATCAAATTATACGAATAATTGCATCGCGGACCGCGCGGGTTGGGGCCGGCGCCTCCTGCCGGGTCGGCGGGGGCCCGCGGCATCTCCGCGACACGCTGCCAAGTTCAAGAGCGTCTCGAGCACTTCGATCACAAAAAAATAAATAAGAACCTACACAAATTGGGCACGAATGGTATCGATCGGTGGTATATATAAAAATGTAGTGTTCGAGCGCGGCTCATACACTCGACACACACCGCATCATGCACGCGTACCTCGCGCTAGTGCTCGCGCTGGCGGCGACCGCGCTCGCCGCACCCGCCCGCCTCGGCTACGAGAGGGAGATCGACTCCTCCAGGATGAACCTGCTGCACAAGCGCCTGGAGCCCTACGTGCTCGACGGGGGCTTCGTCGCCTCACAGAAGAACAGAGCGAAACTCATCACCAGGCCGAGGCCCCAAGACATCGTAGCCGACGATAATGTGTTATTAGAATCGAATGTGTTGAGTATAGTGAGACCGGCAAAAAGAAACGTGGACAGCGAAGTGGGTGACGCGCTGGTTCGGCAGCGGCGGGGATACAACCTGGAGAACGTGAGGGTTCCGGCGCGGTACCCGTACCTTCCCGTGCCCAACTACAGCCGTTTCCGGCGCTGGGGCTAGTGGCCGCTCGCAGCCGATGCACACATCCACCAAATGTCAAGGCTGCGCTGATAGCACGGTGTCTAGGACGAGCCGCGCCGCACCGCGCCGCACCGCGCCGCGCGCGCTTCCCCCGGGCGTGCGCGAACCGAGCTCAGACTGTACTTAAGTTTAATGTTATTTATATGAAGTGGCTGTGATCGAACGCTCAAGTTATGCCGTTACCTGAACGGTTTAGTGGCAACGATTGACAGAAAATAGTTTTAATGTTAATTGCACGTTGATAGTGTAATTAGAAGCTATGTAATAGACACTATTAGATATAATACACGATAATATTTAAAAACATATATTTTGATTTTAATTATGCTGAAACATTTATCTAGTTCCTAAGTTGATGTGGACCAAGTGAAGACTTTGGTTGAAGTCGGTTTTAAACCCAACTCGGAATCGTTAAGTTGCATATGGTAATTTTCGCGCAACCCTGAATAATCAAATCATATTTTTACCAAATATGAATTTTATTTCAAGTAAGTATTTCGAAATGGTCAATTTCATATTAAAATTGTAATGTTCAAACATTCTATGTAGATAAAACTCTTGATAGTGAGTATAGATTCACGTCAGTGAATTAATCTTGGAAGGTCACGTATTCGAAGAACTTTTTTGTAGCCATTCTAAATCTTTTATATCTTTATAATGGTTTTTGAAACGTGCTATGTAGACATCTGCGATATAATATTATAGGTAGGCACCAAACTAGCAATAATACAATAAAGACATCGCGTGTAAGCACGAACAGTCTCTCACAGAGTACCTATCATGTATTACAGTAATTAGACCCTATCATTTAGTAATGGGAACAATGAAATATAATGTATGCGAGGTTAAAATGCAGTTGCTACAATCGGTGTCAGCCAGGCCTGTTCTTAGACATTAAAGTTGAACACTGACTAGTTCTGAAGCCTTGCTTGAATTGTTACAGTAATTGCTTATTCAAACAATTGTTGCTCAAGCAGGGCCGATTGGAAATAATTAGCTTCATGCGGTTAACTTCATATCATCACAGCGACGAAAATTCACGCCGACACACTTTCTAAAGTGAACTTGGGCCCTTCGTAGAAATGCGGAGTAACTTATGAAAGTCGCTTACATAAAGATAATAGTTAATTTGTCTTTATTATAGAAAGCAGTCTCAAGATAATAGACTCCAATTTCTGCAAATAATGGTAACTTTTGTGGTGCGTAAACGGCTTAAAGCTTATTGAAGTTTTTAAAGGTACGCGACCGCTGAGATAGTTCAGTGAATCATTGAAGACTCTTTGTTGGACGATGAAATGTAAAAAGACTTTCTTCTTCGATGACTTTTGACTGGAGACCATCCAATTAAACATTAAGTCCTTTGATAGAGAGCTTTATTAAGCTTTTGGATGAGCAGGGACATGTTTTGGAGACGGTTTTTAACGGATATTAATGTAGGTATTGTCCGTAAAATAAATGATCGGCTAAGACTAATTCAGTAGATGATGCTTGCTAGTAATAACAACATAACAAACAACAGCAAAAAACCGGAAAATCTAACTCGCAGTAGCCAAAAAAAAAACGCTATCTTCAATATTGTAATAGATATCAAGATTGTAAATACCATGGAGGAGTCATCAAAAGGAATACTCATAAATAATAATCTGTAGTAGCTTGTCTAAACTTGCCTCATCACTTGTATTTCAATGGAACTGATGCGGAGAAGCCGAATTATCCAGCTGGTATAATTTGAAGGCATCAATTTTAATACAGTCTATTAACATTGAATACACGTCTAAACGTTGGGTAGTTATTTTCTATAATAAAAATATACGGTCTTACACAAAGTTCCTCATTAAATAACTGAGAACTCCAAGGTAATGTTTATCTTTTTAAAGTAAAATTCAAATCAGAGCTGGCTGGGTACTTCCGAATGTAAGTGCAGGGAACCTTGACGCTAACCTCATACGTAACCGGGCTCAGAATATACGCAGTATTCATGAAAACTTTATTTGGTATTCACAAGAGTTTCACGAGTCGAATCAGTGGAACGTACCGAACAAAGCGACTAGGAAGCAACTATCAGAATGTTGAGAATGTCATTATTGGGTGTTGTGGCAACCGGCAAGCAGTTGTCAAGGTGTCAGGGTTGTGCCGAGCAGTCACCGTGCAGTCTGTGGCACTCACTGTACTCCCACAGCGAGCCCCCCCGGCCTACAACCGGGGCAGCTACCCTCCGCCTCAACTCCAACACAATTAGGTACCGTCAGATGTTTTCACTCAAACGCTCCTATAATAAAAACATCTTTATACATATTTTACGATGACAGATTTCAACGTAGGTAAAGTATCAGATAAAATCATGTTTACATCTGTTACCGGTCTTCTACGCTTCATTTATTTTACTGCTAATATTATAAATATGATGTCGTTATTTTAGATCTAAATCTACCAAACTACAACGGACACTGACGAAACTAGACATAGTTCTTTCCTTAGCTATGCTAATATAATTTTACTAAATATTTAGTTCTTGTTTTTCTTTGAATTTCTACTGCAAACTTTCGATGCATTGGATAAACAACGTCCCAACAAGATCCCATGCGAGCATTATGCAATCTCATAAGAAAGCGTATAATATGCTGCATGTGAGCTGATGAATATGAAAATGTGGGTGAGGCCGGTAAAAGCTACATATTACTCCAAAAATACAGTTGAAAAGCAAGTTGTCTTATAGGAGAGAGTAAACAAATAAGTATAGGAACGTCGCGTCTGCAGTTTATTTATGATTAAAAGAATGTTTACAATTTTGTACATCTAGATTTCTACTGTAAACATCACAAACGTATCTAGCAAACTGACTTTCACAACCCTTTGATCTTTTATGGGTTGATTAGAGATACAGCTAAAGATATAGTACCTCTTGACTGGCAAAGGAGTTGCGGACTTCATCTAGTAGATAGATAATATTACAAGTCCAAGCCTCAGGTACAGTCACGTTTAAATAATATGTAAACACTTAAGAATTTTTTAAATTGTGTTTCTCCTAATGTATTGATTAAAATTTAATGTAATTACGTACATAGTATTCTGGAACTCATATTTTTATGAAAAAGATCCAATCTCCTAGTTACAATAATTATTTCTCGCGAAAATAGCTATAATATCAAGGAAAGTGTATACATATTATTAGACGTGACTGTACTAAAGCAGACCGAGCGAATATTTATAGAAAGCGGAATATTCAAATTAGTTTAGATGAGCCTGAAAATCGTGCATTAAATGTCAAAGTTCAATTGCCAAAGAGAATTTAGTCTACTAATAATAACATTTAGTCAAAAAGCTGTTTGGCCACATCAATTAGATTCGTATAATATGTAGTTTGATCCTGTGCACTATTTATTTAGTGACACATTAAATATACAGGGTGATTGGTAATTGCAACAATTAATTTTGACCCGATACCTTGGGGTCTAAACTGGGAGGTTTTTGAGAAATCGAACTTTAGTTTTCCTTAAAATGTTCCACCTTTACACCATCGTGCCGATTGTGAGAAATCTACGCCATTCAGGATATTAAACTGATACTTTTCTGATAGCTCATGAACGAATGTATCCTCCGAAAACGAATTTATCAAAACAGTACATGCCTTTGGAAAATAGGCTCCATAAAGGTCAATTTAAATTTCTTGAAAGTTTTCTTGTTTTTCAAGGCCGGTTTCTCAAAATAAATGTGAAACACTTCTCGTTCAAATTACAGAACCGACTTTGTTGTCTCATTAGCTTGCCCAGATGGTACCACAATACCCTCTTTTAGTATGTGAATGACCAGAAAACAACGATTGTTCATGAGAAAGTAATATTTTAATAAAACTGGGTAGTACAGGTTTTCCGATGTACGTCTTCCTTGTTGCAGATTTTCTTGTTACCGCTATGTGATGTTAGCTGTTTTACCTAATGCGCCGGCCCACCCAATTACCAATTACCCTGTATGTCACGCCCATATTCCACGCAGAAGTAAATATCAATCGTATGTAGATTGTCGAAAGCATTCATTCTTACAATACCCCTACACTACACTTGTATACTTTTCTTTAGAAAGGTTTCTCTCGACATTTCATGCCTTTCAAACATACAAAGGTGAACACATTACTGTTCGACAATAGTTGAGCTGTCAGACGTGTAAAAACGTCATGTACAGTTAACTTTCTGTGTTAGATGAACGATTTGGCCGACTGACACCTAATTATTGTCTTAGGAGGTAGTCTCACGATCCAGTCCCGCTATTCAACAGCTGTACTCGTACAAGCAACCCAGCGGTACTTGTACTCCTTTACACACACGCATTATTTGAACAATGACTATTCAGGACAAGACCGTTGTGTATACATCTGTTTAAATAAAATTATCAATACTTCCTTTTCTGTCAAGCTAAATTGGTTAGTAAATAGCTCATTATTTCCATTGCGAGTTGACCTCATTAATTTGATCAGCTACCATCCATCTGAGCTCATTTAGAGTGAGAGTAGCCAACAGCTTCCCTGCGCTATCTCAAAACGAATTTGTTTTCTTCGCTTTAGAGATAAAATTCGAAACGTCGCGTCTTCATAAAAGTTTGTACTGAAATCGTGTTGTATTTTTTGAAGATAAGGAAATGCCTCAGTGATGGATGATTGATCGGTTTTCGTGATATTAACTAATATTCTACAAAACGTTAGAAACATTTACGAATAGGCACACTAGAGTATGAATTAAATTAAGAACTGGCTACAAAACACGTAAAATCCTACATCATATCAAGCACAATCTTTCTCAGAAGATAAGTTTTACAATGCCTGAACTGAAGGGCAGGCGCAGTGCCCGCTAGCATGCGAATAGTAGGAATAACTTTGACACAGATGAAAGGTTCAGTTCCATCATAGTTAGTATATTGTGAAACTTTGTTGTTTGTTGAGCTAGCGCGACACAAAGAGCAATAAAAGCTTTCATATCTGGTCGAAATATCGCAGTGGCGAGCGGCCGCGCTCCCGCACCCTACGTGATCTTGTTATAGTGTGCTCCAGTGCGCCGATCTGTTATTTATGCCTGCAACGTCCTCACAAGCATAACAACATTATAAAGACAACATTAACTTATAATTCAAAACTCAGAAGAATACGAATTACGACTAAACACGAACGTTTTACGAATTGTGAAATCGAACGCCACAAATAAAGAACAAAAACCACAACATGAGAATAAATGAATACATAATTAGCACAGAAACATATTGCATTCATAAATGTATACCGAGCTGACCTATCCAAGGCCTAACCTATTAATTTGAAATACTTAATGTAGTTATAAAATAATAATATTATTCACAGCATAAATCAAAGTGGATGTAATCGTCTATGAGTGATATGAACGTGGGATGAAGTAGATATAGTAATTGCCACAGAAATTACTTTGAGCAGGAAGTGTGGAGCATATGCTTAACTAGTCAAAGAGAACTTGACCTGCATAATCAACTTGTAATGATCCACTTCTGACCACAAGCGTCCTGTCTGCAAGAGGAACTTAGGTCTCCACCAGTGGTTGATGTCAGTATTTGTTTTGTTATTCTAGAAAATGCCGGTTTCCTCACAATATTTTCCTGCCCCGTTTTGAGAATAGTGATGATGTAATAAATTACGTAAAGTTCCTAAAGTGCCTGGCTGGGATCGAAGCCACGTGCAACAACATGCAAGTCGGGGCTGTTACCAGTTTACCACTGAACCACCCCCATTACTGCTGTCACACTTGATCTGAGATGTGTGCAAACTATTACCACTATTAGTGAGCAATCAGACTCGGTCACGAGGTGAAACTCAAACGTTTGTTAGCGTGACAAACTGTCCGAACTACACTTGATACGTTTCAACATCGTGGAGAATTTATTTTTCTTTTATTTCATTATGTGTCTTGTTCAGGTGTCAGTGCAAGACAGCCCCTTCTGAGTCTTATTGTAAATTTCATGTCAGTAAATGTGTCGTCGTGAGACAACCGTGGCTATAACTTCGCTCTTCATAGATAATAATATATGGATCTTATACACCAGCCACAAAAAAAGACACAAGAAACCATTACGTGAAGGTATTATATTTGGTTTGCGACTCTAATGACGCTGGATCGTTATCTATAAGCAAATAGGTACAGCTTTGCATATTTAACTTAAAGCAACGGTTTATACAAACCGTATCAGATGTTACAAACTACTGTAAGGCAAGCCTAAAATAGGTACCTACGACATGATAGAACATATTTTTCTCAGTTGATACTTAAGACTATATTTACCTACCGGGAACTAATCAATGGCTTAGCATCCAAATCGTTTTATATAACGCCCTTGTTAGCATAATAGCACAACGGCATGTAAGCAGGTTTATGTTGTTTATATCATATAACTCTACGTATATTAATAGAAGTAGTGATTCATCTTTCTTATCTAATTAATCTACCCGAAGACGGAAAACATTTACTACAGACGAGTTGATTAATCAATAACTAAGCAAAAACTATGCGAGGAATAAAAACAGAATCTCGGAGGATTATAACAAGACCTTCACCTTCAATCAATGATCGAAACTTAATTATAACATCTGTCCCGCGATCGTGTGCTAGAGCAGTGGAGCGCGGGGCGAGGCGGAGCGTCTCCGCACCCGTTTGTTTGTTGTGATCGGGAACGTTTACATTTGTTTACGTTCGCGCGCCTTCCCTCCGTGGCCAAACTCCAAATGCCTCGGTCCCACCCCACACCTGGTAGCACCTCACCCCCGGCGAGGCGTCGAAGCGCCTGTCACCGCGAGATGTCCGCCAGTGATGGGGCATGGGGCACAACCCGCACCACACACATTCGAACTCGCGTGACTTGAATCATTCCATTCATATCTTCACCCTTGTCCCTTGCAAAGTAAGATAAAGTGTCACATCACTCAAACTTCATATCAAGTTTAATTCTACAGTTCTGCGTATTATATTACCTCATTAGGGAAAAGTTTCAGTCGACGCGTTAGAAGGTTCATTTCGCTTAGTTTGTGTTGTGTAAATAAAAAACAAAGAGTAAAACGTGAAATTAAGTTTATCACTTTGTAATTATGTACTGAAAACATCCATTATTAAAAGTAATCCGACTAGCTACTTTGTTTTACTTCTGTTGTTACGTATATTCGAGGATATTTAATATATTTTACCATTTATAGGTGAAGAAAATAAAACTATTTTTATAGTAGTTACAACTTGTTGTTTTTATCTTTTACTAATAAAACTATTTATCAATTCAAATTATAGTCGATCTGAGAGTTGCCAGTTTTAAATCTTGATTTGTAGAGTATTTTTGTAATAAGTGCAAGCTGAACTTTTTAGAAGAATTGATTGTAACAACAACAATGCGTGTTTCCAATTTATTTATTTTTCAGTTTTATTCTGAGAAAACACCGCGGGAGAGTAAACAGGAAAAACGATTACATAAAACAGTAACCGGGAATAAAGAAAATCGTTTGAGTGCCAACGCGCCCTTTTTTCTACGACTACCTCTACGTATGAATACGTGGATACATCCAGCGGTAGAATTCTATTCCTCGGTTATAAATACCTACCTTAATTGTTGTGATTAATGTTAATGTTATATTTTTTAAGTGAACACTTCTTTAGGCGCGTTGAGCACTTTTTGGGTGAACAAACTTCGTAGCACTCGTAGCCGATCCGCTACGGCGTAGCACCACTTGACACAACCCGTAGCAGATATAGATCGTTTGCATCGGCAGTCCCCAAAGACTGCACTGCATGATTTTTTTTCCTTCTACTTACTTTATGTTTGAACATAATCCATAGTTTTATAGAAACTGAAATTTATAGTTTTACAGTGTATGCTATGCAAGCTAGCAGCACTGCCACGTTGGATGGCAATTGGAAATGCTGATTCTTCGATCAAAACGATATTCCAGCCCACTGGTCACGTGAGGAGTCAATAATTCACAGAAAAAGTGTCTGGCTTGTTAATCGCTTTCTCACTGGTTTCATTTTATTTTAATGTACATAATACTCCCTAGATATACAATTCAATTTCCGCAGTTTCGTAAATATTCACACGCAATGTTAGGCAATTCGGCCGTGTTTTATGATTAACATTATTTCGCTTGTTTTTTATCTGTTGCGCTCGATAATGATAAATGAAAGGGTAAAACAAGTAAAGTGAGCCCGCCGAAAACCGGAACGTTGGTGATTGCATAAGCACATGTGCACGCTGCAACCAGTGTCGGGGACTCGGGGCCGATGACCGATCGACCCTGATTTTTGCAAAAAATTCGGTTGAAGGACCGCGGCCCGGGAGCTTTTAAAATACTTGTACTTCATCGCATATGCCTGGGTGACATGTATTTTCGTCCAAAAGTTTATAAACATCAGCTTAATGGTGTGAAAATGATTGATTGTTACATGGAACACTTATTATTTTCTGTTTGAAAGGACTTGAGCAGGATAGAAAGCGGTAAAACCACGAATATGGGCGTTGCCTACTACGATGTGACCACGTGCCAAAATAATATGTTAGGTTTAAAGAACACAATGGAAGAAAGCTTAGTCACGTGATCGTATCGCCCACGAGTAGCGACGCAAAGTCATCTTCAAGGGTACAAGAAATTGCCACTTTTTCTCACATCCAGCTCGATAGCACTGCACGTTTGAAACTTACTAACGCATTCCCGGCATTACATACAAGTACCAATGTGTAGGATAGTACCAGTTAGATTATGTATATTTTTAATATCACACTGGCTCTTAAAACATGTATATATTTTAACGCTAATGAATTAATTGGGCATTTAACATGGAGTTTATAAATGAAAGTTGTTTATAACTTTCTACGAACAAAGTTCTAATTTAAAGTCTTCCGTAACTTATACGTCGAACATATTATAATCATCATCTTATACTAATAGACTGTAACGTATGGGTACCAATTAAGAGGAATCTTTTTAAAGATGTAGTACAATAGATAGGTATACCTACTGGGTACACTTTTATCTTAGGAGCGACACCGGTCAAGCTAGTTTTTATTGCATTGCAGCGACAAGTAGCACCTTTTTAAAAATACTTGTCCTTTTTGTCATACTCCTTTGGACAGTAGAATGTTGCCACTTTATAATTGATTTAATTTGTAAGAGTCGGAATTAAGCCAGCGGAATTATGCTCTGTTGGATCAGAGAACGAAGATGTGGATTCCAATTTGTAATATGCAGTACTTTGTAACGACAATAGATGCACTGTAGAAATAGAAACTGATTTGTTCAATACCTTCATTAATAGAGTTACATTATTTTTAGAGGGTTCCAAATAACCCTATATAGACAGAATTTAAAACGTAAAACAATGAACTATCCAGAAATGCCTAAGTTACCTACATTGTAACACTGTAAGGAGGTTAGGTACATTGTTATTTCGATGGAGCCTTACCCGTGTTGGATAGCACGGTAGCACCACGAAAAATCGCATAAAGGAAACTTCCAAAAAACATACTTGTTCTGTACTTTCCTCATCCACTCCTTTGGGTACACTAAAAGCTTCTTTCTCGTGTGAAATTTCATCATAATTGTGGATAAATTGAGGGAACTAGAAGCCTGTGACGGAATGATACGGTGGCGTTATATATTGACATGTTATAAAAATAAAGAAAATGTAGGTACTAAGTATTATACTTGCCAATGCCTAAATAGATGACATTGTCGAAGCCATAAAGTCCTGTACTTTTGTGGGGAGCGCTATCAGATATGCTGATATTGTTGATGCGCTACTTTGTCGCTACTATCTGCCACTGCCAGTGTGGGCTACGGGTTAGCCGCGGACGCGCGACAACACCCTTTTTATTAAAACCCTACGCTTAATACTACACGGTTTCACACTTTGTAACATTACAGTTTTTCTTTTATAAATGCGAAATCTCATAGAGGAAAGTATCATGACATGTTTGTTTATAAAATATGTAGCATATTTCTTCTGAGTATCACTAACATAAAAATCTCTGATCTTTTGATAAAATATGTCATAAATACCGTTTGTATAATATATCTGTACTGAATTCGGATACAAATAGACGACCTTTAAAAGATTTTACAGGAAAAATGTGTCCGTTCTCTAACGAAATGTAGTCATAGAAACGTACCCATGATGGGTACTTTTACAAAAAAGCGTTTCTCTTTTACTTTACGGGGAAAGAAAACGTGTGGTCGGATCTTACGGAAACTTTCTCTTTGCATAGCTTTTCTATACGTTTGGGGAACCGGGGCGGTGTTTCACGGAAAACGATGGTATTTATAACAGCAAAGGAAATTAAAGTACTCAGCCGAAAATAACGAGAGAAAATATCAAGTGGGTTCTTGAGTAGGTATATTATTATCGTTGCTGTTAACATTGGTCGGGAGTTACAAAACATGTTGGCGTAGATATGTTAGTGGCAGGCACAGTAACCGGCAAGTATTTATTAAGTGATCGTAATTCACATGTCCTCGACCACAATTCACAGATTTTTGTTACGATTACTGTTCAGTGCATACGCCTAGTTAAACATTAAATACTAGCCTTATATGACATACCTAATAGATAATAATTTTAAAGGTAGCATTAACATTGTTTACCACATATTTTGACATTTTCAACTTCTAGTTCTCAGGGCATAAAAGGCGTTAATGACTGATGAATATGGAAAGACAACCAACTAAATGGACAGATCTCATTAGAATTACCTGAAGAAATCAAAAGCCCTGACACAAACCGCCAAAAGTGGAGAGATTTGGGAGAGACCTACACTCAGCTATGGGTAGCCAAAGGTTGAAGAACAAGAAGCAAATGGCTGCCTCGTAAAACACGATCTTACTCAATTTAACGAAATTAGGCCCATTATCAGTACTTTTTGAACGACAAAACATAGTTACAAGAGACAGTCTCCAAATCCCAAAATGCCCTTAGCCACTTCCTGTTCCAGATTGTTCTCAGTCAAAGTCAAAGTCAAAGTCAAGATGACCTTAGTATATATAGCAAAAACCTATTTTGTCTCGTGGAGGAACGCTCGTCTGTAACAAGAGTAGGTACTCTTCGTTATCAGTTAATTAATATATTGTTATGCACGTATGACGTCAAATCGTGGAAGATCCCATTGTGTGGAACTGCAAATAAAGTCCCAGGTCACTCGCCTGACCTAGTGCGTAGGTAATGTTACAAATTAAAACTGTCTGGTCTGACAGCGATAATTATTGCCGCCTCCGATCGGGAAAACCTAAGGGTAAATCAACTCCTGAAATAAACCTTTGACGCACGCAATCAATTTCCTCATTATTATTTTAGTTATTAGACGGGATAATTTAAGCCACGTTGTTTATCTAGAACGGATATTATTGCCCTTTTATAGTTTTTTTTTCATCATACCTAGACACTCAAATTTATTATCATACTATCTCAAATGATGAAAAATAAAAGAAAAATTTCCTCGAAATGAAAAACAAAACGGTGTAAAAATACCTTCAAACAGTATTAAAACCGTCTAAATTCCTTCCAATTCCATCAAAAACTGGGCTCAAACAAATCCGCCAACATAATTGGCATCGAATAAAGCTGATTTAAATGAGCTGAGTTGAGACGCACCTGATTAACTACCAAGCAGCCGGAAAACTGGGAACCTTCTGAAGAATTCATAAGTAGCAAGTGTAACAACCATGTTCTAAACTTCGATGGTAATCTAATGAGCCGAGAACAAGCTGTATAGCTAATACAGCTTATAATATGTTCTTACGAAAATTCACATACCTTTTCAGTAGGTAGGACCTGTATTACAGGCATACAAATGTACACGTAAGTAATACACAAAGGTTTAACAGCAATAGGCAGTACTTAAGTAGAAAGTTTTATTCTAACATTACGATCGCATGGTCTAGCAATGTTTCTAGGCATTATTGATCACCTTGAGAGAGGTACCTTGTTATTCTATGGTTCTTATTGCCAACAAAATAAAGGTTTTATTTATATCTTGTTTATAGGAGTGTAACAAGCTGACATATATTATATGATCCTCCTAAGAACTTACACGTGCACGATCTTACCTATATATTACGGAAGAAAAAGCCGACAGTGGTTTATCTTTCCAGAATTATCTCTTTCATAGAATCCACGAGGCCAATCAAAAAACCTTCGCCAATAATTGTTGTATAAATAGGGAAATGTGGGATAACAAACAACCATAATCTAGAACTTGGTACTATTTCCTATTTCCAAAGAATGTTTTTGCAATCAAGCATGGGACAAAGGCAAGTGGCTTGCATTCAAACGTTACTAAAATCTCAGGTCGATTCTTTCAAAAACATTTTTGTACCCTTACACGTCTTTTCTAAAACTAGTGTACATGTATATAACTAAAACGATACCAATGTGCATAATGCAGTGTATGTGAAGAAGGAATGCAGTCCTCTTCCACGCTCGCTCTCTAAGAATATCATAACAACTTTTCTTATGTTTCGATATCCGTGAGATTTCAGATTCGTAGCATTGCATTGAGACATTGTTACTGTCTAAACATTTACATTCGAGCTCGGCAATTTAGCTATGTACAACATGTTAATAAGATTAAATTTTAAAAATGGTCTTTGAATAAAGTGCTCAGTTGGAGACTCTTTGAGACCCCAACAGCGAACCACTGGGGAAAAAAGAATGAAAAAGCAAAGTCAAGATGTCAGACCATGGTCAGACCGCAGCGACGCGACTGGTGCCTCTGTTCCTATGAAAACGGCTACAGACGACAATGTCGCCGTAACGAGTGGCACCAGAAACCAAACAGAAACAGTAACCAATCCAAAACACTAGGGGCACTAAGAAAGGATTTTAAAAAACTGAGGGGAACCAAGAGCCATATTAAGAGTGTCGAATTCGATCTACAGATCGAATTCGACACTCTTAATATGGCTCATGCTTTACTAAAAATGTTAAAACTGGTTACAACTTTACAAGCTGTAGCCACCGCCGATCACAGCAAGTTACCATGTACTTTTGACTCTCCGATAAAGAAAATAGTGAAGCAAACCGCCCTGACATGGATGATCGTTTTAGACATGAGCTGTTGTTTGTACGTTAGACGATTTCTTAATAAAGAAATAAGAGTGTCGGGAGCTGTGAGGCAACTCTTCAATCTTCACTTCGTGTCTTCAAACTTCGTTCACGTGTCTTCAACACATTCATCGAGAGTTGATCTTCAACCTTGATCACCTAAGGATCTTCCTAAAAGCCATTTGATGAGTTGAAAACTATTTGAAGTACTGCCAGGTTCTGGCGGTGGTTGAAGGTTTTGTATTCAAATATGGTATCAGCAAGTAGCTAGTGTAGCTTCGTGTTTTAGTTTTCCAGATTGTGAAATGGTCCGACTTCATGGGATTACATACCGGCTCCGCTCGCCACCTCATCACGTCGTTATCAACTTAATCGCTAAAATAAACGTCTGTACATTTTGAATTGAAACACATTTTTGTACGAAATTGGTGGTATACCTACATCATTTATTGTTTTTTCAACACACTTGCTCATAAAGTGTCTCTAATTTCACCGCAATTAGGCACATAATGACACCTGTAATCAAACTGTGACTTTTTCATTGCTATTATTCACAAGTGAGTTATAGGGTTTTTTTTTATTTTATTGGTTGAATTGCTTTGTTCTTAAAAAAGTTTCGATACAAAAAAGATCGTGTTCAATAATACAAATAAATTAATGTACCTATTGCTTGCTCATTTCATACAACTTCGTATCTACATAGATAATTTCAACTTATAAGTTTTTAATAAATAAAACTTTCACTCAAATGCAATTTTTGTTTTCTTTTTTTTTTTACTTTTTTTTAAATAACTTCGAATTCCCCATTTCGTACGTGGCTAAAACGCTATCCGCGAAAAGCCAAAAAAAAAAGGAACCTCAATCTTTTAGTCTATGGGCGATCGCCATTATTAGATGCGCGCGCATAGGAAAACTGATGAATTATTCCCGCCATTGCGAAAAAAAATTCACAACTCGTTTTCGCTGTTGAAATTATAGTTATTTTTAGTATTATTTTATTCTCAAGTGTGTTGAAAAACGTCGTATGATACACGTGTGTGTTGATGATTACCGTCTCGGCTCTCTTAAGAACCTCGCCTAACGGCTCGGTTCTCAATGGCGCCTCGGCGGTAATCACCAACATTACACACTTGTACCATAATGTACTATTATTTACTGTAAACCATTTATAAAACTAAATACAGAATTTATAAATATTATGCATCTTAAGTCTGAAATATTTTATATCTTATACCCGTTTTATAATAATATACATACATATATATATTATTTGTACCCTTTATTTAAATATATGTAAAAACAGATACTTTTTTGGAGATAGACAGGCAAGGAAACCTCAAGTTTTTCTTTAAGTATAAAATCCGTAACAAGATTTAACGATTATTATGAAACAAGCGAGCAGTTTTAATCAGTGTATTCCCATGCCGATCTAGTAATTAAAGAGAAACATGGAGTACTTATCTCGCGCGCAAGTTATACCAGTCAGTGGAGAGATATGGCGCCGTTAGTGTTCCCCGCGGCTAATGACTTGAAGTTATGCGCTGTTGCGAACTTTAGCTCCGAACAAAATGTGCGTGCTGTACCTTACTCACTTTTGTATTAATACACATAAATCAGTGGCAAATACATGGGTCACACCACGTTCGATCTGCATAAACCATTTGTTTGCTAGTCTATGACTAGACTATACAGAATACAGCGTATATCAGAGAAGTGTGGTCAACTGGTCATATTGAAATGTGTGTGATCATCAAACTGCACAACATTCTCTATGGTACAAACGTCGTAATCGCAAAAAATCTGTTGAGTATACCATAAGGTTATAATAATAAAAACAAAGTCTAAAGAGTTCTGACTCTTTAGACTTTGTTTTTATTATTATTCTATTTTTGCGATACGAAGTTCAAAATTAATCAGCGTTGTTCAGTTATATTTGGCACTAATTAAAGTTATTATAATATGCTCTAAAGTGTCCATCATCTCATGTCTTGACGTAATGAAATTATTATAGCTACCATAACACATGAGTTCACATGACAGACGTAATAAATGGTCGCTCGCCGTCGCAGCCCATTGCGTGGAAACACATCACTTTTATTGTTTAGCACTTGAAGCGCTTTGTGACCCGAATACATCACTTTAACAGTGCTACCAAACCTCTCCATATTAGTAGTTTTCCACCCTATTAGTTTATACGAACTGCCTATATTCTTCATTTTCTTGAGCCGTTTGACCGATTTTAAGAAATTCATCTCAGATCTAAGGACCAAGCATATATTTAAGTATATTTATAGACTGATAGGTACTCATATTGTTAGCCTGCGTCATCCCACTGCTGGGCAAAGAAAGAAAGAAAGAAAAAGTATTATGAGTAATTAGCCCGCACAGGACAATATACATAAAAATTAACTAACGGTATAACTAATAAAAATACAACAAAGATAAAAAAAAAGAAACGAAACTGGTCAGTACCAGTTTCGTTTCGCACGAGGCCAAAAGGCTCCTATCTCAGTATGGTGCTGTAACATTAAAAAACGTCACAGCACTGGTATTTTGATTTCAAAGGCCTTCCTCTTATGACTTCCAGTGGTTTCTATCCAGGGCTAATGTCGACCAGTGGTCGTTGGTTTACAGACAAGAGATTTAAATTAAAAACAACCAACAACATATTTCATTCAATTTTTAAACATGTGAGTACCTAATGCTATATGGGCAAGCGTACACAATAATTTGAGGATATAAATAGAAACTACTTAAAAGCAAACAAAATATACATTAAACCACAAGCATGACGCAATTATAGCAAAAACGTAAGAATGTGTTGGGTGGCAACTAACCGCTGAAATACACTCGAGTACACGAATAAGCAATAACAATAGAAATCATTTATGTTGGACGTCTCAGAAAGAAGTTCACGTACCGACTCTTACGGAACACAATAGGCTTAATTTCGCGTTGTCGTGTATCACACTACACGCGGTTAGAAGCAAACCATTACTTTAATGAATGTCAACTGTCCTATGTGCTGAAAAACTTTCGGTTTTAGGCTTACAAGGTGTGTGCCCTATCTGTCTGATGGATTCACAATCCTTTTTCCAATATTCACAAGGTTCATTTCGTGATTGATAGTCGGACCAATACCTGACTTTAGATTTTTTGTTACATGATAATAAAATGGATGCAGGTTTAACCTAACACTGAATTCAATTTTACTAACAGTCCTTTTGTACTCAATTTCGTCTTGTAAAATGTTTTGGTATTTCAAATGAGAAATTTTCCAAGTTTGAACTTTAACCTTAAATTCTTTGAAGTCACAAAGTCAAGTTAAAAGCCTGTACGTTTGTTTTTTTTTCAAACCCTCTTTGTCGAACGAAAAAAGTGTTGAGACCGCCCGCTCCGCGCGCCGTCGCGCCAGCTGAAACTGTTAGAGCCCTTGGTCGATAAACGACACGATCGTAGGATAATTCCAGCAATCACGGTCTCACTTGACCCAAATACCAATTCATATTACATGCCTCTCTACCACATCAAACGTACGATTACATTCTGAGGTTACAAGTCATCCCTTACTCTCTTTGACAAAACCCTGCGACTTAGGTACTTCCAAGTTACATAGGTAGTACATAGGTATAATCGTTTCATGTCGCCATTACATTTATTACGTGCAGACTTGTTCCTCGTCCATTATTTAATTAGTTATGTAATGATTTATTCTTTACGACTCCGGAAGACGAGGCAAGCTATTATGGTCAATTACAAAGTTGTGATGTTCACATTAAGATGCCTCACTCGTTCATCACAAGGTGACCGCAGCTTCCGGGGCTATATTAAGTCTGTTACAAGATTTTCTCTGCGATATTATTTTGTATGAACAGGTAGAATTCCAGGGTGAATATTAAGTATATCGTTAGTGAGACAAAGAATGGTCTAACAAGAGTAGATATTCAGAGGGCCATTTCGAATTTAGAAAGGTACTTACGGGTAGGGGGAAGTGTGCCGGACGTATGTGTGCTAGGCCTGGGGGCATACGGGGTCCCTGGGGTCCCTGGGGTCCGAGGCCGGCGGAGGGCGGCGCGGGCGCACGGTCGGGCTGCGGGCGCAGGGGCAGGCGCACGGGGCCGGTCAGTGGGAACGCGAACACTTGAGACTGTGGCTCCGGGAAGTTCATCGGTCTGGAATAAAAATCTTTCATCAGTACTTCAGAACATGGAAAAATACTTCTACTTCCGAGTAACTTCATGTCGTCTTGTAAACGAAGACTTCGTTGTGCAAAACTTGAATAATTCATATTGCGAGTGTTACACATTCAACTAGATCAGGTACTAATTAAAAAAACTGTCTTGTGTGACCTATTAAAACCTCACCCATTGTTTGAATTAGCAGGAAATTAATTTACCAGCACTTAAACGGCCTGGCAGTAAAAGCGAATAGTAAACCCCAAGCTCGTTCCTTTTATACCCACTTAAGTGGATGACGCTTTAAAAATGTTATGCACAAATAAAATCCTGTTAGAACGACGACGCCGACGATGGGGTTAGGCAGGCATGACGCAACAGGAGAGGCGCATCTCCACAATGACTGATATCAAAGTTACCACCTTATTTTAAAAAAAATATGAACGTGTTCATAACCGTTGAATGTAAAGGAAAGGTAGACCAGAATCTGGATAAACTTTCATACCGTAAAATGCAGTAGTGGAAGAGTTATTTCAAAATGAATTAAAGTTGATTTCAGTTTCAGTTTCTTTTAATAGGAGTAGTTTATAGTGCTTTGTATCGGTAATTCCCAATTTTAAAACCTAGGTAGGTACATATTACTTACTTACTATTAGGAATGGCCAACAATAACAAATTATCTTAATTTCAAGTAGGTATCCAAAACTCACATTTGAAGCTCTGACGGCTTGCTAAGGTACTATCACTTAGCTAATTGGCTGCCGTAGGCGTAGCCAATATAATAAGACATCACTTTCGCTTACTAATGACTCCTTTTGTCTTAAATTAATAAGATATCCAATCTTACTTTGAACTTCCCCAAAATTATAATTCAAAACGTGTCTTCGGCTCAAATTATTATCACTTTCAAACAAGAATCGTGTAATCTATAATATTTATATAATATTAAGTTAGGTAAGTCTTTGAGTTTCATGTGTGTGTGTAACTGTGTATCAACACACACATGCGAATCAACTTTATCAAGCTTTACTAAGCTTGATAAAGTTTACCTACTGTCTTCACGTGTATTAGATTATGTCTGAAATGGTAGACAAAAAAAAAGCACTTCAGGAATTAAGAAATCAAGTAAGTATCTAACTACCTATATTGTGTGTTTACCTATGTTTTCCGAGAATATTCTTCAATTACATTTACAATACAAATCTTAACCATCCCATCCAAAGCTTATTGGGAATGTGTTATTTTGACTTTGAATATGTAAAACTCTACATACCTAGAAGGTTCTCACTCAGAAACTTCTCAAAGTTTTTTTTATTAAGTTTGCTTGTTAAGAATCTTTAAAGCAGTGTCACCTTGTCGTCGGCAACGTTCCCAAGGTTGAAGGAAAAAAGACTGCGTCCATTAAAAATACATTTTGTTTATTAAGATAAAGCCTACCGCTTCGTTTGGGGTCTATTGATGAAATAAACTAAAATAAGTCACAGAAAAATATAGATATCTTTCAGTTTCGGTCAGTGAATTTGTTATCAATGGTTATTTGGTATCATAAGGACCATTCTTTAATATATAGTTGTAGTTTGTCAGGAATTCTCGATGGGCAATACTATGAAACTGCTTGCGTAAGTAAGTCGTTAATTCCCAAGTGTCTTACTGCCTGGTAAAGTTTTACAACTATGCTCGCAGGGACTCATTCTATTGTGAACTACTAGACTTTCACTTTGTCATCAGTATTGAAGACATACGTGTGTTACGCAATTAAAGTCTCTAATGACTGCGTTTGAATGATGATTACTTGATTAGTGACACGGACTTACTTAATTATAGACATGTAAGTATTTATTATGGCCAACAAACAAACGGTTACAGGTAGGTAATGGCTTTTAATGACTCAATTTGCTAAACATATTATTGTTCGCAATGAATACGGCGCCTGACTTAAACCTACGCCTGACCTTCGCCTCCCATATAGGTGTCGTATAAATCTAAAACTTATACAAGGCCATAGACACATAAACAACACGATGCCTACAATAAAGCACGAAGAATGGAACGCCAAGCCTCTGAGGTTCTAAAAAACAGGAATAATCGGTCCACTCCGCCGCATTTCAATGCGAACCACGCAAAACACTCAACAAAAGAATTTAATCCGTATTGTTAGATATACATATGTTTTGTACGTTACGGAGACACGTTAAACATCACACAATAATGTTACTTTTCCCGTAGTTTCTTAGATTTTTGAAGTAAAATATAAAAGCATTTATGAAATAAGCCGCAGGTCGCCTTGGGCAACAGTTTTTATTTACTCACATTGTGACTCACGACGCGACATTACATAATATGTTTGATAAAGGTCAGCTACAAATGACAAACCTGTCTTTAACGTCATAATAAACACAATATGGAGCAAACACAAGGCGATCGGTTACCTAACTGCATACGAACACTGCACATAGACTTTGAAGAGAAAGTTCCCCATCCCACTATTCATGATGATTTTGCTGATTAATTTCAGTGCCGTGTGTTTTCGGCTAGAAAGGTTAAACTTTCTTCTCCCGTAGAAGTCTAAAGCATAATAACTCATGCCCAAAAAAACAACCGGCAGCGTTTTCTAATTTAACAACTAACAACATACTGAGATCACGACTTAGGCCAGCCGAAGCTGCTCAACTTATTTTAAAAGTGGGGCATGATTTTGATTTCGTGTCCACCAGCGGGCCATCTAGTAAATAAGACTTGCCATAGTAACGGCAGATGCCTAACTATTTAGCTTTCAACATTAAACTTTAATTAGTTGCTTATTGTTTGTTGGTTATTGGCTAACTGAGTATGGGTTCATAGGCAACATTGTTTTCCGATATATTTTGAATTCCGATTTCCGATTCGATCCCGAAATCTGTCTTTAAAAGACTGTTGCCGGCTAACTATTATTTGCAGGCCAATTCAAATGCGTTGGCGGGCCAAATTGTAGCCTGGAGTTGAGCAGCCTTGGTCTACACCTACCAAAATCCTCTTTGATCATGCATACAATGTTCAGCAGTGGGTGTTGCAGTATTGTGATGAGTTGTTTACCTGGGCTCGTCACCTCCGTGGCAGATGATGGCGATGCGTTCAGCTTGAGCGCCGCGCGGGGCGAAAGCTCCGAGGATGTTGAAGGGGAATCGTCTCTCCATCGGGTCGTCGCGACGCCTCTCAACCACACAGTTCATGCGACCCCTGGAAAAAAACAGAAGCATTTCATAACTAGTTTCTATTTTACATACATAAAAAGGTACATAAACACGCGCCTTTTTCCCACGGGGTAAGCAGTAACTGCAGAACGCCACCTACTATATCTTTTCATACTCTACATTCATACATCTGTTTCTAATTTAAGCTTCAATTTTAATAAAACAATATTTTCCTCAAAACATTGAATCCAAAAAAACGAGTCATTTTTGTATAACCTTCAACCCGCCATTCTAGAACAAACAACGTTAATGAAATCTGTGATCGGCCAGTACTTTTATGTAGTTTCCGATTGTTAAATTTTTTTTGGGTTCTCACTGCGCAACCGATTTGTGAATGTAGAGCAGGAAATAAAGAATTTATGTTCCGACTCATAGAAAGTTATAGAATGTTAACATTGCGATGAAATGTGATGAAAATCTGCAATTAGATTCACTTCAAGCTTTAACATTGTTATTACGTGCAGCCATTGATTTCTTAACAAATTTTATTGGCTTGGCAGTATTTTTTATAACATGACCTAATTTTATTACATCATCTCTAAGACTAAAAGTCAGCTTAGACGAGACAAGTAAAAAATTCAATAAGTGAACGTATTAAGATTCATGTAACATCAGCGTGATTGCCTTTCTGTATAAAATGAACGCTTCGATCGTTGCAATATTCACCGGAGTGCATCGTCGATCAGAGCCGTTAGGTCACATCGCACATATTGCTACAGATTATCAATGAGCTCGTATTAAGGTGATTACACAAGTTTCTCTGACTCCTTCCGCCTAGCGCCGGCACGATGTTACACAACTACTCAAAACGTTATAATATGAGAACACAGGAAGAATTAAGAAACCCATTCGAGGGAAAACTCCGACTGTTTATACACCAACAGTGGTTAACACAAAATATTAGTCTACAGAAACATCACTAGATACATTATTTATGTCCTCTTTTTGTTCCTAATACCGTTTTTAATGGCTACTCTCTAGTGCCAACATTTGGGGTGTGTCCGTTATTACGGTACTTTGGTCGATAGATATTCTCATTGAAATGAGTTCTAGTTGTCTCATTCGCATTCAAATTTTGTTAATTAGGTAACCAACTGTTGTTTGGTACCATTTCTTGTTTATTTTGTTTTGTAGACGGTAAGGATTTTATTCAGTTCAGTCCTTTTTACCTAACCCGGCGGCACACTCAGTTTTCTAAACAAGAAAATTACAGTTATTATCATGGTATATTCGTACTAAGTATTTATTGTTTTTCGTTCTGGATATTCTTTAACGCACCATAGAAACATTTGCGAAACCCAAGCCACAAAATAAAAATTAAATACGTTTATGGTGTTCGCTGTTTATTAGAACAACACAACTGACCCGTCATTGTTCTTTTAGAAGCTATTGCACGATTTTTGACAAGGCTGTACAAACTGACTTAAACAAGCGTTTAATATATATCTGAGAGGAACTTGACCTTGCTCCTACTTACATAACTGGTCGTCAGAGCAGAACATTATTCTGAATAAATAACAAACGCATCAAACAGCGTCTTTCATCTTAATCCACGCTCCACCGTGTACTGTGTAGTCCCCAGATTAAGCATGTAAGTGCCGTTTTAGTTGTTTACCCGCTCCATGGGGAGAATACGTCAACCCACCTTATATAGTGTGTTGTTAAAGGTGATTCGGATGTCTGAGAAATTAATTAAGTTCTGTGTGTGACCAACGTTTCAATTATTATTTTCTTTGTCGATTGTACCTAATATTGCAGTTTCGACGAGACAGGCGCTCTAGACAACATTACAACAGAAACTGAACAAATATTTAGGGTAAATAGATAGATTATAACATAATCTATGAAATATTCAGGAGACAAGATCGAAAGGTATACTTTACAATAAAAATTGTCGTGTTCCTTACAATGCGTACATTTTTAGTTAACATTCGGACTCGAAGAGTTACTAACATCTAATTTGCCATGAACAAATAGGTAGAAAGTTTAGGCTGCGTTTTGTGAACTCACTTCTGATTGTTGTTAGCCAGGAAAGCGCCGGCTAGCTCGTCGAGGTCGAACTGTACGGGCAGCTTGAGCATGGGCCGCACGGCGTCCAGCTCATCTTCCTCCTCGGCCGAACTGTCAGACTCCGAGCTGTCGTCGCTCGCTGAGTTCGGCGAGTCATTCCTCTCATCATCAATTTTCTGAAAACGTCGAGAAACATCATCATGAAAAAATACTTGGGAATGTTATACCAATCTACAACATTGATTTACATTTACGATTATACTTGGATTCATAGCGTTTGTTCAAACGATACAATTCAATGTGATACGAATTTTGAGAAAGCATTCACCATTCGAACGAAGTCACATTAGAATATGAAACTCAGGAAATGAATGCCTGCCTGCAAATACTTACCTAGGTACCTAGCACAGTAAAGACGTTATTAGGATGAGAAGCTCCGGGAGCTAACTTGACCTCTAACACATTTGACCTAACCCTAGAAAGGTAGCTTTCGCTTCCGCAACGCTTCATCTAGAAGGGAAGCGAAAGCGGTGACATTTATTAAATTGATTATACATAACTCTTGCAGACCAGAAAAGAGTGAATGTTTTTTTGTAACGTCATAAAAATGCTGCTTTAAATTACATTTCACACTTACCTAATGAAAAAGTAACGTGTGAAACAAGAACATAATATATCTCGTTCTGTGCTGTTTGCCTGGTACAATGGTTCGGACATCCTGCGCGAGACAATGCGCCGCGCGCCATTGTTTCACTGCCCTCCGTTTGTAAATATTACGAACATTCGGATAGATAGCTCATCGTTGAATCAGCCTGTCTATGCATATCTTATTATTGTATCGAAAGAATATCTGACCCAACGTATTGTTTTCTCTACAGGCACGAATGCGGACTGCATCCGCATGCACTGTATTACGAGCCAGCTTCATGAACCGCTTGTATAATAGTGAAACTATGAACGCAAAATGTTTACACATAAGACTGTATTGAGGGGTCAATGTAGAGTCAACTGAATATTCATATTTAAAAAGATGACATACGTCATGAATGTGTTGAGTTGAAGGAAGTTGCAAAAGTTGCGAGATTAATATCGATAGATAGAAACTATACAAATGGACACGAGGATAAATAGCTAGAAAATAGTCGTCAAGTAAATTAAGACATTCCAAAGCTATTACTGAAATAAATGGACACCGAGCAAGTCATATTTTATTAGTCATCTGCATTCGAAGCCTTCATACATCTGCAATACGCGTGTCATTTTGAGTTCCTCGACAATAATATCTGGGCAATACAAATAATACCAAGTGGTCGCTTTCACGTGGTCGTGGTGCAACAGTCGCGCTCCCCCCCTCCCCACGCCCCGCTGCCCCACCACCAGGTACACACTCCCCCCCGCACTCACCAGCTGAGTGAAAGCTGGCTGACGTCACCACTTGCACCCACTGACAAATGCACATTTGTAGAAAACCTAAATCTTCTTCACTAAGAACAGTAATGATCTCGTAACGTTTACGTCACATCTTAAACCTAGCATAACAAAGCTCTAACCGCATCAATTACTTATGTAAATAATGCAATTACATCCACTCTGCAAATTTCTAAATTTCTTTTACTTAATAGCCAACATAGAGCAGGTAGATGACCTGCGTCCAATATGATTTAAATTTGCTTAGGCCTTTCACGCGTGAAACTACTGAGAGAAACCATTCACTAGCCTTAACCAATCAGTTATTTGTCGACAGCACTTTTACTATTACAGGTAAGATAATAAACTAAATGGCGTATGTTCTAGAAATCTTAGTACAAAGGGGGAACTGTTAATATTTCTTGCAACAGGCTAGAGAGTCAAATATAAGTTAAAAGACGTTGATGAGACGTGCTGACTCAACAACAATCGTGTTGCAACATCATTTTTGTTTGCAATAAGTGTGTGTTCACCCTTGTTGTATTTTAAAGCTAAGCTATAAGTACCTTTTTTAGTCTCTATATACCAATTCTACATTAATTTGAATACAATATCTGAAGCTGGTTTCATCGAACGCTTTCTAGACCACTTTATCCTTATAAAATGTAGGCACATATCTTGCAACAACGATACATAGACACTCCAACTCCTTAGTATTCAAGCGGCAACAGTGTGGGAAAATATATTCACCTGTAATTTGTCTTCGTCGATCTTGGACTCGGCATGGTTGAGTGCGTCGTCTTTGAGCTGGTTGGCGGGGACGGGCGGGTGCTGGCTGGGCTGCGCCGGCGCCGACAACTCAGGCGCCGCAGACGGTGGGGGTACACCGTGCAGCGCGTGCGCTCCGTTTATGGGGAGGGGCTCGTCCTATAATAGACAAAATTATCATATTTTTAGGGTATTATCTACAATTTCAGAGGTATCCTAAGTACTTAAGTATAAGCAAAAAACATGTAGCACTGAAAGAAAAACATGTCATGGTAATAATAAAAATATGACTGCAATATCTTAAAGTTCTCGAAAAGCTAAGCAGATGTGAACGATCCAACATCTCCTCAGTGAGAAAATCAACGAGTCTTTTGCTTTGCAAGTGCACATTTTCTGACTGTTTTGCCGATTCCGCAGTGTTGCAAGGTTGCAACTAAATAAATCGCTTTGTTCTTCTGTGGCCGAATCCAGAACCTTGTTTAAACCGCAGCTATCTGTAGACATTTGGCGGAGTTTTGTAGGATTTAAATCTATACCTACTTAAATTTGGGTACTTTCCTGCCTCTATTTTTTTTTTAAATTACTCTTTACAGACTGGATGGAACACCGTCTTAAAATCAAATGTAAGTTGTTTGTAATGCACATAATGTTACCCAAGCTAAAAGGTCTGAATCAGTTAATCGAATCAAATAAGAAGGTCACGTTTAACTCCTATTGTGGTAACTGCCAACTGGCGCTTAAGACTGCGCTACAAGTTCTAGAAACGTTTACCAAGCCGCGACTGTGTCAATGTTATTTTCCACGTAACCACTTTTTGTACAAGTCGTTTAAAGTTATTTAGGAAATCTTTGCAAAACCGTAATTTCTTCAACAAATTAAAGTTGAAGCATTGCCAACCTCGCCGCTCACTTTTCGCGCAAAAACCATCAAAGTGCTCATCGCAAAATGGCGGATGCCTTTAGCATGCAGCCAACCTCTTACGTAACCTGAGTACGTAGGCTATGTTCACGTACCTATGTATTTACCCACACGGTATCGTGTCTCATCATTGTTCATGTCAATTGCTGTATTCTCATTGGATAATGACTACAGTTGGTCGGTCAGTCGACAGTCATGCAATGTGCTTAAAAACACTGTATAACTAAGTGCAAGGCTGCAGGCCTAACGGACGGGCCGACGGGCGACGATTGTTAAAAGAAACGAATGAATTGAAGGACTCTTTACAAGTTTCGATACGCTTTTCAAAACAATTGATTACAAAGAATTAGTACCTACTTATTGAATGGTCGCTGGTCACTGACTCTTTATTTACTTGCAAAGGTCACTAAAGCTTACCGAAATTGCCTAACGTAAGTACGTCGGTTTTATCTAAACTAATACTATTAGAAGGTTAAATTGAGTGTTTTTATGTTTGGCAAAGAGGATCGTAAACGTTTCGTCGAGTAATAATTCGATTACAAATATAATTTCACTGTGAAAAGCCAAACTATTGCTGAGAGCCATCCATGAGAAATTTATGGACCGAGTCGCAGGTAGAAGCTAGTAAAATACTATACATAGGTCCAAGTAATCTACTACAAGCAAGAGTATTGTTGGCCTATTGCCAAAAGCCCACTAGGTTTAAGGTTAAAAGTTCAGTGTACCTGAATCACTCGACCACGATTTAAGTGAAGCTGACCAAATGAATTCACGACCCCAGCTCAGACAGTCGCCAATTAATCTCGACAGATCGATCAAGAATCCACAACAGTTTCATTATATACGCAATTGTTTGTCTTTGTTGAGAGGACTGTTCAATTCGAAAATATTATGCATGCCACGAGGGCGACTCCCACGCAATCTTTTTGAAATCCATGGAAAATACGGCGATTAACAGTCAATTGCCCACAGGTGGATCGCGGAGTTTAGTCATCCTCGAAGGTATTTGTGTCGTTGTGTTAGTACTGCGCTCGTGACAAGTGATGAGTTGATGCTGTCAGATGCTGACATGTCGTGGAAACTTGTCAGATTTCACGGAGATATGTTCGTATCTTGGTGTGCAAATGATGTTTGTGCGCTGTCAAGTATCAGGGCGCAGCGGAGCGCGAAGTGTTTGCGACCGCAACTGATAGAAAACGACGATTACGTCGACAACTATTGTCGCATTGTGCACTACGCCCACAACACTTTTACTGGATTTACGAAACGTTTTAAACATTTAATAGTTATTGTTGCTTACCGCACCAAACGCGCGTTGCGTGATAACGAGGAAATTGCGCCTCTCGCGTCTCAGAAAGTAAGCAATCGTTTATGAACACAGACTCAGTAGGAGAAAACACTGAGTTTAGGTCACAATTATTAATATTGTGTATTGTCATAAGTTGTGCGTGCGTAAATCGTATTCATATACAATACCCAAGCACACCTATTGGAATTCTGTCCGCAATTTTATTTATAAATACATAAGTAGCAGCTAGCAACGCTTGCACAGTGAATACAAATTGAGATCGTATACATGTGAATGACACAACACAAATAAAATGACTAATATGAAGCAAAATCAAATTGTTTTTATCCCGATTAGAAAGGTGTTTAGTATGATGAGGAGGAAGCCTATCTGATGGCCTGAAATTCTCATATTTATATCGATATCTTCTTTTAACAGGTACAAAAGGCACAGGGGTTCCTGTGTTTATTCCATGTTCGATTCTTTCTGTGTATTACATAAAGAGTTATATATATTTATAAGAGGTACCACTTCTCAATATTTGTAGAGTTATCAATGAATTTAACTCAGACGTGATGAAGTAAATTAATGCCAAAATCGTGATATATACTCAGATAGTTTATAATTTGAGTGCCCACAGAGGTCAGTTGCAGACAGACATAATCATACGTGTTCGTCAATCAATGGCCGTCATTATTATAATCGCCGAATAACATTCCAGCATACAGCAGCTACTCCCCGCTATAGTAGAGGTGATTTAACAGCAAGGTTGAAAGTGACTGCAAGCCAAGTACAAATAAATCTGAGATATTTGACACCAAGACGCAGTCTGCCTGAAAAATTCAGTGCTAACTGTAATGTGTAGTTTACATACACATTAATGAAAACAACTAGTTACCCAATATAGATCCACTTAGATATAATATATATACTTATTATATTATTATGTATGTGTAAAGTTACGCCCCGAACGTTCGGATTACCAGTTAATTTCTTAAGAAAGTTTCTCGACTGAGTTGTATGTTTTTGTTTAGCTGTATTTCGGGGATTCAGAACTGTTAACTTAGTGGTTTTATATAGTTGGAAACAATCTGGGAAAACAATGTCGGCTGTCGGCATAATCCTTACTGTTGTAATTAAATTGTATAATAATATAAACACAGGCTCCTGGACGAACAAATACATTTATGTTGAACGAATATAATATTTGCTGTGAAAAGATATAGGTTTTTGATTATATTATTTAATTTAATTAGCCATTATAATCAGAAATGTACAATATGGCTGCTCGATAATAACACAATATGATTTTTTAGAAGCAAAATTCATCAATTTTGTCAGTAGCAGCCACAGTGTTTTATTTTTGCGACCGATTATATATTACATGGGACTTAAACTTAACTGTCGAAATATGGATGTACTATCAGGGACATCTCTGCCTATCCCGTCGTGGGTTACAGGCGAGCTGCTATATTATGATAAAAGAAGAATAAATAAACCACGCCGAAGCTGAAGTTTTTCCTTGGGAAAAAAACATTTTTAGTGGCAAAGACTAAAATAATAAATACCTAAATCATATTCTATTCTTTTCAAAGCAAAGAAAATACAACGCAGCGTCCGTGTTCCCGGCAGGTTGCACTAATGTAACTAGATACTAAGGTACTCTAGGGCGATCAAAGGTTTCTCGGAGTAGCCTCGAATGGCGAAATCAATAGCATCGAGTCTTTTGAGAGAACAATACGCTTGTTGTTTCTGGTCTATAGCCTATTACTTATGATTGTTCAGATTATTTTACTGGCTACGGAAAAGTTTGCATAATGGATTATTTAATCATAATAGAACATTTAAATCATTAATGATTAATATCAATAATAAGAAATATTGTTACTCGAAAACTAATAGCCTTGAGAAATCTCGGGAGAATTCTCTCGTCATTGAACACCTGAGAGCAACGCTAGCATTACATGTAATAACATATGAACGAGTCTCAAGAGCACTTGCTGGAGCCACCCGAGCAGAAAGATCGTTAATTAAAGTACGATGGCGAGTCAATAATTAGACGATGACAGCGCAGTGGGCGGGGCGCGGGTGGACGGATGCGGGGAAGATCATTGTGATGCGCGTGCGCGGAAAATCGGTGGCTTCCGCTCAGCACGCGCACACACACACGCCAACGTACACGAGAATTAAACATAAGTACGGCTATTTTTGTTGGTTTGGTAATTGTCACAGATAAGCTAATACACGGATAAAGTGCACATACACTATGCCATGCTCGAACGAAACATCAAACTATTCATTCGTTCCCAACATCAACATCATCGTCATCAGCCTATTAATGTTCCCACGTGGGACACAGGCCTCCCTCTCTGAGAGAGGGAATGGGGATCCATCACGCGGGCCCAGTGTGGATTGGTAGATGTCACATATCTTCGATTTTTAGGTTCTAGGACATGCTGGTTTCCTCACGATGTTTTCCTTCACCGTTCCGAACATATTTTCCTCCTGATTTTTGTCTCGAAATAAATATTGGTTCTTTAAATCGAACACATGACACGAATATAACACATGACACGTAAATAATATCAAGTCTTGTTTCATATGATTGTTTCAGACAGTATTCGCTCAGAGCTATTCGGCCCTTCTTACTAAGTAGGTACCTATGTGCCCCGAAACGTCTATCAAAGAGCTTACCTTCAACTCACACTCAAGGATGGTTTTGCTCTCAAGAGGCACTGAGCATTTTGTCTGACAAGTGTTCGGATACACAGTTTACGAAATAATGCGCATGCAAATTAACAAAATCATTGCTGAAACAATTAGAAACAAAAGCAGAAACCGAACAATCAAAACTCTGTTACCAATGGTATTCGTTGTAAAGTTCTCATTGTAATAAGCAAACCAAGTAAGTAGGTACGTGTTAATTTTCAATACAATCGGTCACGGCGACTGACTCAAGGACTTCACGCCTTTTGAATGTTTACATTCTTACTCGTCGGCATTGCCAAAAACACGGTGAATCAAAGTTTGTTAAACGTGAATTGTATTGACAACGTAAATGCGAGTGCTCAGTACGTAAGACACATGCTCTTGGTGCAGCAATGATTAGTGATATAAATAGGTACCTAACTGGTGTAGTTATGTGCGCAGGCTTCCACGTTAGGTAAAACAACACATTTAAAAAATTTATGGTCGTTTATCGCGTTTTAACTACGACACGAGGTAGGAAAAGCCCTCAACCGATTTTCATGATTTATTCATACCTATAAATTCAACATACGAGTAAATTGTTGTCAAAAAGACGTGATAATAACTTTAAACATCTTGTTATTCTATTTGTTTACTTATGGGGATACCTACAGGCTGAGTATAGCATGAAGGACAACAGTTATAACATGCTTTCCAATTACAAGTGTCGTCCCAGCATCGTGCTTGTAATTCCTGGTGAGGTAGAACTGACTGGACCAAAGGATCATTGTAAGCTTCCACAATAACGGCACTACATACAATAGGACACCCGGATTATCCATTCACATCCTTAAACACGACCACTATGCTATACTACGGCTGAGGCCGACGTGTGTATAATCGGCACTGACCGTTATCATGTTTTGGATGGCCGACACATACCTACATATGTCATACGAAATCTTTGTGGTTTTTAACATAAAGCCATCGAATATGGATAGACCAAAATAAAGTGCCTGTGTGAATAAAACCCTTTAAAAAAATAGTTCAGCAGACAGTGTGTGTATTTTCAACATTTTGTAATCCTTAACAAGTACTTGTAAAGTTGAAAATGGAAAAAGTACAACTTAAAAAAGTAAATCTAAGTGATGTGAGGGAGAATCATATAGAGTGGTCTAGCTCCGCAGTACTATGTTAAACGCTAGAAGTTGAAGTGCTTTTGAAGTAACTTAATCTTTTATTTTGCCTAGATAAGCTTTAACGATTGAACACAGACAAAATCGCATAAAATTTGGTATTGCACGAACAACTTTCAAAGTGAATCAACAAAGTTCGCTATGTTATGATCAACGACGTTGAAATCGTAACCAATTGGAAGATTTTATATAATAAGATCAACGACCTGCGTCGATAAATAAAATGTTGAAACTTCTTCTAGCTGAGTAAAAAACCAGTCAAGTTCACATATTAATAGTGAGTTTGGTGCGATTCGAACTTCATCTATTTTTATAGACGTTTGGTATAAATTCCGATTGACGGAATGATGGGCCAACTAACAGCACAATTAAACTAACCCAAAATCAACAATATAAAAAATTATAGCTTAGATTCACAACGGAGGAAGCCATTATTCGAGTGACGTGGTGCTATATAGTGATGTCATTTAAAAACAATTTAAACTACAGTGGACTTACACAATACAATATGTATTCGTATATGTCGGAGCTTTAACTTACAGGGCCGATACCTAAGATGTAGGGAACACCTTCGGAATAACAATGATGCCGAAAGTAACCGAGACACATGTGTCGTGTTCGTGTGGCAAACAACATTATGAATGTGAATGTGTTACAGGCCAGGAAGAAAACAAAGAGAAAAAGAAAGTCCTGCCATTGAAACAATTGAAAGTATTCGAAGACCCACTGAAACATGCAAATATCGATCTGTGTCTAAATAACACAGATTTATATGTTCCGGTAGCAGCTAATGTTACCCAGCTGTGAGGCAATGGTAATTAAAATAAACTGAAACATGCTAACGGAAATCATAGAAATATTTTTATGACCAGTGATACTTTCGCAACTATAAAACTATAGAAATATGAACCTGCATAATTATTCTAATGCAAAATATTGTTTTAAAAACCAATGCTTAAATTAAATTTCTGGCGACGCTAATTAATTTTTAAAAGAAATAGGTAGGTACGTAGTCAGGTACACCTACTAATTGTCCAAAATGCACAGTTAGTCTGGCTACTCATAAGTAAATGGTGAGTCTTTGTCTCATTCATAGACATTTACCAATATTAGCAACACGTCATGCTCGTACGAACAAAGCAGAACGTGAAATCCTGCTCATTTCATTTTCGAATGCCTGTTTGTTTGCGGTATATGGCGACATTCTCTTTACTCACACACGTACAGTTTGTATTTCGAAGCTAATATTTATTTCGGAGTGACTAGGTATAGGTTGTCCTGGCGGTGAAACTGAGACAGATGTATCGCAAGTTGATATGAATGCAATATGAAACTTTAATGCGATACATCGTGTGATCGTCAGGTAACGAGTGCGTGCCATACTCGAAACGCACTTCAGTTCACATGACATTACCATGTGTCACGAATGATGCGCGCCAGGGTTCATCGACCCCGCCGCCAGCCGCTTTCGCTACAGATCCATAATCACCCACCAACTCCGGCCAGGTATTTGTGCATTACACATACATTCTCTCTAGCCTGTCTAGATGAAGCGTCGCTGACCTTTGGCTTAACCCCACTGCCATCTTTTGATCGCTTGAATTCCATCCTTAGTACAGGTACACCTACATTACTTACTTTGTACCCGACTATTATGACTATCTCAAAGGTAAACTATCTACCTATTTCACGTTCAAGTTAAACAAATAAATACCAAGGCTGTCTGTATTATGTACTTATTTTCCCAAGTTCTCATTAAACATTAAAATTGACTGTAACTCTTCGTGTTGTCAAAATTCTCGTATTGAGAGTATAAACAATGAGAAACTGAGAAAATAATGGTCCATGTAATGTATACTTTGTTTAGCAAACAAGGCAAGGCACAAGAAAGGCACGAGAAACTGAGCGACCTAGCCTCGGGCTGAACAACAAAATGTTTAAAGTTACCAGTTGCGACTCCATAAATATGGCAGATAGGTACTGGAGATACATCAACTTTCGCAATCGGACGTTACAGAAATCGTTAGATTAAAGCCACAAGTCAACTCCATATTCTGTGTGGAAATTCAAGGTGATCCGGTCGCAACGCAACTCGGTACCTCTTCACTGCTCCACGTCTACGGGTTCGGAGGAAACTTACATGTACCTACATACCAGTATACATATATACATTTAAGCAAATATTGCGCTACAATATTTCCTCATCGCGTGCCGACGTGTGGAGACCTATAACAATGTGTAGCCTGGCCCGGCAGTCTCGACAGAGATAACGACAAAATCGCTAACTTTTGATCGCTGATTACTAACGAATACACTCGATTGCAATAATTATGCTTGCGAGTAATGAAACTCTCTACATTCAAGATGCGTTTCTTGCAAGCATAATTATTGCGACTGTATTTATTCGCTAGTAATCAGCGATCAAAATTTAGCGATTTTGTCGTTATCTCTGTCGCGACTGCCGGCCCTGGGCCTGCAGTCTCGACGTTAGTAACGACGCTGTCGGAAGCTAACGTAACATGAATAATAACAAAAAAAATCGGTTGCCGTAACAACGCTTGTCAGACTTTTACTGACTAAAACCCATCCATGTTCCTTCCTCGCCCTTTACGTTCCGGGGCCGCGGTATCTCTTTCGAACAGTCCCGCAACCCCGGCAAAAGTCGTACATCTAGGCTGGCCAGCCCTGGCAGTCTCGACAGAGATAACGACAAAATCGCTAACTTTCGAGCGCTGATTACTAACGAATACAGTTTGTTGCAATAATTATGCTTATGAGAAATACGTCTAGGATGTAGAGACTTTCATTATTCGCAAGCAACATTATTGCAAACGCATTTATTCGTTAGTAATCAGCGATCGAAAGTTAGCGATTTTGTCGTTATCTCTGTCGAGACTGCCAGCCCAGGGCCGGCAGTCTCGACAGAGATAACGACAAAATCGTTAACTTTCGGTTGCTAATTACTAACGAATAACTTCGGTTGCAATAATGATGCTTGCCAGTAATGAAAGATGATCCATCTTAGACGCGTTTCTCGTAAGCATAATTATTGCAATCGAATTTATTCGTTAGTAATCAGCGATCGAAAGTTAGCGATTTTGTCGTTATCTCTGTCGAGACTGCTGGGCCAGTCTCGTCAGAGATAACGACAAAATCGCTAACTTTCGATCGCTGATTTCTAACGAATATATTCGGTTGCAATAATGATGCTTGCCAGTAATGAAAGTCTCTACATCCTAGATTGCCTTTCTCGTAAGCATAATTATTGAAACCGAATTATTCGGTAGTAATCAACGTCAAAATCGCTAACTTTCGATCGCTGATAACTAAATGTAGTAGAAATCCGAGCCTAAATCGACATTCATCGGGTTGATAATAGAATCAAACTTATTTTATAATAAATTTCGTATATTAGAAAATATCATAAAACATATAAAACGGGGCCGGGTCGGGCTTAAATTAAAGGTAAATTCGCGATAAATACCCGTTTTATATGTTTTATGATGTGTTCTGATTAGAAAATATATTAAAAATGGGTAGACAAAAAAAAACCCTGGACAGAATATTTATTTTTATTGAATGTTGCAACATGAAGATAATAAGAAAATTGTAAACTGTACTTAAAGTATAAAACATATAGAATGTACAGACGTAGGGTTGACTATTATTTACCTGGACGAACTACTGGGTAGACAGGTACTCGTATTAACAGGTATGTCAATGCTAGTTACTTTCACTTGATTGGGATAATAGAAAAAAAAATATATCAGCATAAGCGCTGTTTTATTGTGTACATAAAACAGCGTAATGAATGAAAACGTAATGAAAAAAAAAATAAAAAAATTGGAACTTTGACCCCCAATATCTCCGTAACTAGAAGGTTCTCAGGTATGGTTTAGAACAAGTGCATTTCGTTATTAGTCTTTTACACCCTTTATAGACTCATGACTGGTGAATCAATCCTGTTCAATCATAAGAGACGAAGCAAGAACATGATGAAGATATGTACTTAGAGAATGTTATTATGGGAACTTCAAGGATAAGCGATTACCGCATGAATCTTCATCTGACATAAATCGTGAACCTTTTCTTTGAATCTTTGCTCGTATTTTGTTCTAATGAAGGTCACACGGGGGTCGGTTGTTGACTCCCGAAACACTTGCTATTCCTAGTTGAATTGATAGCGATCCAAGGTGATAGTACTGTATGACCTTACACCATAAAGATAATCTATCATTTTTAATTTTACAAACGAACTAGCGGACGTCGCGCGGTTTTACCCGCGTAGTTCCCGTTCCCGTGGGAGTACGGGGATAAAATATAGCTTATGCTGCTCAGGGCGAATGTAGCTTTCCAATTTTTTAAATCGGCATAGTAGTTCTTGAGTTTATTCATTACAAACATACACACCCACGAAAATACATTTTTTTCCTCTTTATAATATTAGTGTAGATGTACATGGGTACATCTACACTAATATTATACGCATATACTTGTGTACCTATGGAGGTACACAAGTATATGCGTAATACTCCAAGATAGAAGCAAGATTTCTTTGAAATTCGGTACGGTCTCTTTTTGCTTATTTTTTTTTTGTGAAAATTTTCGATAAAATGCGATCGATTTTCCATTATTTTATGATAATAGAAAAGTGCAAATAGTCGTTAAAGAGCTATAATATTGTTATCTTTACTTTGTTTTATGTTTCCACGCATAGCAATTACAGCAGCTAAGTGCCGCCCTGTCACGGAACCAACACGACTCTACAGAGATTATATAACTCGGGTAAACATGAATACTACCTATGTACAAGTCACGGATGATGGACCTCATGATATTCACATTATTTTATACTCCGCTAGTTTTTATAGTGAATCCCACGCAGATGACAAAAAAATGTCAAGTATGGCCAACTAACACACTCAGGTAAAACTTAATGATGTTGAATCCAAGGTTTCTCAAAGTTAACTAGATAAATAACAACGTAAAGTATTCATTAATAGCGATGCCTGACAAGAAGTGTAATTACTGTTAAATACCTATTCAAAATGTACATTAAATGTTGAAATAAATTGCAATTGTGTGTGGAAATGCGCTGCGGCGACTAAATCAATATTCACGAGTACCTCACGATGTTACCTACCACAAGTCCTACTACTCATGTCCTACTAACTATCACACTGCTGCCAGAGATAATAATAGTAATGTAATGGACAACCTTCTGCTATCAGCAATCATTTGCATCCAATGACTTGATTACAACCCTTCAAAACTTAACAATGTTCTTATGAAACAAAAAATAGGTTTTGTTTAAAGATCATCAGTTGTTACATGAACAAAATAAACTCTTTATAACTGACGATGTTAGTTCAAGATACCAACAAAACACATGTAAAGAAGCGATATGTACAAGAAAGTCGTGCTAGTAATGCTACGGCCAGACTTGCAGGCGAAGATTCGTGTTCGCGTTGTCGCGATAAAGTTCGTGTTCGCTCTATGACGAAGTGCTTGGCCACACTTGAAAAAAACCTTGCTACTGTCGCGATAATCTAGAACGTCGCGATAATTCATTTGTGGGAAAAAATGGAAGAGGCGGTTGCACTTGGGTAAAAATTATTTACTGCATCTTTCCTTATCCTCTCATTATTCCAATCCGTGATTAACAAGTTCAATCAAACACGTTCAAACCTCTCGGAGTATCGCAGTCAACTAGAGCGCGCGAAGTGTAGCCAAACGCACGAACTTTGTCGCGACAAAACCCTTTGATGTGCAACAATTTACCGACAGCGGCGCGAAGGGCTTTCGTATTCGCGAAGTTTATCGCGATAGGACGAATTCTTTGGCCAGACGTGTCGCGACAACGCAAATCTTCGCGTTATCGCGATAGTGTAGCCCCAGCATTAGCATTGCTCGTCGTAGAGACGTGACTTCTCTTGATTTAGTAAACTGCAGACTCAATCAATATCTTCGCTGCCTGCCACTTCAATGTTAATGATAATAAAACACGTTACGGTCACAACAGTTCTGGCTATTTGTTCCAATTAGTACGAATTGATTTGATGTTAAGTAACAGCTATAGATTAGGTTCTTTCTTCTTCTTCCTCGTGTCGATTATTACGATATTGTTAAATATGCTTTGACTAGTACTCCGCCCGTTCAATAGCGTTAGTAGAGGGCTCGGACTAGTCTCCCAAGGTCCGTAGAGAAATTGCCTGTGCTACTGAATATCTGAAGCAGGTGAAAGTCAAACGCCATTTGCTTAAAGTATAGTTATATCACACTTTAAGTTTAGTTATATGCGAGGTGCAAATGGACGCTTTACGAAGCTGTCAATCAAGTATTCTGTACATCAAATTATGTAACTCTGCGTAAAAAATATTTGCAGGAAAGCTAAAATTATATATTTGCTTTTTATTTGGGTGATAATATTCACGTTGTAATGTAACGTACTCAAAACACTGTGCCGATGCATTGAATAGTACGGGGGTCACGGAGGTATTATAAACATTAAAAAAAGTTATACTTAGCATTAAAAAAAACTTTCGAAAAAGTTGGAAATATGACTCGCAATATCTCCGTAAATAGAAGGTTCCAAAGTTACGGTCTAGAATACTCTAGAACAAAAAAAAACGCAATGACGGGGACAATAAGTGCCTTTCAGCTTCATTAAGGGTAGATATGTTTATGTCGCAATAAAATTGTCAAACACGTTAGATTGTAATCTCTCTAGCGATATTGTAAACTCTCGAAATATTGTCAAACGAACATACTGCTTACAATAAAACGCATAGTTTTCGTGAAATGCATGCGATGGTAGTCAACTTACGTGGTGTGGAGGGAAGGAGGGGTCCCCCTTGCCCAATGGTACCACTCTCATAAAAAGATAATGTGCCATTCCTGAGAAATACCGATTAATATAACCTAACCTTAAAACACTTAAATTCCCCTAAAAAGCGTAGTCGACGGAGCCCCCTATTTCCGAGTGCAGGGTTTAAAGGAACCTAACTAACCTAACGGGGGGGTGCCCCAAGTCCCAATTATGGGGGCAGAGATACTTCCGTATGTTCAGTTGACAATATTTCGAGAGTTTACAATATCGCTAGAGAGATTACAATCTAACGTGTTTGACAATTTTATGGTGACATTTACACCCATTAAATCTCGCTAATCGCCAACACCCGTATGCATGGCATAACAAAACCAAATGCGTTGAGCGCTACACGTATTATAAACACCGTACTGGGGCCTAATTCTGCTATTTTAATAAATTAATTAAATTAAAATTAATCGTTTCGCTTATGCATTATGGAGACTTAGTAAAATAGCCAACCTTAAAACATCCCTCTTAGCTTATCATGGTTACGTGGCTTCTAATATTAGATATGGAATTGTGTTATGGGGGAATTCTGTAAACATAAATAGGGTATTTATAGCCCAAAAACAATGTATCCGTGCCCTTTGTGATGTGCCACCATTGACTTCATGTAAACCTCTTTTTAAAGAACCGAATATATTAACTGTTCCTGGAATGTACATATTTGAATGTTGTAAATTTGTTAAAATACACTCCGAATTATTTCAACGTCTTGGAGACACTGTTACGTTTAATACGAGATATCCTGATAGATTGATTATTCCGCCAATGAAAAGTCACTTATATCACAGAAGTTGCTTTCCAATGGTTATAAGGATATATAACAAACTACCAAAATCATATAGGGAACTGCCAATCAATCGATTTAAAACGGCGCTATTCAGATGGCTCATAGAAAAGACATTTTATTCTGTGAATGAGTATCGATTGACATTTAATTAAATGATTGACGTTCATAACTGACATTCTTATTTTTGACATTCTGATTATTACAAATGGTTTTGTTGACGTCCTTATTATTATTACATACCAATTGCGTTAAATTAATGTATTAGTAAATGTATTATTAAATTTTGCATGCTAGTTTTAGCGAATTGTGTGAGCAACTGTATTAAAACTCGACCACCTATTTATATACTACAATTCTAGCAAATAAAATTTCATTTCATTTCATTTCATTTCATTTCATTTCATTTCGTCACTCCAACAGGATTCCATTCTCATCCCATTGTCATTTTGCTTAAAGTTCGTAATCTGCTACATTCACAATGGTCGGTCAATGGTCTCGTAGTAAAATTGTGTTTTAATGGCATTGTCGAATTGTCATTATTATAAAACCCTTAGTACAAATGGTTTTCGAAATCTACTACTATTTAGTATTTAGCGAACATTTATTCATGCCCGATTTCATGTACGAGATGAATATTCTATGACATTTCTTTCAATGGAGTGTCAGTGGGTGTTCCTTGAGAAGTCATAATGGCGCCATTATGATAGTAGATTTAACAAACTTGTCAAAATGTGACAGAACTTGATCATTATGAAATCAATGATCGAATACTCTGACACTATTGTAATAGCAGAATCGAGGCCCTGTTTTGGTCACTCATTTAAAGATGAGAGTTGCAGGATGTATTTCAGGGAAAACATGTTTACCGTAATACGAGTACACATTTATGTTGCAATGCAAGCTATTCTAAATTAATGCAGCGACAAAGAACTGGAAGGTTACTACTGTGGAAAACATATTTATTATTTAAATAATAGAAGAATGTTTAGAAAATTATTTTCAGGAGATCTACGTATCTCGTGTTATTCATGTATATATATAAGTTGCGTATCGATAAGGTTTGCCTGATTGCCTACATGATAAATGTTTAGTTTTCTATCTACGTCTCTAGTTCGCTACATTCATAAAATAAATATTTCGATGTTAAAACAAAATGTGTATAAGACATCTCACATCTCTTTTTTCACCTCAATTGTGACTATTACATGCACCTATACATAATACATGTATGAGTAGCTAAACGCTTTAGGCTTCACTTTATTTATATTTTCCCGAATATTGTAATACTGCTTTTAGAGCATGTAGGTTGAAACACTGAAAGCTGTTTGTAAGTAGTATAACATCTAAAACAACATTCAAAATCACACAGACAAAGTCACTCTGACGTAGGTACGATTTACGTGTCAATATACATACTTTTGAGGTCAAAGGTTTTAAGTGAAAGACCGAAAGAGCAACCGATGTGTAAGTAGATAGCCGTGGGCTGGCACGCTGCCATAGATATAAAGCAGCTCAGCAAATTATCCTCACCAGTTCAATATGCTAAACACGAGTTTCTGCTGCTAAGGCTATGATCATAGCTTCTTGATAAACTATGTGGGCAGGAAAGATCGCTGTAAGCTAGTGGTTGCAATCGTGGTTGAATATACGAACGCCCTCGGATCGATTTCGGGATCGGGTGTTATTGAGATTTAATAATCAGATCTTTGGGTTCATTAAAGAGTGATAGGACGAAGGGGACGAAATGACACTATGTAGTACTTTAAAAAGCTATTGTGGATGTTTACCAAATCACAACACACGTCGACGACGACAGTACACGCTGCTCGGCTCTACTTCGACAAAGACGAGACGAAAATGTGACTTGTTTTGTTTTTCCATTAGAAAGTTCTCAATTGCAGCCCCGCAGTCTGGACTTGTACATGGTGATTTCAATGGACTCGCCTCCTATTATAAATGGCGAAGTGTGGATGAAGTGTACCTATTAGATACATCTCTGCCTAACCGTTCGAGGAGTACAGGCGTCATGTTATTACAATGTTTGTACTTGCATGTAAAAAACAAGGAGAGAATTCGACGTCCCCGCGGATCCCGGGATCAGTTCACTAAAGAGCTATACACCCAAGCGAAGATGGCGAGATGACTTAGACCGCTGAAAGCTGGACCATGGTTGGTGGCTGCACCGTGAGCTAATATAATAATGAGCATGTTAAAGGAGGTACTTACCGCCAACAAGGCGTCGTTCCCGTACGCTCGTCCTTCAAGAGCCAGCTCCTTGTCGAGCATAGCGTCCAGCTGCTCCAGCTGGTGGCAGGAGGCGCGCGCCGCCACCCAGCTGGATGCTAGGATGAACGCGCCCAGGATGAAGGACGCGGCCACCACCGTCAGCGCCGCGATACGCGCTATTTGCACTGATGATGAAACCCTCTGCCGGTACGCCTGACACCAAAAAATATTTCATTAATTTATTTCAATAAAAAAATTACACATTTCACTCTTTCTTAAAATAGTTTTATTACAGAACTTGGAAAGTTGAATGGCTAAACAACTAAAAAGAAGTCAATAAAATACCTCCTTATAACGATTTTTTCACGCCCGTCGATGTCGTTCTTACCTAACCTAACCTAATACAATAACAGAAAGTAGGTAAAACTGTGTCTAATGTCTTCTAACTTTATTGTCCCTTGCTTTATAACTACTTATAATTATATTGCATATACCTATACACCGTAGCTGCCTACGCAAGTACTTATTCTACATGTAAGTTCTAGAGTGATGATCAGTATAACAATTAAGTACCTATATCTAGCAGGTTAATAAAACATTTACATAAAAACAACCTTAGTATTTTATTTTTAGCTTTACGTACTGGAGCTGACAAGAAGTTAGCAATATATGCATTTATGATGATTTAGTAACATAGATATAGATCACGTAACTAAAGATGCTAATCTGCTAATCTTATTCGTCCCTATCACTGTAGTCGTAGTGCATAGCATACATATGCAAAGAAACCCTTGAATGAAGCCGCAACGCGGAGTACATCAACATTCAATTCCAATACCGATCGTGAAACCTCTGCATGGGTGATGTTCTAAAGGCGCCATATCCACATTAATTAGGTCATCTAAAATAATAAAGTATTAAAACTGCAATGTAACCAGCAAAATATCAAGAAGATTTAAGCACCAATAAATAGATTATCACTGTCTCTAGCGTAAATATGCCTTCTTCCAGGAATATTACAACTTACAACTACATAATATAGTCACATAGTACATAACAGTAAACTTCATTATTATATATTTTTCCACATGAACATCAGTCGAAAATAGGTTTTAACACAAAACTAGAGTTCCTCAATTTACACGAGTATACGTATGTTCTCAAGATGTCCTTCAATTTTAAATAACAGTCGCCATTACTTGTATTTTAAGGCAACAGTTTAGCTTAGTCCATCGTTTAAGTGAACATTTTGTGTAAAACTAACGTTAGATTCGTGAGAATTTTCCACTATAAAAGTACCAGTATCTGACAATTAGCTGTTCACTCAAATAGCGACGAGGATGTGGCAAGAGTAATAATTTAGTATTTTATTATTAGTACTATTTTATCTTGTTGGTTTAAATAAAGAGTTCAACGCGTGTACTTAAATATATAGCACAGCAGAATTAATGCCTGTTAACCTTTTATTTTTAACAATAGTTTTGGCTTAGTTTCGGTTCATCAATTTGTTTCTCTTGTCTCATGTTACTTTGGGTTGGCACAGGTATGTTTCTTTTTTCTGTTTTCCTTAATATCATTCACTCTCATTCCCCACAGCTCGTTCCTCACACATTCTATCTATCTCTTGTTTGACCTTCCGCTCTAGCTTCACCCATTAACACTTATATTCATTAGTTCCAGTTAATCATGCAAAAAATAATAAATAAATAAATAATAATTATCGCTGGACATTACACACAGCGCCATCTAGTGCCACACTAAGCAATACTTGTGTCGTGGTCACCAGACAGTTGATATACTACATATATACTTTTTGTTTGTAAATACATACTTATTATACATATAAACATCCATGACTCGGAAACAAATGTCCATGCTCATCACACAAATATTTGCTCCTACCGGGATTCGAACCCGGGACCCTAAGAACGTAAGGCAGCCTCATTACCGCTGCGCAGTTCGGGTCGTCAAATGAAAATGATTTCATACAATTTATGTTACATTGTTGTCGCAATTGTTTTTTCAGTTAATGTTGTTATAGGGACCAATTACCAATTGGTAGCTTCTGTGAACGAAAAACCTAAAACCCATAATATTTTCAATTATCTATGTAAGTACGTAATATCAAACCATTGTTGGACATTGATGACCATGCCCCATAATGGCTTTATTTTTCAACGAAACTAACATAATCTAGTTATGTCATAATTTTCCTGCTTGGCGACATGTTGGTAATAAAGATGTTGTAGGAAGGCACATTTATGTATTCGGTTATAGTACACATGTCACCCGGAAAATTAAGGTTTTAATTTTCTAAAAGTTACGACTGCTAAGCTTTTTAAAACTCTGGTTATGTACACACAATAAATACATTTTAATTACTTCTATGAAAACAATAAAGAGAAAGACTAAGTATTAGGCAATTCATAGATCTATTCATATAATACTTGGTTTCGCCGTCTCTTCCAATAATTTTTCCGGAATCATCCACTAACCGTTCATCCTTCCATAATATCTACTGTTAACAACGAACAGCAGAACTAAACATACAGAAATTATGAAGCTTCTTTTAATTTATTTCTTTGTTTACTTGCGGTGAATAGAACAATACCTGAGCGTAATATTTTATGGAAAAAATATATAAACTCGTATATCACTCATGACATAATAGTTTGATTTATAATAGGACCAAAAGGGACAATGGTTTTAATTTAAATATTTTCATAAGGTGATCTCTGCTAAAATACCAGTAAAATCTATTATATTATGTCATAATGAATAATTCCAGTTATTCAGATAAAGGCTGGTATCATTTACTGATTTTTTCCCTGAGAAGATAAATCGATATAATAATTTATTATTATTCATTGAAATGAATTATTAAAATATTATCATTTTTTAACCTCGAGGTGAAGTAAATGTAAAGTCTCCCTGCAGGTAGCCTCTACATCTACTTGATCTACTTAAGTGGTTTAGATAGATATATAGAGTTCTGTTTATTGTACTTTATGAAATATCTACCAAAATCACAAGTAAGTTATGTTGTTATGTGACAATACTACACCTATCTCCAAATATAATAAATAAATACAAAGGGAAGTGGAATATCCCGATTGTGGTAAAGAAATTACCACGTAGATAAACATACTGATATCTAATATTATTGTCCTTTCCAAAAGTTTAACTCCATATAACCTGCCAAAATTTGCCAAAAAGAGACATTAAATCAAATGTTTTATAAGAAAGTACTCGGTGATACTTTCATATATTTGAACAAAGAACATTTTTGTGGTATAAATACAATAGTACATAGATATCTCCCACACAATACCTACGTACATGAGAATTCATTACAGAAAAGCGCAACTGCAACAGCCTGAGAGTGCTTTGTCCTTAGTTACCTACCCAATGAAGTTGTGATATACTAACAAACAGTACAGATACAGTGAACGATAAAATTCGGTTCGTTTCTTAATAATTAAGATTAAATCGCAGTTCTTATTGCTCTAAGCAGTTTTAACGCTGAAATAAATTACCAATGGGATTTCCAATCGGAAAAAGACGAACTTTTCTCTTATTTTCGTTTCAGGTTGTACTTAAATTTTCACTCTTAAATGCTCACCGCCATTACAATAGGACGTCTAGTACTAGTTTAATGTTTCTAGACTGCAGTTTATTCTGTGCGTGGTCTGTCAGTGAATTAATGAACTAAATAATTGAATTCAATTTAGATGAGATTGGTGTATAAAAGCACCAGTTTAAAGACTTTTGTCGCTAACCGTACTTTTTACACAAAAATTACATAACCGTAGACGGGTAGGGTCGGTCACCGGCGCCGGCGCACGCGGGTCCCGGCGGGACGAAGCGGACGTGAAGGGGGAGGAAGAGCTCTGGTGAAAGTGTTTCTACTGATGCATTTGAGAAATCCATCATCTTTAGCAGCCAGCTACAAAATGATGTCGATTTCAATCTTAACATTTGTTTAGCATCACATCTTCATTTAACCGTATCGGAGTGCGTTGTTAGCTACAGCTGGCTGGTCATTGACTTTCCAGACTTTCGCACTTATTTGCACGAACGGTCTAAACACCTTATTATACTATGTTATTATAAATAGGTTGTTGTTCATAACAAACAGTATGTTGCAATCGAACATAACTGTGTTAACAATATCATAAGTTCTGTGCGTAATACATAATGCATCGTTATGTATTAAGTACAAGTTACGTTATACAGCTTTGACAACTTTCTACCCACCAGTTGTGTTTAAGGTTGTCACAGTCAACTGCATACTTTATGTAGGTAGATGCGAGTCTTCCTCAAAGGAGACAATTGCTTGACTCGTGCCTACAATATAATACTACTGTCAAAGGCCGTTGATAATGTTAATAGAACTCTTATAACAATTTACGTATAGCTACAATAGAAAACCCAAAACAATTAACGTGAACCTATGAAAAATTACAACTTTACACGAGTTGGAAGTTAAAAAAGTTAAAAAGTTTATTTTTTCTGTGCTTCGTTTTTGCGAATCTGAGGGCCTACTCCCTAACGCTTCGTCCGTATATTCGGATCTATCCGCCTCTCTCACTCGCACTCATCTGCAGACGTGCGCGAGCGAGACTGATAGATCCGAATATACGGACGAAGCGTTAGGGAGTAGGGCCTCTGTGACTTGGTAAAACTACTAAGATCTACTTAGGTACAAAACCATTATAACACCAGTTGATGTCTGTGAAATGCCAATACCGTCTAAGTAATTATTTGAATCGGAAAATTATTAAAACTTAGTGGTTAATCACTTGCACAACAAAATGCCTCAAAAACATGTTTATAAGGGTTGAATATCATCTGGCAAACTCAAACTCAAATCATTATATTTTAAACCATTACGGCACTTTTGAATGCCAATAAAACGAAAAAAAAAGGTGAAGCTACAGTCACAGACCCAAGGCATAATAACTTGAGAAATGACTGTAGTTGCCCATTCCCTGGCACAAGGTTCAACCCTTAAAAATGCTAAAAGGATCATCATAAACGATTGCACTCGGTTCCAGTAACATGTTGATACGGTCAATCATGAAATTGTATGATAGATAATTATGTAGATATCATCATGTACCTATCTACTATCATCTCGCCGTCATAATCGAGAAGGCTTTCTGCGCAATAACTACGTGAATCTCCACTTTAAAACGTTGACGTTGCAGTCATTCTTAGTCGCAAGTTCCGTGTAAACAATTATGTTTTTATAAACCTGTTGAATATTTAATGTAGTTGTGTAGGTATATTTCGTGCAAATATCTAGTTTGCGAGCTGCTCGGCTCGGATGTGACGCAAACACCATTGTGTCCACTTGCTCGACTGACCAATAACGATTTCACTAAGATTGTAGCTGTTTATATTTTTGTTACTGTACAGACTTTGATTTTGACTCGATTATCTTTATTTAATCATGCTAATCAGGTGCTTATTTTCCCGAAAAGTTTGACATATTGGTTTTTGAAAAAAAGTTCCCTTCCATTTGAAGTTTTTGATTGAAACTTTTATTTTTTTGTTTTATTATTCTGTAAAGAGCTAACACCCAACAAACCATCTAAAGGCCAAGTTGGTAGGTATGTCAACTCTTCTCAGCCGCAAATTTTCAAGATACCTACCCAAATCCAATCTGAAACTGGTGACTACGGAACCTCAAAGTATGTATCTGTTTTTTTTTTCACTTATTCAACACACTAATGTCCTTGGTTGTTTTTTGTCACATCATCATCACCACGTATTTGTGCTTCACATAGGCGTTCTAATGTCTCGTCACAATTTTAAAACAAAGTTATACACGATTACGGCGGTGCCCAAAATTAGGGTGATATATTATTATTATTCTATTCATTCGTAGTACCTACCTAATAGAGAGAATGATTATCTTCTATAGTAGCATATCTTCTGTTGTGCTACAGGATTTAGAAGCATTCCAATGGTGTTTTCAGAATTCTGTACATTTTTAGGGTTTCATACCTCAAAAGGTAATAAAGGAACCCTTATAAGATCACTCTCTTGTCCGTCTGTCTGTCTGTCATCGCCGATTTTCTCAGGAACGGGTGGACCTAGTTTGTTTATGTAAACAATTTTAGGCATGCGAACGAACTATCGTTTTTTGCGGCTATTGAGATCTAAGTATGAGGCCCAAATACACCATTGTTTTCAGATACTTACGTATAATATGCAAACAAAAATAGTTGGTAGGTCACGAAAATTTTCGAACATGCTCTTCCTTCATAAATTCTTTCATTTATTTATACTTGCTTGCTTAAATAAGTCGATAAGTAAATTAAATATAATCTCCGTTTGATCTTAGTGCTTATAACATACCTAACTTAGGTTGGGCACGTCAGCGATGCTCAATCTTAGTCTCGTAGTTGGTAACTCCGCAGTTCCCTACTATTTATGGTGGTACAATTTCTGACATCACAGTTTACCTAGTTAGGCATGTATTTAAATGATATGTACCTACCTATTTACTAGACTATGATGAAGTTGCGTGATAACTACCTATGATAAGTGGCGAAGGCTATGTTAATAGATGGCCAGAGACAATAGAACAATGATTTTTCCCACATTAGACATATCACAATTCTCGGAAAGCGATATTTGTTTATAGGTATAGGTTCGTATCGACACAAACATAGCTGAATTGATTGCTGAAAAGGACGTTAAACTACAACTCTCAATTTATGACTCAATTAATTTCACAACACCTTCGGCATGTAGGTAGGTAGGTAGGTAAACAAATACCTGCCAAACAAGAATCGGGTCAGTCAGGCATTGATGAGGGTTAACCTACAAAATTACGATTACAACATACCTACACTACTTTATGTGGGTTTAAGGTTACCTCTGCCTACCCCTTCGGGGACTACCTACAGGCGTGATCACGTGATGTCAAGCAGACATTCCATCCTGACACGTAGTTCAAAATCAAGGGAAATAGTATATAAATTCACAAAAACTAAACTGAGAGAACTATTGTATTTTCAACTCTTAGCTTAACGCTGAAAGTTCAAAATCGGAAGGTGCCCACCTTCTTTAGGAATTAAATTAAGGGTCACCCAGATTTATTTAAAACGGTCTGTATCTTCTGATCTTACACACTTCTAAGTATATTGACGATAGAGTCGATAGAAAAAATCCTTGCGAGACGGCGGATTTATGGTAAATAGGTAAAAAATAACTTTGATGTTGGCCATAACCAGCCATAATGGTAACTAAAGCATGTTTACAAACAACTAAGGAGCCGCTACGCGCCAGTGGCCTCACTGACTCGATGTTAAAAGCCAAGTCCGAGAGAAAGGCGCTTTCCCGCAGTTATATCCCTCCCGCACTTAGTGGCTCACTCAATTATTATATGTTTTATCTCTAGAGAAACAAAGATCTTAATCTACAACATACAAGACACTCACGAGACTTATGAGATTTCAAATAGCTATAGCACTACACACTAGCTATAATATTACTTGTGTTGTACTTCTACTTAAGGTATGCGATTCCGTCGGCATCCAAATAAATTCATGTTTAAACAACAGCTTTCCAAGGGTCTACCTTCTAGAACTTAATATGTAAATACCAAAGCTTTGACTCTCAGTCACGGTGGTGACGGGCCGTCAGCACCCGCCTGCCTACCTCTATACGTTACGTGTTTAACATTTAATCAAAGAGAATAACGGAAATTATCATACCGGTGGGGGTTCCGACGCGCTGTACACTTCAGATGGTGGATATTCCGGTTTCATGGTGATGGTCGCCATGGAATCTGGTTGATGTTCCTTCTCCATCACGCGATTTAATCTTCACAAAAAAAAAGTAGAGCCCTGGTACTGTCGCGCGCGTAATGTTGGACGTTCGGTGTAGAAGTGCGCGTGAGTGAACGGCGCTCCACCGCGTAGCCGCGTAGGCGCAGTCGTCGTCGCGCTGTGGTGGGGCTACACGACAATGCTATAACGCATTCACTTATTTTGACAATAGACCTTAGAACTCATTGCTCTAGTCTAACTCTTCTTAAGGTACTGCATACCTATAGGTATTACCTACTAGAGATAATCATCAATAAGAAACCGACAATCAATAGTATACCTAGTTATGAAAGAACAAAACAAATGAAATCCAACTTAATTTGTGGCTGGGTACCGAATGACATAAAATTATGAAGTTAAATAGCCGGTATCCCAATGGTAGATATGCTGTCTTCTCAGTCCTGGTTTTACAAACACCTCCCGCCCATTCATAATTGAAAAATGGAATCACCTTTTGTTACATTATTACAGTCTACTGCTGAAAAAAGCCTCCGTTCGCAAGCCTGTTGTTACCTTTGCCATCGTCCAGCATCATTCAGCTACTAACCACTCTATGAAGACCATCGCTCCAATGATGCTGAGAACTCAATACTTTTTGTCTGTTTTTGTTTTCGTCTTCCACTTTTCCACGGCGCGTGATCAGGTATAGACAGGTTGTGAAAACCAATCTAAGGTTACACTCAAAGCGAGTAAATATAGATGCCTGTATAAATCATGTATGTTCCTATATACTAATCATACAAAGGTATAGGTTCAGCGTATTGGCGAGCCGATGGCATCCTTTCACTATTTGTATTAACTACCACAGGGATATGAATCCTTCATTATTTTACGCAAATGCTTAAGTATCATTCACGCATGATACATGAGTAATCATTCACTGTAATAATCACAAATAAAGGGAAACATTAGCAGCAAAATGGGCAATTAACTTTAGTTTCGGAAGCACAACAACAAGCTAAGTCGAAGCTTGTATCTTGCTACCGACTAGGTACTGAATCTGAAGTTACTTTGCTTTTCTTGTGTTTGCATTTTACGTTACTTTTTTTGCAAATGTTAGGTATAGTATAGGTACTCGTAAGTCTAAGGCCCAAAGCAGAGACAAGCGGAGAAGTGCGAAGCGGAGAGGAGCAGAGATGCGTTAGAGCTCAGGTGTATCCACCGAAGCTGTGCAGAGATGTGCAAAGCGGCACGCCGCGCCGCCGCTCACAGCACACCGCTCACCACACGACGCACGCAGCACACCACACACCGCTCACAGAACACCGCGTAGGTACAGCAAACCGCTAACCGCTAGCCGCTCATGTCTCTCTGCCTTAACAATAACGAGACGTATCCTCTCTTTTCAGCCCAACCGTTTCCACTAAATCTAAGCGGAGACGAGAAGTGTAAATAACGACCTTTTATTGGTAGTTAAAACACATATCCTCTCTTTTCGTCTCGTCTCCGCTTCGGTGGAATCCGGCCCTTACACATAAACACCGTAGGCAATTTATTTTATACTCCGCCTGAAGAAAAACTCATGGCAATATACGTATTTAAGGGTTAGCGAAATATACCGAAAAATCTTGTTACACACATCAGATGACGAAATACTAGTATCTCATCGTTAAATGATGCTTTGTAATAGCCTTACAAGTTGTGGTTGAAAAGTGGTCAGCCACTGTCTTTTATGATACCTAGTACCTACCTACCTATGACAAATAATGTATTAAACTTATTCCCATACAAGTAACATTTTTTTTTTCTTCTGTTTGTCATCTTGCGATCGGCTTTACAAGCCCTTAGCAGATTTGTTGTACGGGTTATTGTCAGGTAAGAACTGTTCCTCCTGTGAGGAAGCTGTCTTTTACTTTAATTCCAGCTTTGTTTGGCAAAGTCCCATATATGTTGCCTTTTGAGCCTTCTGTCACATAATGGTTCACATAACGCTGTTGCCAGGGTATTTGTGTGTGTTTTTATTCGGTTTTGGTACGCTATTGCTCTTTGTTCCACTTCTTCTTTGACTGTTTTCATTTCTGTGTATTCATGCAATTCACTGATTCTGATAAACAGAGGTGCCTTGGTTATCATTTTGAGTGCTTTATTCTGGAACCGTTGTAAGATTTCCACGTTGCTATTTTTTGCCTATCCCCATAACTCAATTCCATAAGTCCAGATGGGTTTAATTATGGTTTTATAGATTAGTATCTTATTTTCCATGGTGACATTTGATCTTCTGCCTAATAGCCAGTTTAAGTTTCTAAGCCTTATGTTTAGCTCGTCGCGTTTTTTTTTTTATATTTATTTATTTATTTATTTATTTATTTATTAAGATAGGTTCACCAACAGCTTCTGTGTACAGCATTTAGATATAAAAATGTTTTAAGGTCTTGGACTTACACAGTCGCCAATTATAGGTTAACCAGCATTCACAAAAATAAGTGATAACATAAGACGAAAAAAAAATAACAATAAGATGAAATACAATAGTAAACCTTACTATTAAGAGTTTACTTAACTAACGAAACAATACAAAGAAAAAAAAAATATGGGTTTTCCAAATTTGTTTCCTGTCAAGATGCATGCCTAAGTATTTTGCTGAATCTTGGTGAGGAAGAACATCGTTTCCTAGTTTGATTGGGGGGCAGTTGTCTTTTCTTAAGGTAAAAGTGACATGCACTGACTTGCTTGTGCTGGCCTTGATACGCCACTTTTCCATCCATTTGCTTATTTTGTTGAGGTGACTTTGTAGAGTTAAGGAAACTATATTGGGATTTTCATGGTCGCTAAGTGCAGCGGTGTCATCTGCGAAGGTGGCAGATAGAACATTATCCGTTGTAGGTATATCTGCAGTGTACAAAAGATACAGAACAGGGCCCAAAATGGAACCTTGTGGCACACCGGCTTTTATGTCTTGAAAGGCAGAGTAGGTGTCATTGATTTTAACTCTAAATATACGGTCTTCCAAGTACGACTTAAGGCGCAGGTAGAAGTTGTATGGGAGTTGGTTCTTTATTTTGAAAAGCAATCCCAGGTGCCAAACTTTATCAAATGCTTGTTGTACGTCGAGAAAAACAGCAGAGCAGTACTGCTTTTTCTCGAGAGCTTCTCTTATTTTATTGGCGACACGGTGAACTTGTTCTATAGTGGAATGGGCAATTCTGAAACCAAACTGGTGTTGAGGGATGAGATCATTTTCGGTAAGAATTCGTGTTAGCCTTCGTAGGATGATCTTCTCAAATAGTTTCGATATGGTTGGTAGTAAACTAATTGGCCTGTAGGACGATACGAGATGTGGGGGTTTGCCAGGCTTTGGAATCATGATGATCTCTGATATTTTCCATATCAATGGAACATACCCATTCCTAATTATGCTTTTAAAAAGTTGTGTTATACCGATTACAGCTTTTCTAGGAAGTTCTCGCAGAATTTCAGCTGTTATCAGGCAGAAACCAGGAGCCTTGTTTAACTCTAGGCCTTTTATTTCTCTTTGGACTTCTCTAGGTGAGCAGCTTTGCATTGGGAGAGATAGTTGTAGATCGGTTTCCAAGTATTCTTGTATTTCTTTTTCGGTTTCTGCATCGCCGCCATTTGGAGTAAAGGCTTCATGCAGGAACTGTCCGAACGCCTCAGCCCTTTCTTTGTCCGTTCTAGCCCAAGTGTTGTCGTTCATTTTGACAGGATGTTGTGCTACCTGAGGGGCCGCCCTATTATTTTTAACCGTCTTCCAGAGTGAGTACTCGTTTTTAGCTTGCGGATTAAAAGGTTAGCTAATTTGTTTTGGAAAGTTTCTTCTTCAATATCTTTAAGTACTGTTTGAGGTCAGCGGCTGCTTTATTAAATGCTCTTTTATCTTTGGAATGTCGACTGTTATGCCACACTCTTCTTAGTCGTCTCTTTTCCAGAATCTTTGTTTTTATATCCTTGGGTACGTTCTTACTACCTCGTTTTTGTGTGGTAACCGGTGTACATCTCCACGCAGCTGTTTGTATAAGGTTTGTCAAACTTACGGCATATTTTTCGATGTCATCTTTTGTTTTAAGTGACACTTTAAGGTTCAGATTTTCATCTACGTATTCTCTGAACGCATCCCAATCAGTTTTATTAGTGTAAAGTCGCTCTTTAACTGGTCTTTCATTAAGGTGGTACATATTGTGGCTATCACTGGTGTGTGGTCTGAACTGCTGTCTAAACAGGTCTCCACTCCTAAATAACGGTTTGACAATCCTTTATACACGAAGAAATACAAGTAACATAAAATTTAAAAACGCCCGACACAACAATTCGTCAGGTAGGTACCAGTCATCATTCCACGTTCCTCATCTCATTTCGTAAATTAGATATTCCTCATTCCCTTTCAATATAGTGTAAATTATTATACTAGTCAAGCCCTTTCATTTTATACCCATCTTGAGGGGGTTGTGAAAAAATATAGTACCTAATTCGTAATGTTGTGGCGGTGGCCATCTTGGATCGATTTTCATCAAACATACTCGTAGCTAAGAACTCACCCGACTAATTCACCTTTCAAACAAAAAAAACAATCAAAATCGGTTCTTCTGTTCGGCAGCTATGATGCCACAGACATACAGACACACACACACACACAGACATGTCAAACTTACAACGCCCGTCGTTTTTCCGGGGTTAATAAAAAGCAGGGTGAAGTGGTGATGGTAATGCTTACGATATCTATCCCCTTTTCGATGCAAAAAGAATCAGTCAAATTGTTAAAGAATACAAGTAGTAATTATTCTTGTTCATTTGAAGAAGTTAACATGGATTAAAACAAATTTTACTAACGTAAACTCTCCGCATCACCCGCAATCAGACATGAAAATAGCCGCATGACGTCATTGCAGTAGCTCGCGATTGATCCCAAATGTAAAAAAGCGGTGAAACTTTACAACGCTGTATAACTTTGGATATCCTGGTCCAATTTCGATGAAATACTGATATGCAAATTAAATACAGTAACTTTTATAGACATATTTTGACGAGTTGATGTTACTCATTCTATAAATACACGTGTATTTCTTTATTGTGTAGTTGTTTTTACTTCGTGTGCGTTTGTAAGAGTAGCAATGGGATGCATGTATCTGTGTATATTTGTCAAATTCCCGAGGTTTGCTGTAGGTGTTTACTGAGCTTCCTGCAAAAAGTGGCAGCTCCTTACTGCCTCCATAGCTTGTTACTCCATGCTCACGATGCAAATTAATTTAGTGTAGGCAAAACCCTCCAGCTGAACGCGAATCGATACTGACGTAAGACGTATTAAGTTACAGAATTATAGTCATCAAAATCATCAATAACAACCCTCCAAGTTCGTAAGAGTTGATTAACGAATTTTTCAAGGTCAAAGTCCTTCTTCGACTCTTAAGAACTTGGAGGATTGTTATTGATGATTTTGATGACGATAATTCTGTAACTTAATACGTCTTACAGTCGTGACCGATATGTTTATCAACGTACCTAAAACTTAGTACTGCCCTGCAAATTGCAAAAAAACGTAAGAAAAATTGAATTTCGCGGGCTACCTTGGAGCATGTGATTTTTTTAACACAAAATCAAAGATTATGTGATCCTGTAGGCTAGGGGAGAATCTTCAGCGACCCGGGCGCGCGTTCTGTCCGCTTTGTATAACTTCCTTCTTCCTAACAGTAATTATAAGGATGCAATACAGGAGCACTGGCTTTATTTTAATCGATGCAATGCTGTAATGTCTAAAGATCCTTTGTTGTACTGTTTAAGACAAATAGATTTAGATGTAGCGGATTTAGTTACGATTTTGGGGACGTGCTAAAAATCCATTTAAGTAATCTCAAAGATCTTTTGTCTCTTGAATGACCCCGGCTGAGGTCATTTTTGCAAAACGTTTCAAATGAAATATACTGATCACGATTTTGGTACTTAATACAAATTTCCATATTTCGCCAAGACCACACTAAAACCTACAGCAGTTACTAATTCGATGCACAGATTACTATATTAGTAGCTAGCTACCACTGACCTCTATAAAATACGCTGGACTGGCTATCCCATACAAAATGACAGCTATTTGCTGTGCCGATTCAAAGCGCCCCAGTGAGAGTTCTGAGAACTAATAAGATTGCAAATGGCCGTTGTTTGTTGTGTTTGAGCTAAGCGTCTCTGCGGAATAAAAAGTTTTCTAAAGTATTTACTGTGATTGTGATATAAATTAAAGTGTTATATTAATGACAGTGATTATAACATAGCTTGTATTGTTCGTCCAACATGAAATCGTGCGTATATTGTAAAACACGATACGAAAAAGGCAGTGGTGTCACTTTTCACAAGTAAGTGAAAATCTTTAACATAAATACTTAAGCTATTAGAAAACCGCTTAAAGCTGTGTATTTTTACAATAGTAAACGTAAACTGTTCGAGTTTACGGGATTTTACGAACATTTTTATAACCAATAACTTTTGTTAGGGATGTCAAAATTCATATCGATACTTTCGTAATATTAAGATGTAAAACAAAAATCATGCTAAACAATAATGTTTATCATCATTGTTAAAATAATAATACGCACATTATTATGATATCTAATAATAGCAAAACACTTCAAGGTTTATTATTATTAAGTACCTAGAGTCAATAACAAATAATTTAACACCTACGATTCATAATTCTCATTAAGTGTTCTATATAATTATAGATATATGTATATTATTTATGATTTTTTACCCATACCTACTATAATGTTTCTTTTAATTACAGGTTCCCCTCCGATTACACTCTCAAACTTTGGTTAAAAAATATGAAGGTTGTCAACTGGACTCCAAAAATGTATCATTATCTCTGTTCTAAACACTTCACGGATGGTTGTTTCATAAAACATCAGTCACGGACTACATTGAAAAAATGCAGTATCCCCACAATGTTTCTTGGTGAGTGTACATTCATAATACCATGTAAATACTTTGTTGGTATCTAAGAAATATTATTGATTATCTAAATAAAATAAAACTTATGTTTTTCTCAGAAACTAATTCGTCCTTGTTACAAACTGAGATGTTTAAAGACGCTGACCAACCAACGGGATACCAATGCCGGAGCGATATTGAAATGAACTTGGATAAATTTAATTCACCTTCAGTATCTGTGCCAGTCGGGTTACCAAATTATGATTGCAAATATATTGAAGTTAATCCAAAAGAAATGTTGCCATGTGAAGCCCTTGCAGGTAAGTTATTTAAAAAAAAAACAAAATTTCTAAAATACTGAACATGGTTTACTGATGTACTAAGTTGGTGACTAACACTGGGGAAATACTAAACAATGTTTAATTTTGTGCCCTTGTGTAATTTTTTTTTAATATACGCATTCATATCGCATGTTCTTTGCGTATCGGAAAATGTAGAGGTGGACCGATGACCTGGTGGGAGTCACTAGAATCCGATGTGGCGACGCTTGGGAGGCCTATGTCCAACAGTGGACATCTTTCGGCTGAAATGATGATGAGGATGATACCTTTCCAAATTATTTATCAATGGTATTTTCACTATCTAATCATCCTTCTTTGAATAATATAAGTAATGAATGAAATATAATTTCTTGTTACAGTTCCAAGCACAAGTTACAACACAAGCAACTGTAGTACACCAAAGACAAGTAGAACTTTAGCGGAAATCTCTTCTAGTGTAAAATTAGATCACCGCTACGAGAACACCCCAAAATCTTCCAAAATTAAATTGGAAAGGGTCAAAAGAGCCTTGAAAATGTCACAAGCCCGAATTAAAGTATTGTCTCAAAATGTGAAACGTATGAAAATTACCGTGTCTACTTTAAGATCTGTAATTGCTGATTTAAAAAAAAGAAAACTGGTATGTGATGATTGTGTATATATGTTACATCAGTACGACGATTTTAAACCACAACTTTTTAAAAGAATGACCAAAAATTTAAAACATGCTAAGTATGCTCCAGAATTAAGATCATTTGCCATTACTCTACATTTTTATTCGCCAAAGGCATATGCATATGTGCGTAATAAATTTAATTTGGCTTTGCCGCATCCTCGTGTTATACGGTCATGGTATAGTTCAATTGATGCCAATCCAGGTTTCTCTGTTGAAAGTTTCAATGCTTTGCGACTTAAAAGTGAACTAGCAAAACAAAAAGGGGAAAAACTTATATGTGCATTAATAATTGACGAAATGAGCTTAAAAAAAAGTTGCACTCGCAGTCGTGACGGAGTGACTCGTGGCCACATCGATTTGGGTATAGATTCTGAGAGTAACGATTTACCTGAATGTAAAGATGCGTTGGTATTTATGGTCGTGCCTTTAAATAGTTATTGGAAATTGCCCATAGCCTATTTTTTTATTAATAGTTTGACTTCAGAAACCAAAAGTGCTCTAATTAAACAGGCCTTAATTCGGTTGCATGACGTATCTGTGGAGATATGCTCTTTAACTTTAGATGGACCACCTGAACATTTTTCTGCAGTAGCCAAATTAGGGGCAGAGATTCAAATAGGAACAGCAGCAAAACCATATTTCTGTCATCCCATAGATAAAGAACACAAAGTGCATGTTATTTTTGACCCATGTCATATGTTAAAAAACATAAGAAATTGTTTGGGTGATCTAAAAGTTTTAAAAGATGACAGAGGTGATTTAATTAAATGGGTATATGTCGAGAATTTGGCAAAATTGCAAGAAACTGAAGGCCTAAGATTAGGAAACAAATTGAAAAACTTGCATATAAATTATAAAAAAATGATTATGAAAGTTTACCTTGCGGCTCAAACTCTTAGTAGCAGTGTAGCAGACGCGATTGAGTTTTGTGATAAAATTTTAAATCTCCCTGAGTTTAGTGGTTCCGCAGCTACGGTCAGGTTCATAAGAGCCGTGGATAGAATCTTTGATTTTTTAAATGTACGGAATCCTTGGGGTCGAGGATTTAAAAGTCCTTTACGAGTAAATAATGAAAACAGGTGGAGGACAAAAGTTCTTGACGAAATTAGGTATCTGAGTCAAATCAAACTGATGGATAGTACTTTGGCAGTAAAATCCCGCCGTAAGGCGGGTTTTTTAGGATTCTACAACGCAGTAATTTCTGTTATGAATATATTTGATATTTATGTGAAGTCAGACAGACCTGAATTAAAGTATCTTCTGACATATAAGATGAGCCAGGATCATCTAGAATTGTTTTTTTGTGCCATTCGTAGCCGTGGAGGTTGGTGCCCAAACCCAACAGCTGCACAATTTGTCAATGCATATAAACAGTTATTAATCCATCACGAAATAAAAACTTCTACCGGCAACGTTCAGGACAATAATATAAGCATATTAACTAATTCTAGTGCAAAGCGTGCTAAAATAAATAAATTTAACGTTGATGATTTTACGAATGCTGAAAATATGCGTACTACGAAGAAATACCGCCTTGACGACGATGACCCATCCTCGTTACAAACAGAGTTACGTGATTTTTTGCATATATTTTGGGCAATACCCGACTCTAATATTAATGAGACTTCCAAACAATGCATTGGCTACATTGCAGGTTTTGTAATACGATCGATTCGAAAAAAAATTAAATGTGATGAATGTTTAATGGCCTGTGAAGCTGTACCACAAGATGCAGTGTCAAATAGGAGAAATGGGGTAGCACTTATTATCCAAAAGCAGAGAGGTGGTTTAACTGTGCCCTCTGTGAGTGTAGTCAATATTTGTTTTATGGTGGAATCATTATTCCGACAAGCATGTAAATATAATAAAAATAAACCACCTATAGAGTTGAATTTTCCTGCAGTACTAACTGCAAAGGTAATAAGGAACCTCTTAACAAAAACAAATGAACTGTTTCCTGAGCTAGAAGATCATTTTAGAGATAGTTATGTCTCAGACAATTTTCACAGTCATTTAAATATTCTTTTAAAAGAAATAATAATTAAATATGTAGACATCCGTTTGTTCGCAGAAACAAAAAAATATTCTTTATTAATAACTGGAGAGAAGGTTAGACATTTTTTGACTCGGCAAATAATATGGGCTCGACAGTAAGTTTTAATTTAATAAAACGTGATTTGAGAATGCTTTTTTATTTCCCTGTCCCCCTCCCCTGCGGTAATTAAGTTGTTTCAAGTTAATTACCGTAATTACAGACCTAATAAAAAGTTATTGTGTCTCGTACCACATGGCGACATACGGTACCTATCTGACTAGTAATAAGATAATCCCTTCATATAAAGAGTGCACGATAAGATAATTAGAGCTACATAATTTACTATTTTACAGAATTCTATTATTTATTGATCCGATAGTTAACTTTTATCCGTTAAAGGAGAACAAGGAAGGGGTCAACTTATTATGAATTACAGTCCATAAACAGTACTATATACTGCTATTTCAAGTTATGTTTTATATATAAAATATCTGTTTATTACGACTATCTATAGTTCATTGGTTTAGTTAGGTACTCAACTAGTGCAGACGTCTTTTTATCTGTGTTTTAGTAAAATTTAACAAAATATGTGCCTATATTACTTGTTTAAAATTAATTTTAGTAAATCTTAAAGTATATAATGTTATAAAATGTATTCCACGTTTTAAAAACATATTACGTATAAAAGACCTAATATATAACCTAAACCAATTTAATTTATAGAAAATTGTAACAAAAATTGCGTTGGTAATATTTCTATCATTGTGGTCGATACCAGAGAAATTTTTATCGATAACAAACCATTTGTTGTACATCACAAGTATTAGTTCCATTCCCCCTCACTGCTGCCGTCAGCGCCAAAATGGCGATTTTCAAATAGGCACAATAAATTGATAGCGGTAGCCAGTCCAGCGTATTTTATAGAGGTCAGTGCTAGCTACAGATACGACAGTGACTTTTTGGTAGAGTTTCCAAAGGGTCCGTTTTGGCGCTGTTGTAGCCATCGGGGTTTTGACAGAGGTATATATATAATAGTTATGTATGTAGGTGCAATAGTGATTGCAGGAATCTTATCGATAACTAGTGATGTTCTTTAATATCGACTTTTTCATCGATATCGATACTTTAATGGCGCCTTCATATAGTTGATTTATTTTTGAGGTTCAGCCCGGCTAGCATGGGCAGGGGATAAAAATTTTATCCACCGGTTATTTCCACTTTTGTTTGAATTTTGTCCCTTGTCAGTGGAAATAACCGGTGGATAAAATTTTTATCCCCTGCCCATGCTAGCCGGGCAGGTAATCATAATAAAATAAAAATGATAATTTATAGGTTTTATATTTGTATAAACATTTTTGAACTAACTGATTTAATTTTTTTGATCGCGTCAATCCAACGACGACCCGATTGTCGTAGTGGTAGTGACACTGCCTTACGTTCTTAGGGTCCTGGGTTCGAATCCCGGTAGGAGCAAATGTTTGTGTGATGAGCACGGACATTTGTTTCCGAGTCATGGATGTTTATATATGTATAATAAGTATGTATTTACAAACAAAAAAGTATATATGTAGTATATCAACTATCTAGTGTCCACGACACAAGCTTTGCTTAGTGTGGCACTAGGTGGCGCTGTGTGTTAATGTCCAGCGATATTTATATTTATATTTATTTATTAAAAAGAATGCTGTAGTGAGTCTTCTTTACAGCTCGTCTTAATTTTCTCCCTTTTCCACCACCAGGATAGCCATTAACACTGTCAAACAGTTCATCAAAAAATTCAACAACTTCAGCTGTTGTGGCCATTGTAGCTCCAGAATCTAGACCATGTAATTTATCTGAAAATAAGAATAATGAACACATTAGTAAACAAATACCAGTTTTGTAGAAATGGAGACACTTTGTATATGAGATGTTACGTTGCTGGACTGTTAATTATAGCCCTCGCAGTTGCCACAACAACTAAGAAATGTACGTTAATAAAGTAAAAAAAGGTCCATCAGCATGATGCACAACAAACAATTTTAAGTGATGACATGACAAAAGTTATGGGGCTCTAAGGAGCCCTCACACTGCTAAGAATATTTTCTGAGGGTGCCACAGTCGAGGGAATTTCTTATTTCCTATATTGGATTAAAATTAAAACATTAGAAGATATTTATGTATGTATGTCTATACCTGCCGTTCCAATCAAAACTGATGATGTTATGACACTGTCATCTTGCTCCTCGGAGTAATTATGATCAACTGTACCAACCAACCAACCACCCTGAAAAATTGAGTAATATTGCTGTAATACATATTATTATAAGTTGTACTCATTTTAATAAAACCAGCCTATAACTGACCCACTGCTGGGCAAAGGCCTCTTCTCAACAGAGAAGGCACAAGCATTGATTACCATGCCTGCTCAAGACGGGTTGGCGAGTTGTACTCATACTTATAGTAAAATAATACTGATAAATGGGACTATATTTAGATAACCATACACACCAGTTGTAGTACATGTACATCCTCCGCATCCTGTTCCTTGAAATAATTATGTTCAAGTATTACATCCCACCCTGGAAACATATTTGATACAGTTAATACAGTCATTTTTAGTATTTCGAAGTTGATTTTATGTTTTCCCTATAGGTACATTCTGTATTATGTTTTTTGTATTATGTCCGCTATATGTTCTTTACGTTCTGTTGGTTTCTAGTTGATTGAAGTTTTAATAAAAAATACTTTTAACATTTGAAATCAAGTAATCAAAAAATAGTCCTCTTTTTACTTGATCTGAGTACTTATAACAAAACGACTTTTACATAACCTAATAATTTAACAAAACTCACCAGCTACACTAAGCGGAACGCCTTAAGCAACTTCTTCTGTTTTTCATAGACACGTTTCCTGAGTCCAATGAGGAGGGAATTTGTTGGCAATAAGAAGACATCCACAGATTTCTAAGTTCATTGTTCTTGGGAAAACTCACTGTTGCATTGCAACCACCTACATAGCACTTTCGGATTCCCATGACGAATAATCGCACATTTAACATGCACAATCAGTATTGTCTCAAACTACAGAGGAAATTGTGTATCTCAACTCAGTAAAATACGAGGAAAATTAAGGAAAATACACTCAGAATTCTCTGAAGATTTTTGACAATGAGCGTATTATATACTCAAGTGTCATTTGATTATGACACTTGAGTATATAATGTTAAAAACAAAACCAAGATGGCGGCATGGCCGGCGATGCTACGCCAGCGCCAAAACGGACCCTTTGGAACTAAAGCTGTCACAGCCGTGATTCGATGTCTGTTCATGTAACCTGCTGCGTATAAACCGCTATCTGTCATTTTGTCTCATAGCTGTCAGTTCCAGTGTTGCCGGAAGGTTACATTTCTTACATTTTTCGTAACTTTTGACCCCTCGCGTAACATGTAAGTAATTTTTATATTTTATGCGGTTCACAGAATACATAGCTACTCACCAAGTTTCAACAGCATAGTTCTTATAGTTTCGGAAAAAAGTGGCTACGACATACGGACGGACAGTCAGACAGACATGACGAATCCATAGGAGTTCCGTTTTTTGCCATTTGGCTACGGAACCCTAAAAATTAATGAACCCCAAAGAGATTCACCAGTACCTGCCCGCGAAATTCAAATGTTTTAAATTTGAATTTTGTGGGCTATCCTGACGCTTTCACCTTAGAGCTGATCCTCCAGGGTAGCACGCGAATATCGAATTTTCTAAAAAAAATTTCAATTTGCAGGCCAGTGGTCTAAAATGGCCGCGTTCGTTTACGATTCTGCTTAAGGCGCCTATACGAGCTAAATTAGCAACTCTATTTGTGGTGGTTCAAACTTCGTTTGAAATGCTGTTAGAATAAAGTTCTAATCAGCTTGCACTACAAAGTGGTTGTTACGTCAGCCACTGCGGGCCAAATAGCGCGAAATGAGTGGTTTCGATCGATTTACAAAAAAACTATTGATTGGATTAAAAAACTAAAACAGTATCATGCTAATATATTGCTTGTAGAATTATTTGCCAAAAAATCAGAATGATCGCATGCATATTAGTATGTTTTCTATTGTTTGAAAGATATTTTTAGAGGTAAGTTCGTGATTTCTTTTTATCGAGCCAAATTAATTGTATTATGTTTTCAAAACAGTATCATGCTAGCATATATCCTGAAGAATATCATATATTTTTCTGGTCTTGTTTATAGCAGTGAATCATAGGTATACTTTTAGTAATTATAAAACTCGCGTTTAGGTCGTGTAGTCGCCTTAAGCGGCCATTTTAGAACCCCAGTGCTAGGCTGTATGTTGATTAAAAATTTGTTCGCGACTGTAAGACGTGTGAAGATACGGAATTATAATCATCAAAATCCTAAATACAGCCCTCCAAGTTCAAAAAGGTCGAGGAATGTCTTTGCCCTTGAATAAGTCGTTCCTCGTCCGCAGCATCTATGATAGATTCCGCCATTAATTTGTAGCTGACCTCCGACGCCGACCACAAAAACACGTAAATTAAAAAAAAAAAACAATAATGTAACTTTTGCAAAAATGTAACATTATTTTCAGGTTCAAACGAAACGTTACTTTCAAGGGCCCTGGCAACACTGGTCAGTACTCAGTTCTGTCACTGTCACTTTTCAGATTCAACAGCAGTCATTAACTACTAAATAGTAATCTGTGGTCATTAATTTCGAATGGTAGTCACACATTGAACAAAAAGTGGTCCTATCTATTAAATAACTTGATAAAATCATTATAATAACAAATAGATACAATGGCAAATTCTGGAAAAGGCACTTTTCAACCAGTAAGTTAAGCTTTTGAATGTAGTGAGGTTATGTTTTTGTATCATGGTGACTAGTTTGACTTCCAATAATTATATTTCTAGGACTCCGATGTTCACATTTCGTTTGAAGATCAGCAAAAGATAAACAAATTTGCTCGTCTGAATGCCAAAGTAGACGACCTCAAAGAAGAACTCAAACTTAAACAGAATGATATGAAGAATTTAGAAGAAGCTGTAGAAGAACTCAGTCTTGCTGATGATGGTGAAAAGATTCCATACCTCATTGGTGAAATTTTCATTTGTCAAGGGCTTGAAGACACTTTGGTTAGTAATCTATGTTGTAATAATGATAAGTTAATTTCGTAACTTACTCAAATTCATAAAAGAGGCCCATCTTAGCTTGATCCCTATTACCTGATCCTAAAGTTGGCTTTCATGAAATGGTTAAGTCATGCCATCAGTCAAATAAAGATATAGCTCCATACAATGTCCACAAAATTAAGTTATATCCATGTATAAATTATTAACATCTTTGTAATTTCATCTGTGTAGAAAAATATATTTAGGTACTGTGCACACAGACAATAAAAAAGGGCCGATTAGCTAATTTATTTTCATCAACTTAAATATAAAGAATAAAAAAAAAATTAAATCTCCATCCATAACTAATTAAAGCATTCAGCAATTGTTTCCTTTTGAATTGATGATTTTAACAAACATTTTATTTTCAGAAATCATTAGATGATGCCAAATCTAAGAAGGTTAATGAAATCACTGAAATTGAAGGCAAATGTGATGAGCTCAAATCTCAAATGGGTGAATTAAAAGCACAATTGTATGGGAAATTTGGTAGTCACATCAATTTGGAAAATGAGGAAGATTGAATTGTATTAACTTAATATTTAAATATCTCTAGCTACTTACTATACTTGAATATTTTGTAGTGAATCCTAAATCATACAACAGCTGCTTAACCTCTTTCTTTATGATTTATAATCACTTCAACTGAAGCTATGTACTAATTCTAACTTGATAATGTAAAATTATACATTTAAAATAAAAATATGCTATAATACAGGTATTTCTTTAGACTAGCCATCTAATAGGATAAACTTAATTTATTTGTTTAAATAATAATATGACACCATGTATCAAATAAAGTTAGAATGTTTCAATTTTTTTTTTATAGAGGCAAATAATTTTAATTTTAACAAATGTTATATGAAGAAATATATTTTGCTTTACATTGAGAAAAAGAGAAAACTGATTACAATTAAAGCTAATTAACAACACTTAAGTACATATTATTTAAAATATCTATATTACTAAATCACATTTAATGTGTATGTTTACATTACACAACCAAATACTACAATAGTCTGGCAAAATGTAATGTAACCATTGTTACAAAACAATTATAAGAATAAATGTTTGATGCTTACGACGCCTGCTGTATCTCTCTTGATAGGCTACGCATTAAGTGCTAGTTATGAGTGTAGAACTAGGATTTCTCTGCAGTTATAGTTTTAAAAAACATGTAAATCTTTGGCGCCCACATTTTCGTAATAAATAATACTCTAGTCCTTTCTCAATACTCAAATATATCACAATACTTGACTAAAATGTAATACTTGAATAGGAATCAAAAATATGAACAATACACAAACTATGCAAGTGCTTAATTAATAAATAAAAATATTAACTAACATTATAACATGTGATTATAATTAAAAAAATACATTTTAAAAACATGTAAATATGTACAGACAAATTGAGAACCTTCTTTTTGAAGAAGTAGGTAAATATTTTACCAAAGCAATGTTACTAATATTGTACCATTGCATTAATTGTGAACTTGTAAACCAAACTAATAAATAATCTAACACAGTATGAATAGTGTTTAATACTATAAGCTATTCGAAAAAGGAAAGTGCACAATATACTGCCGAACAATTTGCTAAAAAACATGTGGTCAAGAGAAAGGAACCTGCTAAAGCAATCAGGCTATTTGAATATTAATAGTGTAGATATGAAGTATTTGTCAATTTGAACTAAAGGCCGTATAAAGCCTACCTCACCAAATGAATACAAATTGAGTTCATTTATACACCTCGCTGCAGACTCGTCTGTGAATTAGAATGAGAGCTTTGTTGCAGACTCTCCTCTTCATCAGTTTCTCGATCATTAGATATTTTTATAGCCTGATACCACTGGTTGGTAAGATCCGTCATTTGGCTTTTACAATCTTTCAACTCCTGAAAAGTAAGCATTTCAAATGTCCATTAATTGAAATGACTAATGTGCCCACAACTTCGTCCACGCGATCGCCGGAAGGCAAACACGTAGGAATACCAAAAATGTCTTCTAGCCGATACCCGCGGCTTCGCCTGCGTAAAATTATATACAAAAACCTTCCTCTTGAATCACTCTATCTATTAAAAAAACCCGCATCAAAATCCGTTGCGTAGTTTTAAAGATCCAAGCATACATAGGGACAGACAGACGCGGCGGGAGTTTTGTTTTATAATATGTAGTGATAGTGATAGTGATACAATAGGCTATACAGAGCTAAACCTATTGCAGGTAAAGTATATAGTATATTCTCAGCGGCCAAGTCGTTAATTTGTAGTTAATACAAAAATGGCATTCGCAAACACGCACAAAATTGATATAACTCAATTAATTGTGGCGTATTCCGAATACATAAGTAATTATATTCTTACTTTAAAAATAGACAATTTATTTGCACTCTTGCACTCCATCCGATCAGATTCATTAATTAGGGCTGAGTCACACCGGAATGGCGGAGGCCTCGCGCGGCCTCCAGATCCTACGCGCCTAGTCTTCTTCTCTTGACTAGTTTAGTTTAGAGTAGCCGAATATTATACAGGGTTACTTGTAATTCAGTATGTAATATAACATATATAAACATCATAAAGAACATCTACTCACAAAGCAAAAGTAGAGTAAGATTAGAAACTAAAGGAGAAGAGACAGTAATAGGAAAGGGAGTCAGACAGGGGGATCCCATGTCACCGAAACTATTCAGCTGTGTTGGAAGGAATATTTCAAGAAACTAACTGGATAAATAAAGGACTCAAAATGCAAGATCAATGTCTAAGCCACCTCAGATTTGCTGACGATATCATCCTCTTCGCGGAATCAGCAACTGAGCTAGAACAAATGATACAAAATCTCGACATAAATAGTAAAAAAGCGGGGTTACACATGAACGCAAGCAAAACAAAAATCATGACGAACCACACAGAAAAGGAAATACACGTGTCTGGAAACCAGATTGAATATGTAAAGGAATATATCTACCTTGGAAAACAAATATCATTTGATAAAAGAAATAACGAAAGTGAGGTGGATAGAAGGATCAACTGCATGTGGAAGAAATTTTGGTTACAAAAGGAAGTCCTAAAAGGGGACTATCACATGAAGTTCAAAAGAATAATAATGGACACCTGTATTCTACCAAGTTTGACATATGGAAGCCAAACATGGACATAGACAAATAAAATAAAAAATAAAATCTTAGCATGCCAAAATTACATGGAAAGGAGCATAATTATTAAAACTCAGGAAAATACAGAAAACACGAAACGAAGAGATAAGAAAAAGGACGAAACTAACAGACTAAAATGGAAATGGGCAGGTCATATTTCGAGATGTAGAGATCAGAGGTGGACATTGGAGTCAACAAAGTGGTCTGGACCGGGAGGCAAGAGGAACAGGGGCAGACCACGCAAGAGATCGGCGGACGACATAATTGAAGTAGCTGGGCCAAGTTGGATGGAGTTGGCCCAAAACAGGGAAAACTGGCACGGGATGGAGGAGGCTTTTACCCAAAAGGGATCCATATGTAACTAATAATACTATAACTAAACTATTAATTTGTAAAAACATTTGTAAAGAAAAATATGGAATAAATGAGCTTTATTATAATTATTATTATTACTTGTAATTCGACGTATTCCTTGCAGGACGTTATAGTAGGGTTATAATGCAAGAAATTAAGCAACCAAATGTTCTACCGAAATTCAGTGGTTTTTGAGTTATGTCGATTTTTTGTTTTTTTATGAAAAATCCCAGATTAAATCATTTATAGCCAATTTAAAAATGATTTACGCCGCGAATGTACTGAAATTTACGGTAACAGAGAATGCGTGTTCGCTGACTTGAGTCCACCGCTTGTGCTCTCACAAAAGTGCGCGAACATTTCGGTGAACACGCGCATGATGTTTTGTTCATGATCAATAGAACGAGTCCACCGAAAAAAACACACTGGTAGAACGTCTTGGTCGAACAAGACGTGTAAAAATGAGTAATTAAAGTTTTAAAAGTGAAATTGATTAAAAATAATAATAATTCACGAAATTGTTTTCTTTGATTTTCCGCATACCTTTTACCTTTCTTTTCCTTTTTTACAAAATCATAAACATTTTTCATAATGTAGTCCATAAGTTTTCAATAAGATTTAAGTATACCATTTTGTACATCTGGCGTAGTATAATTTTTTTTCACTATACAACATCTATTTATGACGGAATGGCAAAAATTACAAAAAAAAATTGTTTCATAAGTGATTTTTCCTAAAGGTGTAGGATTTTTTTTAACTTTTGATTATTTGAAAAGGTCTGCTGTGTCATCAGCTATGATAATAACTTAAAATTCAGAACATTCGCACCGTAAAACGTTTTTAAATTGGCTTTAAATGATTTAATCTGGGATTTTTCATTCAAAAAAAAAAACAAAAAATGGACGTAACTCAAAAACCACTGAATTTCGGTAGAACATTTGGTGGCTTAGTGTCTTGCATTATAACCCTACTATAACGTCCTGCAAGGTATACGTCGAATTACCAGTAACCCTGTATATTTGGCCGGCAGTGGCCCGAGGCAGCGGCCCGCGGTGCTGCGAGCGGCCTCGCGTCACGCGACCTTTTCTACTGATACTGGTATTTTAACTATGTAGATAAAGTTTAAAATTATTTCACACTGAAAGTGCTCGCCGCGTCGCTGACGGCCGCTGCCATTCCGGTGTGACTCGGTCCTTAGATTGGAGTATGTGGCTATTAAGCCAATAATTGAATACCTGGTGAGTGAATCTCCTCGTGAAGAATGGAGTCAGATACTTCATGTCTAACCTCACGAAACCTCTCAATCGCGCTGCATGTGAATAATTAACCTGAAACATGTAAACAATGGTTTAAGTGTACCTACTGAAAGGTTACCAGATGTCATAACACATTTAGTTTTATGTTTACGAATGTTAAATGATTGGCCAAGAACATAACAAATCTCTAGTCTTGGAGATTACAGAACCAGTACCTTAAGTTAGTTATAAACTCAAGAATAAACAATTGCATAAATAAAGTTTTATTCTCACTGCTGCATCACAGACAGGACATTCGACCACTCGTAGTGGCTGGGATGTCAAATGCCTCAATACTTTTAACTTAGGACTTTCTGGTTCTCTCGATGCTTCACTCCACAGTTTAAGAGCAGAGTTGATGAAATACACAAATTAAAGTAAATTTGAATCGATTGAGTAGTTTATTTTTATTTAAATTGTACCATTTAAATGCATATTAAGTCATGATGAAACCAATTATTTATCGGCATCACTCAACTGTACCTAAATAGGCTAGTTTCCACCATCAATAATTGCAAAGCTAATTAGTCCGTCATCGTCAGTTAGAGTATTGGAAAATAATGGACACGTATTTTTTGTTTTTGTAAATCACTGAGTACTGACAAAGATAAACGCATCAAAACTCGGGAGTGGGGGCTCGTGACGTCACAACGCACTAAAAACTATAGCACGGCGTGACGTATTGCGAATTTTAAAAGCGTCGTATCTTCGTCAATTTTGGTTTATGTAACAAAAGAAAAAATTGGGTCAAATATATTTTTATGATCTAACTGACGGACTAATTAGATTTTTTTAGGACACAAGCCTATTATAATAATAAATTATTGTAATGCTACTAGGACGTATTTTCGTAGAATGTTTTGCTATTAAGACCATTTGCTTTTTCTAAACTTTTTAAAACAGAAGGGTAGGTGAAGTTTTCCTTTAAACATACATACATAAATGTATTTGTTCATACAACTGGGCAAGGTATCGAAATGCTTTCTTATGAATCGCGCAATCCCTCACGAACGTTTTCAAAACGCTCCAACTATTTCGCATAAATAGACATTAGACCCCGAAATACTAGGCAGATTTTAAGACGGTTTTTTTGTGGTTTTCCATTGGTCATTTGGGTTTGTTTGCGTTGTACATCTCTTTAATGAATATCTTCATGACCGTTTGCTACACCAACTCGGGCATCGAACACAAGACCAATCTCAGCAGTCGCACTTGCGACCAGGAGAACAATGTAGTAAAGTACTACATAACATACCTACCAAAAATCTGATTTTCTGATACTATTAACAAAATAAATATTTCATCTCTTGCGCACTTAGACGTACTTTGGCCTTGTAACTATTGTTTTATTACTTTGTAAGGTTGAACGCCACTTACTTTTCCTATAGAATAGAATAGAATAGAATGTTATCGTCGCGCGTCGTAGAAATATCACAATTTGTTAGTTTCAACTATCTAGTAAAGTTTCAATTCACCACACTAATCGTTTTTGCTATCGAAAGTGATAAAAGTTAAATGCACATTTGGGTTGGACCAGGGTGGAATTTTGTAACCCACCTGGAGGGAAAGTACTACAAATACTGGAGATAACAAATTTTACTCAAAAGAAACCTTCGTTTATTTTTAAAAAGAAACAAATCTGCATTCACAGATTTTCGAAAACTATTTTGCCACACTGGCATCGAACCCGGGATGAATCGACTAAAGTTCGACAAAAAATTATTTCTCTTACCTCTAATTCCTCTTCCGTTATCTCAGACAAATGTTCCGAGTCTATAGCTTGGCCCCACTCTCTTGTTTTAGATAAACTCACTTCCTTCTGCTTACGTAATGATCTGGAACGCTTCGTTTTTTTGTTAGCCTGTGAAAAAAGTAGGTACAGTAAAGTAAGTAATTATTTTTAATTCTATTTGTAATATTCTTCTGATTATTCGACGGGCATAAAAAATCAAATCGACGCGGATGAGTTCGGAAAAACGACAGTTAACACAACAGGTCTATTCTGATAGATAAAATATCATGAAAACCCACAAATCGAATATAAATCGATTAACCACGTCAGTCCTCCGTAGTAAATTGGTTCGGAAATGGTTCGTAAATTCGTTCTACTATATATATATGTAATTCTTTTCATATTATGTACTTACTCGCAAAAATTTTAACAAAGGCATTGTAGATCCACCGAAGAATAAAGTGGTGAATAGGACGATTATTAGCGTAGTAGTAATAATCACATGTCGAGTTTCGTCAGAAAAACCCAGATGAAGTGATAAAGCGTAGGAAATTGCACCTCTCAGCCCTGGAAATGTAGGTATATAAGTATTTGTTTAATTGCTTCTTCTTCTGGAAAATTAGAGATGAAAATACATCTGTAATTATCCAGACATGTCCAGAATTTCAACTCAGTGTCCTGAATAGGGGGCAAGAAAATAACAAGCAGTAAACAAAATAGCCCAGATATTCTTCAAATGTCTGGAATTTACTACAATAAAAGGGCCTAAGATCTTACTTACCACTAAACCACATGATAAACATCATTTTCTTAGTTATCTTATGTTCACGGAATTTATTGCAGAGCAAAGCAAGTGGGAAGATGTTAGCGGCTCTACCAACTAAGCACATGACTATACTCCAAACTACCAGGGCTGGTTCCACACGATGTCTGAAGCTGTAAATGTATCAAAACAATTAGGATAATATTTCCTACCGGGTGTAAACCACCTCATCACGAAGCCGTCAACCAAGCATTCTGTACATCAAAGTAAGAAACTTTATGCAAAAATTATTGCTGGAAAATGACTTTTTTTTGGGATGGAAAATTCTATTTTATGGTAGAACTCAATGTTACGCACTTAAAACATTGTGCTGATGGATGGATTTAATAGTACGGGGTCGTAGAGATGTTTAAAGTAAAAATCTTTCAATAAAACTTGTATTTAAAAAGAAGTTGTCAAAACATTGGCACTTTGACCCCCAATATCTCTGTAACTAGAAGGTTCCCAGGTATGGTGTAGAACAAAAAAATTATCGCAATGACAAGGACAACAAGTGCCTTTCGGCTTTGTGAAGAGGTGTTTTACATCCTTTATATTATTTGGGTTGGTAGTCCATGTTAAATGATAATAAAATACCTGAATATAGCTAGTCCTAAGTAAGCAAACACACAGGTCTCAGCAATGAATGCCAGTGTTCTCATAGTCTGCTGCATAGTGACCTGTGTCACTGTTGATAAGTTGAAATGTGTGTAATGAGACATCACTACACCACAAAATAATATCGCCATTATTCCTGAAACAATAAGATAAGTAAAAATTGCTCGATGAAAAAAAAAACTACAAAAAAAAATAATTCAATAAAATGAAGTAATTACCTGACAAATGAATACCTTCAGCCAGTACATATGGAGCGTAAGTGAACACTAACATCATACCAAATTCAAGAGAAGGGTTCTTTCGCAGATCAACATGTTTCAATAGAAGTGCACTAACAAGTGCAAACAACACCCCTATGCCTGCTGACGCAAAAAACATTAACCAAAACCTGTTGATTGCAGACAGAATTGCTTCCCCGGTGGACATGAGAGGATCATTTGAGTCCAAAACAGCAGTTGTTAGAACAATAGCAATGGCATCATTTAGTATACTCTCTCCAAAAACCAACATGTTGAGTACAGGGTCTACGTCAAGAGCATGGAAGATGGCCACCGTAGCCACAGGATCTACTGCTGATATCAAGGAGCCAAAGGCAAATGACTCAACAAAACTCAGTTTATACACTACTTGGGCAAGCCCGAGCAAATATATACCAGCACCAATGACAAATGCTGATATAGCAGTTCCAACTATAGCAAACAATAAGATTGATCCAATATTTTGGAAGAAATTACCCTTGTGAAGATTATAACCTGATTCAAATATAATGGGAGGCAACAGAACTAGGAAAAAAGCTGTAGGTGAAAATGCCTCTTCCTTTCTCCAATTTGCTATGTTTTTTATGGACATCAAGTTGATGATCATACCAATTAATGCACCAAGGAACACTATTACCACACTCTCAGGAAGGTATGAGAATCCCGTTTGGAGCATGAGATGAATCAGTAAAATGCCTAAAGCCAGCACACATAACACAAAGAATATGGCCATGGAACTGTTGTGCTCATCTTCTGCAGAACTCTTTTCAGGCAATGGTGCTGCATCAGAGGGACTTACAACTGAGGCATTTGGACTTGCTGATGAAGATATATTTACCATCACTACTGATAGTATGGAAGATTCTTTATCATTCTTTTCTGTGGCAATATTTGAACTTTCAGTTGAAGAACTCACTGTTGAATTCACAGGTGGACTACTCACAGGCGATTCACTAGAACTCGAATCACTCTGATTGGGTAAACTTGCTCGTTTTGACCTTGACAGTCCGAATTCGTGATCACTGTTGTAATTGGTGTACACTTTTCCTTGAAAGTTAGTATGTGGCTCAGTAAATATCGACTTAGGATTTCTCTGTTCACTCGATGAAGATGCTGATTTCAAGTGCTCTCCATAACAGTAACTAATCAAACATATAATGCCGATCCAAAATACATCTTTTCGTATACAAGGCATTTTAAAATATAATATTCCCCAGAACAATGCTTGTTCAACTCTTCACGTCATGTGTTGATTTCAAACTGTTTATAATATCGTTATGACTGCGCTTCTCTCTGAGTTACAGTTTGTGTTTAATTTCGTGATTAAATATATAAAGATAGAATTTCTACTAATATTCACATTCAGCAACTCTGTCTCTGAACAAATCCTGAAGAATAGCACAGATTACTATAATATAGTGAAGATTAACTGACAGACATTTGCTACTGACTGCCAAGACCACAGATTACTATATGACAAGACAAGTGACAGTTGACACGACTGGGGGAACTCGAGCCACGATTCGTGGCACAGGGGTGCGTTTAACCTCTCAAGTGCCGCGCACAATAGCGGTAATGTAACATAATTTGTGTCAATAAAGAATTTGAATTTGTTGTGGTCTGTGCTCTTTGACAGATCTGTGGACTGCGCCTTTATGGTATATATGCTCTGTGGAACTGTAGTGATTATATACTCTGTGCTGCGTAATTCATTGTCAAATGATGAACATGACGTAAACAAAATAAAATCTCCAATTTTATTATTGTCAGCAAAGCATACGATTTTGTTTTATGCATAAATCCTACATATCTAGTAGTGTAATGAAAGTTATTTTTGTTCCTGTGTTATCAAACGCCATCGTGACTTACTAACTGGCAAAGGATCTCGAGTCGGTAAGTTATCCCTAAACAAAGCATTCTTTGGGAACGCAATTCCTCATTACATTGCTCATTGGTTACTAATTTGTGCTGCACTAAGAAAGTCATTTTAAATTCCCTTAAACTCTGGCAGCATTTAATATTTTATTGAAATAATAATATTTTGGTTGTTTATTTGATGCATTCCAGAACAATGAGTGAACTGTCCTGTAGGACTGCATACCTACACGGACAAACACACCATTCTCAATACTGATTATTTACATAAATTATTATTTAGTAACAGCTGAAAGAAAACTAAACACTTAAAAATACATACAGTCGATTAGAGAACCTCCTCCTTTTTGGAAGTCGGTTAAAAATTTGGATTACATTGAAATGAAAGAAAACATAACATGTTTGTGTGTATATGTCACCGTAAAATTGTCAAATACGTTATATTGTAATATCTCTAGCGATATTGTAAAGTCTCGAATTATTGTCAAATGAACATACTGCTTACAATAAAACGCATTATTTTTCGTGAAATGCATGCGATGGTAGTCAACTCACGCGGTGTAGAGAGAAGGAGGGGTCCCCCTTGCCCAGTGGTACCACTCTCATGAAAAGATAATGTACCATTCCTGAGAAATATCGATTAATATAACCTTACCTTAAAACACTTCATATTCCCCTAAAAAGCGTAGTCGACGGAGCCCCGCTTCGCGGGGCCCCTATTTCCGAGTGCAGGGTTTAAAGGAACCTAACTAACCTAACGGGGGGGGTGCCCCAAGTCCCGTTTATGGGGGCAAGAGATACTTCCGTATGTTCAGTTGACAATAATTCGAGACTTTACAATATCGCTAGAGAGATACACGTTATATTGTAATATAACGTATTTGACAATCTTACGGTGACATATACACATGTAGTAATTAACTCTAATGGAGTGTTGATACCCTTGATAATAAACATATGAAATAATAAACCTAGTGCACTGGATTGGATAAACATATTTATATCTTTTGTTGCAGTACTTGGAATCATGAATAAAGAAGACATAGTATTAGGATTGGAAATGGGACGGCTAGAAATAGAAGCACTACCAATAAGTAAGAATAGAAGTAATGAAAATCCATTCATAATCCCACTGCAGAAAAGAAACTATTCCAAGATTACAATCCTTCCTAAAGAATCAAGGTGCTCTTGTTCATCTAAAAAAAAACTAAAACCTGGGATCTATAAAAAGAAACATAGTAAGATACTCAAAGAGCCAGTATTAAATATATTAAAAACCTATTGTAATGTTGTTAAATTGAATGCAGAAAACTGCCAGGAGACAAGCAGTAAAAATTTGACAGATATTGAGCGATGTGACCCATTAAGTTTATGCACACTTGTTGATAACTGTAACCAGCTTACAATATCTTCTAGTGCTACTATACAAAATGTAGTCACCAATGAAAACAGTGTGAGTAGATGGTGGAAGCATGATGTATCAAGTTCTCAGGAGCATAGAGAACCAAAACAACAGAGTAGTAGATCTGGCAGCTGTTCCCAACAAGCCCTCAATCCACCCTGTGATGTCACCATTGACGAATTAGCAAGTTATTTCGAAACATTGGTACACATACCAAAAAAAATGTCATCTATGGCTGAAATGATGTATATATAATAATATTGAAATTAAATACATATACTACCAACCAAATATAATAAACTCATGCCAGGAGCAGAGCTACAATAGTGTTCAGATTATCCCAGTTACAGGAAGCAAAAAGTTTCTAACTGGTGACATATTATTTTTTTGGATAATTTATACCCCTAATTGCGGTCTTCCAACCATATCTTCACCTTAACCTATTTCTCCAATTACATTTTACAACAATTTATGCTCTTGTTTTACAATGTTCATACATCATCTTTGCTCTTTATTTAATGTAGTCAAACTTATGCCAGGTATACAAATGCATCACCTTGCTAACAACTGATAAAAAACCATTGTGCTGACATACATAGTGGCTAGTCATTTTAATAATGATAGTTGTAAGATGGAGAAAATAAAATAATTACAGTCCCTATGAAAAGTTGAAGCAGTCAATGTTAATTGTGTATTTTACTTTCTTGTCAACAAATCATTTAATAGTAATAAAAGACGTGTGCCCTAGGCATGCATTGTTGTGTTATTGATAAATTGGAATTACCCAATAATTTGGAATTACCTAATTATAGACCGTGGATGTCAAATTAAGGCGATTCCGACAAATGATTTATGCCTAGCGACTTTTCCTATTTGAAGCGGTTATTTAATTGCTATATCGCGAGCAACATTTTGTCGCTGCTTATTGTCACACACCGCTTCGTGGTATAACATTTTAAAATCGCCAAGTAAAGCATCTGCGTGTATACCTGGCATTATAGGTACTTTAGATTTTAGTTAAAGGTGTTTCTTTTGGTGTCATTCTATTCTTTTATAAACTTAAGTAATAAAAACAACAAATAATTTAAGATTGAAAATAAATGTAAAAATATAGTAAACGATGATAATTAATAAAGCAATTTTATTATTCAGAAACAACATCTTCAGTCTGGTCTCGACTCGCGCTTGAAGCAGAACGAACGTCTGTTATTCAGGGTGGAAATGGTTAACATGGCAGTAAGGGGAGCTACCTGAACCGTTATTGTATTGTATAACGGGCTGGTGTCCGCAACTCCACGTCAAGGCGCGTATTTTGCGTACGGGTGGAAAATTCACTCGATCCATCCCAACTCCCCAAGAAAGGCCAGCAGCGCCCCGATTTTGCTGATTGTTGACGACAATCTCGCGGAGAGTACCTGGGTGACCGAAGTACTTTGCCCTGCATGTTGCAACTACTGGGTAGTGTAGAAGCACGTGGGCTGCTGTCTCGTCTTCCTCCATACATGCACAGCACAGGGGGCTGTCTGTGATTCCTATGACAAAGAGCCGCGTCCGGTGATGGCGGCCGTAATTGTGCGCAGCTGTGGCTTGGTTAGGGTAGCCTAAGCGCGCGTTTAGCGCGCGCGCGTATAGGACGGTTAGTACCGAAGCTTTACCGGTGCTTGCGGGTGTACTTCCAGTCGATCTTGAGGTGCAGCGTCGGGCTGCAATGTACTATAACGCGCGTGAGACCACGGACGCAGACTTTTTAACCATACGTGATCGTGCTAGGATTTCTAGATTATTCAAACCACAGACCGACGTCTGCCCGGCTAGCATGGGCAGGGGATAAAATTTTATCCACCGGTTATTTCCACTGACAAGGGACAAAATTCAAACAAAAGTGGAAATAACCGGTGGATAAAATTTTTATCCCCTGCCCATGCTAGCCGGGCTGGGAGGAAATTTTATCTGAATGGCAATGTAGGTGGGAAAATTCCATCAAGGGCAGACACCTCCACCAGTTCTTTCCATCCGTTCGTGAGCGGCTGGACAGGACATGGCTGGAGGTTGATCACTGTGTTGCCCAATTTCTCACGGGTCATGGCAACTTCAAGAGTAAATTATTTTCCTTCAAACTTGTTGACTCGCCTTTTTGTCAATGTTCAACATATGACTGGCGAATATGAACAATCTGCACATCACATTTTGTGGGAGTGTAGTCTTTGGCAAAATGAACGCAATATTATGTTGGATAGTGTACAGGTTACATCCGGAGTAATTTACTATACGGACCTTGTAGAAACTAGAGCAAATTTCCGTGCGTTCAAGCGCTTTTGCCATACCTATTATTGGAATCAAATACCTATAACAGGTCTCAACTTAGGACCCATTAACGTTAATATTTATCCGTGGTGCTAGGCAACTCGGCCTATCCCAGTTGTAATTGTCCCTTTGTGCCTATTGGCCTTGTTTCGTTCTGTCTCCTGCTGATATGGAGGGAAGTGGAAATTACAGTTTTTTTCCTACTCCTCCGCTATACTTTCTGATTAATTTCGTTGCGGGATCCAAGACAGTTAAATTCATTCTCTGGGACTTCGTCGAGCTTCATTGTCTCGGCGCTTTTCTGGTGGTCGCCACTGTTGATTCTGGCTTTCAGGAGTTACAGTGGTTTGGGCGTGTGTGGCGGGCTTGTCCCAAAAAAAAAAAAAAGCGCGCGTTTGGTGAAGCGGCCGTCGTCGCGTCGATGGCAAGAAGTGCCTCCTTGGCTTGCCAACACTCGCAGTGGCCAAGCCACAGCTTGTGGTGTAGTTCACTAGTTTGTTTCCTTACCAGTGTTCGTAGGTATCCGAAAGGGAGTGGTGCGATGGGTTCTGGTCCTACCGCTGCCATGCTCATGTCATTGCCGCGGGAATCGCTGTGCCCTTTGATCCATTGGATGGTTATGTTATTGAAATTACCAACCTGGTTCAGGCGTTGATGACACTCGGATGTATGGGATGATGGTGTATTAACCCGGAGTTCACTGTGTGGTTGTTTAGAGCCAGCAGCACCGCCATGCTGTCTGACAGTATACGAATTGAGTGGTATGGCTATGTGGATGTTGAGTTCTTCCGAGAAGACTCCAGCCCCAGTGCCAGTACCTGTTTTAGATCCATCTGTGAAGATCCGTAGTTCCGCGGGGTTTAATTCCTCGTAGCGGTGGTCCTCGTGAAGCTTGATTTTGTATTTTTTATCGAATACAAATTGTTTCGGTATCCGATCGTTTATTGCTTTCGCCAGGGGGAACTCGCTATGGAATCCCTCCAGTACCGCATTGTACTGTGTTCTTTTCTTACCCCGGAGTTGAAGTGTTTTAAGACATACAGCCGTCATCGTCGCTTCCTGCTGTATGAACAGATGGAGCGGTGGGAGCACCAACATGGCTTCGAGAGCCGCAGCCGGAGTTGTCCTCATGCAGCCCGTGATCGCCATGCAGGCAAGTCTTTGCAAACGTTGCAGTTTGATGGATGCTGTAGTTAGTTTAGTGCGGGGCCACCAGACTACAGCCCCATAGGTAATCATGGGTCGGATCACCGCGCAGTATAACCAGAGTATAATTTTAGGGGATAGGCCCCACTTCTTACCTATCATCCTCTTACATTGCCAGAAGGTTATGCAGGCCCTGTTTATTTTATTGTCTACGTGGCAACTCCAGTTTAACTTACTGTCTAGGATGACTCCCAGATACTTGACCTCATCGGCCAACTGGAGTTCCGTCTCGAAGAGTTTGGGTAAGCGATAAGGGCCTAGTGTTCGTTTTAGTGTAAACAGGAAAAGTTCAGTCTTCGTGGGGTTCACTGAGAGGTCGAACTCTGCACCCATCGTTCAACGATACGTAAATAGAGCCCGTTGGGCGAGGTCGAAGACTGTCCCCGTCACTTTCCCCGAAATGAGGATAGCGAGGTCGTCGGCATATACCCTATTGCGTTGAAATGGTTCTCGTTGAGTTTCGTGATGAGGTCATTAATCACCAGATTGCAGAGGAGCGGGGATAGGTAGTATTCCTCCTTGGGGGCAGCCTCTGGCTATCATGGCCATTTGCTGTTCCCCTTCAAGTCGAACCACTCGTTTGCTTACGCACCCCGTGGACTAAATGAGTTACATTACCGTAGGGGTGAAAGTAACTTATTTAGTCCCGAGACGGGGTTTGGCGCCCAAGCGTAGCGCGGGAGTAAACAAGTTCGAGGGACTAAATAAGTCTTTAACCCGAGGTAAACACTGTGCTTTTCATTACGAATACAAGGAAAATAAAAAAAAATACGAAACAACTCGAAAAACAAAAGAAGATCGGATTGCCGCTTTCCCGCCTATTTTGTTTTTTTTTTTGTGGCCGGCTATTCAGCCTTTATTTTTCACTTTCGTCCTGAAAAAATAGTAAATATTTTGCCCAAATCTAAGTTACCTATTTAAAGTTATTTAAAAAAAAAACTAATTAATACATAATGTTATTTCGCGATTGTAAGAGTACAAACATACACCACCTCAGTCGCCGCAGTCGAGAAACGACTTTGACTAGGGATGGCGATTCTATCCGAAAAAGATCGATTTTTAAATCGATTCGAATCGTGACCTGATGAATCGATCCACAAAAAAATCGAGGTCTAAAAGATCAATTTCCAAAAAATCGATCTTTTTTTCAAATTTTCTATTACATGTAAGTACGAGTATTAATCAATTTTATTAAAAACAAGACGAATATTATAATTAACGATCTTTCGAACTTCGATAATAACAATTATTTTTAGCCATACCATATCAAAGTATCAGATCATATAGAAACGAGACATTTATTTTCAAAATTCACAAGTTTTAGGTTACAAAGCAAATAGATAATTTAGCTCATAGTTCCCAATGCTTAATATTTAAACTTTTTAAAAACAACAGTCTGTCAAGTCTACTGGGATCCAAGCGGTTCCACTCATCACTTGCGATGTGCTCGTAGGGAACAGATGATCCCACAATACTCATATACATCATGGCTATTGAATGAACGTGGTGATAAATAGTTTTTTTTTGTTCTTGCCAGTAAAGTTTATGGTCATATTTCAAGTGCACAACTGCCTGCGATAAATAATGTTTGAATTCTTCGTTTAAGCCTTGGCTTTCCTGCGCAATTGCATTATACATAGAAAGTAATTGTATGGTTAATACAAAAACGGAAAAAATCGAATGTCGATTTTAAAGGGTTATGTATCGATCCAATGAATTGATTCAGTACTACATATCGATTTAAAAGATCGATTTTCGGGGCTCGAAAAATCGATTTTTCGATTAATCAATCTCAGACCGCCATCGCGCCATCCCAGTTTGACCTTGAAAAATCGTTCATTGACTTATACGAATTTAGAGGGTTGTATTGATGATTATAATTCTGTACTTAACTACATACGTTTTACAGTAGCGATCGATATTTTTAACATCATACAACCTACCACTGGCCTGCACATTGCAAAAAACGTAAGAAAATTTGAATTTCGCGGGCTACCCTGACGCTTTCACGTCATCCTACAGGAGTAGCTCGCGAAATTCGAATTTTCTTACATTTATTGTAATGTGCAGGCCAGTGCTAGGTTGTATGTGGTTTAAAAATTTGTTCGCGACTGCCAAGTAGTTCCTAGAGGTCGAGGAATGTCTTTGACCTTGAAAAAGTCGTCCCTCGACTGCGGCATCTTTGATAGATTTAGCTGACATCAATTTGCCTCTGACCTCCGGCCCCAAAAACACCCATTCCTCTGGATGGACCGTACGATCCATCTCCGAAGCTGAACGCCTACCCAAGTTTCGCAGGCAACGAGTTGGGAAACTGCCAGACTGGTCTCAGCACCGTCTACAGAATAAAAGCAGACAAATGTGACCGTCTAAAAGAAAAAACAATAATGGAACTTTTGGAGCAAAAAATATGTAACATTTCAGGAAACGAAACGTAACTTTCGACTCAGGGCCCTGGCAACTGGCAACACTGACAGTGTCAAGTGTCAATATACGATTCATTCATTATTATTTGTCACAATCTCACCAGTCACCTATATCCACAGAGTACTATATATATACGGGTTCATATCCTATATCCAAAGAGTAAAGTAACTATTACAGATTACTATTGACCTATATAATATAGTAATAATCAATCTGTGAATCTCACATAGCTAGCTACTAATATAGTAATCTGTGATCTCACAATCAATAACAATAGTGCGTTATTTAGAACTATGTATTTTAAATAATTCTCCAATTTAATTAAACTTTAGCGGAACATGTAATGACTAAATTATGGTGAATTTTAGCGCCGGTTGTTGGTACAGTATATTCTTGGATGCTTATACTTATTCCACTACTTATTTATTATTTACCATAGCGGTGGTTATTACTTCTATAATATTCATATGGGTTTATGAAAAACCTAAGTTTTATAAGGTACGTATTTCCATTTTGTATCATAAGTTTTAAGCAGAAAATGTTTTATTGTATTTCTAATGTACGTGAACAGCAATATGTAAGTACTGATAACTTTCAGCTTATCAACCCACTGCTGGGCATAGACCTCAAAGCAGTCAAGAATACTGTGTCTTACTACCATATTTATTTGATTTTTTTCACTCTGCAGAGAAATCATTGGTCAGTGGGTTGTCTCTTAAAGCCCCTACTCAAAGCCCTGCATACATACACACAATGTGATTGACAGTGTCCCTGCAGGCAGGGCCCCGGCATGCAGGGCTTTGAGTAGGGGCCTTTAGGATAGTAGTATCACAAATTGGACGATTATATCGCTAATAAAAATACTTGGTGCATGAATGGATAGCACTAATTGTATTGTTGGAGCTGCTGAAGATTGTACAACTATCTCTGTATTGTATAAATTTAATATCTCTAGTATCATAACCTCATATCCCATATTATGTGAGTGCTATGTACTAGAATGCTATCATTCGCTGGAAACCTACGTCTTTTCTTGACATGTAGGTGCCCCGGCGGTTAAGAGGGGGCATGCTCACTCAAATATCTCACTGATGGTGGCATTTGTGTCTAGTAATTTAGTTCCCTTCAAATGGTTGAGTTGAATGGTGTTGATACATGCGTCATGCTTGTGAACGGGTGCTGTTGGTTGGGACTGGTCAGCTCGTGGTTGCCACGGCTTTTTTGAATGAATTATTTTATTTTTGAATAGTTTTTTTTTTCGTTACCACTACCATCACAACATGTATGATGTAACCAAGATTTTGTAACAACATTATGATTTAAATTAAAAGAGTGACCATGGAGTTTCTTGCCCGTTCTTCTCCATAAAGATCTAAGCTAGGGAATGGGCAACTACAGTAATTTCACAGTTTTTATGTCTTGTGACTGGGACTGTACGAGTAGCTAGATTTAATTTTCATATTTGTTTCGACAATTCAAAAGTGCCTGCCTACTTGAAATAAATGCTTGGATTTTGATTTTTTTGATTTCTCCATCTTCTACAAAGTGGCTTAGGTAAAAGAGCGGCTTTCTGGTCCTGTTTGATCTCCGCGGGAGACCTTCGATCTGGAGTATCGGAGAAGGCGGCGAGCTACGTAGATCCTCAGAACGTTGCGGCGATGATAGTGACGGGGTGTCAGTTTCAGGTGGAGCTGTAGCGCTGTCTTCCATCTCTTCACAAGCTGATTGAAAAATTGACTAGTTTTTTAGACCATATCTCAACTTATTACATTTCGGCCCACCGTTTTCCAGCTCCTTTCACAAGTGCCTAATGTAGATCTAGTGGTAAAAAAATCAACATTATTTTCAGTTTCTTTCAAAATAGAACTAGTGATTAACAACAACAACGGTAGTTCCATCATGGAACTGTTTATTTTACTAGTGGAACTAGTGATAAAAAAAATCAACATGTTCCATTATTTTCAGATTCTTTCAAAATCGAACTAGTGATTATTTAAAACAATACTAGTGGTAAAAAATCAACAACACTAGTTCCATCATGGAACTGTTAATCTTACTAGTGGTAAAAAAACAACAACACTAGTTCCATCATGGAACTGTTAATGGTACTAGTGACAATTCCCCCATTGTCCCTTCGACTAGAGGATCTGTTTTAGATTGTCGGACGTTCTTTTTTACCAATATCGGGCCTGGTGTAAGCCAGGACAGCAGTGAGTGTCCATTCTGGGATCTTCTAGTCTAGGGTATGTAAAAAGTTTTTCATGTGGGGTGGCATTAGTAGCTGTACATAAAAGAGAACGTACACAGTGCAATGCATCCTTCAATACCACATCCCAGTTTTCGGTGATAGTCCCTTTGGCCGGAGGCTGAGTTAGATAGTTCGTTCGGCAGACAGTCCCGTTTAGACCGTCTAACGTTAGGGTAACGGATAAGTGGAACGTCTAAATTAGACGTTCCAGTTGTCCGTTACCCTGGGGGGTCGTTCTAGATGAGGCTATGTTTGCTTTTCTTATTAATGACTTGAATTCTTCTGACATAAACGATGAGCCTCTATCGCTATGAACATAAAAAGACTGGCCAAACGTAAGGAAGAGATCTTTTTCAAGCAGTTGATGACAGTGGCAGATGTCACTTTACATGGATAAGCAAATGGAAATCTGCTGTACTAGTCGATTATGGTTAATATGTACTTGTTGGGCGTGTTAGACGGCAATGGCTCCTTGAAATCTTTGTTGATACGTTCGAGAGGGGCCAAGGCTTTGATCAAGTGTCCTTTAATTTTGAGAAACCTTGGTTTTATCTCGGCGCAGGTCGGGCATGAGGCAGTCATCTTTTTGATGTCGTTCGCTGAACAGAGCAAGTTTTTGCGTCTCACCCAATCCATCCTTGTCACCCCTGGGTGACAGACTGCGTTATGGTGCTCTTTTAGCTTACTGATATTCATATAGGCGCATACACGGGATGGAGCGTCCGGAGCTGCATTTTCGTAGCCTGGTCTATAAATAATGTCTCATTTGAAACAATTATGACATATCTAATCGCCACCAAGAGGTTTTCTCGTTCTTGATTTTACTGTTATGATGATTCTGATTGAACATGAAGGATCGCTGTTGGTCTGTTATTAAGAGGAAATGTTTGCCAATAAGATAGTCTTCTTTAAACGTTCCACTATAACGCAAGCTTTTTTTTTCGATTGAGGATTGCTTGCATTCGAAGTATGTCAAAAGAATGCTACAGGTCGTCCTTGTTGAGTGAGTGTAGCCGCCAGAGCGAATGCTGTAGCAGCTGTTTCAACGGTGAAGATTTCGTCATGAATCGCTGCTAGGGCCGTCACCTTGATGTCCTGCTTTATTACCTCGAAACATTTGTCCGATATTTCGACGCTTTTGCAAACGTGTGTGTGTGTAACCCTGACAAAATGTTGTGCATTTGAGATTATCATGAGGAGCAATTTGCTTACTAATAGCAAAATTTGCTTGAATATTATAGTTTTAAGGCGATTACACAAGCTAAACGCGAGTTTTATAATTACTAAAAGTATATGATTCACTGCTATAAACAAGACCAGAACAATATATGATATTCTTCAGGATATATGCTAGCATGATACTGTTTTTATTTTATTAATTTGGCTCGATAAAAAAAGAAATCACGAACTTACCTCTAAAAATATCTTTCAAACAATAAAAAACATACTAATATGCATGCGATCATTCTGATTTTTTGGCAAATAATTCTACAAGCAATATATTAGCATGATACTGTTTTAGTTTTTTAATCCAATCAACAGTTTTTTGTAAATCGATCGAAACCACTCATTTCGCGCTATTTGGCCCGCAGTGGCTGACGTAACAACCACTTTGTAGTGCAAGCTGATTAGAACTTTATTCTAACAGTATTTCAAACGAAGTTTGAACCACCACAAATAGAGTTTCTAGTTGCGAATTTGCATCTCAATAGGTACACTACTGCTGCCGGCCTCAAAGACCATAACTCCACTTTTGTTCACATTGAACACAAGCCCATGTTGTAATGCATATCTTTCACAAATTCCCAACAGAGGAGACCACAGGGCGAAGCACTCAGCAGGACTATGTCGTCCGCATAACTTATATTATTGAAGCACACTCCATCTATATAGCAGCCTACCCTGGTGCTGCTGAGCTCCTCAATTAGATCCTTCACATAAAGGTTGAAGAGCATGGGCGACATCAACCCCCCTCGTCTCTGCCCGCACTCCAACCCATATGTGTCAGATCTGACCCCTGCCCACGTGACACTATTGACCTGGTTTCCATACCAGAACTTGATGACATTAACAAATTCTGCTGGTAATTTAGCATCATCTAGCTTCTTCCAAAGCCTTTCATATGAAACCAGGTCAAAAGCTTTCGAGAGGTCAAGAAACCCAGCGTATACGGGCGTTTTCCGATCCGTGTAATATTTGACAGTCTGCTTAAGACACAAGATAGCGCTATCCGAAGACAATCCGGGCCTAAACCCGAATTGGTTGTCATGAGGAGTTATACAGGGTTATTGGTAATTCGACGTATTCCTTGCAGGACGTTATAGTAGGGTTATAATGCAAGAAATTAAGCCACCAAATGTTCTACCGAAATTCAGTGGTTTTTGAGTTAGGTCGATTTTTAGTTTTTTATGAAAAATCCCAGATTTAATCGTTTAAAGCCAATTTAAAAACGATTTACGGCGCGAATGTACTGAAATTTAAGTTATTATCATAGCTGACGGTGCAGCAGACCTTTTGAAATAATTAAAAGTTTAAAAATCGTACACCTTTATCAATTTCAATGTTCAAACTTAAATAACTCATTTTTACACGTCTTGTTCTACTAAGACGTTTTACCAGTGTGCCCCATGTTTTTTTCGGTGGACTCGTTCTAGTGATCATGAAAAAACATGCGCGTGTTCACCGAAATGTTCGTGCACATTTGTGAGAGCACACGTAGTAGCGGTGCAGCGGTGGACTCGAGTCAGCGAACACGCATTCTCTGTTCACGCACTCAATTAAATAGTCCAGGGGACCGACCTTCATTCAACGAATTAATAATATTAATTATAAGCTTAGTAACGTGTTGTCGATTAGAATTACGTCAAGACCATGATCGTCTTAGGTTGCCAAAGTATGTCGCGATAATGTGCATACTTGGGCAACTCAACTCAATGCCATCTTAACTTAAACCTATTCGCAATGTGCTTGTTTATCTACTAAGATTTCTAAACAGTATTAAAAATTAAATATTCGCATCGCCTCATCAATGTCAGTCGAAAACAAGATTCAGTTTGCAATAGGTTTTTTGACTCATTTTCAATTTTCTCACAACGTGCGACGCTACTGGTGTCCGAAAATTGTGTTTTTGGTATTCAAAATTAACTACATACTGTTTTACATTACTTAAATCAAATCAGACGGATTAGATCAAAACAAAATTGAGCTTATATTTGAAAACGCGGTCAGGCAAGTAACTGAAGTTAGTATTTTTCGAATCACAATAATTAAACCAATTTACAATTTTACGGATTTGATCGTAAAAGGTTGAGGCAAACATTTTGGACATGGGCTCTATTAAGTTTTTAATGAAACCACGAAATCATTTTGTGCAAGCCACCATTTTTATTAGCAGAGCAGAGAGTACAGTACAGGTGTAAAATAGGTACAGACAATCTAGAGTTACCATAGACAAAACAATAGAGGTATACCGTAATAACTTCAACACAGCCCCTCAATTTTAGAATTTATAACATTAAAATTCTCAAAATTGTTCATATTTAAATCTAAGTTAATTAACATGACAGCTTTACTATTAATTATGTACCTATTTCAGCCTGTTCCTTATTTTCTAAAATACAATAAATGTTTTAAACAAAAAGAAATGTTTTTCTTCTCCATAAAGTTAACATAACATAGCATATTAACTAATAAAAGCAAATTAAGACATTTAGCAACAATCATAATGCTAAAGGTACTTAAATTAAGTTTAACATAATATTACTGAAATACACATGTTTGCTTAGAGGTAGTGCTTTGGTAAAAATATCTGTAATATTTTCATTAGTCGGTACATGTGTTCTTATTATTCTTAATATTAAGTAAGAAGTTATATTATATTAGTTACTATAGTATTTTAACAAAAAAAAAATGCGAGTGATACTCCTTTTATAACTAATTTACCTCACATTAAATTCAATTTCTTTGTAAAATACTGATGTTTAACAACAGGTAGTGCCTTGGTGAATATATCAGAAATGTTCTCATTGGTAGGTACATAAGACAAGGATACTATTTTCTTGTTAACTACATCTATATATATAAAGGAGAAGTCCACTCACTGACCACTCATCACGAAATCTCGGAAACTACTGGGCCGTAAGGACTCAAATTTGGCACAAGCACTCTCTAGGGGGTGCAGGCGCGTGCTAAGAAAGGATTTTTTAAAATTCGCACCCCAAGGGGTTGAAAAGGGGTGTCAAAGTTTGTATGAAAGTCCTATGTTTTTAAAGTTAGAGATATGAATGTAAAGCCTGAATGTTCCTTTTGGCTTCTAGGTGCTCACTAAGAAAAGGTTTTACGAAATTCGGCCCTTAAGGGTACAAAAAAGGGTTTTTAATGTTTGTATGAAAAAAGTTAAACATCCAAATTGAATCTTACGTCAACGCGTTATTGCATACTTTACATTGAAATGAGAATTCGGAAACCGATATGGATCCAAATTGAATTTTACGACAACGCGATAATGCATATTTTGAAATAAGAATTTGGAAGTTCATTGAGGGCGTAATTTCTAGGTGGCCAGTATGTTTCAGTGATAAGCAGGCGTGTGCTGAAAGGTATTGAAATGAGTTTCTATAACGTTTTAAAGTTTTATGCCAATTTCTAGGTGGCCAGTATTTTTCAGTACGCAGGCGTCTGTTGAAGGGTAAGAAAAAAACGTTTCAAAAAACGAACTTAAGCAAAACACGCTCAAGCTCAACCTCATTTCTGTTCTGCGATATTTTGCTGTTACTACTAATTTGATTTGAAATATTTGACATCATCGTTGTTTGGGTTGTCTTCGTTTCGGTATGTTTCACTTATGCTGGGGCTACACTATCGCGATAACGCGAAGATTTGCGTTGTCGCGACACGTCTGGCCAAATAATTCGTCCTATCGCGAATCATCTTCGCGAATACGAACGCCCTTCCCGCCGCTGTCGGTAAATTGCCGCACATCAAAGGGTTTTGTTGGTTTTGTCGCGACAAAGTTCGTGCGCGCGTTCAAATCTTCGCCTACAAGTCTGGCCGTAGCATTAGTAATTTTAAATTGGAGGATAATAATTTTATTGTGTTCTTACCTACTGCCTGGTTGGAATTTTGTTATGTCTATTGCTTCGCTAATTACATATTGTGTATTTCACACTTTGGTATTAAGTACTATAATAGTAGGTCTTTTAGTATTAGTCGTTCTTACTAGAAAAGGTGTCCTTGAATACCAACGACCATACAGCCTATAGACGCCTAATACACGATCTAACGCACGAAAACTATTCTGTCAACTCGCTGAGGTACGAGGTACGCGAGGGGGACGGGGTACTGCGTTCTGATTGGCCAATTCAAGGTCATTGTATTTCACTAGGGATGGGACAGTTTTAAATCAAACAAGAAAGTATCGATATTTTTCAACTGTAGGTATAATAAAATATGTTTTACATACTTACTTTACTTGCATTCAATTACCTTCTTTATTCTAATTACGATTGAATCATGTAGGTAAAATATCTGAACTTATATGAACTTAGTAGGCGGCGACGGTTTTTCATAGGGATAAAACAATCTTCGGTAAAATGACGTGAACATATTAATAAATAAATAAATGTTGTAATTTTTAATTATTAAAAATATATTTTTTGCATAAATAAATAGTTATAGGTTTTATTTTTTGCTTTATCGACAACAGAGGTGGTCGTACGATTTGGAACATCACTAATTATGTTAACGTAACATCGAGGAAAAGAGATAGAGAAAAAAGTACTTTCAAAAGAAAGGGACGCAATCATAAAAGACATCAAGTATGACCAGTATAAGACGAACTCCGATAAATATTGTCAGAAATTTAATCTAATTTAGATTATGGAACTTTTAAATTACCGATGAAATGTGATACCGTCTTTCAGGAAACTTGAAGTCCGGCTTTCTTTATCACACCAACGTATTATACACAGGGCCATATTATGTCTATTTTCTCGATTTTTTAAAGGAGCAATGCGGAAGTGTTTGCGGCTCACAGGAGTGGTCGAAACTAATTTGAACTCGGTGAGTGACGACGGCTATAAGATTTATACCCCTTATGTGTTGACAGACATCGGTCGCCTGTTATTAGGAGTCTAGAGGCTGTATGGTCGTTGTTGAATACCTACGATCGTATTTTAATTTTAAAGTTGTATCTTTGGTTTAGGCTGGTGTTGCAAAAGAATAGCTATAAAGAAAATTACGTTCCAAATAACGTTTTTTACGGTACTTACTGGTCGTAAGCATTGTTTAATTAAATGGATAATCAAAATATTATCACTTATATGGAGTGCAAATTCTTAACCAAATAGTAAATATTCCTGGCGATGGCGCATGCTTATTTTCATCTCTGTCATATTTGGTGCATCACTCATGGCAGCGGGAGAATTATTGCCATTTGAGTTCCAGGTGTTTCAAGGGACGAACAGGGAGTAAAAAAAATAATCCGATTCTCATGAAACTTCAATGAAGGTCATTTTGATGTTTTGATTCCGTTGGCCAATTTAAATTTCAAAGCGCATATTTTGCGTATGGGCAAATCCACCACGCGGGCCCAGTGTGGTTTGGCAGATGTCACATGTCTTCGAATTTTTGGTTCTAAGACATGCCTTTCCTTTCATTTCGTTTCCTCACGATGTTTTCCTGCAAATCTCTCAGCACAAGTATGGTTTGCTGTAAGAAAACCCAATTCTGGGTTAAGCTCGCCGTTGTACATAAGCTATATTTTGTAATTTTGTGTATATTTTTCTTTGTATTTTTTTTGTGTGCAATAAAGAATAAGAATGTTTTCCTTCACCGTTTTGAGAGCAGTGGTGATGAAATAAATTACACAAAGTAATGCGCCTGTCTGGGCCACGTGTTCGAGCCAGCAATGTGCGCCACGTGTCTTACAACTGGGAAAGGTTTCAACCTTTCACCCAGGAGTTCGATGCGTAAATACGTTACTGAAATGCCTTGCCATGGCACCTACGGAACCGCCTGTGAAGTCATGGCAGCGGGAGAACTATTCCCATTTGAGTTTGAGGTGTTTCAGGATGGTATTTTATTGCTGTTTTAAACACCAACGTATGAAACACGCGAGTGAAACCGCGTGGGTACAGCTAGTCTTTTACATAATGATATTTGATAGCTATGTGTTTGGACGCTTTAGTATTTGTTTGATTTTGAATTAGTTTAATTGTACTTTGATTATCAATCAATAAAACTGACTCTATAGTTTTGCTAGATAGAAATTCTGACAAAATTCCCTTAATATGCACCAGCTCACTCATAGTATGAGCTCCTGCTATATATTCGGCTTCTGCTGTAGATAGAGCAGTGCATGTCTGTTTCCTGGAAAACCAATTAATTAAATTTTTGTCATGATAAATTGCACAACCACTGGTACTCTTCCTATCGGTCGTGTCAGCAGCTCAATCAGCATCAGAGTAGGCAAGAAGACTTGTAGGCTTTGTAGATTTTCTGTATAGCAGCCCCTGATCGATTGTCTCTTTGAGATAACGAAGAATTCGCTTACCAGCTTTCCACAATTCAACTGTGGGTTTATCCAAAAATCTGCTAAGGTAGGATACAGCATATGTGATGTCTGGTCGACTGTTCGTAGATAAATATAGAAGTGACCCTATTAATTCTTTGAAAGGAACATCAATTATTTTGTCTGGAGTAACATTACTTATACTGAAATTTACTTCCATTGGAGTTTTGCAACCTTTACAATCTTGCATATTGAATCTTTCCAAAGGTCGTTTAATCATTTCAGTTTGTTTTATTTTAAGTTCATCACCTTTTCTTGTAATTTCTAATCCCAAATAGTTCTTAATTTCTCCTAAATTTTTAACATTAAATTGCTCTTGTAATTGGCTTATTATTTCATGTCCATCTCCTAGCAATAATATGTCATCTACATATAAAAGAATCCATGTATTACCATTTGAATAAAGACAAGAATCATATTTCGACTGAACAAATCCTTTTTCTGTAACAAATTGATGGAATCTCTGGTTCCAGCACTTGGGCGCTTCTTTCAATCCATATAGTGCTTTCTTTAAATTCAATCCATATAGTGCTTTCTTTAACTTAAGGACTTGATTTGGTGGTAATTTTAAGCCTTCAGGACATTTAATGTATGTTTCTTTCTCAAGTACTCCATTTAGAAAAGCAGTAGGTACATCTAACTGTATTAATTTAGATCCTTTTTCAATAGCTAAACTTATCATTAATCTTATAGTTAGAAATTTTGCTACAGGTGCGTAGTTGTTATCCGATGAACGTTGTTGAAATCCTTATGCAACAATACGAGCTTTCTTAGTTCCATCTTGCTTAGTTCTAAAAATCCATTTGGTGTCTATTGCCTTCATTCCTTTAGGTAAAGTAGCTATTTCCCAGGTTTGAAGTTTCTCTTGTGAATTTAACTCTTTTTGTACAGCCTTTTCCCATTCTTTATCTTGTACGGCTTCTTCATAGTTTTGCGGATCTCCAGATAATAAACAATATGCAGTGTACAACTCATAATCTTCTGATAGTTCTCTGTTCTTCCTGATCTGGTCGTATAATCTTCATTTTCTTCTCTATTTTCTGTCTCTTCTTCTTCTTTCGATTCCTTTTCTATTTCCTCTAATTGCTGTTGCATTTCTTCTTCTTTATTTTCTTCATTATCATTGTACTCGTACACTGTCTTGTCCTTTTCTTTATCTACTTGATTATACTTTATTTGTGTTTCATCTAGCCTCACATCTCTTGATATCACGATTTTGTTTGTTTCCGGATCCCATAAGCGATATCCATTTAAGTTGTAGCCAACAAATCTCATTTCCTTTGCTCTTTGATTCAATTTATCTTGTTTAGGCAAAATATGTACCCATGCTCTTGATCCGAATACTCTCAATCTTGACAAATCTTTGTTTCCATACATTCTCTGAACTGGTAACTGGAAATTTATTGCAAATGAAGGACATCTATTAATTTGATAAACTGCACCTCTCACAGCTTCTCCCCATAATGTCTTCGGTAGTCCACTTTCTATTAGAATAGTCCTCGCTTTGTTATAGATACTTCTATTCATTCGCTCAGCTACCCCATTGGACTGTGGACTATACGGTGTTGTAAATTGTTGAATTATCCCTTTTTCTTGACAGAATCTATACATTCTTTCATTCTTGAACTCACCACCGTTGTCGCTTCTCATTTTTTTTACTTTGTATCCAGTTTGTCTTTCTAATCTGTTGATGTAATTCATTAAATTATTAGTTGCTTCCGATTTGCTCTTTAATAGGTATACTTCACAAAAATGGGAGTAATCATCTATTATTGTTTGGTAGTAAACTTCACCATCTAATGTTAAGGGCTTCACAGGACCGGCTATATCTGTATGTATCAAATCTCCAATGTGGCGTGAACGTGGCTTCGGTGTGGGATGGAAAGGTAACCTGGTAGATTTTCCTTCCATACATGACTCACAGGGTTCACTGCTACACGGTAATTTCATCATTATTAATTGCTTACGATTGGCATGACCCAACCTTTGGTGCCAAATATTTACTGAGTTAGTTAATAAGCAGTTCTCGGGTTTCAATGAGATTTAAGATTGAAATCAATTACATAGAGTTTTCCTGACATTTCACCAAGTAACTCCTTTTGTCTATCAAAAATACAAACATTATTTTTTGTAAATTTAACTTGATATCCCTTTTGTAATAACTTTGTAACAGATAAAAGATTTTGTGATAACTTTGGGACAATAAGACCTTCAATCATTACAGAAAACTTATTATTATATTGCAAGCTTAACTTACCGCGTTTGTGACTCATCAGATATTGATCATTAGCTACATAATATATATCTTAATTGGCTTATCTAAATTTACAACATCAACCATATGTTGCTCCATGTCCTCTTTGATTAAATTGTCTGAAGCACCGGAGTCGATTACAAACCTTGTATTAGAACTGTTCAAATTTGTGCTATCAACACTGAAAGCTGAAAAAGAAAATGATTGGTCTTCCTGTTCTTGTAAATTCACGGAGTGGCCTTGCTCACTTGAACCTCTGTACGTTCCACCTCGGTATCTCCCTCTGAATCGTCCTCTTATACCTCTGGATGTCATTCCTCGATTAGCAGGTTTCTCTTTGCAGTCTCTTTGGATATGACCCATTTTGCCACACCGATAACATTTTGCTGAAAATGCTTGCTCGTTGGAACTGTTTTCATTGCTACATTTGATTTCTGCATCGAGCAGTCTCGCTTTGATGAAGTCTATATTGATTACCTTCTCAGTGGTCATTGTCTCTATGGAGGTGATCACATGCTCATATGTAGGTGGCATGGCAGACAACAAGTAGCAGACCTGGTCCATTTCGTCAACTTTGTCACCAATCGCTGCCAGTTCATTTGTCACTGCATCGAATTTTAGAAAAAAGTCTTGCAATTTCTCGTTGTTACAACATTTCAGTGTTATTAACTGTCTTTTGAGTCGTAATTTGTTGTACACGCTTTTTCTTTCAAACATGTCGCTTAATCTTGTTAACATCATGGCGGCCGTCTTACAATTTTTCACAACATCCAAAAATTTATCAGATAGGCATTGCACTATGATTGACCTTGCTTTTGCATCCAAACTTTTGTTTATACTCTCACCTTTTTGTTCTAAAACATCAATCACACCTTTTTCTTCTAGTATCAACTGGATTCGAAATTTCCAATTTGCGAAGTTTCCGCCATCACACAACTTTGGTAATTCTTGCGACATTTTTGCTTTTTATTGTTTTACTCTGTTTTACTATACTTTTATTTAATGTTTTATTATTTTCATTGTTCACTGAGCGCAGTGGAAGCGTATTAAGTTTTTAATGAAACCACGAAATCATTTTGTGCAAGCCACCATTTTTATTAGCAGAGCAGAGAGTACAGGTCAAAGACTATAAAACCACTTGACTGCGCATACAGTGCCCCGACGCACGAAAATTATTAGTAAATTTGCACCTATAAGTAGGCGACGGTACTAGTAACCATTTTAGTTGTGACCAATTGTTAGACCCATATGCACGCTAAATAATTATAAATTGTTGCGATTTATTTATACAATTTAAAACGCATAAAATGCCTAAATGCGCGGTAAACTGGTTTGGGAAATGTTCCAAGACATCTAGTTACAAAAAGGATAGGCATATCTTTTCATCGCTAAGTAAACACTACGAAATTATTTTTTAATTTAATCAGATTAAGAGCAACCGCAGGGGTCTATTTAAAATGGTAGAGTGTGAAAGAACACACGAAACAGTGACCCGCGTTTATGTCTTTTGGAAAAGTCCCTTTCTTTCACTAGGAAATTCTAATTATTTTATCCCTTTCTCTCCCTTTGTACTTTTATCGTAAAAATCAGAGCCGTTACCTTTTTAATGGCTGAAGTTGATATCGATAAAAATAAAATTAAACATCATACAATTTTTATGTTACTTAAGAAATACGAAATATAAATCTGACTATTTTATAAGATCGTTATTACAATCTCTAATTGGGTATAATTTATTTCGGGATATTAATTATAATCAATATGAAATAGAATCAACAAATCATTGTATTTTGTGAGGAAGCTGCATTATTCAGAAATAATTATGTAGACGCTAATTTATCATTTTTGACTGCTCGAGATCAGAGAGAAGACCCTAAAACTATAATTCGAAAAACATATTTAATTCATTTTAAAAATCAATAAGAAACAATTGTTGTTTTTCTTTTTGTTATTGACTGATTTTGATTAAATTTTGTTATGTGATTTTTAATGAGTATTTTTATTTTACTATCCATTTTATCGATATCGATTATTTTCCCTTAGTCAAGTCGTGCAATCCCTAACCAGACATACCTACGCAACTTGACCTTGAACTGACCAATTGCAGCCGCGCATTCTTCCTCGTCCCCCGGCCCGCGGTAGTGAGTTGTGTTCTTAGAAGAAATCGGCCTATAAGCTCTCTAGTGGTTATATACTCTATGGTACAGGTGTAAAATAGGTACAGACAATCTAGAGTTACCATAGACAAAACAATAGAGGTATACCGTAATAACTTCAACAGGCTCTTGTACTAACCATGTTTGTTCACAAAGTTACCAACAGCTTTACCGGTGTGATTGATATTGATTAAAACTAAAATAGTGTTCACGGAATTGTTTATTAATTTGATTTTCCAAATACCTACCTTTTATGAGATGAACGCCTTCCTGTACTAAATCAAAAACGATTTTCATAATATGTTGTTCATGACTTTTCAATAAGATTTATACCATTTTAGAGAGCTGATAAGACAAGGATATTTTTCTAGTATTTTTTACATCTGGCGTAGTATTATTTTTTTTCACTATACAACATCTTTTTATGACGGAATGGCAAAAATTACAGAAAAAAATTGTTTCATAAGTGATATTTCCTAAAGGTGTACAATTTTTTAAACTTTTAATTATTTCAAAAGGTCTGCTGTACCGTCAGCTATGATAATAACTTAAATTTCAGTACATTCGCGCCGTAAATCGTTTTTAAATTGGCTTTAAACGATTAAATCTGGGATTTTTCATAAAAAAACTAAAAATCGACCTAACTCAAAAACCACTGAATTTCGGTAGAACATTTGGTGGCTTAATTTCTTGCATTATAACCCTACTATAACGTCCTGCAAGGAATACGTCGAATTACCAGTAACCCTGTATACTTATTTAATTGCGTGCAGGCCGTCAAATATCTAGGCCTATAGTTATTTTAATCGGCTAAATCGACAGTTTTATTTTTAACTACCGGTACTACTAAAGTTCTCAACATCTCGACAGGCAGATACGCATGGCTCATGCACAATGCGAACAACATGGACAACGTCCTGGGCAGATGGGGACCCGCGAATCGCAGGTGCTCAATGCTGAGGCCATCATGGCCGGTGACTTTCCTCGTATACGTTGTAAACTCAGAAGCCATACTTATCGGACACTTTTTTTCCAGAAATTCTTTAACACTATAAAAACAATTGTCAGTAAGCCAGTTACGTAGTTTGGCTTTAAAATATTTAAAAGGGAGTTCTCTTATTTTTTTTGGTATGTTGTTAAAAATTTTGATTGCTGTGATTAGACTATTTTTTGGCATAATGTACGATGTGTAGGAATTCGCAATCTTGTGGGATCTCGACGAGTGTATTTTGAATTGAGGTCACATGCTATAAAAAATTTTGAGTGTTCCTTTACAAAAATACCGGCCTGCATTATAAAAAGACCTGTCAGGGTTAATAGTTTTAATTTTTTAGGTACATGATGTTAGTGGGCTGATACCGTAGATTGCTCTCTTAAGCATGTTTTTTGCACAAGAAATGCTTCATTTATATTTGTGGAGTTCCCCCAGAGGAGTCCATATCTGAGTAAGGAGGAAACATATCCGTGGTAGGCAGTAAGGGCGACTGCTTCACTACCGGTAAACAATTAAATGGTTTTATTAAACAATTAAATGGATCATAAGTAATTATTTAAAGTCAAAGTAATTCTAGAAAGGTATAATAATCTCAGTATTTAAATAATTTAAGTGTGATCAATATAAAAATCTTCGGGTGGAAGGGACTCCGACGCGAAAATATAGTAGTTTGTTATTTCTGTTTATTATTTTTACTAACCTGACCAGCAAACTTTTGTATGCAACTGTACTAACAAAACATCCGTATGATCGCATTCATTTAAGATGGTTACGTTTATGTATGATGCGGCCGCTTTTTCGATTTGGTCGGCTTATTAGAGAGTTGCTGACTTGTTCTTGTTTTTGATATAACTTTCGTTACAGACGTAACTGAAAGCTGAAATTAACAGGAATTAATGTTCATGAATCATTTTAATTTGCTTAAAGTATGCCACGTTTCTTAATGTTTTAGGAATTGCGTATTTCATCGCTAAAGTACGACCAGTCTAAAATTAATCTTTGTTTTATCTTCATATCGTGTGAAGTTACAAAATCTAATTTTCCTGACGTTATAAGCGTTTTTATTTGGTTCTAAATGTTTTGGTTTAAGTACCTACTTGCAAATCCGTTTTTATCTGATTTTTGAAACCATTTAATTCCATTGGTTTACGACAACCAAATCAAAAACTAATGTTTAAACTAATTTAAGCAAATTAAGGTCTCTTGTTGGTATTTTTTTCAATCTTCTGCGTTGAGCCGTTTTCGAGATCTGGGGTATCCCAAAATCTTACCGCAACAAAATCTTAAATAACTCGAGAACCATGAGAACCATATCACACACAAATTTTGCTATTTACTAACATTTACTACGCAACAAAAGCTATCTATTCATGTATTTGATTCCGGGCTAAACGTTTCAAACGTTACTCCAGCAAATTTGTTTTTCTCAAATAACTTTAAAACTATAATTCATGCAAATTTTGCTATAAGCAAATTGCTCCTCATGATACTCTAATTATTTGTTAGGTCTCAAATCTCAAATGCACAACATTTTGCCAGGGTTACACACACGTCGCAAACGCCATGATCGCGGGTTGACTGGAGAATGCGGGTGGATGGAAAAAATTGTTAGGAGCAGACAAATCTTTCTACCCTCTTTCTTTGTCTTTTGCTACGCGCACTACTGGAACTCGTCACTACCAAGTCACTAAGTCTCCTGAGATCCGCATTCTCCAGTCAACCCGCGATCATGGCCAGGGGGGTGAAACTTCCATACATTGGCGTCAACCAAAATTTAATAGAAAGTGCTGCCATCTGTGCGTTTATTGACACAAACTTTTCAACTGTTTGACTGTTTTACAATATTGTCAGAACAGCTATTTTAGACAACTTGTCAGTGAAGTAGATAGCTTAGCGGTGACAGCGGTTGCCTTGTGAATAATAGTCACAAGCTCGAATCCGTAGTCAAGAATTACTTTTTGTATTTATTTGGTTGAACAGAAACTAACAGTGCCATCTAACAGTTGAGGTACACAGATTTAAAAACGAAAACCAGAGTTGCGCATCTATCTTGTATTATATAGTGTATTATCTATGATCATGGCGCTTGCAACAGCGTGCAGCGTCGAAATATCGGGTCCTCAATAAAAATAATAATCACGGACGATACCTAAAGTTTGGCCAACGAACGCTGTCCACGAATTATTTTCTGAAGTTTAATATGGCAATAATTTAAGACTGTCAAAATTGACACGTTTCGTACTTGAGTCATCTTGATCTTTTGTTTATAGCTTGGCAAAAAAGTCTTGAAACGGAACTAATTTTTTTGTTTGCTGGCAACATTCAATAGTTATGACGTTTCATGGAAACAAAGTTCGTAAGTTTAAAAAATTTATAATTGTGCCTTGAAAGCGTGCTTAAACTAACGTAAAGTGATAAAAAATGAATAAAACCATCCGAAGTGCTGGCAGAGAGATTATCTATAAGGTCCATAGGCGATATATGGCAGAAAAAGAGGCCAAAACCATTCTTACCGATCTCAACGATGTTTACCCAAGAACCGCTGATATGACAGGTATGGAACTGTTTATTGTGATGTTTTCGATGAATTAAGTGTTAATTGATGAACCCCATTCTGTTTTGAATTGCTTGCACACGAAATACGTGGAATTTTAAACAATAATCATCGAGCACATAGGTTATGTTTACATTTTATCTGACATTACTTTGGTATAGCGCGCCAGATTAATGTTGATACTTGAGTGGCGTACTTTGCAATATGTAAAATTTTATTGTTGAATGTGATAACTATGTTTGTTTTATCATTAGAATTAGAAATGTATTAATTTTAATTTATTGTTTTTTAACAATATAAATTGCTTATATTATAATGCATTTTTTATGTATATTATTTACAAAATGTAAGCTCGATCGACATAAGGGTAAGTTTGACTTATTAAAGTATGATATTGAGAGAGGTTATATTGATGTTTTACTTTTAATATTGATACGAGTTTTAATCAAATGTTTCGTCGTTATAGGAAGCAGCTGAGCGCGCATTCCAACCAATTACGGAGGAGGATTGGAAGAATTCATGCCAGCATTTAAAATTAAAAAAGATTATTACGAGCGCGAACTAACTATGTACGAAGACATGGAGCGAATAGTGATAAACCTCGAAGACGATAGTTGTTCCTCTGAATCGGAGAACGATTCAGACGAATATGCGGCTAACTCTAGCCAAGACTCGGATGACATAGAGGGGGTGGAATATTTGGGGGAAAATATATTAGACTAAATTATTAAATTACAATAACATTATATCTACGTCTTTTTTTTAATTCCAGAAAATTCGAAAAACAGTATTACCAGCATGTATTTATTTTTAGGCAGTTACATGAGTAGAATAAATTCTTGTTCAATGAGAGGTTTTAATTTTGAGAATTTAAAAAAGAAAATAGTTTCCATGAACTCGATAGATGGCGTTGATCCGACTACGTTACTAGATGCCAAAGCCAAAACGCTTGAAAAAACACACGCCTCATACGCTCGTTGACTGACACCTTCGTTTGCATAAGCTTCCGAAAATAATCATTAGGTCCAAGTGAAATTATGTGACGTTCTGTTCCTTGCAGTAACGTAGTCAGACCTACGCCATCTATCCAGCGACTAGGGCAAGTTGAAAAAGAAAATCCCTCATTAAATGATACTACTGATTTTAATAAATATGCATTAAAAAAATTAAAGTATCAAGACGATAATTTGGTACGCTATACGGTGACAGCGGGTTGCCATATGAACAGCACAGTGGCGCCCTCCGGATTTTCAACTCTTTTTTGCCAACATGTACGTGGTATCATATTTTATTCAAACTCTAACATGATCTAAATCGTCAATACAACCCTCCTATTTCATGTAACCCGATTGAATTACTTTTTCATGAATATTCGGTATATCGAGTAACAACTTGCAAGATCGACGATTGAACTTGTGATGACCTACGTCTTACAGCCGCGAATCATATTTTCATCAATTAATTTTACGTTTTAACTTGTACACTTTTTTTTATTTAGAGGTATGTAATGCTTTTCATACAAATTTTTGTCTGTTTTCTAGCTAATATTCAAGAGGAGCAAGCATTCAAATAATTTAAGCCCAATAGAAAGTAATGAAGAACTTGAAACAAATTATAATGCAACACTGCTGGATGGTACATCAAATATCCAAGACTCAAAAAAGATGCCAGAAGTTATACCAGAAGTTAACTCCGAATCTCAATGTTCTCATTAAATGTCCTTAATTAAATCTAAAATGTTTTTAATGAATTTACTGGGTGGAAAGTTGAAGCAGGCCCTGAATGTGAATTGCCCTAAATACTAACGCTATTGACATGCTACCATCATTATCTATTTGGGGTTCGGCCGTTCGGCGCAACGCGGTTTAACAAAAAAAATATAAGAAAACGTCAAGCGTCAAAACTAAGCCGCGGTTTTCAGCATTGAAATATCGCGTGCCAGATCCAGGAGTGAGAGCGACACAAATGCAAAAATGAACACCTGTAGGTATTTTTACAATTATTGCAACTGGACAACAAGAAAAACCCGACCCCAAACAGTATTATCCGTTTTCACATTAAGCGATAAGGATAATGAATGGTATCGTGGGAGTGCTAGTTTAATTTATCCTTAGATGTCGAGACGACATTAACCAACAGTGCGTTATGCCACCGAGCAGTCTCGAGTACCTAGTCGCGTTACATTAAGAAAATGTCACAAAAAATTGCGTGAAAGAGTAACCAAACATCCGTCCTGGATACTCACAAACTTTCGCATTTTTAAATAATATTAGTAGGAAAATAACCATATTTTTTGTTTATCTATAAGCGACTGAAAGACTGTGAGCATGAATAAAGATTAAAAAAAAAACAATATGTATTAAGTTCTCCATCGACACGACTGTACATCACAGACGTATAAAGAGCTGTACATGCACACCGTTAAACACTGCGTAAATAAAACGCCTCGATGTGGCCCGTAGAGCCCACCCGCGTATGGATCCACGCTCGTAGACACGCGACGGTTGCACGTCGCGGGCGCAGTTTTGGCCCTTTAGTCATTCGATTCTCGAGGGTGGCAATCTATATTCTTATTAAAAATAGAGGAATGTAAAGTTTTGCTCCTGGCGTAAAAAGTTTTACTACTTTTTAACCGACTTCTAAAAAAGGAGGAGGTTCTCAATTCGGATGTTTCTTTTTTTTTGTTTTTTTTTTTTTTATGTTTGTTCGCGCATAACTCCGTCGCTTGCCAACCGATTTGAAAAATTATTTTTCTGTTGGAAAGGGTATACTTTCCAAATGGTCCCATAGCCACCAAGTCGGGATCTGATGATGGAATCTTGGCGAAATCGAGGGAACTCTTCAAATTTTATAGGATAACGTACAGCGATTTTGGTATTTTCTACAAGAAAATACCAAAATCGCGTTTGATAAGAACCATTCCACCATCAGATCTGATGATGAAGCCAAGAGTCATGGAACTCCCATAAAGAGACAATGTATCCTAGTCGTGTTTGGGCTTGTTGCAATTGTAACGGTATGCACTTTCCATGTGTATCAAGCACATGTGAACCACTAAAAAGTGAAAAATAAATTTTTTTTTTGCAAAAATAAAACCGACTTCAAAAAAAAAAACAAAAAAGTGAAAAATAACTTCACTTTTTAGTGGTTCACATGTTAAAAGTTTTTTTTTCTAAAGTTGTCCAGGCGTTGAAAAATAATAGGGTAGACTACAAAAAAAATCTAATTAGTCCGTCCTGTAGATTATTAAAAAATATTTGACCCTTATTTTTTCTTTTGTTACGAAACTCAAAATTGACGAAGATACGGGGCTTTTAAAATTCACAATACGTCACGCCTAGTTAAAATAGTTCTGACGTCACGAGCCCCCACTCTCGAGTTTTGATGCGTAATATCTTTGTCAATATTCATTGATTTACAAAAACAAAAAAAACGTGTACATTATTTTTCAATAATCCAACTGACGGACTAAATAGATTTGTAGTTTTTTGATACTGTCGTCATGCCTATTATCATAATAAAAAACATTTTGTCATTTGTGGGGGAATTTCGGGGAAGGTAAATTACATTTTTGTAAGAAGGTTTGGGGCACAGAACGCGTAAACGTAGTGATTATATACTCTGTGCGCGAGACGGTCTCCTGGCAACACTGAAATTAAATGACAATGTCAAATCAAATTGTTAAGTTTGTCAGTCAGTATTATTGTAACCTAAAATAATCGATTTGAGGATTCCAAACTAGTGTATTTTCAATCAACTCAATCCAGGTATCTTTTATTATGTACATTCTTATAATTACTACCAAATACTATTTTTTATTAATATGAAAATATGTTAAATTTAGTGTTATTTTATGATCCATAAAATGTTCAATTTCATTTTTACAGAAAAATGCAAAGAATACTGTCCGTCGTGAAAACATTGTCATCTATTAGAAGTTTACCAGTCAGCAATACACAGTTGTCGATGCTGAGTACGTTTCAACAATTTGCAAGAGAGCGACTGTTACAGCCTTCTCTACCTATGATTAATTCAGTTTGTGGTTTTAAAGTAAAGGGTCGCGTGCGACGGCGTTGTAAATCATGTTATTTTGTTGTAAGAGATGAGAGGCTATATGTTATTTGTCCAAAATCACCCCGTCACAAGCAGATGGCAATGAAACCTAAACCATTAAATACATGGATATTAACACATGCTAGTCAAAGTCCTGTACGACCATGGTGATTTTCATGATTATGTGTTTTGAATGTATTAAAGTCATAGCAGTTATTATTCATTAAAATTTTAGTTAGGTCCTTTATAGATGTTTTCTTTGTAAACCTGCTGTGTACCATGCTATTATATGACATAAATGATTTGTAATAAGGATTACCATCACATTAATCAGCTATGTACTTATGACTACAGAACTTTGTGTCTGATGAACAACTCAATGATTGACCCAAGCGATAATGCATTATTAGGCCTATCTTGATGACGGAGTTTGTATTATACTTTCTAGAGAAAATTTCGGCATTATGCTTTTTTGTTGGTATCATATCATTATAATTTTCAACTAAATTGGGGTCGCCATAAAGTTATAGTGGATGCATTTGAATACCAATGTACAAATATGCTAACTGCCTATCTATATTCACAACCTACTCACTGGGTAGTACCCGTATTGGTAAAATTTGCATTTTATCTGATTTGTCTGAACAGTTTTTGTTGAAAACCTTATATTCCATAATTGGGCTAGTATGAAAATTAAAAAAAGAAACAAACTAATTAGTTGAGCAGAGAAGAACCCTCTTTGTGTCATAATTGATTACTTGAATATAAACATATTCAAGTAATCAATATTTTCTAACATTTCTAGTAAGTTCTAGATTTCAACTCCGACTTTGCAACAAAAATTAGAAAGTTTTTATTATTTAGGTAATGTAGAAAAATATCTTTTCGTTTTTCTTCTCATTATAATAATCATCTTTACAATAACATTTTATTGTAGAAAAATTTCTTTAATTAAAACTAAAAATTAATTAGGGAATTATAAAAAGATCGAATAAAAAAAACTTAGCGACTGATGATGACATACTGTTTTAATTAATAACTTGAGTGGTATGAATTTGAGTAAGCGAAAAATTAACTAAACTAATGACGAATATTGATTAATAATGAAAAAAAAAGTGGGTTGGATAAATCCATTTCAGTTATTAAAATTCAATCCGTGCGACTACATTATAGAAATACAGAAAGGACAACTTCAATATTAAGATAAATTCGATTTTTCCAATTGAGGTTTTACATAACAAACTACTAAACAGTTCACTTTAAGCAAAGTTTTGCAAGCTGCTTTATTAATGATTATTGGTTAATGGTATTCTATTTGAGGTCTTATGTTTTTTATTTTGATACGATTTTTTACCTGTCCGACTGTGTACCGACTGTCCCGAATTCTTCAATAAGTAAATATGTATGTGTCACTGTAAAATTCTCAAACACGTTAGATTGTAATCTCTCTAGCGATATTGTAAACTCTCGAAATATTGTCAACTGAACACACGGAAGTATCTCTGCCCCCATAATCGGGACTTGGGGCTTAGATTAGTTAGGTTCCTTTAAAACCTGCACTCGGAAATAGTCGACGGAGCCTTTTTAGGGGAATATAAAGTATTTTATGGTTAGGTTATAATAATCGTTATTTCTCAGGAATGGTACATTATCTTTTCATGAAAGTGGTACCATCGGTAATAATTCTTGGTTAGCCGAAAAAGAATAGTGTTTCTTCAAATACTTAGTTATTTCATTTTTTTTTTTTCTCAATAAATATCTTGCAATCAGTCGTGTGGACTATAAGCAGATGGGATGAAGATTTAATGGTGTGTAGGGTGCTAGAGTACTCCCAGCGGAGCCCACCCTTCGTTTTATATAGTCAACCATCAGCAACTATGTCGTCAAAGAGATCTCGTCGTTTCTTCAGTCGACGAATTGCTTCAGGGATAGTGAGCTGTCCTGCAAGCTGATTTGGATGCTTTTGTAGTCTTGACTTGTAGCTGGAGCCGTAGTTGTCTATCACTTCTTTAACCATTGGTAGGTTAAGGATGTCATGGATCTCCTTTGTTTTAATGAACCATGGCGCATTTGAAATTTCCTCAGAATGTAGTTTTCCGCCCTTTGTATCACTGTTACATTGGTGCTACATGCTGTGCCCCATAATTCAATACCATAGGTCCAGATTCGTTTTAGCACAACGTTGTATATTAGAACCTTTTTGTCAATTGCTAGTTTTGAATTTCTACCCAGCAACCAGTAGAGACCCTTTAAATAGTTGAGGTTGATCTGATCTCTTTTTGCTTGCACATGTTTCTTCCAAGTGAGTCTGCGGTCTAAGTGCATTCCTAGGTATTTTACCGAGTTTTGATGCGGCAGTTGTGTATTATTTAGAGTTACGGGGGGGCAGTCTTCTTTGCGGAGTGTAGGTAAAGGTTACATGCACTGATTTGGACTCACTAGCTGCAATTCTCCATTTGGCCATCCATTTCTCTATTTTATGGAGTCCACACTGTAGGAGTTCAGATGCTTTAGCTGGACATGGGTCCGAAGCGAGCAAGGCTGTATCATCTGCAAAAGTCGCGACTGTAAACTCTTGGCTTTTTGGTAGGTCAGATGTATACAGTGAGTACAAGACGGGCCCAAGAACCGACCCTTGAGGCACTCCTGCGGTCATTTCATAAAAGTCCGATGTGCAATCATTTTCTTTGACTTGGAATATTCTGTTGGCTAAGTACGATTTCAGCGTTTCAAAATACGTGTGGTAATAAGGATTTTATTTTGCATAACAACCCTTTGTGCCAAACTCGGTCAAATGCTTGCTGGATGTCCAGAAAAGCTGATGAGCAATATTCTTTTTTCTTAAAAGCCTTCCTTATTACTCTTGTCACCCTATGGACTTGTTCTGTAGTGGCATGTTCTTTACGAAAGCCGAATTGTTTGTCAGGAATGATTGACTTGTCTTTTAGGACATTGTTGAGTCTTTGCAGAAATATTTTTTCGAATAGCTTAGACATAACCTGTAGTAAGCTAATCGGTATGTAAGAAGTGACTTCATGTGCAGGTTTACCAGGTTTGTGTATCATGATGATTTGGGAGACCTTCCACAGATCCGGGAAGTATCCTACCCGCAGAATGGCGTTAAACAATGTTGTTAGATAAACTATTCCCTTACGCGGAAGCTCTTCCAGGACTTTCTTGTCAATGAGATCAAACCCAGGGGCCTTGTTGTTGTCCATGGATTTGATGTGTCTGGAGACATCTCCTGGTGTTACCGTCTTCAGTGGTACATCAAGTTGATAGTCTTGGTCAAGAATAAGGTCTATCTCCGATTCATCTACGTTCGGACAAGCAGCGTTTGGTTTAAAAACTTGGCTAAGATGACACGCAAATGCTTCAGCCTTATCTTGTGCGGTTTTAGCCCAATTTCCACCACGTATCCGGAGTGGAGGCTGGTGGTGCGATGGCCGATTATAATTTTTGCATGCTCTCCATAGTGAATGGTTTGTGTCTTTTGTAGGTGTTAGACCTTCTAAGTATGTCTCCAGGGCGGCTTCGTTAGCATCCGATATAAGGGATTTTAGTTTCTTGGCTGCTTTGTTCAGCTCTCTTTTGTCACTGGGATGCCTACTAGTGTGCCATGTTCGACGGAGTCTGCGTTTTTCTAGTATTTCTAATCTTATGGTATCCGAATACACTTTACGTTGCTGACGACGCTCGACGGTTACCGGGGTGCAGATCCAACAACATTGCTGTATCAGAGTAGTTATTGTTCTGGTAGCATCATCAATGTCGGCCTCAGTTTTTAAAGCTATTTTGAGTTCAAGTTTCTCCTCAATTAATTCCCGAAAATTGTGCCAGTCTCATCGTTTGTTGTAGAGATTCAGATTTCTCTCGATATTGAGGGCAGTGGAGCCAATTGTCAGTATTACCGGTACGTGATTTGTGTCAGCGTCTAGGCATGTTTCTATTTGGTGAGGGAGTCTGGATAAGCCCTTGGTGATGAAGAAGTCGATGACGTCAGGCAGTCTGGTTGGATCAGTAGGCCAATTTGTGGGCTCTGCCGTTGAGATTGTAGAAAGACAGTTACCATCTAGGCTTTTCTTCAGCTCTCTACCTCTGGTGTTGGTTAGTCTAGAGGCCCAATGGACATGCTTTGCATTCCAATCGCCACCGGCTATGAAACGTGAGCCTAATGTATTAAAAAACTCGTTATATAGCTCCTCAGTTATTCTGTGTTTTGGAGGGCTGTATATGGCAGAGACGTTGAAGGCTCCGTTGCGGTCTTCTATAGTTATCGTAGCTGCTTGTATGTGTGCTTTTCCAAACTGTGGTAATTGGTGATGTTTGATGCTAGATCGAATTACAACTGCCGCCCCAGCGTGGGCAGTGCCATCTGGATGGTTAGTAGAATATATATTATAATTTTGTAATCTAATACTACTGTTCTCAGTGAAATGAGTTTCAGACACTAGTAGAATGTCTATGTTGTGAGTATTTAATAGCATTTCGACCTCCTCCTTATTTGGAGACAAGCCATCAAGGTTCCAGGTTGCTATCTTAAGGGAAGTCATTGTGACTGCCTAGACACTTAGAGTTGTTATGAGATTTATTAAAGTGCTCATTTGTTGAAGGATTATGTCTAGCTCTTTTCTGCTTGTTTTAGGAACATTTGCTCTATTGTATGGTTTGGGGATGAAATTTCTGCTTCTTTGCTATTTAGGTTTTGTTTTGTTACATCGGCATATCTGTCTTTCCTGGTGGGGATTATTGCATTTGTTCTAATGTCTTCTTTTGGGTTAGTCTGTGGTAAAGCCTGGTTGTTGGAGTCCTCAGCAGTTTTCTTATTTATTTCTTTAGGGTTGATTCGTGGTCTTCTATTGAATTTCCTGGCATATATTTCCCTGTAAACCTCACAGCCTTTGAAATTTGATGGATGGGCGCTGAAACAGAGAGCGCATGTAGCTGGGGTGTTGCTGTTGCGGTCAGTCTTAGGACATTCAGAGGACCTATGGGATTCTGCACATTTCACACAGCGGTATGGCCTCATGCAATAGTTTTTGGAGTGGCATCTCTGACATTGAACAACTATTTTCCGTTTTCGAGGGTCTTCTATAGTAATAGATTGGTGGTGGATATATTTAATGTTTTTTACGGCTTTATTATTGGAGCCCTGTTGTATGTTTGCAAAGAATGTAGAAGTTGGTATTTTTTCGGGTCCATACTTTGCATTTATTATTTCCCCAACAACTGTGTTACCAGTCTCTTCTATTGCTTCTTTGATTTTAGTTACTGGCGTTGTGTGGTGGAGATTTTTAATTACTATTCTGTAAGGTCGCTTCTCCTTGCTGTTGAACGTATGTCCAATCAGTCCTTTTTGTCTGACAATATTGATGACTATTTTATATGCTTCAACTGTAGTGCAGTTAATCCTAAGTTGATTTTTATTTGTGATTTTGAAAATAAAGTCTGATTTTTCCACAACACTTTCAAGAAGCTCCGTTAGCTTGTTGACATCTTCAATACCATAAAGAATGATTGGTGGAGATTTCGAGGCTTTTTTAACAGCATTTTGCGATAAATTGTCTTCTGTTTCATCAACAGGGAGTCCACTAAATTGATTACTAGTCGTTGTTCGTTCAGGGGACGGAGAAGACACTTTTTTTCTCTTTGCATTTCTTGAGACTGGTGCTCTTTGCCATTTAGGGGGTTGTGCGCCTGTCGTGGCGCATGTTGTTTCCGAGTGAGGATTGTTCAAGTTAGTTGAGTGGGTCTGATTTTCGGTGGTCTTATCTGTCACGGAGCTAAGTGATTGGCTTCTAGGCCTAGACATAAATAAGCTTGGGTGGAATGCTTGCTGGACTAGTTTCTTTGTATTTGTTTTAGGAGTCGTAGGGTCCATATGCTGCATCGCACATTGCCCCCCCCCCCCCCCCCAGAATACGTGGGGCAGCCTGAGTTAGACTCAGGGAGGGATTCTCCGGCCGGTACCCTCCTGGGGTAGTTTATTCCTTTGTTCTGCAAACATGGTTGTATAGGGAGATTATTCAAGCAGGTTTTTGCCCTGGACCTGCCCCCATTCTTTTTGAGGATATTTAGTCCTCAAGGCTCACGGTAGCTGTTGGAATATTGAACCCAGCTATGTATCGGTACACCATTCAACTTGTCTATGAGACTGAGATTATGGTCAGGGTTTATGATTAAATCCATGCCTTATATCTGTCATTGTTGTCTCGATGACACTGACAGTACTTGACTTTCAAAAACGGTTCTTTGTCTATTGCAACGTCTATATTTGAATCCTCTCTGTTCTGAATAGCCCACGCATCATGTCTGCATAATAATTGTCACAGAGTACTATATATATACGATAATTGTGCTTAGCTGTTTTTCTGTATCTCTTAATTTAATGGGAATCATATTGTGTAACTGTAATATTCTTCGCTAGACAATAATAAGTATTGTACTATGTGATGGTGTTAGTTTCATTTCGCTCGACACCTGCAACGTGCCAACCTAACCTGGCTTCAAACTGTGCATCCACTGCGCAGGACTGGCTTAGCCAAAGCTAGGTCTCCACACCGCCTGGCTGGCTCTCTGCTCTACATTAGCCTGGTAGGGTTAGTTTGACCGCCGCCCTGACTCGGCGTTGACGTCTATTTTATGGCTGCCTAGATGTTTGTAATACCTAGATGTTGTTAGGAACAGGTTGGTCCCTAGCTGAGGTCCCTAGGCACAGAGCATCTATACAGTGTGAGTCTTCATAATGTGCACATATCGAAATGAGGGAATCTATACTTAATTTTATATCGACGGAAAAAATATTTAAAAACATCAATTTTTTTTTATTTTTTTTTTATGGAACTTTAAAAATGTTGTCCGATAGACAGCCGCAACTGTGACCCCAGTGTAAACAAAACGGAGTAACTTTTAAACTGAATTATCTATCGCGATGAAACAAACTGCATAATGATTGGAAGTAATTAGACGTCCTCATAAAATGAGAATTGTGGGAAAAAACTACCCTCAATTGAAAATAAACATCCTTTTTTTTTTCAAAAATCTGTTTTTTCTTCATCAATTTTTACAATAAATCGTAAAATTTCTCAATAAGACATTACCTACCTTTTTTATTACTGTACTTTATTGTTCATCGTATTAGCTACGCGTGGCTAATACGATGAAGAATAATTTTTACCGTTACGTGGCCACGTAACGGTAAAAATTGCATGTTTTTAACTCAATCCCAACATTTCTTATCAACTGTCAAAGTGTGAGGATTAATTCATTAAAATATAAGGTGCTATAAAAATATCTGCCACGGCTTTAATGGGGGGTAGTATTGTGTTTAAAGATTACAATAGTGAAGACCTTTTGTACCCCGGAACAATTAATTAAATTTGAGGAAATAAAATAGTTTAATAAACATTGACTCTACTCTGCATAACGTGGTTCACGAATTACGCGCGATATGTCGCTTCGTCAATGAAAACAACTGCTATCTCTTTCCATCTGTGCTGTGAATGAAAACTGAAATCAGCTGAGTAGTTCGTCACTATCTCATCCACTAGGTACCTACGCAGGCAAACAAGTGTTTTAAAAGTGAAATTACTTACCAGCTACTGCATTCTTCCAAAAAACTGACGTAAATAAGATGATAAACTTCCCATCACACTTAAAACAGGCTTTGGACTGTCAAGTTAGTGTAAGAATCGCAATTTTTTCCTTATTATTTTTTAAACAATAGGTACTTAGATTAATATCAAATAACGATAAATTACAGTAACTTGGCGTGTTTAAAAGTTAATCATCTTATTTACAACAATTGCACCGTATTTACAGTTATTTACACACTCCCTACCTACCTACTTATCTACAAAACTGTTGCACAAGTCCGCCTTGGCGTTGCACACAAATGTAGGCACGCTTACGTACGTGTCTCTTCACTCTGTTTAATGTGTCCGTTTCACTTTTTACTTGCCTAAATGCGCGTTTGATGCGCCTTTTTAGTTCTTCCACACTTCTAATGTCATGTCCGGTTTGGCCGTACACAAGGTCCTTTACACGACCCCACAAAAAAAGTCTAGAGGGGTTAAATCCGGCGAGCGAGGAGGCCACGGCACTGGCCCTCCTCGGCCTATCCACCTTTCACCGCCGTACCACACACCGTTTAAAAATTCTCGTACGCTGATGGCGAAATGAGGTGGTGCTCCATCATGTTGAAAATGCAGCCCTCTTACCTCTTCAAGAGGAATACGTTCCAACATTCTTCTCACACGGGTTCTTAGTAAGCGCAAATACGTCTCTCCGTTCAGTCTGTCCAAGAACACTGGTCCTAAAATTCTATTGCCGAGTATCCCGGCCCACACATTCACACTAAACCGAGTCTGAAAGTGGTCAGGCCGCACAACACGAGGATTTGCCTCAGTCCAGTAATGCGCATTGTGTATGTTGAACATACCAACCCGTGTGAACGTGGACTCGTCAGTCCACAGAATGTTGCGGCGTTCTTCTCGAATCCAGTTACAAAACGCGAGGCGAGCCGCGTAGTCATGTGGATGCAATTCTTGGACCCTGGTAAAGTGATAAGGATGGAGCCCTTCCCGATTTAAAAGTCGCCACACGTAGTTGTCGCTCACGTCGAAGACTCGAGCAGCATCCCTGGAGCTCGCTAGAGGATGACGTCGGAAGAAGTCCAACACTTCCTCTTCGAGTTCGGCAGAATATGGAGGCCTGCCTGCGTCAACCGGAGGCGGGTCAAAGCGGCCGTGTTCCCTAAATCTGTACACGGCATCCAGAATGGTATGGTGACTCACTCGCACACCGAACCTCTGCCCGGCTAGCATGGGCAGGGGATAAAATTTTATCCACCGGTTATTTCCACTGACAAGGGACAAAATTCAAACAAAAGTGGAAATAACCGGTGGATAAAATTTTTATCCCCTGCCCATGCTAGCCGGGCTGCTGGTATAAGTTTACCGCATGAGCAGTTATGGAGTTACACTCGCGGTAGCACAATACCATTTCAAGATATTCTTGATTGGAATACCGTCGTCTTGGAGGCATTTTGAATGAAAACGCGCGATATTCCCGTTGCTCCGAGCGGGCGGGGGACGACTGGCGGTGAGCGGGCGGTCGGCTTGCGCGTGCGATGAACGGGGTAGTGCGGGTGAAGGTAGGGGCGCGCGGGTGAAGGTAGGGGCGCGCGGGTGAGGGTGGGGGCGCGCGGGGCGGCGCGGCGCTTTGACGACCGAGTGGCCGGCGCGCAGAGGCATTGTTTGATGCTAGAATGTACCTAGAATGGCAATAGTGTATGAACGGGCGCGCCGGCGTTTTGCGAAATTATTGAATTGAATTTGGTGCGGTACCGCAACAGGTCTACGGGATGGTTTTATGCCAATAAATCAATTCCAATTTATACGTACAATTTTTTGTATGAAAAAAAATATGACAAATTATCAATCATTTATCATAACTATTGTAATCTATAAACACAATACTGTCTCCCATTGCAGCCGTGGCAGATATTTTTATAGCACCTTATATACGTATGACCGAAAAGATTTATTTATCTTGACACACTTGTTATATGGTAACTAAGGTACGAAATTAAAACGACAATGCAGTGTCTATTGATACTGGATGGCCAGTTCTCACACTCCTCTTCACGGCATCGTCGTGGTAATCAGGAGTTCAGGAAACTCCTAAACCGCTCCGCAATTTCAACAGCCGCGGGCCGGCTAAGGCTTTGGTTAAGATATCTGCCTCCATATCTTCGGTTCGCAGATACTTGACCTGTATCACTCCGTCCATTATGCAATTTCGTATGAAATGCATTTTCAAGTCAATGTGCTTGGACTTGGGAGTGACCATTGTGTTCTGACTTAACTTGAGCCAGCTTGGTTGTCGTTTGATATGACTATGCTTTCGTAGTTGACCCCAAGATCTTTGAATAATTTTTTCAAGTGAATGGCCTCTTTTGCAGCCTCAGTCAAGGCGATATATTCCGTTTCGGCAGTCGATAGCGCCACAGTCTTTTGCTTCTTCGATATCCAGCTTATAGCCGTTCCAGCATATTTATAACAGCAGCCCGAAAAAGACTTTCGGTCTAGTTTGCATGCGCCCCAATCTGCGTCAGCCATGCCATGTAAATCTTCGCCAGTTTTTAAGTATCGCAGCACTCTTTTTGCACATTTGAAATGCTCTTCTCCGTAACAATCATTGAATTGAGAGAGATAGCTAATGGCAAACATTATATCAGGCCGAGTTGCCACTGCCAGATACATGAGTGTGCCAATTAAATTTTTGTAGGGTAGATCGTTCCGTTCATCTCTTCCTTCTTTTTCTAGTTTGAGACCTGGTTCTATGGGTGTAGACGTGGACTTGCAATCTTCCATTTTGAATTTTTTAAGAGTGTCTTCGATGAACTTCTCCTGGTTTAGTTTGATTGCATCTCTCATATAAATAACGTCTATCCCTATAAGTCGCTTTGGCGTTCCTAAGTCTTTTAACTCAAATTTCGTATTTAACAGGTCTTTTATTTCTTGGAGCTTTCTAGGACACGAATGGGCAATTAATAAATCGTCGACATAGATAACTATTATGACTTTAACTCCTCTTTTCTCTAGTAAGTATAGACATGGGTCAGCTTCTGATGCTTTGAAACCTATGTTCTTTAACTCTGTGTCGAGTTTCTTGTACCATTGCCTCCCTGCCTGTTTGAGTCCGTATAAGGCTTTTATGAGATGACAAACTTTCCCTTTTCGATTGTTTTTTATGTCATTCAGCATAGTCTTTGTTTTGTTGTACAAAGTTAAATTTTCTTGTTTGCTTTCATCAACCATGATTTCAGTCAGATATTCTTCTAAATAGTCAGGATATTTCATGACTATCTTTTCTTCTAGTTCACCATTCAGGTACGCCGTTGTAACGTCCATCTGGTTCAACTTTAAACCTTCTTCCATGGCTATTCCAACAACAGATCTTATCGAACTCAGTTTAGCTACAGGAGCGTATGTTTCGTTGTAGTCAACGCCTGGTCGCTGAGTGAAGCCCCGTGCTACAAGTCTTGCTTTCTTTGTGATACTGTTGTCAGGTCCTATTTTGTTTTTTAGAACCATTTTGTAGTCCACTTCTTTCATGTCTCTGTTCTTCTTTGCTATTTTCCAGGTTCCATTCTTAACATGTGTTCTAATCTCGGCTTTTATAGCATCATGCCAGTATTCATCATCTTCATTTCCATCGGATATATAGGATATCTCCGAGAGTAGGTGATTTTCTTCAGTCTGGTCCAGTATAAAATCTCTGGTCCACGTGGGTGGACGCCTCTCTCTTTGCGGCCTCCCATTTTCAGGTATTTCTACAACTTCTGATGCGTCATCGTAAAATTCTATTTCTTCTACGGAAGAAACTTCATCTTCTTGCTCATTGAAATTTTGTAACATATTGTCTTTTTTATTATCTGTTATTTCAATTTCTACTTGTTGTACCCTTTTATCATTGTTTTTGTTTTCAGGTATTCGAGAGTGTTCCTTTTCTTTAATAAGTTTATCATAGTTTTGACTGTCATTTTCGAAATACATTTTATCTATGACTTTTATGTCCCTGCTTATCACTACACCATCGTCTTCGGGTATGTACACTCTGTAAGCCTTTGAGGTCATTGAGTACCCCATAAATACGCCTTCTTTGGCATTCTGGGTCAGTTTGCCTCGCTTGTTCTTTTTCAAAACAAAGGTCTTCCTGCCATACACGTAAAGATGATGTCCACATGGTGTTCGGCCTAGCCATTTCTTGAACGGAGTTTCGCCATTCAGTGCTTTAGAAGGGCTACGGTTAATAAGGTAGTTTGCGGTTGCTACCGCTTCCACCCAGAGCTTTTTAGGTGCCTTGGCCTCGATTAACAGACATCTGGCTTTATCTAGTAAGGATCTGTTCTTCCTCTCGCTAATCCCATTTTGTTGAGGGGTGTAAACTGTGGTCAATCTCCTTTTGATGCCATGCGATTTGAGAAAGTCATCGAACTCCTTGTTTCGGTATTCTGTGCCATTGTCCGTCTGCAGGTTCTTTATCTTCTTGTTATGGAACGTCTCAACTTCATTTTTGTATTCTTTGAAAACGTTGAATACATCACTCTTTCTTTTAATGAAATAGATATGACAATAGCGACTAAAGTCGTCTGTGAAAGTAACATAGTACTTTGATCCTGCTAGTGTGTCACATTCAAAAGGTCCACAAACGTCGCTATGGATTATTTCCAGGTTATCGATTGTGTATAAATCATCATGTCTTACGAACGGTAACCTGGACAATTTGCCTTTGATGCAGGTCTCACATGTTTCCATGTCTTCGTTATTTAAATTTAAACCATACATAAGATTATCCTTAGCCATTTTCTTTAAATCTATTTCGTTTATGTGGCCAAGTTTGCGATGCCATTCCATAATGTTACTGTCCTTTTTCGGTGTGTAGTTTGCAGTCGCTTTACATCCAGATTCAAAGTAGTAGAGTCCATCTCTTTTTCGAGCAGTCAGTATCGTTTTGCCGGTTTTTTTTACGATATGGGCTTTCTCTTTTTAAAAAAATACCGTATTACCTTTGTCCGTTATCTTGGCGACGGATAAAAGGTTTACTGATATATCAGGAACATATAGGGTGTCATTGAAATTGTAGCCATGTTTATTGGTACTGATTGTAACTCTTCCTTTGCCTTGAATTCTACTGGTATATTTCTCTGACGCCAATTTTAGGGTGCCATTTTCAGGGATCATGGTAGAAAACATCGATTCGTCACCGCACATGTGTGATGAGCATCCGCTATCTAGACACCAGACAGTTTTATCAGCGTCTGAATTTACGGTGCTCAGACAAACGTTAAAATTGTATTTGCTTCTGTCCTCTTTTTCATTTGTATTTTTCTTCTTGCCCCAACATGTCTCGATAGTGTGGCCTTTCTTTTTACAGCTCTTGCAGTACAATCTTTTCCTGTTTTTCTTGATTTGGTATGCTTCTGAGCTTTCAGCCTGATCATTTCCACTCCTTGCTTGGTATTCCTCCAGAATCTTTATTTTTAGATTCTCAGGATTAGGCAGGGAGTCTCGAGATTCGATAGCTATTCTAAAGTTTTCAAATGTTGTTGGCAAACTGTAGAGAAGCATTATGCTAAGCAGTTCTGGAGGTACTTTTATATCCATATCTGCGAGTTTGTCCACGATGTCCATGAAATTATTTATGTGGTCATGTATATCTTCTCCTGTAGTCATTCGCTTTAGAACCAACTGTTTTAATAATGTGGCTTTTCTTGCAGGCCCTGTGCTTTGATAAGTAGCTTTTAATTTTTCCCATACAGCTTTAGATGTCGCGCAGAGTTTAATTTGTTTTAATTCAGACGGTGACAATAAAAGTAAGATTTCAGCTCTTGCCTTCAAATCCTCTTTGTTGAACGCCGATCTCGCCGCCCCATCCGAAGCTGGTGGTAACTTTTTCTCGCCGCTTACGATATCCCAATAATCATTTTTTATTAGGACCGCTTGTGCTTGCAAACACCAAGTGTCATAATTTGTCTTGGTCAACAGTTCTATATTACGATAACTCGTGGATGCCATTTTTCATATTTGCAGAATAAACCACGCTCTGCTACCAATTGTGAGGATTAATTCATTAAAATATACGTATGACCGAAAAGATTTATTTATCTTGACACACTTGTTATATGGTAACTAAGGTACGAAATTAAAACGACAATGCAGTGTCTATTGATACTGGATGGCCAGTTCTCACACAAAGAAAGGCGCAGCGCACGGCTACGGCTACGCACTATTGTTTAGCAGGTACATAGACAGCCTTTTCTGTGAATTTTGTTGTTAATGTGCGCGGGTCGGGGTGCGGGGAGGTAGGGCCAGCCGAAGGGACCTTGAATATGAATTATGACAAATTTTAGCAGCGGACAATTTTTTTTAAAATTCCCTAAAAAACAAAAACAGAAATTGATTTTTAAAATATTTTTTCCATCGATAAAATTAAGCATAGATTCCCTCATTTCAATATGTGCACATTTATACTCTGTGGTGCACATTATAAAGACAAGACACACTTGGCTTAAAGGACTTTGCATCCAGGCCAAAATCAATTTAAAAAAAAAAAAGACAAGACACACTGTATGTACGGGAAGGTATATTTGACATTGACAGATTGTACCAAGGAATAAACCATGACAACAAAACTCATAACATGATTGTGTAATTGCATTTTATTTATCAATTAGGTAGCAGTTGCCTGCGATCTCGCGTCCAAACATGAAACTTCCCCTTGCCCACTCAGCTAGTGTAATTTTTCTGAAAACAAAACTGTGCACCTCTACGGACTTACTCTTTCTTCCATATCTGCCCCTAAGACGACCCACTGACCCTGATATCTCAAAAATATACCCAGATGTTGTCTGGAATCCGTGTTTCTATCTTTAGTTCACACGATCCGCGTCGCATCACAAGCTGTCTTGAATAGTATTATAGCTTGTGTATTTTTAAAGCATCGTGAGTAGGTACCCATATTACCCCATCACATGCCGAGGTACACCCATAAAGAAAAAGGAAACAAAGAGGTACCTAAGTACTACATCCAGACCGTTATGTGGGTATATATATATATATACTTACCTACTTATTAAAGATGGCTGATGTCAGGTACCTACTCAACTTTTTGCCGTCGCTGTCGACGCCACCTGATTCAAATAATATTGTCCGATTTTTTTACTATTGACGAACCAATTAGGTATACCTACCTATCCACCAATATGGAGCGCTGGTTTTGCTGTGTAGTGCTGATTTTTAACTTAGATACCCACATTAGAGGTGACTCCTGTCGTTCCTCCGAAGAGGCGCTCGTTGAAAGCGATTCACACGTTAGTTCAAACTATTGATTGACTCCTCAAGTCCGCCACTCCCAGACCACACCAGTGTATGGCGGTCAGTATTCTTTGAGAGATCTCTGTTGTCTCATGCTCTGGTTAAAATAAGGAGTGAAATTGTTGTTTCTGCCTTCTTTGCGATGTCCCTCGCAAAAAGAGACCTTCCCACATGCTCTCACTCCCCGATCATGCACTAAGCCCGGGATTACCATGTCGTCTTACGGGTAGTGTAATGAGTTACCACCATGAACACAAAAGTCAGCTCGTAGTCTAGTAGGTATATGCGGTCCAGGCAACCTGCGACATTAGCTGGATAGCAATTGAGTCGTGCCATGCCGTCTTCCACTCCAGCCATCTTGATTGAATCACATTATGGTTTCTGGGTGTAGCTAGTAGGTATAATTGTTGGATTGAACATTCTTATTGTTCTTCTTCTTCGTGTTGATGATTCCCATTGTTGTTGTTTTAAATTTGTTTCGACCAGAACTCAGCCACGTCGACGGCGTTGGTGGTGGCTTCGGACAGGTCCCTTAGAGTGCAGGTGAAGTTAGACAAAGAGCATGTCAGGAGGTGGGCCATGGTTTGAGACGAGGCTACGCAGTCGCACTCCGCTTTATCGGAATACCCCCACCGGACCAAGTTGAATCCGCAGCGGCCCACTTGGCTTCTAAGTCGGTTTAGTACTGATTCACGTTAACTCGCGGGCGCGGTGGCGGACGCGGGCGCGAAATATCAAACATATGGCGTATTAACCAAGTGTTCACGTAGGTACAGTAACACAACGCACGTGCGGTCTAAGTAGCGGGCAAGCTAGCGACTGGCGCGCGCGGCGGGCTCGCGGCAATATCAAACGCGTGAGATGTTTGTGTGTGTTCACGTCGAACTAGCGGTGGAGCGCGCGACATCAGGTAAGTTCAACCAGTATGAACTTGTCGCTAGAAACGGACTCGCGCAAACGCCTGGCGGCCAATGTGAACACGAACTCGGCGTCGGCACGTCTTCGCGCCCGCACCCGCTACCGCGCCCGCGCGTTCCTACGTGAACAAGTACCTACTTAGAGTCTTCCAGGTGGGCCATGGCAGTTGGTTCTTATTGTTACCTACCTATCTTGAAAAAAAATATTTAAGTTCATAGCATGAACGGAGCTCGTTGTTTTTATAGCATACAACGAGGGAAAAAGTGGACAACTTAAAAAAAATGGTCAAAAAACAGTACCTCTCTAAATATGGTTCTTGGCTCTTGTTTCATGTTTATGTCAATAGTAGGTAGGTACACCACACAGGCTACCTGCAGTAGGTTTTGTTTCTCCCTCTTCCTGTAATGATTAGCAATATTTTCAAGGCAACCTTTAGACGGTTTAGAGTCTTATTCATTAAAAGGTTGTCTATAAGACCACCCATTTTGTCAGCCTATGTGAAATATTTTTTTTTATGTAAATAAATAATATTTTTTCGTATCTTTCTACTGGCAATATATGCATAAGTGGGAACAGAAGAACAAGAGCGTGTCCAACATTAATTTTCGATAATTTTATGGAAATCGTGACGTAAGAGTCAGTTTGGTCATAAATGCACTTTTTCAGTCTTGAGAGTGTCGCTAATGCACCGCATCGTGTTACGAGCAGTGTCTCGTACAAATATCTAAGTAAATTCTAAATGAACCGAAAATGTGGTGAAATCAGGCTACAACGTATTTGATAAAGTTTAGTTTGGACACCCTTTTATCGTATCTACTGCATGTATACCTAAATCTCCATTGTGAGGATCGACCGGAGGACACGGTGGAGGTTTGCCCCGCGCAACGACCATACAGCCTAGGTCGTTGGCCCCGCGTGAGCGGAGCCCCGCCGAGTCCTCGTAGAGGCGACCTCTCGCGCGCGCTCCTGGTTCAATCCATGGTCCGGAGCGACACAGGATGGGAAGCCGTCACCTCCTTCTGCGAAGCAGTCATGCTAGCGAAAGAGGTGGCGGAACGTGAGAGGGAGAGAACCTCTCGTCTCAGCCGCCGCGGGAGACGCACTGCGGCGTCGGAGGCCACGTGGTGGCCCCCGACGCCCAGTGCGCAGGTGCAGGCCTGTGGACAGTGAGCTATGGGCTACCTCGCCGTCCGTCCGTCTTTTGACGACAGGCCGTGTCGACGGCGCGTTCGTGTTCCACGCGCGCCTCATAGAGATGCCAGCAGAAAGGAAGGGGTCCGCAAGGGCCGAAGCCTGCCGGGGCTGCAGGAATGTTCGAAAGAGATACCGTGGCCCCGGAACATAAAGGGCGAGGAAGGAACATGGGTGGGTTTTAGTCAGTAAAAGTCTGACACTCCATCCCGCTCGGCCCAGAGCGGGAGGAGTCATTTGATGATTTCCCATCCGAAAAAAGGGCATACCTTTCATCATGTATTCTCACATTTCTCACTCAATGCAGAGTTAGAAAATATATTCCCAAGCATAAACTTGGCTTGTTATCAAAGATGAATACGTTAAAACCAGATGCAACAAAAATGAATTTTCACAAAGTTACCAAGACGGTAGTTACATCGCCATGTATCTACAAACCCGTTGGACCTTACAGGTTTGTTATTCTGTTTAAACCGTAAAAATAACTTTGTTTTACACAAGTAGTTTATTCATGCTTCTTAGCTAGCTTTACTTAACTTGCTTTGTTAGTTAGGTAGTTTGTTTCTTAGTTAGTTAGCGTATGCATTGGTCAAATCTAAGCATCTGAATTTCAAACCAGTTCCCCCAATCGATTGAGCTGAAAATTTTCACACCTGTTAGTTCTGGAGACAATAGATATTGCTTGATCCTGCTGCCAGGATCGTCTCCTCACGAAAGAACTCCCGGTTTGTAGCGCGGACACAAAACTTTGTATACGCGTTCTATATGTTGCTAGATAAAGGTGATTTTTATCATGACCTCATCATGCAGCCAAGGTCGTCTCCTCAAGAGAAAACTCCTCAACGATAAATAGCCCGGATACTATAATTTGTACAGATACCTACTGGCTACTCGTCGACTTTGATGAGTAAACAATATTTCTATCGTTATTTGATCCTACAGCCAGGATCAGGTATCTTCTCACGGAGAACTTCTCGACGGTAAATAGAATGGATCCAGTTGTTTGTAGACGCGTTCATATTTGGTGGATAAACATGATGTCTAACATGACCTCATCCTGCAGCCAGGATCGTCTCCTCAAGAGGGAAGTCCTCCATCAGAAATGGTACGACAAAACTAAAAATTTGATCAATTATACTTAAATCTAAAAAAAACTTAAAAGCAAGTTTTTTTAAATGTGAAAAGAAGGAGAAAATATTAGCTTTGAAGAAAATAAAAACAAAAAATAATAGATTTCCTAAAAGCTTCTCTAGTGAATGGAGGAGGCAAAAATAAGGACTTTAGTTTATTTTGATGTAAACATAATATGATATAGAGGAAAGATTTGATTTTTTGTTTATTTGTTACGATTTAACTCAAAAAATACTCAACCGATTTTCAAAAATTCTTTCACCATCAGAAACCAACAACTTTATTACCGAGTAATATAGGCTAAATCGCACATGCACTGTGTTTTTCGAAAAGATTGCTCATATCGAAAGGCTTTTGACTTTGTGGACCACAAGATTCTGGTCAGTAAAAATGTGAAATGTACGGTTTTCGCGGTAAACCCTTGAAATGGCTCCAAAGCTATCTCTCAAATAGGACTCAAATACAGTCATTACCAAAATAAATTCAAATAATGAAGACATTTTTATGTAAGTCAGACGTCAGGATCAATAATACAGGCGTGCCGCAAGGTAGTGTAACAGGGTCGTTATTTTTTTCTATTATACCTATAAACGAACTCCCCAATGTTGCCAGTCATTATTATTCACTGTTTGCGGATGATATTGCGGTGGTTATGTTTAATACGAGATATCCTCATAGATTGATTATTCCGCCAATGAAAAGTCACTTATATCACAGAAGTTGCTTTCCAATGGTTCTAGGGACATACAGGGTGGAATTTTTCAATGCCACCTGGGAGGGAAAGTACTCTAAATACTGGAGATAGCAAATTTTACTCAAAGAAAACATTTATTTTTTTAAAGAAAAAAATCTGCATTCACAAATTTTCGAAAAATCGCTTGCCACACTCAGGAATCGAACCGACTGAAGTTCGAAAAAATAACATTCTGTACTTTTTTACATCAATCGATAGGTGCAATCATATTATGTCTTACCTATCAAATCTCTCTACTAAACATGATAAATTAAATGAAGGGAAGAACATGAAATCTAAGCTTATAAATTCAATGGGAAGAACACACACTGATCACTTTTATTCGAAAGTGTTAAAATATAATAGTGTATGCTTTACATTATCTTAACTACTTGACAGGTGACAGATTTGACGTTTCCTTTTCTTTTCGCTTAGCTGTCAAGCTCTCAGGGCCTCGATTCTGCTATTACAATAGTGTCAGAGTATTCGATCATTGATTTCATAATGATCAAGTTATGTCAAATTTTGACAAGTTTGTTAATTCTACTATCATAATGGCGCCATTATGACTTCTCAATGAACAACCACTGACACTCCATTGAAAGAAATGTCATAGAATATTAATCTCGTACATGAAATCTGGCATGAATAAATGGCATGTTCGCATTTAGTAGTAGATTTCGAAAACCATTTGTACTAATTGTTTTATAATAATGACAATACGAAAATGCCATTAAAACACAATATTATTACGAGACCATTGACCGACCATTGTGAATTTAGCAGATTACGAACTTTAAGCAAAATGACAATGGGATGAGAATGGAATCGTGTTGGAGTGACGAATTTATTAAAATAGCAGAATTAGGCCCCTGGTCGGTGTGTCCACCTATGTTGTTTGTCCGTCATATATTATGTGTAGTTTATAATAATCTAATAGAATCATGCCTTAATGACAATAAATGTATGTGTAGTATTTTGATAAATAAAACGCCAATAGATATGTAGCGGTGTGATTTAGCTACTGTTTTAGGTGTATGGCTGCTACTTTGCCCAGCTTAGATTGGGGAGTTTTATCAAGAAAACGATGTTGTCGTATTTGGTGTTCGTTAGCAAGTGTTTATTATAATAACATGTACAGCGATCGAGGAAAGGGGTATGGGAACAATGGTGGCCAATCAGAACGCAGTATCGCGTCATTTTACTGCGCGCTGATTGGCTGGCGATGACGCGATGTAATCGGTGCGAAATCGTATTTAATCACTTAGATGAATGAAGCCCAAACATGCCCGCGGCCTTGAAAGCACCAGCTTACAATAGGAAAGGTGTTATTCAGGTTCCACCAGTGGACAGATCTTCGTATATGGCCGTCTCACGATGCCTGACGATGTCTGGATGTCGGCTACCCTTGAAATACCGTCGTTGCCAGGTATCGTCTTTGTAATCCGTCCTAATTGCCACTTCAAAGGCGGAAGGTTGATGTCTTTGATTACAACCAGCGTGTCCGGTTTCAGATATGCTGTGTTTTCCCTCCACTTAGTCCTTCTTTGTAGCTCCGAGATATATTCCCTGGCCCAGCGTGCCCAGAACTGTTGCCGAAGCTGCTCCAATCTCTGGTAGCGATTCAACCGATGGACAGGTAAGTCTTTCAAGTCATCTTCACAGACCGGCGCGGTAAGCGGTCGACCGATCAAGAAATGTCCAGGGCTGAGGGGGAGACAATCTCGAGGATCCGAAGATAAAGGTATCAGTGGTCGAGAGTTCAACATCGCTTCTATTTGTGATAACACCGTAGTCATTTCCTCGAAGGTTAGGTGCGCATTGCCCACCACTCGGCGGAGGTGGTACTTACAAGATTTCACCCCAGCTTCCCACAAGCCACCAAAGTGCGGTGAATATGGAGGTATGAAAGAAAATTTAATTTGTTGATCTCTTGCATATTCAACAATATTTTTTCTACATGTTGATAAAAACTGAGCAAAATCATTATTCAGGCCAACGAAATTACGTCCATTGTCCGAGAATATTTGTGACGGCTTGCCACGACGTGAAATAAAGCGCTTGAGTGCGAGTAAGTATGCATCGGAAGAAAGGTCACTAACTAGTTCCAAATGTATTGCGCGCGTAGTGAAACAGATAAACAAGCAAATGTATGATTTTATTAATTTCGCGCCTCTGCCCTTCCGGTTTAGAACGAGCACTGGCCCTGCGTAGTCTACTCCTGTATGAAAGAAAGGAAAACTAGCAGTTATCCGTTCTTTAGGCAAGTTGCCCATAAGTGGGGTTAATGTTTTACCCTTGACGCGTTTGCAGACAATACATTGCTGAGTTATCTTCTTAGCTAGATTTTTACCAGACAACGGCCACCAATCCTCACGCAAGCGGTACAGCAAAGCTTGAGGTCCGCAGTGCAGAGATTGGTTATGTTCGTGCCTAAATAATAAATGCGTAAAATAGTGCTCAGAAGATAAAAGAATCGGATGTTTTTTGTCATAACCAAAGTCAGACGAATTCTTTATTCTACCACCTACTCTAATTATGTTATCATTATCGAGAAATAAATTTAAACTGGCAAGTCTATCGCTTGACTTGACACTTTTTCCACCTTTTAACAAATCATACACAACTGGAAATGATTCCATTTGCGATAACCTAGCAAGTATCTTAATGGCATGTCTCAATTCAGTAACAGTAATCGTACCTGTCAGCTGATTTGTTTTGTTGCGCGCAAAGTTATTATGAATGAAGCGAAGTACATATGCAGCGACATGACTCATGCGGACAAAATGCGAAAACCGATTAAATGGAAAAAATGTATCGAGTGTAATATTTTTACACTTTGTTACTAATGAGCTTGTAAAAGTTGATTTGAGTTCAGGTAACTCTTTAGGCGAAATGTCATTAATACTTGAGTTTAAGTGTAAACTTAAACTAAACAGAAACTTGGGGCCGTCCCACCATAATATCGATGAAGACAAATCTTCAAGATTGACACCACGCGAAACCAGGTCAGCAGGGTTATCCTTGCCACTTACATGACGCCAAGTAAACTTATTCGTAAGTTCGTGTATTTCAGCGACTCGGTTTTGCACAAAAGTCTTAAGCATGTTAGGAGCCATGCGCAACCAGCCCAACACAATCGTTGAGTCGGTCCAAAATATGACGTCATCAAACCTACGAGTAAGTGAACTATTAATTTTATCAAACAGCCTAGCACCTAACAACGCACCGCATAGTTCCAATCGCGGTATACTTACGGGTTTCAATGGAGCTACTTTGCCTTTGGAAAATAGCAATTTTACTGCCACCTGCTGATTGGCACCTATAGTCCGTACATAAGCACACGCGCCATATGCAATTTGTGAAGCGTCTGTGAATATGTGTAACTCGGTCCGAGTAGAATCACATTGGAAAACGTGTCGCGGAACCTTTATTGCGCGAAGATAGGACAGGCTGTCAACAAACCGGTTCCATGTTTGTACGATATCAGTGGGAAGCGGATCGTCCCAATCTAATTTTAATAACCAAAGTTTCTGCAATAATACTTTGCCGATAGTAATGAAAGGGCTTAACAATCCTAATGGGTCAAATATCTGTGAAACAGTTGACAGAATTATGCGTTTAGTGACAGGTTTGTTGCCATTATGTAATTGCGTAATAAAATTGAACTCGTCAGTGGCGTTACACCAACCCAAACCCAGCGTCCTACACTGACTATTATCGTTTAGATTTAAATCGCGGAACGTACTGTGTTCATTTGGTGACGTCATTGTAGCAGATGCACCGTCGAGCTCAAAGTTAAAAATCCACTTACGAAGTGGGAAGCAACCGGATTTTAGTACATCTACGGTGCTTTTACAGATGTCAATTAATTTGACCTTGTCCTCACACGAGGTCAAGAGGTCGTCTACGTAGAAATCGTCAGTTATAACCCTTTTGACCTCGGGGTCCGTACATTCAGCTGCTAGCTGTTTCAGACATCTAACACTAACAAACGGCGCTGATGCCGTACCGTATGTCACGGTGTTGAGCCGATAAAACTCGAGCGGCTGTGTAGGATCGTCACGCCATATAATGAGTTGCAGGTCACGTTGAGAAGGATCAACAAGAACTTGACGGTACATCTTCTCACAATCTGCAATTGCCGTGTATTTAAACTGTCTAAAGCGTAACAAGATAGCTAATAAGTCTCCCTGAATAGGAGGTCCTACAAGCTGGATATCGTTGAAAGATTTACCGTTACTGGTCGCAGCACTGGCGTCAAACACAACACGAAGCTTCGTAGTCGTGCTGTGCTCTCGAAAAACGCCGTGATGCGGCATGAAGTAGTGCGGATTCGTATAAGAATTAACCTTAGTCATGTGACCTAGACTAATATACTCGTGTATAAATTCGGTGTATAATTTCTTATAACCGATAGGTGCGTGTGATAACCTTTTTTCTAAAGACAAGAAACGACGCTCTGCCTGTGGTAATGATTCACCCAAAGCATCGGGCGACTCTTTGAGAGGAATGCGAACACAGAATCTTCCATCTTTATTGCGCGTAGTAGTTGTGATGAAAGACTGTTCACAGGCCTGCTCTTCGTCTGTGTGCGTATCCCGAAACTTTGGTAGCTCTTCCAGCTCCCAGAACTGACGTAGCTGATTGTCTATAGATTGTGCGAAGTTGCATTGGACATGTCCATTATTATGCGTAATATTATTAATAGGACCCGATATTATCCAACCCAACTTCGTATTTTGTAAGAACGGACCGTTCGGTAAACGCATCTTGCCATCGATAAGCAAGTCCCAAAACCGATCCGCGCCTATTAAAATATCTATCTTTTGTGGCCCCAAAAATTGCGTATTTGCCAGCTGCAGGTGTTCAGGAATCCTGAACTGTGCGCTTTCAGCCTGCAGAGCGGGCATTGTGGCCGTAATTTCCGATAGAACAAAACATTTTATGTGCATCGAGTAGGAATTAATGCGTGATTTTATTTTAATATCGCACGTTTGTGTGGAATGTGATATTAAATTACCTACTCCTCGTATTTCATGAGTGGACTGTATTAGTGGAATATCTAACAATTTGCATAACGAATTTGTAACAAAACAGCTCTGACTACCACTGTCTAGTAATACGCAAGCGACATGATAGTTATTATGGCGGTCAGGAATCTCGACTAAGGCAGTAGATAACAGAACCGGTTGCACATCTGTGTATCGTGTATTTGTGTGTGTATCAGTGTGAACATTGCTAACTTGAATGAAATGTTTTTCGTTAATGGGATCACGTACTACGTCAGTGACACACGAGGGGGGAGCGCTTACTGCGCTTGCCGATGTCGTCGCACTCGTCGTAGCACAGCTAGTAGTGTGATTGGAATCATTAGGATGAATTAATGAATTATGTTTCATGTTACATTGTTTACAAGGCCCCCACAAACAACCGTCTACAGTGTGTCCCGAGCGCAAGCAGTTCTCACATAAGTTACTGTCTTTTATAATTTTTAATTTGTTTTGCAAGTCCATATTAATGAACTTTGTACATGAGTAAATTGGGTGTTTACCGTCACATACTACACACAACCTACGCGCTTTGCGACTCGGCACCGTTGACGGTGGCTTATTTGACGAAACATTGCTATGCGACACGTTACTTCGGACGACTGAATTTGTCTTTTTTATTTCTGTGTCTTTACTGTGCGATAATGCTAATGTTTCCAACAAATCGGCCCTATTTTTAAGAAAATTTATCAAACTGTCAACCTTCAACTTAGTTTTAGAGTTAGTGTTCGACAACAATAAACCTCTATGTTGTTCCCACTCTCGTTCTGTGGTTCTATCTAACTTAGAAGTAATAATATAAATTATAAGGGTATCCCATGTGTCGGTTGGCTCATCTAGGGTTTTCAAAGCGCGTAAATTATTTATAATTGTATCTATAAGTTTCCTAATTAGTGAAGGTGACTCTTTTGACAGTGCTGGTATTGTAAACAATGCTTTGACATGACTATGAACCAATAACCTATCATTATCATACCTGTTCAGGAGTAATTCCCACGCAACCGAATAGTTAATCGATGATATTTCGAGCGCGTTTATAACTGACTCGGCACTCCCCTTTAACGACGATTTTAGGTAGTGGAATTTTTGAATGTCGCTTATATCAGTGGAATTGTGCACCAATGACATATACGTGTCCCTGTATTCGAGCCAGTGCTCATACAAGCCGTCAAACGTCGGCAACATAATAGTCGGTAACTTAACTGACGCTGATTTATTTGAATGATGACACGTTTTGGAACAATTAGTGACCTCTTCACTCACATTAAGAATAGATTCAGCTCGGGCAAGAGTAGCATAGTAACTATCTTCGAACTGTTGGCGCTGATCTAACTGCTCATCGATATCACAGTCAGGCACTATTTCCTCGACTTTAGATTGAATCTCATTAAATTCGGAAAATAAAATATCAGCGCCCTTTACGCGTAATTTTAAATCTATTCTCAACTCACCAGTGATAGCCGTTGCGCTGATAGTATTTAAGTAATTAGCGAACTTAGTTAACCTACCTTTAACGATACCGCGTTTCCTAACCAAATCGCGCATGATTAGCTCAGTTTTTTCATCATAAATAGCTTTATAAGGAGATCTATCGCGTGTTCTAATGGAACCCTCCCCATCTTTAGCTTGTAACGACATTCTGGTGGCTTGTGAAAAGTGGAGTACTCACGTGCAGGTAACGACTGCGTGTAAAATGGCTGATGCAAGCACGAGCAGCCGTTGTATCGCTCTGCGCAGTGGGCAACCCTCACCACCCTCACTGGAATCAGATCACAAAACGGTATTACACTAATGAACTCGGCAGGTCTTGAAGAAAGGAACTTGATGAACGCACCATGAATCCACGTTGATCTTCCAAATCTTCAATTGTCCTTTCTCATCAGATTGATTGAAGGCCCTTGCGTGAATATGCCGATGAATCTTCGCTCCTTATAGTGTAATCTCGCTCGTCTTTGTGAAGTTGCGTGGCCGTGGCAGCGTGGCAGTCCAAAGGTCGCTCTGCTCGAAGAATTGGTTTTTGATGCTCCAAATTCTCGAAATATGGCTCTGAAGGTCCAGATATGTAGCGGTGTGATTTAGCTACTGTTTTAGGTGTATGGCTGCTACTTTGCCCAGCTTAGATTGGGGAGTTTTATCAAGAAAACGATGTTGTCGTATTTGGTGTTCGTTAGCAAGTGTTTATTATAATAACATGTACAGCGATCGAGGAAAGGGGTATGGGAACAATGGTGGCCAATCAGAACGCAGTATCGCGTCATTTTACTGCGCGCTGATTGGCTGGCGATGACGCGATGTAATCGGTGCGAAATCGTATTTAATCACTTAGATGAATGAAGCCCAAACACATTTTACCAAGAAACCTGAGTTTATTTTGGATCTGCCTGATGCTCTACGCACAGCCACGCGCCTCTTCTGCCCCACAGAAAGTAGGGAATGCAAATCCGTTCTGTTTCAAAATCCGGATTTATAGGAACGGATTTTTGGTCCAATCCGGATTATCCGGATTTTACGGATTTTTTATGAAAATAAACTAATCTGTCCATATTCGTTTATTAATAAGGTATTTCATATACACACATCAAAAGTGTCTAGGGATCAACATATATTTTTGCAATAACTTTTCTCCTGATTGATATTAATTAAAATTTTCTTTAAGGATTCATCAAATAAAGTGTTTTCGTTTGTCACAGTAACGATAAACCAAGTCACCTTTGCATTAATAAAGAAATTTGCCATTTTCCTAATAAAGGGATTTACGACATTTGAACCACTAACATTAAAGTTCGAAAAAAAGACTGAAATAACAGTTTTCTTAAAAAAATTATTGGGTAACTTAAACAATTAATAATCCGTGTTTCTACCGCGAACACTAACAACACAAGAACATCGGTTTGGCATACTCAAAATGAGTTCATCCAAATCACGCTGTGGAATGGCCGCCCATGTTCGTTGCAACAACAAAAAAAGGTCTTCTTGCGACTGGATACCCTCCATATTCGGCAGAGCTCTTCTCTGTAGCATATCCCATGCATGCTCAATCGGGTTCAAGTCTGGCGACTGAACAGGCCAGGGCAGGACATTGATGTTAGCTGCGGCGAGAGTCTGTCTTACAACTCTTGCGGTGTGCGGTCGTGCATTATCATGCATTAACTGAAATAAGGGACCGATTTGCACTTGTAGAGGAACGATGACGTCTGATACAATCGTCTCAGCATAAATTTGAGCGTTGAGGTTGCCTCTGATCCAAATCAACTCAGTTCTTCCGCCGATCCAAATACCCGCCCATACCATGATGGTTCCACCACTATAAGGATGGACTTCCTGGCAGGATTTTAATCGCTGTTGGCGTCCAGGGGTTCTCCAGTGTCGTATACGTCTTGTATCCGGTCTCATACCAAAACGAGACTCATCAGAAAAGCACACGAAACGCCATTGTTCTTCTGCCCAATTTCTGTGTTCAAGAGCCCATTGATATCGAATCCTACGATTGTGCATTGCTATAGGTGGTACCCGTAGCGGTCTTCGGGAATGAAGGTTCACTTCATGCAAGCGGTTTCTGACTGTTTGGTCGCTAATTAAGTTCCCTGAAGAGTGATGAAGCCTCACGGCTAACATCATGGCGGTTATTGTTGGAGCTCTTCGAGTTAAGATTTGAATGTATCGGTCTTGTCTCCGTGTGGTGCAGCGATGCCGTCCTCCATGGCGCTCAGCCACGGTACCAGTGCTTCGGTAACGTGTCCAAAGTCGACTGATAACACTCTGACTTGTATTCAGAGCTAAAGCCACAGTACGTTGCCGGGAACCAGCTTCTATCATTCCCACGGCTCTGAGCATTTCTTCCCTGCTTAAATGACGTCGCCGCTCCATAATAACGTTGGTTTTAATCAGTAGTAGGGAAACAGGAGCACTAATAATGTCTTCAATGCGTTGTATGTTTTTATAGGGAAAATATTGACAGCTGATTTTCATCTTTTACTCGAATTTGATTAACAGTTCCTGTTTCAAATTATGAAATGCACCAAAAAGCATCCATATATCCATATAAATTTATAAAATCATAAATTTATTACAAAGCCACATCTCAATCTCAAGAAATCCGCATAAAAATGCTTGATCCCTAGACACTTTTGATGTGTGTATTTGTGTGAATGGGTTAAAATATAAACACAGGAAAATCAAATCGTTACAATGTTAGCAGAGTCCACATTCCACATGTCTCAAACCTTGCGTGCCCAGTCGAGATTGTTTCTCTTTGTCAGCTTTCACGAGGTTCTCGTCGTGCGGGATGGTAACATCGATTATCATAACGCGACGCGCTGATCGGTCTATCACCGCTATGTCAGGCTTATTGGCGACAATAGTTCTGTCAATAATTAATAATAGACGGATACACACACAACACATGGTTTTTCTCGAGAATTTACTTTAACTTCTCATGACAATCTGCCTGATATGGAGCTCTTCCTTGACTTCTTGAAGACTTCTCCTTGATTAACTGGTAGAATGACTTTATTACATGGTTCTATTCACTACTATTTGACTCCATTATCGTCAAATTAATCGGTCCCCCTTACATAAATAATCTCGTCATTGCAAGTTGTGGGGGCACCTGTGCGTCCTTCAGGGATCTTTAACCAATTATAGCCCGTAAAAATGGACTTTCCCTCTTTCTGGTGCAATAGTATTTCTTATTGCGTAATTTTCCAGATTAAGTGCTATCGTTTAACCTGCTTGGTTACACATAATTTCTGCCGCGGAAAAAGCTCGCTCTGAATCGGCGCTGAATGCACTGAAGAGGTTTGTAAGCGGCCTCCAGGTATCGTCCTCGTGAACCAACGCCTCGAAGAAAGCAAATATCAGTTTCAGGCTTTCGGGTGATAAGCACATTTTCGAATATTCGCGCGATAATGTAGCATCACCGAATAACAATTTCTAATTATTCAAAAAAATCCGGATACGATGATCAAATCCGGATTTGGAAGTCGAGTAAAAATGTATGGAAATCCGGATTTTTCGGATTACGGATAGTTCGGATTGCATTCCCTACTCGAAAGCCCATCCGATTTTACTTATGTTATAGTTATAATTAACAATCTCTTTAACCGATTTTGACGCCATTGTGATGTATGACGAAGAACTATTTAGATAGGAGGATTGCAATTCCCACGTGTTTTTTTGTGCAAATTGCAATATTCTTTCTTCAATTGTAGACGTCCATCCTTTGAATAAAAGTGCTTTATCTTATTGAATTTCTAACTCTTCTCTGGATTTCATGGTCTTCTCTTCATGTAATTTATCATGTTTGTTAAAGAGATCTGATCCATGTGATTGTCCCTATCGATTGATGTGTAGCCACCATCGATCACAGTACCTACAATACACTACTATTCACTTAGATATCGCACTTCAAGTTCACTTCGATTCGCTTCGTTGTATAGCCAAAACAAGACTGACTGTCGCGGCCCTGAGCGGTCTATTTATACTCGCCCACAGACACACCAGAATAACCTCGAATATTCTAGAGGGTCATAGAAAACACTAACAAAAGAGTAGGTAGGTAGGTAGGTAATTATTATTACTAGCTACTTGTACAACACAAACAAATATGAACCGTATGCCCTAGGCGTACGGTCGAAATTCTAATGTATTTTTATAAAGAGGTCGCGAGTTTGTAGGTACCTACCCAACTTTGAAAGTAATAATAATAGAAAACTCTCGAAATTCCAACGTACACATACTGTAATCACGTGCTTTCTCGAATGTTCTAGTAGGTCCGATGTAACACTGCCCCTTCCTTAGACATGCTCGTCCCGAGCATCATTACTTCCGTAGTATCGCGCCAACCGATCTACATGCACAATCTTAGGCGCACCTCGTGGACCCTTCTGTATTCGGTAGGTGACATCGTTGATCCTAGTCACGACTCGGTATGGTCCATCCCATTTTGCTTGTAACTTCGGAGACTTTCCCTTGCTCCGCCCTGGGTTATGCAACCACACCAGTGAACCCTCGTCGAAACCCCTACCGTTTGCCTTCCGATCATAACGGGTCTTCATCTTCTCAGACATCTGTTGGCCGGATTGTCGGATATGCTCATAAACATCGTTCAACTTATAACGCAATTCATTCGCGTAATCTGTTACACTACATGGAGCATCAGGGGGAGTTCCAGTGATTAAATCAGCAGGTAACCGTAATTCCCTTCCAAAGTTCGCGAAGGCTGGTGTCACAGTCGTACTTTCGTGGACTGCACTTCGGTAAGACAGAAGAAACGGCTGTATGTGCTTGTCCCAATCCCTTTGCCGGCTTTCCACAACTTTCGCCAGATATCTCTACAACGTTTGGTTGAATCGTTCCACCATTCCGTCAGATTGTGGGTGGTAAGAGGTGGTTCTGGTTTTGTGGGTACCCATCAATCGACAAGTCTCTTGAAATACTTGCGATTCAAAATTCCTTCCTTGATCGCTGTGTATTTCTAAGGGTACCCCAAAACGACAGAAGACTTCCTGAACCAATTTATCTGCGACAGTTGTAGCTTCTTGATTAGGAATGGCGAAGACTTCTGGCCACTTTGTGAAGTAATCCATGACCACCAGGAAGTACTTGTTTCCGCTCTCACTTACTGGAAATGGTCCCGCAACGTCAAGTGCTATCCGTTCCCAAGGGGCTCCAACGTTGTACACTTTTAATGCACCTCTGCTGCGTGTACGGGGTCCTTTCACGGCCGCACAACTGGTACATTTACGGCACCAGTCCTCCACATCATCTCGACAGTGGATCCAGTAGAAGCGTTCTCGAATTTTTAGTAGAGTCCTTTTTACCCCCATATGTCCTCCTGAACATCCATCATGGTAGAGCCGTAGAACATCCGGTACCTTGGCTTTAGGGACAACCATTTGTAGATGACAGCTGTCCCCTCTAGCGTTTTCCCATTTACGGCACAAGACTCCATCCTGGACTACCAAGCTGTTCCATTGCGCCTAATAGCTCTTCGTGATGGAACTCATCGCAGCCACATCACTCCACTTGGGTTTAGGAACACCAGCTTTAATCCACTCGAAGATCGGTTTGATGTCCGAATCATTTTGCTGAGCATGCTGTAGGGTCTCCTTCCATTCATCGCTGAGATCCGTTCTAAGCATCCTCACGGGCACTACTTCCTTAGTCTCTTGCCTGGCACAGTGCTTACAGTCTTCAGGACAAGGTCTTCTTGACAAGGCGTCTGCGTTACCGTGAGTTCTCCCACTGCGATGTTCAGTTACGAAGTCAAACTCTTGGAGTAGTTCTATCCATCTCGCCACTTGCCCCTCTGGATTCTTGAACTGTAATAGCCACTTCAGTGCAGCATGGTCAGTTCGTAATTGAAATTTACGTCCCAGCACGAATTTGCTCGAATTGCTGCCCGCGATTTCTGATACATGCCCGATATATTATTTTGCTCATTTCCGTGATGGTAAGACAAGCTTAATGTCTTAATATATAATTGTTTCTTTTTTTTAAATAAACTCTTCTTTTGTCCTTATTTAATTATCTTCATTGCACTTGATTCTTTTACGTCTGGGGCCATGTATCAGAAAGGTTATAAACTAGATAACAAATTTTGATGAAAATTAATTATTGAAACACCGTAGCTTTTTTTTTATTTGAGGTTGAATTTGATCATAATGATTTTTATTTGGCATTATTTTCTTTAAAAAGCGTACTATCTTATTTTTTCACTCTAAAGTATGAGGGAAGTTCGAGGTATTTTAATAACCAATGTTTATGACTACCAACAAATAGTAAAAAATCCCACAAAAATCAAGCAAAAAAAAGTTATGAATGCTTGAAGGTCAAATTTTGGAAAATTTTCAATAAAGTATAAAAATTGAACTATCTCCTAAACTACAAAACTTTGTTTACGGAAAGTACGGTTCAGTAATTAGAAAATGACCTCCTCTATATGCGAATTTCCTATGGCGGGTCCAGTGCCAGTCACCCTGTATATATATAAGTCTTATACGTGGCCGCTACTTTGAAAAATCAAAATGGCGAAAAAAAATCCGGCCAAAAAGTTCAAACCCCTTTGCCTGCTAGTTTTAGCAGTTAGTTTTAGTTTTAGCAACTGCATTAAAATTTGACCATCTATTTATATACTACAATTCTAGCAAATAAAATTTCATTTCATTTCATATAAATTAAATTATTTAATTTAATGTTGTTGTCGGCTTCAAAGTTCGCGAACATAACTGGCTGGTTTTTTTAATTTTCCCAAAAATCTATAAGTAATCTATTTTACTCGGTTTCAGCCAAGCGATATTAGCTGGTAAAACTCTTTACGTGTCTGGGGTATACGGCATGGACCCTCAGGCACAGTTGGTATGTGGCGGCGCTGAAGCACAGGCACGACAGGCTCTCCACAACCTGAAGTTCGTATTGGAGGCCGCCGGCGCTTCTCTCGCGTCCGTCGTGAAGACTACCATCCTGCTAGCTCGAATGGACGATTTCCAGGCTGTAAACCAAGTTTATGCAGAGTGTAAGTGCCTATACTTAGGTACTTATACATTTATAATATTCGTCTTTTAATTTAACTTAACTTTTGCAACTTTATATTATTCGACAACACACGAACGGTATAACCTGTCCACTGTTCGCTACGCTCGCTCTTTAGACTATTTTCTCTAGTCTTTGTGTAAAAGTTGATCAAGTAACTCTTGAAGAAGGATCGAAACCATTGAAACCTGTCCACGTCCTCGCTTCGCTCGCTCATGCAGCCAAGTTCCTCTTATATCTTAACTTTGTAAAACCACCAATTAACGTTTGTATGAAAGTATGAAACAATTCTAATCTGTCCAAGTAAACTTAAAAATAATAGGTTTTTAATCGCACCATTATGCGCCCCCTTGGCCCGAAAGCTGGTGACGCCCTTGCTTGTATATCATGGATTTCTGTAAAGTAACGCCTGATTTCATTAATAGGGTAGACTACAAAAAAAAATGTAATTAGTCCGTCAGTTAGATTAGGTGTCAAAAAATATTTGACCCGTATTTTTTCTTTTGTTACGTAAATCAAAATCGACAAAGATACGACGCTTTTAAAATTCTCAATTCGTCACGCATAGGTATAATTTTTAAAGCGTAGGTATACTGACGTCATGAACCTGCACTCCCGAGTTTTGATGCGTTGTATCTTTGTCAACGTTAATTTACAAAATCAAAAAATACCTGTCCATTATTTTCTAATACTCAAATGATTTTTCCGGAAAATAGGTGGAATTAACCTTAAGTAAAATTACGCAAAAGTTGCTGTATCCACGCCTGACACACTGACAGCGGGGCGGGGTGAAATGGGACACCGACGCGAAAATGGTTAACAGCACATAATACTCAGTACATCATTCGAGGCTGAAAGGCATCGATTCTTAGACGATTAGTCACACATTGCAAACAGCTTAAACACGTAGCTAAGGAGCTAAATCGATCTGTAATTCTGTGATAGGGTGTTGTTCCCTTTTTAAAGAAAATAACAACCACGTTTCTTCTTTACGCTTCAAAAGTTTTCTGAGAGAACAGGACCGAGTAGAAAAGCTCCCGAAGCTCTCCTATAAAGGACTTCCTCCTGCTTTCAGAAGTTCAGTCGTCATCCCATTCTCACTAGGGGCTTCCACTTAAATAATAAAATAAAATAAAAAAACCTTTATTCTACTACCTTGAAGTATATCCATAAAGGATAGGTGGATGATGGAAACGACTGTTCATTGTGAAGTTCCTTTTATTACTGTCCAACGACTAAATTACTTACTTACTAGAATATGAATGCTTAGCTTGCTAAACGTGACCTGTTATTGGACCGACGACTGTCTTAATGGGGATCGGCAAAGGCATGTCCTTACACCTCCCCCGAAAAGTATCGACTACCCCTTCCCCCGTTAGGGAGAAAAAAAAAATGGTACAATAATAAGTCACGGTACAGTTTTTTTTTTTTTTTATCAAAACACAAAAGTATTTGAATACAATGCAATGTTCCTATAATAACAGTTTTTATTTAATAATAATAAACAACATATACATTGCGATTACATCATTATATTAATTAATTAATGAACATAAAATAATTTTGTTAGATTTTTGTGAATAGTGTATTCTTCGACAAATTTTGATAACTCGCACTGTACTGTTAAGATATACTTATTATTATAATTATCTAATTCTAAAGGCTCATTAAGTCTAAAGTAATTCTCTCATAAGCGGAACTAGGTGTTGAAGTTATTACCATTGGTTCCTTAACGTTCTTATTAGTATATTTCTGTAACTGACAGCTCTTACATTTTTTAACATACTTCGCTACGTCAGTAGACATATCTGGCCAAAAATAATGTCTTTTAATGTTATTTAACATACGATTCACCCCCGCATGGCCACTGCTGGGTAATAGGTGAAAATCGTTAAGTACAACTTTTTCATCGTCGTCATCATATATTCTCGTAATGCTTCTAATTACAACAAAACGAGGTAAATTAATTTGCAACCTTTTGCTTTCACTTAACAAAAGTTTTATTATATTTGCATTTTTATTTTTTATAATTAATAGCTCTGTTATGGCTAATCTTTTACGATCTAGATCCCTCGCTAACACCTCTACGGTCGATTACGATCGGGAGTCTAAATATATCGCTGATTGCGATGATACAAAATTACTTTGATCTAGATCCCTCGCTAACACCTCTACGGTCGATTACGATCGGGAGTCTAAATATATCGCTGATTGCGATGGTACAATAATACAAACTTTTACAAATTTGATCTAGATCCCTCGCTAACACCTCTACGGTCGATAACGATCGGGAGTCTAAATATATCGCTGATTGCGATCGTACAAAAATACAAAGCTTTGCATTTGATAAAATGTTATCCTTATTCTTCAAAACTTTCTCCTTTAAATTGGAAAACAAAAGTTCCACTATTTCGTCAGGTTTTTTGAGTATCTCTACCGCTACTGGTTGTTCAGACCTGTGCGCTGAGGGTGTCTTTTCGAGTTTATCATTACTACGTGTTAATGCTAGATTTTTACGTTGATTTCTTGTCAAAACATTAACGACGTGTCCTTGCATATGCTTTAATTCCTTGCTAGTTACAGGTCATAGTCACCTTATTGTAGTCAATGACGGCCCCATACATACCTCTTCAAAAAATTATGACCTATTATACCATCAGTAGGAGAGGGTAAATTCTTAAAAACGTGAAACTGTTGATTAAATACAAAATAAATCTAAGTATACGTAGCCTTCGGACACTAACTGTCCACCTATGCCTTTTATAATTATCTTATCGTAACATAGTTTAATTATTAAATACTCATTTAACCATTCATATTTTAAAGTGCATATAGTTGCACCACTATCTACCAAAAACTTCGCGTAGTTATCCGATATTACGTTAAGAGAAACTACATTACTTTTACTATAGTTAAAATCATTATTATTATTCATTAGGGGAACGAAAAAACTTATTGTTTATCATATTATTTGTTTCATTTATATAGGTTTTTGCGACTCTTGTGAAATAACATGAACGCGTGGGGTTTCGCTTCGCGGAAAATATTGCACGTTGCCTGCAGGTGTGCGAAGAAATCCGAAACCTCGGCCTCGCGGGTTCCCACGGTTGCTTCCGCGCATAATCGGGACGCGCATGTACCTATTGTTGTAATTAGATTGCGGAATATTTTGACCTTGCCTATCATCCGATGGACTGTTTTGTCCGAAATGTTTGTACCCCCTATTTATATATGCCATTTTTGATGACTTTGAAGTTATATGACTTCAACTTATGATCTTATTATAACAAATATGGATATTATTTATGTTTGAATTTATAGTTAAACTCTCAGAACTGATCTCAGATTTTTCAATTTTGGTCTGTACTTCGAGAAAAATAGACTCCAACTTAGAATATTCCGTTTGAGCTAATATAATATTTTGTTCTGCTGAATCGGATGTTTGTTTCCGTACTTGACCGATTTTCAGAAGATAATCGTTAATTTCTTTCAATTTGTTTGATATTGGGATCGGCAAAGGCATGTCCTTACAACCTTATTTCTAACTTACATAATAATATGAACACTAAAAACAAGTTTAAAGTTTAAATTCAATTAACTATTTGTTTACACTTATTTTTAAGTTTTACTTAAGTAGTAGTCGCCTCCTCAGCGGAGGCCTCCCCCATTATCCTCCACACATTTCTGTCCCTGGCTTGGGTCATCCAGTTCGGTCCAACTTTCTCCTTGAAAATGTCTTCCCACCTTTTCTTTGGCCGACCTTTACTTCTGGTTTCGTCTCTGGTTATCCATTCAGTAGCTTTCTTGGTCCAGCGGTGGTTTTCCATTCTGCAGATATGGCCCGCCCAGTTCCACTGAAGTACCCTTATTCTTTTAACAATATCCATGACTTTTGTTTCCTGCCTGATAGCTTTATTATGAACCCTATCTTTTTGTTTTACTCCGAGCATACTTCTTTCCATTTTCCTTTGGCATATTGCTAGTCTATTTTCGTCTTCCTTTTTCAAGGACCAGGTCTGGCACCCGTACGTTAAGCATGGAAGAATTGTTATTTCGTAGAGCTTTTTCTTCGTATGTATTTTTACTTGTTTTTATTTCATTTTTTGCGCAACTTCGTCTGCGTCACATAGGTAAGAGAAAGAGAGGGTTACAGAGATTGGGTCGTAAGCACCTATAATACAATTTTCAAAGAGCACATCATACACATCCTTCCGCATAATGAAAATGCGCGCCCGGTACATGATCATTATTTTGCTGCGGAGTTATTTAAAACCGTGTATCTCCTAAGATATGCATTGAAATCAATTTACGTGCAATACGAAACGCGTCCATCAATTCTGTTATTATTGTTGATAGCAAAATTTTAAGTAGATTGGACCAAGGAATCACATTTTCCCATACAAACTTTGCCCCCCACCTTTTCACCCCCTTAGGGGTAAGAAATGATTTTCTGAAATTATTATACAAAAATACACCCTCCAAGCTTCAGGTTTCTACAATCTGCGGTAAAGGCTGTGCGTTGATCCATCACAGTCCTTCAGGACAAAGCATTTTTATTATTTGTAGATAGTAGGATTTGAACTCGTTTGTATTTGTAACTTTTCGGGCTTTTTGTCTGATGTAGGTACATTCGTATAGTCTACATTTTCTTCGTAGTATTATTTTATTTCTAAATACAGGGTGGAAACGATTACCCGGGCAGAAAGGGGAGCTTCCTTAACCGTTGAGTATTAGAAACAGAATCGATTGGCATCAAAAAAAGTTTTGTGTAAAATAGCATTTTTTTTTTGCTAACTGTACTTTTTTTTAATCTTTGAATGGGGATCAAAATTTCACGAAAAATTACGGATGGTTTCCTAAGACCATTTTCATGTAGCTGCAACGGTTAAGGTTTATCATTATTGGCATCAAAAAAATTGTTTTATGTAAAATGGCAATTTTCTTGCTAACTGCACTTTATTTTTTAATTAAATCTGTGAATGGGGATCAACATTTAGCGAAAACATTATGGATTGTTTCTAAGACCTTTTTCGTGTAGCTGCAGTTCCCCTTACTGCCCCGTTTACCGTTTCCACCCTGTATTACCAACTAGGGTAAGTGCTCCAGTGAATGAACACTTAAGCAATCTTCCAACTTCAAAAAAATATTTCAGTGTGTTGCGTATAAGGGATACGGTCCAAATCTATATTTTGGTATTAGGAATGTATTCAAAAACATTTTTTGAGTTGATTTTACGAATTTCTAAAATTAACTAAAAAAAGTCAGTAAATGAACACAATTTTTGTTTAATTAATCATAAGAAAAAATCTAATTATTACACTAAATGCAGTCCAATAATCAACTAAATAAGACGAGCATAATTCTCTGCGTCTTAACATATATTTTTTTATTTTTTTACAAAGTAAAAGTTTTAAAATTAGCCTCCCCCAAGTGTCGCCACATTGACCTGTCCCGTGCGACTCACACACAGCGGATTCCCGCAACCTTTACCAGGTTATCGATCCACCTAGTGGGAGGTTTTCCAACGCAACGTCTTCCGATTTGCGGTCGCCACTCCAGAACTTTTCGGCCCTATCGGCCATCCGTTCGGCGAGCAATGTGCCCTGCTCACTGCCACTTTAGTTTGACAATTCTTCGGGCTACGTCGATAACCTTGGTTCCCTTGCTTGCTCGGATGTCTTCATTTCTGATTTGATAACGCAAGTTAACTTCGAGATAGCCCTCTCCATTGCCCTTTGTGAGCGACCATATTTCGGTCCCGTATGTAATCACTGGCAACACACACCGGAGAGCTTTGGTCTGAGACACTATAGTAAGTTGGACGAGAAGATACCGCGCAACCTCCCGAACGCTGCCCAGCCAAGTTGTATTCGACGATCGACCTCTTTTTCGAAGTAAGTTAGAATTAGTTCCGGGTACACATAATCGTCTACAACTTCGAGTGTAGTGTCTCCTAGGTGTTACGTGGGTATTGAACATGACATGGTTTTGTCCGTGTTCATTTTGATCATCACCCACGCTTTCGGAAGCTCTACTGAGGTCATCGAGTGTTGCACTGAGATCCTCCATGGTCTCAGCCATGACCACTCTATCGTCGCCAAACCGAAGCTGAGTGATGTACTCGCCATTGACGTTGATGCCTAGCCTTCTCCAGTCCAGAAACTTAAAGACATCCTCGAGTGCAGCGGTGAACAGTTTCGGATATCCAACGTCTCCCTGTCTCACACGCGGCAGAAGAATAGGTTCCGAGGCTTGGTCTTGAAGTTGGACTGACATGTTGGCGTTTTTGTACAAACACTTCAACACCTCGATGAGTACCGGTAGGCGATTTGGTACCGTTGGAGAGATTGCAGTATTGCAGTACAGCCCAAGTCTCGATCGAATCGAAGGCTTTCTCGTAGTCCACAAACGCTACACAGAGAGGCCGGTTATACTCTTTGGTCTTCTGTATAACCTGGCGCGCCGTATGTATGTGGTCCACGGTGCTAGAGCCTTTTCGGAAATCAGCTTGTTCGAGAGACTGAAAATGGTCAAACCTGGCTTGGAAATGAGATGAGCCTATAATTCTTTAACTTTTTTCTTATAGAAGAGTACCACAGCCCAAATCCGCTCTGCCTAATGCCTGTGGCGTTTTCCCCTCGAGTATGACGGGTAAACAGCTTCCGAAGGGCCTTAAGTACCGGTTTTGCACCCGCCTTCAGGAGTTCGGCCGTAATTCCGTCATCACCCGGTGCTTTGTAGTTTTTAAGCTGTTTCAGAGCCATCTTTTTCTCGTACAGGCTGACGTCCGGGATGTCTTCGGTTATTCGGTATAGTGTCGGGTCAGTCTAGCTCTTGGGTCGTTTGCTAGATCTACAGAAGGTTTACTGGTTGACGTGTACAACTGCCCATAGATGCTCTCGATCTCCCTCACAAGCTTTGGTTTGGCGGATAAGATCCAGCCATCGTCGGTCTTCAGTTTAGTGAGCTGGCTCTGCCCTATCGGGCACAGCCAGCCAGATCTCTTGTAAATACCTTAGACCCTTTATTCCGTTTATTCGCCTCTTTAATATACTCGATATTAAAGCGGTGAAGGTCGTTCTTCAAGGATTTAGAGATCCATCTTAAGGGACAATAAAAGATAAAAAAGAAAAAATAACATTGTAATAATCTAATCTAGGATTTAAAATCATGAAATCTAGCTCAAAATATTGTGTTCATTTATTGGTTACATCTTATTGACGAAAACTAATATTTGAACATGATAAAAAATGTTAGTTCATTCACTAGATTTTATGAACCAATGAATGAACATACCTGTCCCAATACTGGCCTAAAGATCAGAAATCTATTTTGAAAACTACTCTCAATACATTAACCTTATGGCATAAGAATAAATTACTTATTTCAATAAAAACATGAAAATGACGTGAATGTACGGTTTTTCATTTACTGGATCTCAAACGATTTTTAGTTCCATTGCTGGGACACCTAATAATTTACTTAAAACTGGCTAAAAGTGCAGTAATATCGATTTAAGACTAATAGCATAACTATTCTTTACTCAAATTAATACATAAGATATGTTACATACTTAAATTACGGCTATAATCTGTTAACAAAGAAGTTGCGCCTTACCCGAGTCCTAAATTCTTGCCCGAACAAATACGTGTACGTTACCCTAGCTGGAAAGTGTCTCCTAGAGTTATCCGAGTAGAATGTATAATTAGAGCCTTAGCTGCTGTAAATGTGCCCCCACATAAAGAATTTGTGCCCCTTGTAGTTTTGGAGAAAAACTGAAAAAACGATTCCTGCTAGGGTAACGTTTTTCCAGCTGGAAAATTCTAAACGAATGATCGGAGAGAAAAAAATTGTACATGGCCAGAGAGCTTATATTAGTGCCAAAATGTGCCCCCAAAAATAAAATTAGTGCCCCTTCAGGTTTTCGAGATATTGCATTTCTTGCTGGGGTAACGTTTTGCAGAATCGTATTTCTCTAAAACCATTGCATGTGCCCCTGTAGAATAAACATACACGTGTAGCTCTTACTTTGTGCCCATTAGTGCCCCAATTAGATTTAAGAAAATATTTATAACTAGCTGACCAGCGCAACTTCGTCTGCGTCACATAAGAGAAACAGAGGGTTACAGAGAGTGGGTCGTAAGCACCTCTAATACAATTTTCAAAGAGCACATCATACACATCCTTCCGCATAATGAAAATGCGCGCCCGGTACATGATCATTATTTTGCTGCGGAGTTATTTAAAACGGTGTATCTCCTAAGATATGCATTGAAATCAATTTACGTGCAATACGAAACGCGTCCATCAATTCTGTTAATATTGTTGACAGCAAAATTTGAATTAGATTGGACCAAGGAATCACATTTTCCCATACAAACTTTGCCCCCCACCTTTTCACCCCCTTAGGGGTATAATTTCAGAAAATCTCAAAATACACCCTCCAAGCTTCAGGTTTCTACAATCTGCGGTAAAGGCTGTGCGTTGATCCATCACAGTCCTTCAGGACAAAGCATTTTTTATTATTTGTAGATAGTAGGATTTGAACTCGTTTGTATTTGTAACTTTTCGGGTTTTATACAAAAACCCCTACCCCTACATTTTCTTCGTAGTATTATTTTATTTGTAAATACAGGGTGGAAACGATTAACCGGGCAGAAAGGGGAGCTTCCTTAACCGTTGAGTATTAGAAACAGGATCGATTGGCACCACAAAATGTTTTATGTAAAATAGCAATTTTCTTGCCAACTGTACTTTTTTTAATCTGTGAATGGGGATCAAAATTTCACGAATAATTACGGATGGTTTCCTAAGACCATTTTCATGTAGCTGCAACGGATAAGGTTTATCATTATTGGCATCAAAAAAATTGTTTTATGTAAAATGGCAATTTTCTTGCTAACTGCACTTTATTTTTTAATTAAATCTGTGAATGGAATCAACATTTAGCGAAAAAATTATGGATTGTTTCTAAGACCTTTTTCGTGTAGCTGCGGTTCCCCTTACTGCCCCGTTTACCGTTTCCACCCTGTATTACCAACTACTTATACCGAGTAAAGCCGATTTTCTTGAGTTCCGCTATTTTGGGCGTATTCACTTCAAAAATCAAATTTCAAGAAAATTGAGAAATTATATTTACCTGTATTAGATTTGAAGTATTTACAGCAACTTTTAAAGGTTTATACTTCATTGGATTTTGTTCTATAGGTGTAAGAAGTTTATTAATTTTAAACACAAAACCCTCTTTTTTACGTCTCTGGATGAAATTTTTTAAAAATGCTGAAACAGGTATTTCTTTATTTTTAATAATAAATATTTACTCTGAGTTTCATGATTCTAGAACAATCTAAAAACATTTTTTCATACAAACTTTACCCCCCCTTTTCACCCCCTTTTTCCAAAATTTTCCATAATTTCTATGGCCTAAATGTTATTCTGAGTTTATTTGAATAGATTAGTGAAGTTTTCATCAAAATCCGTCCAGCAGTTTTTACGTGATGCGCGTTCAAACAAACAAACAAACAAACAAAAATTTTAAAAATGGTTTTAATATGTTCAGTTACTTATTTTAAGTCACCCTGGGCGATTTTTTTTTTTTAATCTTCCATGTACAGATTTTTTGGTCTCAACGATTTTAGATGTCGTTGCAAGTACTATACTGAATTGCGTAACGTAATATTTTACTTCTTGAACTCACTAAATTAATCATATCTTTTGATAGAGTGAACCGATTTCGATGAAACAAAAACTAAGTTAAACCTCAAGTTGCGTATAATTTTTGTATATAAACATTGTCAGCATTGAATTCGTAGATTTTACGTGATGTGCGCACAAACAAACAGACAAACAGACAAACAGACAAAAATTTCAAAAATGATGGAAATGGGTTCTGTTACTTATCTTTTCACACGCTGGCTATTTTTTGTTTCAATTTCTTCAATGTACAAAAATGACTTTTCTACAGATTTATTATATGTATAGATTTTCAAGTTATCGTGGTTTTATGAAAACCTGAAAAAACGTCGCAGCGCCTAAATGAGACAAGGTACAAGCTCACTGAAAACTGAATTCGGTCCTCCTTGACGCTTTTATTAACCATGCAAAGTTTCAAAACTATTCATGCATGCGTTTTTGAATAATCTTGCTAAAAGTCAAAACGATGGTGTCATAACTTTGACGGCAAAGTACAAGGAACCGGCTCAATTCCAGATGTATAAGTGTAAACCGAAAAGTAGTGCCTTTAATGAAAAATACATGGTGAAAATATTCAGCTTGGAATGATTCGCATTGAGTAAATATAAACAAAAAACATAACATGTACACAACGGCTGGTTATCCGACCAAATTCGAATGACTACTAAAAAGCGACGGATTCATACATATCGATGACCTTCTTTATCGGACGTATTAAACCCAAGCCGTTGTCCGTACAGTCGCGTTCAAAAGTTTTGGGGGCTAATTAAAACATTATGAAATGCACCATGTGACCATATTAAATGAAATAGCTTGTTGATGTGGACATGTTTATTTTTATTCCTTTAATTTTAAATTCGGTATGTAAAGTAAAAATTAACCTACGCTGATTCCAAAACCATTTGGAGATTTTAGGGTCTTATGCCTTATTTTTCTATTTTTAGCTTTCTATATCACAAGATTGTGTTTATTTTCACAATAATACTTGTAATCATTTGACTTTCATTTTACCTCTAAATGACGTCATAACGTAGCCTGAATAGACTACTTCCTTCGTGCTTTTCAAGATAAATTTAAAAAAAATACTTTTGTTTGTCATACCGTCAGTGTCAAATCAAAACTGTCAATGCTAGTTACTGTGTTATTTATTTGAATGCATCGCGCGCTGATAATTTCGCGTTCAAATGATCTTCGCAACAAAAAAGACGACGCCCAGGCTTGTATTCCATATTTACTTCCTTGCACCACTTCTTTTTTAGCGTTTCTTTCACATTTACAAACAATTTGTGTCGGCTATTTTGTTGTAGTGTTTTTACATGACGGTACGAAGCATTTAGCACTAGTTGTCGATGACAGATTCATTGCACGGATACGCAGCACGGATAATGGATAGAAATTAAAATTTGCTAAAAATCGTAGGAAAAGAAACTCAAACAAAAAGTTCACATCACAGTCACGATCACAGCATTCACATTTCAGAACAAAATAAAAACACGTATCTGTCAAGCGTCAACTGTCATCAATGTCAACTTTGAAGTTATTTAGTATTTTTTGTATGTACTGAAAACGTGGCAAAGACTTAAAGCTATTCAGGCTATGAAATTACGTCATCACGAATAATACTTTAAAAAATAATAAAAAAGGAACTGTAACTTGGAAAAAAAAAGCTTAAAATTAGTTGGTTAAAATTAAATGTTTTACGAAATAAAAATGTAAAAAAAATACCTAAAAATACTTTACATACCGAATTCTTAAAGTAATTATAGCATCAAATCACAGATCAAATTTCCTACCTATAAATATCAGATCGTGCCATCATTGGAACTCATTTTTATAAAATCCACCACCCCAACAACTTTATCATTGTTTTAAAATGTTTAATTAATACGCTACTTTCAACCAACTTAAAAAAAAAAAGTAAACAAACAATAAACCGCGTGTCTCAACGCGACAGTGTCCATGGCGTCATAACTGCAACTGTTTACCAATAATACCAAGTAATCATCCAAACGCACTTCCTACTCAAAAAACACTTGGTATTGTTCATAATAGAGTGACGTGTATGTAGGTATTTTTCTCTGTCCCACTAATACCGTACGCGTACTAGCTGTCTCACTTTCTCCAAGCTAGAATAAGCGATTCCTTGCGACACGAAGTTAGCGGATGGCGCGGGGCCAGAGATAAGCAGTAGTGGGGAAGCGAAAAAAGGGAATCTTCTATGTTAATTTGCTTTTTGTGTTATTATTTTCGGCTTGCATCAATAAATAATACTTACCTGAATAAAAAGACAAATACACACGTAGGTATTTGTCTTTTTTTACTGTTGTGTCAACTGGCTTTTTATTAGTAGGTATTCATCACACAATCCATGAACTAGTATTTTCTTAAAACATCCCCAATTAAAATTTTGGATCATAGACCTGGCAAATGTCTGGATATGTATGTCTTTCGTTCACACATAAAGTACTGCATGTATTTTAATGAAATTTATAATGAAGAAGATGGCTTACCTTGGAATAGCGCTTAGGCTACTATTTATAATGTAGGTACTTAATCATGTGCAGTCACAGAAACAGCTAGTAAAATATAATCCAATAATTTTATTTTATTACATTACTTCTTTTCTACTTCAGTGTACTCAGGCACAACAACTGTCAACCGGTTATTGAGTAAAGTTAAGAAGGTCATCGATATGTATGAATCCGTCGCTTTTTAGTAGCCATTCGAATTTGGTCGGATAACCAGCCGTTGTTTACATGTTTTATTTTTTGTTTATATTTACTTAATGCGAAACATTCCAAGCTGAATATTTACACCATATATTTTTGACTAAAGGCACCAGTTTTTGCATTACACCTACACATCTGGGATTGAGCCGATTCCTTGTATTTTACCGTCAAAGTTATGACACCATCGTTTTGACTTTTAGCAAGATTATTCAAAAACGCATGCATGAACAGTTTTGAAACTTTGCATGGTTATTATAATCGTCAAGAAGGACCGAATTCAGTTTTCAGCGAGCTTGTACCTTGCATCATTTAGGCGCTGCGACGTTTTTTCAGGTTTTCATAAAACCGCGATAACTTGAAAATTATAAATATTTTCTTAAATCTAATTGGGGCACTAATGGGCACAAATTAAGAGCTACACGTGTATGTTTATTCTACAGGGGCACATGCAATGGTTTTAGAGAAATACGATTCTGCAAAACGTTACCCCAGCAAGAAATGCAATATCTCGAAAACCTGAAGGGGCACTAATTTTATTTTTGGGGGCACATTTTAGCACTAATATAAGCTCTCTGGCCATGTACATTTTTTTTCTCTCCGATCATTCGTTTAGAATTTTCCAGCTGGAAAAACGTTACCCTAGCAGGAATCGTTTTTTCTGTTTTTCTCCAAAACTACAAGGGGCACGAATTCTTTATGTGGGGGCACATTTACAGCAGCTAAGGCTCTAATTATACATTCTACTCAGATAACTCTAGGAGACACTTTCCAGCTAGGGTAACGTACACAACAAATACACTGTTACAACAAACTGCAAACTTTAAACGAACAGTGATATAAGAAATGAATGTAGCCACTATGATGGCAAAAGGATTTACAATTATGAAAAAAAATACTAGGTTATGTAGAAATATCCTTATTTCTTATTTTTTGGAAAAAAGTCCGTTTTGTTCATTCACTGGGGTGTGTTCATTCACTGGAGCACTTACCCTACTTATACCGAGGAAAGCCGATTTTCTTGAGTTCCGCTATTTTGGGCGTATTCACTTCAAAAATCAAATTTCAAGAAAATTGAGAAATTATATTTACCTGTATTAGATTTGAAGTATTTACAGCAACTTTTAAAGGTTTATACTTCATTGGATTTTGTTCTATAGGTGTATGAAGTTTATTAATTTTAAACACAAAACCCTCTTTTTTACGTCTCTGGATGAAATTTTTAAAAAATGCTGAAACAGGTATTTCTTTATTTTTAAAAATAAGTATTTACTCTGGGTTTCATGATTGTAGAACAATCTAAAAAAAAATTTTCATACGAACTTTAACCCCCCTTTTCACCCCCTTTTTCCAAAATTTTCCATAATTTCTATAGCCTAAATGTTATTCTGAGAATATTTAAATAGATTAGTAAAGTTTTCATCAAAATCCGTCCAGCAGTTTTTACGTGATGTGCGTTCAAACAAACAAACCAAAATTTTAAACATGGTTTTAATATGTTCAGTTACTTATTTTAAGTCACCCTGGGCGTTTTTTTTTTTTAATCTTCAATGTACAGATTTTTTGGTCTCAACGATTTTATTATATGTATAGATTATCTCCTTATAACTCCAGTATCTCTTCCATGCCATAGAAATACGTCTGCGAATTTCATTGCTTGAGCAGTTATTAAAAGAAACCATTTGCCCCAGATATACGTACTCTTTCACATATTCTATATTTACACCATCAATGCTGATACTCCTGTTTACTCCGTTCGTTAGTATTTTTGTTTTTGCTGTGTTAAGCGTCAGGCCCACTCTTAATTTCGCGTGTTAGTTCTGTAATCATGTCTTCCATATCAATAGAGTTCTCGGCAAAAATAACAATATCGTCTGCAAAGCGTAGGTGACTCAGGTATTCTCCATCAATTCTTATCCCTTTTTTTCCCAATCGAGTTTTCTAAAGACTGCTTCTAGAACAGAAGAGAAAATTTTCGGTGAGAGCGGGTCGCCCTGCCTTACTTCCTTTTGGATTTTAAATTCTGATCCTTCTCTTTCTAGCCTGACCTTCGCGCTACTGTTTGAGTATATGTGGCAGAGTAGGTCGATGTATTTTTTATCTACTCCTTGTTGTACGAGAGCTTTCCAGATATCGCTGTGTTTTAAAGAGTCAAAGGCTTTTTTGTAGTCTATGAAACATAGATATAGAGTTTTCCTGTACTCATTGATCTTCTCTATTACCTGTGTAACAACATGAATGTGGTCCAGAGTAGAGAAACCCTTCCTAAAACCCGCCTGCTCGCATGGTTGCTGTTCGTCTAGCGTTTTTGTTATTCTATTTAGTATTATTTTTGAAAATATTTTGTACATATTCGACATTAGGCTAATGGGTCGGTAGTTGCTTAAATCATTTCTATCGCCTTTTTTATATAGCAGTACGATTGTTGACTTAGACCATTGGTGAGGTGTTGAACCTGTCTTAATTATATAAGGTGTTAAAAAATTAACTGCAAGAAATTTGAGGAGTTGTTTGGAATCACAAAAAAAAATAATCACGAAAAAATTTATATAAGTAATGATCCGTTTCAAAGATATGCAATATTTTCACTGCCCACAAAATGATTGAATATGCGCACTTGAGTGTACTGTGACTGCACCGTGCAGGCGCCGCCGCGCCGCGCGCGTGGTCGCTCACCCCTGCGACAGCGCAAACGTAGACAGCTGATTCTAACTTTTCCCGTCACATTTTGCAGACTTTGGACTGGCAATTTTTTTTTATGTAAAAACTAAAAATGCTTGAAAAAAGTTTTTTTTTTTGGAATATGTTTGTTTTTTGATACCAAGTACGTACACAAAATTCTTGCAGTTAATTTTTTAACACCTTATATTATTAAATAGCAACTGGAGTGGAACTTGTAGAGATTCCGAAATAGATTTTAGCACTTCATTCGTGATGTTGTCTTCGCCAGGCGTTTTATCTGGTTTGTGCGTGCTAATTGCATGTTCAATTTCGCTCTTCAATACAGGATCGGGGTGTGAGAGAGTCGAAATGTTCAAAGAGGTTAATTTGACAGTTCCGGATTTCAGGTTCTTCATCTGCATAAAGGTCTCTATAGTATTTAGTAGCCTCATTTATGATTAATGGTCTCTTTCTAATAATATTTCCTGATTTGTTTTTGAGGCTTTCTGTCCACTCTGTTTTAATTTCGTAATTCTTAATATGCTTTCCTTACTCCACCAGTCTTCTCTATATATTTTTCAAGCAAAGCCTGTGTCTGGTTTTTCCTCTCCTTTGAAATGCTTCTACTTATTTCCTTACTGATTTCTGTGATTCTTTGTTTTACATGTTTAGTCCGTTTTTCTTTGTACAAGTTTTTCCTTTCTACTAACAGAGATTTTGTGTACGATGTTAAATGCTCTTCTCTCTTTTTCAGTTCCGGTAATTTTGTTAAAACCTCTTTCATGTTTTGTTCGAAAGCATTGTATTGGTGCTGAACTTCAGTTGATGTAGTTAAGGACTCCATAAAACGACTTTCCCAATATGATCCATCGACCCTAGTTAGTTAGTTAGTTAGAGTTGGTAGTTGCTTTGCATGTTTGTAGTTGTTTTTTATGTATTTTCTCTCTTTCTTTCTGTCTATTGCTATATTGCATCTAATCATCCGATGGTCCGTCTCGAAATTTATCTTATTTATCACCTTGAAATCATGGATGCGAGCAGACCGATTGGTCAAAATATAATCAATTTCATTCAAATAAAGTCCGTTCGGTGATCTCCATGTCCATTTCTTTTGAGTTTTCCTTTTAAACATACTGTTGGCAAATCTTAGATTTTTTTCTAGAGCGAATTCTATCAACTTTTTACCATTTCTACTTCGGTTTCCTTCAGAGTATTTGCCAAATACACTTTCTTCTCCATCTCTACTTTTCCCTATTTGTGCATTGAAATCTCCCATTATTATAATGTTTTTTGTGTCTACAAATTCCAGAGCATTTTCTATAGTGTCGTAGAAATATTCAATGTCTTCTGATTTGTAGCTCTCTGTTGGTGCGTATATTTGGATAATAGACCACTTACAATTTTCAGATATTTGGATTTCCATGACTGCAACTCTATCGGAAAATGATTTGAAACTAATGATGTGATTTTTCCATTTTCGTTTAATTAAAAAACCTACTCCATTTCTTCCATTAGTTGCACTCGTGGTAGAGAATAAAGTCTTCGTGTTCCTCTATTCTTTCTTCTGGTCTCCTGACTTCACTCAAGCCAATAATATCCCACTTCAAATTTTTCACCGCGTGATTTAGTTCTGAAAGTCTACTGTCTTGTAATAATGTTCTTACATTCAGGCATGCTAAATAGAGACACACTTATATACCACTTAAATACCACGCGGAAAATAAAGTAGATAACTAATACTGTATAAGAATCTTATGCATCATTATAATATAGGATCCCGACGGCGACTTACTGTCTGGAAGGACTATCTTCATCTGCCTAGCATTTTCCTTTAAGAAATTTCACGCGCGCCCTTTTGAAACTACGCGCCTCTAGGCCCGTGCCTAGTTTGCCTTAGGGATAATCCGCCACTGGCAGCAGGTGGTTGTAACGCGTGCCGCCGCGGCCGGCCAGCAAGCCGAAACTGCGGTGGGTAGCGTTAAACACATCTGCGTCGATAAGCTCGCGTGGGACCGCCGCCGCCGGAGCCCCGCAGAGCCGGAGCCGTGACAGGAACCATGCCTGCTGCATGTTGCATACTGCATGATTGCTGCATGCTTGTTTGCTTGCTGCATGCATGGTTTATACTTGTTTGCATGCTGCATGCTGCATGCTTGCTGCATGAATGGTGTATGCTTGTTTACATGTTTGCATGTTGCATACTTGCTGCATGCATGGTGTATGCTTGTTAGCATGCTTTTAACAGTGCACAAACTCACGTATGTTCACAATCAACTATGTTCAAAACAAATATGTTATGTATTACCTGCTTCAGGAGGTCTTTCTAATCGTCGAAATAAATTGGTATACCCAATTATGGAATGTCTTACATTATAGGAGTTAATTATTATGCTTCTTTGTTATGTCTATAAAATATGTTTTAATATCATTATGCTTAGATAAACTTTAGGAATTTTATGCTTAATCACTATAATGATTAGATAAATTATGCTTAAAAAAATATACGTAAAGCTGTTATGCGTAAATAATAATATGCGAAAATATAACGAGGAGTAACAAAAGTATGCCAATCTATATTAGGTCTTAAAATTGTATGCAAATGGATAGGGAACCGACGCAGAAACGTAAAAACGCACCTGGGCCTTAAAGCATTGCCTCATCATCATCATCATCATTTCAGCCGAAAGACGTCCACTGCTGGACATAGGCCTCCCCCAAGTGTCGCCACATTGACCGGTCCCGTGCGACTCGCATCCAACGGATTCCCGCAACCTTCACCAGGTCATCAGTCCACCTAGTGGGAGGACTTCCAACGCATCGTCTACCGGTTCGCGATCGCCACTCCAGACTTTTTCGGCCCCATCAGCCATCCGTTCTGCGAGCAATGTGCCCTGCCCACTGCCACTTAAGTTTGGCAATTCTTCGGGCTACGTCGGTGAAAGGCTCTGTGGGTGGTTAATGTGTGACACGAAGTTTTAATTCAGAAAGATTAGGATTATTATTGTACCAAATTGCACCTTTTCTAGTCCCTATTTTTTTTTTGCATTATACATTGTTTGACATTGACATCACATAATATTTTTTGACATAACGCGGAAATATTGATTTTGGTATAAAATATAGTCAGAACGATTATTGTGTCATTTTGTTCATCCAGTTATCAGTCAGACTTTCCTACCTACTCGTTTATCTTTTGTTGAATATATGAGAAATGAACTGATGACCCCGATCGTGTAGGAGCCTATTAAAATTTATTCACGATAAGCCAGAATATATTACGACGCCGAACATGTCGGACCCACCAAAAGAAGACGATACCAATACTATCAAAACGATCGCTCGCAAAGTTACCAAGACTATCGTTACTTCACCAAATGTCTACAAGCCCGTTGGCCCTTACAGGTTTGTTATTTCTAGTTTAAATTAAATAGTAGCTGGTACTTTACCTACGTCACTAGCTCACAGACAGGGTAGGTATCTTGTTAGTCTACATTTTTACGTTGGAGTGCTGGTAGACAGTGCATGTTTCCATTGAGTCAAGCATCAACTCCAAAATCCACTCGGAGTCTCGGACTGCGTCGGACCACGCGAACTATGATAATTTGTACGTATCATGAAGTAATAAGTAGCTTTATTTGCATAAATAAAATAATGTGGACTGTGCAAGGATGGGGTTTCGTGGCAGTATGTGTAACTTGCAAGGCACAGTATTTTTTACAAACGGGCTGAAGGAGCGCTGATCCTGATACAGCATTTTGTATTCGTCGTACTTACGTACATTCGTGCAGCGCTCGGCGACACCAGTTCGCCCGTACCTAACCACCACAGAACAAGTATATTATACTCTAGCGAGGTAGCCACAACCACGTTTAAGCTATAGACGCGCACACTATCCTCACCGCTCCCGTCGCTTACTATATAGTACGTAACTAGGTATCAACTATGATTGTGCATAATTCTGTCTGTATTACTTACTAAAGGACTTTTTTATTGGGAAGATCCTCATGCGTATTCCTCCTGAGATGAGATCTGGGGCAAGCGGAGGGTTGTATCTCACTGTTCCTACTACTACCATGTGTCGGGGTCGGGGGCCCGCCTTTATAGGACCGGGCGATCCTCATCACCATTATAGGACCTACCTTATAGGCATTTGGATTCCAATCACATTAAGTAGAATCGCAAAGAAAGGTAGGACTGAGCGTATTTCTTGTTGATTTTATTAAGTACCTCATTATCTATCTACCTCTAGCGTACGGGTAAAATTAACGTTCGTATCATATGAAAATGAACTAAAATAATATACAATGCGGTTTCAGCCAGGCTATATTGGCGGATACAACTCTATACATTTCTGGAATACTGGGCATGGACCTTGAAGGAAAGTTAGTAGATGGAGGCGCCGAGGGACAGGCCCGTAAGGCTCTCGAAAACCTAAGGCACGTGGTGGAGGCAGGCGGCGGTTCTATGGAGTCCGTCGTGAAGTGTACCATCCTGCTGGGTCAAATGGACGACTTTCAGGCTGTGAATAAAATTTATGAAGAGTGTGAGTACCTAGGTGTAACAGATACTTTTGCCAACAACCACGCAGAATAATAGGTACTTAAGTATGTTGTCGAATAATATCAAGTTGCATATCTCTTCAATCAAAAATAAGTAATCCGAGTCCATTACCGATCTCTAATGAAATGGGTTGTGTAATTTCATTGCAATGATATAGTGATATAGAAAAATGTAGAACTAAGCATAGAGCAGCACAGGTTACACGAAAATTCCAAACTTTCGTGTAGGTAAGTGACAAATTATTTAGATCAACGCGGTGCAATCTTTTGGAACGACACTTAAACGCTTACATGTGTAAATAGGTATGACGACGGTATCAAAAATTGCAAATCTATTTAGTCCGTCAGTTAGAGTTATTTTGGCATACCTACACCGAGGCGCGACGTATTGAGAATTTTAAAAGCGTCGTATCTTCGTCCATTTTGGTTTACGTGGAATCTTTTTTATTTTTTTGTCGTCTACCCTATGAACTGTAGGTATTACTATAGAGCGGGTGCGACTATGAACGCGGTCTGACAAGACGCCGTCGACACTGACGTTACGTGTCGCGGCCGCGGCATAGCGCAAGGACGCTACGCGCGCGCGTCTGACTTGACGCCCGAGGCCGTGAATCGAGCATGATGGGGTAATTTCTTAAAATAGTTTTTAATTTTTTCATAAGTCCAAGTCGCACTTGGCTGGTTTTGTTTGAGTTATGGTTAAAAATGTGTACATTGTTGAAGGTCGATAGATAAGATATTGTATGATGTAAGTGATTAAAAAACTTTGATTAGGTAGTACTTACTTAATGTATCTGGAAATTGATTTATAACTATAGGTATATTATAGTAAAACAAAGTCCTTCACCACGTCTGTCTGTCTGTTCGCGATAAACTCAAAAATTAACTGCTCCGATTTTCGTGCTGTTTTCATCAACGGACAGAGTGGTCCTCGAGAAAGGTTTAAGTATAAAATTTATGCGGGCGAAGCCGCGGGCATCAACTAGTTAATAATATAATGTAAGTAAGAGCGATGTTTATGTTTCAGTTTTCCCAAGAGATTTCCCGGCGCGCGCTACCTTTCAGGTGGCCAAACTTCCTTTGGAAGCAGCAGTGGAAATAGAAGCCATTGCACTCAGTGGAGATCTTGTCGTCGCCGAGGCCGGCCCCTGCCCTTGTGCAAAGGTTTAATATATTAACAGACGTTTAACTGGCATTGGAACATATAAATGCCGTACCTATGCGTATGTTAAATTAAACAGAAAACACCGAAGAAAAAAAAGGTTGTTAATTTACTGAATATCTTACCTATCTACTGTTTTTTTCCTTTTTATATATTCGGTTTTTATCTTTTGCTGTTGTTGTAAAAAAATGTTCGTTTTTTTTTATAATTAAGTAGGTATTAAAACTGTTTTAGTGCCTAAAAGTTTTTTCACTGTTACCGAGACGGTAACTAATACCTAGGTATTTATTACCTACATAATCCTAAAATAGTAACTACTTAAATTAGGTACCTACCTATACTTGGGCATTGAATCTAAAGATCAGTAAACACCTACGCTTAAATGAGGTAGCAGTAGCAGAGAGTCCGTATATAGCTGTACCTACCAAAAGATCTCACCAGCAGATCCGTACATTACAAAATAGGTGGTGATCACTGATCCGTTGATCCTGTGTATCAGCTGTGCCTGTATGCATCTGGATTGAGGGCCCATTTTTTAAATCCTTGAGAAACGAAATGAGACTTACAGGGAATTTAGTTAAACAAAAGTAACAAAATCATATCCACCCTACAAAATGTTCTCCTACAATAGTACATTTTGATACAAGTGGAGAAAGTTTGTAATTGCAGTTCAAGGCGGTATTAACACACGAGCCGTAAGGCGAGGGTGTTTTTGAGCCGATAACAAATGTCCACGTGTATCAAACGACGTTTTTCAAAACACTTTTGAAGAATAATGTAAAATATTTGTGTCACGAGACTATGATTTATATTTTATTTTTTTCCGCGCTTTGCTTTCGCCAGGTTGAAGGAGAGGCAAAGGTATGAACTAGTATGAAGCCGTTATACAGTCTAATATTTTTTTTTTTTTTTTAATTTAGAATAAATAAATGTTGATTTGTTTATAAAAGTAAATATTAGTTGTAAATAATCATGTTTATCTACGATATTGAATTTATAAACATTATTTGAATATTCAAAAAATGTTCTACAGAAAGACGTAGATCGCTTTTCCGAAATAAAAAAAAAAACATTCACCTCTTAGTTAGGGGTGAATGTGTTTGAAATACACTGGATTTTGAACCTAATCGTAGTTCGAAAAGAACCAGTTTTCGAGGAAGTGTAGGTATTAAAAAAAATAAAGGAGTAAAATCAATTTTCTCGTAAAGTGGCATTTAGAGGAACGATGTGTTATATTTTAGTTAAAATAGTAAAAAAACTTGTTCTGGTCAATAAAGCCGCAAATATTGGGCCCTCAGTTCAGACGTTTTAATAAAATTCAACTGTCATTTACTTTTTAACAATTTGCTTTTGATTAATTATTTCTTTTTAACTAGTTCACAGGGCTATATCTAGCTAAAATTTACTCAAGTCATATTTATGTATTTCTTCAGATAAAGTCATGTTTCGCAGATTCCTCAGTCCAGACGTGACATGTATGACTCGAGGGCCCTAGATAAACCGCCATAATTTTTTTATGTGATAGTCTACAGATTTGGGAATTTCTTAAAATATTTAAGACATTCTTAACTAAATTCTTAAATAAAAATGACCAACAGTATTTTTTGAGATTTGGACTATGCCACTTTACGCAAGCGTCTGGATTGAGGGCCCAAGTTATTTGATCATAACTATTTTATCACTTTAAGTTTTTACTATTTTTAACAAAATTCCCTGTAAGTCTCATTTCATTTCTCAAGGATTTAAAAACCGGCCAAGAGCGTGTCAGGCCACTTCCGTAGTTTCCCGTCCGTCACAATAAGTGTTCAATCCAATCCGATTTTAAAAATTATTTTTTTGTTTGAAAAAAGATACGTTCAGGATAATAAAATATGTAAACGAAGTTAAAAAAAAATGCTTGCATGTACGATTATACTACAAACTTAGTCCAGAGATTATTTTGTACAACTTTTTGTCTTTTTTGTACAAAAACTTGTTTCCATCCAAGTTCAAAATAATTTTCCTAGAAAGTCCTTATAAAGTTCTACTTTTCAGATTTTTTTCATATTTTCTAAACTTATGGTTTAAAAGTTAGAGGGGGGGACACATTGTTTTTTACTTTTGGAGCGATTACTTCCGAAATTATTGACATTATCATAAAATGATTTTAGTAAACCCGTATTCATTTTTAAATATTTTTCCAACAATGTATCACACGTTAGGTTTGAAATAAAAAAAAAATCACTTCCCACTTTACATATAGGGGGCTACCCTAATAAAATATTTTTTTCCAATTTTTATTTCACCACTTTGTCGGCGTGATTGATACACATATTGGTACCAAATTTCAGCTTTCTAGTGCTAACGGTCACAGAGATTAAGCGAGGACGGACGGACAGACAGACATGGCGAAACTATATGGGTTCTGAGTTGACTACGGAACCCTAAAAAATGGGCTCTCAATCCAGTTGCACACGCTGTGCCTAGGCTTTGGATAACAATTCAAAGTATCTCAGGAGACGAGCGAAAACCACTAACTGAAGGACCTATTTACTCTCCGACTGAGGTTATGAATATAGAGTGACCAAGAGTGTGTTAATAGCAATGTTCCTGTAACGCTGGTCGAATCAAAAACCCTTGGGTTAAGAGTGGACATAGGCTACCTTCCAACAGGATGGCACGGATCCTGTGTAGGAAGAGGAAAAAGACGGCAAACAACTTCGGAGTAGGTACCTCTACCTACCTATATCTTTACAACACAATCCATTTTAGGGTATGCCATCTCGCATGCTGCCCTCTCGACTTTCGCACAAGATTAAACAGTTCGTTCCGCACGCCGCACGTCTGTCATAATAAAACACTTTCAGCATAAGACTCAAAATTGAACGTAATCACAGGATTATGCGAGTCTCATGCTGAAATTGTTAGACGCTGGCAAGCTGCCGACGCTGCTGACGCTGGTAAGGCAGTTCCACCCACACCCGAAGTACAGAGTTTGGGTGTCGGTGGAACTGCCTTACCAGCGTCAGCAGCGTCAGCAGCGTCGAAACCAGTTCGAGGAAAAGAATAAGCACTATGGGCCAGTGATCAGGGTGAGCAGACGTTCCTCTGGGCAGCCTTAACGAGTGACCAAATCCGAGGCAGCCAACGTTCTTCGAACAAGGAATAATAAAAAGAACTATACATTTGCGCACAATTCTTTTGTTTTAATTATAATTAGCCTGCTATAAATATGTAAGTGGGGTTAACAAATAAAGCTTAGTGGCTAGTTAACGGCAAAAGCTCTTTGTTCTTAAACACACGCAATACCTGGCTTACGGCCGCTACCCCGTACCCAACATACACGTATAAATTATGCCGTCTCCGCCTTACTAACGCTTCATAATCTCCCATTCATGGAACTAAAACAAAAACACCGACTAGTCGCGCTGCTGCTGTCATTACAACAAGGAGGTAGTTAATGAGTTGTAATTTGTCCCACTAAACATTTTGAAGAAACCACTTTGTCCCACCAGTGCGACGACTTGGTAGGGCAGAAAATCAGACAATTCCTTACGCGTCCAATTTAACAAAATAATACGTTCAGGTTCAGGGTGTTGTTGGGACTTCCACCTCACTGCAAAGCGTCATGTATGTTCGCTGATGCTCACACAGATGATTTATGGATTGACCTAAAATTGATTGGTTTGTTAAACTACGTCATGGGAAGCGAACTTATTGGGCATTTGTGGCCGTTTAGGGAAAAGTGAACGAAATGGGAAATAGACATTTAGAGAATAACCTTTTTGGGAAGTGTTCGTTTTGAACCTAAAGTATTCTTGGCATAGGGCTTCATAAACTTAACTAATATAATAATGTTTGATATTATACATTACTAGCTGACCCGCGCAACTTCGTCTTCGTCACATATGAGAAAGAGAGGGTTACAGAGAGTGGGTCGTAAGCACCTATAATACAATTTTGAAAAAGCACATCACACACATCCTTCCACATAAGGAAAATGCGCGCCCGGTACATGATCATTATTTTGCTGCGGACTTATTTAATATATATCATTGAGATCAATTTACATACTCAAGGCCAATTTTGTTCAAAATCAAATACTTGTGATTAACAACTTATTTATTTGGATAAGAATAAATTACCATGTTGACGAAAACAGCTTTAAGGGCTTCTATTGACAGCTTTACATCTTCATACTTAGACACTCGATGACAGTCATACTCCAGCTAGGTCTGCAGTTCTCATCAAGGTGCATGAAATGAGCCGCAACACGATATAGCAAATTTCGAACTCTACGTCCCTACGCTATGGCGCCGTGTCTTAAAGTGCACAACCACTTTAAAGCTTAGACACCTTCAAATGCTGTATTAATATTTTACGGTGACTTTCGAGACATTCCAATTTTTAAAGAGTATTTGCAATTTTGCTCCAAATTTTTATGTGAGTTCAACCTTTTTGGAATAAAATCGGATTGGGTTTTGAAACATGTATTAAAATAACATGTAGTTTAAATATCAGAATCTCTAAGGAGTATTTATAGCAAATTCGAAACAAATCACCGCCAAAATAACTTTCTACCCCTTTTTAACCCCGTTAGGGGATGAATTTCAATGCAATACGAAACGCGTCCATCAATTCTGTTAATATTGTTGATTGCAAAATTTGAAGTAGAATGGACCAAGGAATCACATTTTTCCATACAAACCTTGCCCCCCTTTTCACCCCCTTAGGGGTATAATTTAAGAAAATCCTTTCTTATCGTATGCCTACGTCATACAAAAATACACCCTTCAAGTTTCAGGTGTCTACAATCTGCGGTTTAGGCTGTGCGTTGATCCATCAGACAGTCCTTCAGGACAAAGCATTTTTTATTTGTAGATAGTAGGATTTGTACTCGTTTGTAATGTATTTGTAACTTTTCCGGCTTTATGTCTTATGTACATTCCTATAGTCTACATTTTCTTCGTAATATTATTTTATTTTTAATATATTATTATACAGGATGGAAACAATTAACGGGACAGTAAGGGGAGCTACCTTAACCGTTGAGTATTAGAAACAGGACCGATTGGCATCAAAAAAATGTTTTGTGTGAAATAGCAATTTTCTGGCTAACTACTCGTATTTCCCCTAGATACTGCCCCGCTGAAAGTATTTTTTTTACAATTTCTTACTTTTTGAGTACTCTAACCTGGGTTGGTCTGGAAGAACTTTTTGATTAGTGTCGGAAAGATCGATTGGCATCAAAATAATTGTTTTATGAAAATAGCAATTTTCTTGCTAACTGTACTTAACTTTTTTATTAAATCTGTGAACGGGGATCAAGATTTCGTGAAAAAATTACGGATTGTTTCATAAGACCATTTTTGTGTAGCTGCAGCTCACCTTACTGCCCGTTTACTGTTTCCACCCTGTATTACCAACTACTTATACCGAGGAAAGCCGATTATCTTGAGTTCCGCTATTTTGGGCGCATTCACTTCAAAAATCAAATTTCAAGAAAATTGAGAAATTACATTTACCTGTATTAGATTTGAAGTATTTACAGTAACTTTTAAAGGTTTCCACTTCATTGGATTTTATTCTATAGGTGTATGAAGTTAATTAATTTTAAACACAAAACCTTCTTTTTTACGTCTCTGGGTAAAATTTATAAAAAATGCTGAAACAGGTATTTCTTTATTTTTAATAATAAGTATTTACTCTGAGTTTCATGAATCTACAACAATCTAAAAAAAATTTTTCATACAAGCTTTACCCCCCTTTTCACCCCCTTTTTAAAAAAACACCATAATTTCGATAGCCTAAATGTTATTCTGAGTTTATTTAAATAGATTAGTGAAATTTTCATCAAAAGCCGTCCAGCCTTCATTGTTAGTTTTTAGATTCATATTGAATTTTACCTTTTGAGATTCTGAATAAAGATTTATTATTATTATTATTTATTAAAGCAGTTTTTACGTGATGCGCGTTCAAACAAACAAACAAACAAACAAAAATTTTAAAAATGGTTTTAATATCTTCAGTTACTTATTTGTCACCCTGGTCGGTTTTTTTTTTTTAAATCTTCAATGTATAGATTTTTTGGTCTCAACGATTTTATTATATGTATATAGATGTATAGATTGTATTCAAAACTAACTTGGTTTTAAGAAATTGTTTAAACAAACACTTTAAGGGGGTGGTATCTGCTAACGAGAGGTTTTCTCCATGTAACTCCTGTTTGATGAGTGAATACAAATATGCAAAAAATATGTTCCTTATTAGACTTTAAACTTTAATTTGTAAAATTGAAATAATTCTAACTTTGTTATTAGGTACTAGGTACCCGAAAAAAATGTACAAAGTAAAGCATTTTTTCTTTGAAATTTCGTAACTACTCCTAAACGGCATTAAGTTTTAGTTTTTTTTTTTACACGCAAATATTTGTCGCTATTTTCTTCACAAAGTGTACAATTGAAATTTTGATCTAATGATTTATTAGGCTACAATTGAATAAAAACCACCCATTTCGCATTATTCGGCCCGCTGGGACTGACGTAACAACCACTTTGTAGTGCAAGCTGATTAGAACTTTATTCTGACAGTATTTCAAACGAAGTTTGAACCACCACAAATAGAGTTGCTAATTTAGCAGATACCACAGCACAGCCTTAAGGGCCGAAACTGCGTTAAGCGGGCGCCCGCGACGAGCAACCGTCGCGTTTCTACCTACGCGGGTGGGCTCTACAAGGCTCGTAGATCCACCATACCACGCGTATCACGCGTCGAGGCGTTTTATTTATGCAGTGTCGCTAGTTCCATTTTAACGGTGTGCATGTACAGTCGTGTCGATGGAGAACTTAATATATTATTAGTATTACGTAGCAAAACGACCGACTGCCCGTGCCCCGCGACGGCGTGCACTTTTGTATGGTAACGCGCGGGCGCCCACTTAACGCAGTTTCAGCTCTAAAGGCCATACTGTCTGCTTTTTTAATATACCTATAAATGTTTGTTCCATTGCTAGGCTATTTACTTATTTAATTTATCTACATGTGATTATGTACTGGTATCTTTCCAGATACGTAGGATGTCTATCAGAAAATTCCAGACAACGATTTATTTTTATGGGAGAAAACGACAACAATCTTTCATCTATGGAAATGTATAAGTAATAATTTTTGTTCGACCTTCACATCAAAAAGGACTTGCTATCTGCTAGACTAATCGTTTCGTGCATGGCAAGCTTTACGTAAGTTGCCCGACGAGCGCCGTGCTGTAAACTACCGTTTTCATGACCACCCACTCTAGGTCACAGATTTAAAAATAGTGTCTTATTTATTTGAATAAATAGGCTTGCATGTAGTTAAGCTCAATTATGAGGTACTTACCTACTTATAAAATACTTCAGGACAAGAGCCGAAGTATCAAAAAGGAAACTTAGTAACCCTTGGGGTTCATACCTAGCAGCAACATCGAATGAAAAACAGCTACTGGTTTTAGTTACTGGGAGAAGGTTAGGTAGGTACTTAAGAAGTTTCTATAGGTATGTATCCGACGAGAACAATCAAACTAAGGGAAATGCTAATTCTATAACTTTTCAGTCGCGGGGGGTACAGGTCACGTTTACTATTTACGGATGCAGCCGAAGTTTTTCTAAGAATCTAAAATGCAATAGCCAACTCAAAAAAAACTTTTTTGCAAAAAATAAAACCGACTTCACACAAAAAAGTGAAAAATAACTTTAGCTTCAGAATTCGGTGACCTTTATTTGATTGATTTAGTTTTTTTGTCACCGACTTCTGAAGCTAAAGTTATTTTTCACTTTTTTGTGTGAAGTCGGTTTTATTTTTTGCAAAAAAGTTTTTATTTTTCACTTTTTAGTGGTTCACATGTGCATACCCTTTCACAGCGTACCAGCGTGATTTTTTGTTATGAACTGGTGTAAACAATAGACAGACATGAGATTTCAGCAATCCCAGTAAGAGACACACATTTGCTACATTTAATGAGGAGTTCCGTTGCCTTTCTCCGAAGTTTTTCATCTAATCTTTACCAAATTTAAATGGGATCACTCCGAGAAAGTAGTATTTCTAAAACTTCCCAAATCGCTTCTGGTGTGCCTATAAAATTTGAAAAGTTCTCTCTATTTCTCCAGGATCCCATTATCAGGATCCTGATTTGATGATTATGGGACCTTCTGGGAAGTATACCCTTTCAAACAATTAAACAACAAATTCGGTCCAGTCATCTTCGAGTAATCGGGGAACATTGAATTGAGAACCTTCTCCTTTTTGAAGTCGGTTAATAACGACGTTATGGTACGTGACCCAAATATCCGGATAGCCTTTAAAAGATTTGGCCGAGTATCGTTAATTTGCTTCTAAGAATTGAAGAGCTCCGTTCCTTTGTCATGGATCCCATAATCAGAACCTAACCAAATTCTCATCAAACTACCCTTGAAGTACCCTTGCCAATAAAATAAAAAAAACAATACATGTCAAGGAGGCTTATCCCCAATAAATGGAACTTAATACACCTAACTGTCGAAATCTGGGAATATTGTACACATCTGCGTACCCCCTCAGAGCATACAGGCGTGATGTTACGTCATGATGCTGTATAAACAATAAACATTCAAGCGATTGCAGCAGTTACTGCAGATTTGCCGTGTATTTTTGAAGAGTTCCATTGTATATCTCCGAAGATCCGGATCAGATCTTCAGCAAATTAAAATATAACCACACGGGAAGCACCAGCTTTCAAATTAAAAAAGAATCATCAAACTCGGTTCACCCAGTCGAAAGTACTGAGGTAACAAACACTGTCGAAATCTGGGTGTACTGTACACATCTGCGTACCCCCTCAGAGCATACAGGCGTGATATTACGTCATGATGTTGTATAAACAATAAACCTACAAGCGATAACAGCAATCACTGCAGATTTGCCGTACATTTTTGAGGAGTTCCATTGTATATCTCCGAAGACCAGCATCAGATCTTCAGCAAATTAAAATGGGACCACATGGGAAGCACCAGCTTTCAAATAAAAAAAGAATCATCAAAATCGGTTCACTCAGTCGAAAGTTATGAGGTAACAAACACAAAAAAAAAAAAAAAAAAAAAAAAAAAAAAAAAAAAAAAAAACATACAGACGAATTGATAACCTCCTCTTTTTGGAAGTCGGTTAAAAAGTGTGCACCTCGGGTTGGTAAGTTTTTCTATACTGTTCATACAGAAAAACAAAAGATTGAAGCTACTAACTTTGTCGATTTATATTGTATAAAAGTACCTAAAAGAAAGTTGAAGCTCTTTAGTCACACACACACACAGTCCGCGTAGCATGACCAGTTGACCACCGTAGAAAGAAGAAAGAATCGAACTCTTTTGTTCACGTCTCATTGAATCAACAAAATGGCAGATGGAGAAAAGAGTAGTCGATTCCCTTCTCTGCGGTGGTCATGCGACGACGCAGGCATGAGCTATTTAGTCGACTAACAGACCAAGTCAAGATACAAGAGGAAGTGGGCTGCAAGAGCTAGCTCGAGTTTTTTAAACCCTTAGAATTGTTTCGATCCTGCATCCAGGAGTAAGATACTTGGTCGACCTTTTAGACAAAGTTAAGATACAAGAGAAAGTAAAAAAAAGTGGTGTCCTTTGAAAATTAGTTTTCGAAGGACACAACTTCGAATTCAAAACGCGCGCTCTAGTTAAAAAAATGTACGAGTGTTAGTTACTCGTAAGTCGTACTAAACGAGTACTCAGAGGCTCATTTTATGCCATAAAACAGTTTTAGTTTGAGAGTGATTCAACTGTATAACGCTACAATTATTTATGTACTTTCCTACTAATTCTGTGGCATCGGGCAGGCAAGTTATAACTTTAAAATAATCCTGGTTCTTTAGAGGGGCAGCGCGGAGTCTGTAGGAACAACATCTTCGCCTCTTCCTGTACGGAGGCGGGAGAATCTTACTCGCTATATCTAAGGGAGGCGGCGGAAAAACAGAGAGAGGTTGCAGTTTCGTTACCTATGTTATGTCCTCTGTTGATTTCTAAAAGTAAGTGGTGCCTAATTATGAGTTTATTGAGGGTGTATCCACCCAGTTTAATTTTATTTGAGAGAGACCCTCGTTATAGGTACTTACTAGTTAGTACAATGAAGTTAAAAATGTATGGCTGCTATTATTAGGTACGTTTTAATAAGTAAAATGTAGATCCTAAAAAAGAATTCCCAGAGGATACCTACTGAAATATACTTGAAACTATGTGTCACATGAAAACCAATTGTGATTAAGTCATTACGGGGTCGACTACCTATACCTGAATATAACTAAACACCCTGGGTAGTGATTATGATTGGAAAACTATAATATTCCAAAAATTAATTAAACGGAAGAAAGGTCTTTCACTAAACCATTTGCGAGTCAAAGAAATTGTACAATGTTCGTTTAATAGGAAAAACGCGATGGGGGTGCGAGGTCAGTTTAGCGGGCTGCCTCCTTCCATAATAGGTAGGTACGATACGATCTCGGGGAGTCGTGGAGCGGCCACCGGCCAGTCGAGCCGAGTTACCGCGGACGGCTGGTCAAGCGTCCGCTGGGTAGCAAACAACATCGCGCCCAATATTCGCTCAGATACATCTTCCACCAATTCGCCTTTGTGCTAATGGCCACTAACTAACTAACTCTGCAGTCTCTCGATCATGGGTTGTACCAGCAGTGCTCCAAACATGGTCAACTCAAGTACGGCAGGTATGGTAATGTGACATTTTGGGGAACCCTTTTCATAGTTACAAAGAAGAGTATTTACCTTCTAAGTGATTTTATTTTTTCTCTATTGTTATTTAATTAAAATAACTTGTTTTTTGGTTATTTTGATAATGGATGTGTACAAATCAAAATGCATTTAATTACCATTAAATATACACCTACCAGCAAAACCTACTCTTACACTCTATTTATAAAATCAAGTGTGTTCAACCGATAAATGAACAAGTACTTACATAGATAATATAAGTTATTGCATTAAGTTTATGTATTATGCATAACGCTACATTACCCAGATAATGATAATTTAATCAGACATGATTAGATGCTTCAGTTAGCAGTCAATGTGAAAAGTATCAGATAGGTAAAGAGAAAGAAAAGCGCCTGGAAAACTAATGAAAAACAAAAATCCTACGGTGACTGACTTTTTTATTTTGAAGATACACGCCACAGGATTTATTGTTGTAATCATTATGTTTCAGAGAAAAGCATCCAGTCTGAAGAGGAAACGAGTGACGATCAGTCCAAAGATACAGAAGAAATAATTTATAGAGCGGGAAATGATCCGGACGATATAACCGTGCTTCCATCGTGTGATACTTTAGCAGAACATAATATACATGTAGTTAGAAATAGATCTACTCCTAGTTTAAAAACAGAAAAAGGTATTTGACTTGGCATCGATTATTTAAAATCTATTCCTCGAAGTTTTTGAAAATCATGTTATTAAGGTAAATTATTTTTTATTAGGACTAGGTAAGTACCATTCATCAGAAAAACCGTTCTGGGGACTATTGTCCGAAAAAAAACAAGCAGTTACGTACCGTATTCGGGTAGTAGTCCGTACCGTCCGTACCGTTTGTGAGAAAGGGAAAACATATTGAAAAATTTTATTTATCTGGTGATTGATCGTTTTTCAAGAAAATACTTTTGTTTAACTTGAGGTTACTTGATAACATTTTAAGGTTCCGAACTACTAAGAAAGAATAGAATCCGCTACACTTCATCAACCATCTTGTATGAAAATAAATCAACACAAATATTCAAAATATTTCAACACAAATATTCAAAATATTTATAACTAGCGGAAGTCACGCGGTAAAATATAGCCTATGTTACCCAGGGTGAATTCTATTGGTGAAAGAAATCGGCATAGTAGTTTTTGAGTTTATTCATTAAAAGCATACACACAAAAATACCCTTATTTTCTCATTATAATATTGGTGTAGAAAAACAGACTTATAATTATGTATTTTGAACCAATTTAATCTAGACTAAAACTGTTAGTCACCTTCAATTATTTTTAGCTTTCTCACAATTACGCGTCAAATTTAGAACCTCCTCCTTTTTCGTCGGTTATAAACAACGTGATGTCTTTAGGTAGGTGAACTTTGAAACACGCACCGTAACAGCTGGGTAAGGTCGATGGAGGCAAATCCGCCAGCGAGGCAATTCCGTAATAACTTGCTTTTAGTGTAATTAGATAAAAAGGTGGAACCAACTTTATAGTGGTCGGATTTTAATGGGACTTTTGTATTGAGTTCGTAGAAGTGTGGTTAAGAAAAAAAAATACCATACTTTATTTTTCATTAAGTATATTAAAATCATTGTTTTCGATTAAATGTATTTTTCAAGTTAAAAAAAAAAACATATAATTAGCTCTTTCTTTGTCGCAAAAATATAGTAGGTACAGGTACAATTAATAACGTTTTTATTTGGCTTGCCTTTGTGAATTGAATTTAGAACTTGATCTACGTGATCTGGATCAAAACCTGTAGGTGGTCTGTGTTATCCCCGTTTGTGATGTGAAGATACAAAATTCTTACAAACAACTTGCCCCTGTTAGATTTAGGCATTCATTTAGGTATCACTTAGTCTTAGTGAACGGGGCATAATTAAGGCCTGCACGATTTATGTTTTTGACTAGCATATTATGTATGTAGCTACCTCAAAAAAGAGCTGAGAGCAGTATTGTGTGATGAGGTGTGTACGCGTGTGTAAGATAATAAGAATCACAACTTCTTAGAACCTTACTATGTTTTCATAGTAGGTGGAATAAGATTGACCATAGTCCACTGACTATGGTCAATCTTATTCCACCTTGAAACAAGATCTCAGAATCTGATCTAACTAGCGATAGACTTTACAAGAGGAGTCAAATACTGCCTGTAATATTTTATGTAATCGGGTAAAAACTACTATAATTTTACAATACTGTTTTAAAAGTAGGTATGTATAAAATTAAAAATGGAGAAACGAATAAATATTAATAATTTGTCTATTTTTTTAGGTATTCTGACTGCGACTGACACAATCCCCTGGGTAGTTTTGTTAAAGAAATACCTTGTCTTTCAGATAATCAAGAAGATGGACATAGTACAATGGTCAATAAAACAAATTCAAGCATTACATTACATGAAGAGGAAAACTTACCGAAATTAGAACAAGTAGTTGAAAAAGTAGTCGAGTTGCATTCTTCAGAAAATTTAAACGAAACGCCACCAGATTTAAAGAAACCGGATTCAACAGCAGAACAACCGCAGAAAAGTAAAGAAAACAAAGATAACAGTAACATTACAGAAAGTAATATTTTACAGGATAACGAAGAACATTCTGAAATAGATCAGGATACACAAAAGTTAGTAAATCGAGTTCCAATTATTTGCATTTATATCTACTTTTGCATCTTGGTCCTTTGACGACCCAAATGGCGCAGCGGTAGTGAGGCGGCCTTACGTTCTTAGGGTCCCGGGTTCGAATCCCGGTAGGAGCAAATGTTTGTGTGATGAGCACGGACATTTGTTTCCGAGTCATGGATGTTTATATGTATAATAAGTATGTATTTACAAACAAAAAGTATATATGTAGTATAACAACTGTCAGGTGACCACGACACAAGCCTTGCTTAGTGTGGCACTAGATGGCACTGTGTGTAATGTCCAGCGATATTTATTAGCGATATTTATCTTCTATCGTAGTTTGTACCCACCAAATTATGTTGTGCCAAGAAAATTAGGACATGGTTGCAGACCCCCAGAGAAGAAACTTTCAAAAACAGTTTTTTTTTTAAATCTGCTGTTTCGCTATTTCACACAAAACCACAATACCTACTCTGACAAATGAATAGGTATCTGTTTATTTATTTATTAAAAAATTACGAGTTCAACATTGCCATTTAAAAACTTGCTACTCACATAGGAATCAATGATTTATTGAGGTAAGTTACATCCTGCTTTATTTGGTAGGTTAAGGCTGATGCTCCGGGGTAGCCCGCGAAATTCAAATTTTCTTACGTTTCTTGCAATCGCAGGCCAGTGCTAGGTTGTATGTTGATTAAAACATTGTTCGCGACTAGAAGGCGTATGTAGTTACAGAATTATAATCATCAAAATCATCAATACAACCCTCCAATTTCATAAAGGTCTAGGAACTGTTTTTTCAAGGTCAAAATCTGTCTTATGACGACAGGCCGTGTCGACGGCACGTTCGTGTTCCACGCGCGCCTCAAAAAGATGTCACCAAAATGAAGGGGCCCACAAGGTCCGAAGCCTGCCGGGGCTGCGGGACTGTTCGAAAGAGATACCGTGGCCCCGGAACATAAATATAGGGCGAGGAAGGAACATGGATGGGTTTTAGTCAGTAAAAGTCTGACACTCCCTCCCACTCCGCCCAGAGCGGGAGGAGTCATTTGATGTTTTTCCATACGGAAAAAAAGTCACTGGCCTGCAAATTGCAAAAAATAAGAAAATTTGAATTTTGCGCTACCCTGACGCTTTCACCTTAACTTGTGGTGGAAAGACTTAGTGTGACAGCTGGGTCTGACATGTGCAATTTCGTTTATGACAGACTCACATCCTACCAGTGGTCATACTTGCTCTGGGGTGACTATAAATGTGTATTTATTAATAATTTTAAAAAGCAGTTTGGCAGTCTTTGAAAAGTGAAACCTAACTATCTCTGCTATGGGGCGTAGCACCACTTGGCGTGCGCGGCTATGAGTGCTACTAAGTGGTGCTACGCCGTAGCGGTTCGGCTACTAGTACTACGCCGTAGCGGATTGGCTACGGGTACTACGAAGCGTTAGGTGAAGGTTACGCTCAACGCGCCTAAAGATTTCACTTCAAAAAAAGTAGTTAAATCTAAAAAAACAGTCTTGGCGTAAAAAAAGAAAAAAGTGATAAAAGGTAATTCACACGAACTTGTTAAAACTTCCTTGTAAAGTGTTACTTGTGAACGTGTAGATTTGTAAGCTTTGATAAACAGGGCACTCTGGTGTGACAGCTGGGTCTGACATGTGTAATTTCGGAGTAGTAGTGGCCCCATAATCCCTGAAATTATTGCGCCTAGTTCATGATCATACTTGCTGGAAAAGCCTCTGGGGTGGCGGCTATAAATGTGTATTTATTAATAAAAATAATTTAAAAAAGCAGTCAGGGCAGTCTTTGAAAAGTGAAAACTAAGATAATTATCTCTGCTACGGGGCGTAGCACCACTTGGCGTGCGCGGCTATGAGTGCTACTAAGTGGTGCTACGCCGCGCAGTAGCGGTTCGGCTACTGGTACTACGCCGTAGCGGTTCGGCTACTGGTACTACGCCGTAGCGGTTCGGCTACTAGTACTACGCCGTAGCGGTTCGGCTACTAGTACCACGGCCGTAGCGGTTCGGCTACTAATGCCACGCCGTAGCGGTTCGGCTACTAGTACTACGCCGTCGCGGATTGGCTACGGGTGCTACGAAGCGTTAGGTGACGGTTACGCTCAACGCGCCTAAAGAAGATTTCACTTCAAAAAAGTCATTAAATCTAAAAAAAACAATCTTGGCCCAGTTAAGTATAATACTTTATACAAGGCGATTTTTGAGATGGGCTTCCAAAAGGAATGTTGTTTCTCAAAAACCTATTAGGTAGGTACGGCTGTTTTTTTTTTGTTTACAATAAGAAGATATTTTACATTTACATATTTGACATTCAGAAGATTGAAGTCCCAAAACACATTGTAATTCTGCGTGAAGCTGGCGGGCGCCTGACGTAGGCTTCAATTTGCGAAAAAAAGGACCTAAGATCGCTATGAAAGCGATATGATTGAGTAAATGACTACTTTACAAAAATGACATGACAATTTGTGTAAAATACCTACATAAAAATAGAATTTTCCAAACCAGTCCAGGAGTCTTCGAGTAACTTTGGTAAGTATCTACATCTATATTAATATTTTTAATGATAATAAGTAGGTAGTTTTTTTTTATAAATTTTTGTATGTAACGAATAAACTTAAAAGTACTGGACAGATTTGAAAAATTATTTCATTGGATAGCTAGCTACATTATCAGCGAGTAACATAGGCTATATTTTATCCCCGTACTCCCACGGGAACGGAAACGGGGGTGAAACCGCGTATACAATAAGCTGTTGAAATGAATAAAGGAGATAATAATTATGGTGAAACACTTTTCTCATTTGCTGTACTAGCAAAAAGCACAAAAACAAAAGAAAATCAAATTAATCTAATCGGGGGCGTCGACCACAGGTGCCTCGACCACTGGGGGCCTAAGCCACGGACCCGTCCGCCCAAGGGCATAGCGAGGTGCGGGCGGGGGGGAGTAGAGATGGGTCGTCGACGCATTTAGCGTTAACGAAACTAGACCGTCCATTTTTGTTCATCGACTAGTCCATCAACTAGTTGAATTCGTCGACTAGTTTATGCGTCGACTTGGTTATGCAGACGTTGAAATAAACGTTGCAACGAAGTCTACTACGTTGACGGCGAACTAGGCAGTAGACTAGAGACTCCAAAATAATCGCTCAAACAAATTTTAACTCTAAATCTAGCAGGAGATAGTTGATATTTGTACGGGACTGATGTAAAACTCAAGAACGTAGGCAAGTAACACAAATTCATTCGTCGTGGTATACAAATATGAACTGTCTTCTGATAGACTGAGAGTTAAAAATTGTTTGAGCGCTTATTTTATTTCTAAGGACGAACGACTTGCCTACGTTCTTGAGTCGGTAGACGCATTCAGTTTAGCTGTTGACTGCCGATGCCGTTGAGACGTCTACGGATTCGACTAGTTCATGGATTGTTGGTGAACCGTCCATTCGTTGACAGTACGTCGACGGTCGAATTAACTAGTTCGTTCTTTCAACGCTCATAGGGGGAGCAGCTGACCCCCCCCCCCCCCTCCCCCCTAGAAGATGCAGTAATGATCACTAACCGTAAAGTACCTAATATTAAATAGGTAGCCTATCGACAGCCGAATCTTATAAGATGATTGTACCATAAATGGTTGATTTCATTTGTTTTTCATTTTTAACGTAATCTGTCCCATCGCTCATGCACCATTTACCTTCGAATATTCTTGGTTTGTCTACGCCTGCCCCCCTCTAACAAAATCCTAGCTACGCCCTTGCGTCCACTAGTTTAAAAATAAAAGGGACCGAAGAATTGAGAACCTCCTCTTTTTTGAAGAAAATAAAATACTTAAGTAAACTTTTCTGATAAAAAATCATCTGACTGCCAAAAAACATAAGTATGTGGAAAATAACTTTGCTTTCGGAAGTCAGATGCAAATAATTAAACAAAATTCATGTTTATTTCAGCTGTAACTTGGAAGATAAAACAACAAAATAGCGACGGGGTGACCTCTCATCTTCATTGCTACTATTCTACAAAGTGTGTACTTGTTTTAGGGACGAACATCTCGAGGAAGCCATTAGTCCGAGTCAATCTGACAGCAGTCGCGCGACACGCTGGGAGGCTCTAGCAGACATAGCAGCAGAACTACCCCCATCTCTTACAGTCGATCCTTTAACAGGGCAAATTTATTCACTTTCCAATAAATGACTTACTTCTTTTCGATTTTTTATTTCCTACACAGTAAGTATAGGCTACCTTGTCGTTTTTTACATTTGAGTAAAGAAGGCAATAAAATAATTGGCTTACTCAAGACTCGCCAGCTGCCCATTGATTGAAAAAGATCAACATCAGACTTCTGACAGGATGTAGTTATCAGGGGTTATAGCACACTAAGCCTGCCGGGGCTGCGGGACTGTTCGAAAGAGATACCGTGGCCCCGGCACGTAAAGGACGAGGAAGGAACATGGATGGGTTTTAGTCAGTAAGTCTGACACAACCCGCTCCGCCCAGAGTGGAAGAAGTCATTTGATGATTTCCCATCCGAAAAAAAAGGGGGTAGAGCACTTATAACCATTGCTCCATTGCTATCATGTTCACTTCGGACGCTCGGAGGAACTACTCTATCTGCCATTTTTCAATGAATCCACCTGAACCAACACCCGTCTTGATGATGGTTTTCAACACATTTTTTTTTTTAAGTAAACTGCTTTCAATCTTTTGAAAAGTTGCTTGCTTTAGCCAGGACTCAAACCTCCAGAAAAGCGAAAATAAGACCTTTACGTAATGCCACTAATCAACAGGTTTCTTTTGGCTTTTAAATAAAGTAATTACTAGTTTTATTCAGTGTATTTATTTTTTATATTTTTAACTTTTATAGACAATAAACTTAAATAGTTACCTAATAATTTTTTACTTTCATCAAGCTCAATCCATTGTCTTCTGTGGAACCACCAAACACAACAACAAATAAAGAAGATGGCTCAAGACTGTCCCATATTGATTTTATCCACACCTTAATTTTATTTATTAGTTCTGCTTCTTTATCATCAGCACATTCAAGTTTCAAATGGGCCATAGTCAAGTTATAATCAGTGACAGAGCTCGTAAATGATGTGATTACTTCTTCCACACTATCAACGGTTGTTAACTTTATCTTCTTGGGATTCCCCTTTTTTAGCTGTGCAGACATACTCTCCTTTGCTTGGGTTAAATATGTGTGATAGTCGCCAGTTATGTCGTCGCAGCCAATAATAACAGATGATTTCTTCTGTTCTAGCATGTGATTGAATATCGACAATGCACACTGTGGAGTTTTTACCATTTTTATAATATTTTCTTTAAACTTTTCTCTATTTGTGTGCACAGCATCACCAAAAACTAAGCTATTGCTTAGCTTCAATTGTACCAGCTTTAGTGCTGCTATTGAGTCTTCAGTGGAGCAATGACCATCCTTACCCATTTGAATATCTTCTTTCAAAAATTCTCTGGCTAATGTTTTGAGTTTTGGTTTCCGAGTTCGTTCCCCAGTAAAATTGTACAGTAGACTGGTGTCTATTATGTAAGGATGCATCATTTTTAAAGCATGCATATCTGTGTTCAATGACTGGCCTACTAAAATAGCATCAGAAGGCAGTATTGCTCTTAAATCATCCTGGACATCCTGAAGTCGTTTGCTAACATTGTTTAATAAGGATTTAGTAATACCAGAAAACCTGGTTAAATAATCTGTTATATCATTATAAGGTTTAACTAACGACTCATATATAACCTCATGCTTTTCATTAACTACAGAAATTCTAGTTAATTCTGAACCTGCAATAGTTAGGCACATTTCACAGTCTATACCATACATTGGTGATGTAGCAGTAACAGGTGTATATTCATCTTTGGTGAGTACATAATCAGCATATGCAGTACTCAATTTCCCCTTTAGAGGTACTGGATAGTTTTCTTCAATCAACTGCCAGGCTGACAACATCAGTTGAGTTCTAGGAAATTTATCATCAGTAGAAAGAGTGACCTCATTTGTGACTTCATCTCCAATAGGAAACACAGCTTTCATCATTACCATCAAATCTTTCCTTGCTTCAAGTGCTAAGTTCATGCTTCCATATTTTTGAATAATGGTCTCTTTTTCAGCCTCTGATAATGGCACTAAGCCAAGTTCTTCTACAAGTGAACCCCCATAAACTGAAGGGGTTAAAATTTCAACAATATCAGTGAATATTTGTTTAGTTTCATTAAATTCATTACCATACTGTTCCCAGTGTTTAATGGATAGACCTTCTAATATTAAACAAGCTGTTTTCTTAATTCCTTCACATTTATCTAGTACATACCAACGTGGAGGTTGAGATAGGTTGAGGTTTCCTAGAAGTGAGTGTAGTAACAAATACTGTACGTCAGTGAGTGTTAATGGAACCCTTTCACTTGACACAGTGGACAAAGAAGCATTTTCTCCATTTGCCTTTAAACGAAATTTTGGTAGTGGTTTCTTTCGTTTTTTTAATACTTTATCGGGTGTTTTGATGTCTTCTCCATTTTCTGTAGACAAATGAGAATCTGTAAATAAAAATAATAGTTACAGCTTCCTTATTCTATCTTTATTTATCTACCTTATTTAGATATGTTAAACACTGTTTATTAAGAACTAGCGGACGTCACGCGGTTTCACCCGCGTAGTTCCCGTTCCCGTGGGAGTATGGGGATGAAATGTAGCAAATGTATGTTACTCGTGGATAATGTAGCTTTCCAATGGTGAAAGAATTTTTAAAAACTGTCCAGTAGTTTTTAAGCCTATTCATTACAACCAAATAAACAAAGTTTTCCTCTTTATAATATTAGTGTAGATGTTGAAAATAATTCTCCAATCAAGATTGGAACACATTCCTTTTGCTCAAAATGTAAACGTTTGAGCAATGCCAAATCTTTATCACTACATATTATAAAACAAAGTCCTCCACCGCATCTGTCTGTTCACAATAAACTCAAAATTACTGCTTCGATTTTCATGCTGTTTTCACCAATGAATAGAGTGGTTCTAGAGGAAGGTTTCAGTATATAATCTGTACACGGGTGAAGCTGCGGGCATCAGCTAGTATAGTAAAAATTATAGTCGCTCTCACTGTCTGTACGCTGAGATCTTATTAAATTAACTATGCAGCAGATTTAAATGCAGTTTTCAGCAATTGATAGATAGATTGATTCAAGGGAAAGGTTTATTTGTACAATATTATGCTACATTGCACCAATGCAAAGCAGGGGCGGGTCACTAGTAATTATTTAAATAAATTATGAAATTATGCCCATTCTAGGACTACTGGGCACAATTTTATAATTTATTTATTTTTTAACAGAAGGATCTGTTAACCAATTTAAGCACTAACTTTAGCAATAAAATAAGATTCTTCAAACTTCTTTTTAGGTTACAAATACAACAGCATTAATATGTAACTGACGAGTTATAGATTATTGCTTTGGATCTCTAAAAATGTGGGCGATGTGGTCGCTAAGCGACAAAGCCTCTAATCAAATTAAAAAAAAAATGATCTATATAACATTTAGGGATATCATTATATTAAATTATCACGCCATTACTTTAATATTAACTTAAAATGTCAGTTCAATAAAAAATCTCATTTGCTATAAATTGTATTTGAAAGAAACTTCACACCAAAACAAAAATTTATGATAGGTATTTATGTTGGTTACTTACTTTTTTGCAAATCCTTATGAGCACGTCGCTTTCTAGATGCAGTAGTAGTATTCATTTTATTATAATAAAATTAATACACGACCCATAACCTCAAACAACACAACAGAAGCATGAGCCATGAAGTTGAAGGTATTGATTGTTTACGTTTTGAAGTCCGATTGACAATATGTCACTGTCAGTGTCAAGTGTCATGTTTTTGACCACAGATTAGATATAAGTAGTAGCTAGCTATTTTTTTTTTATCTATCCAAAAGTCACAGTTTTCAGCATCGATTCGGGACGAAGATTTTAACACTTATTTCCCCCTCGGTGAGTTTATGGGCAAACACTCCTCCCCCCTCAAAATATCAAAAAAATCTGATCACAGAACATATGTACTCAGGATTCGATTGTTTAAGCCCCTAGCCCCTACTCAAAGCCGTGCAAGCAGTGCAGGGACACTGCCAATCGCATTGTGTGTATGCATGCAGGGCCGATATTTCAATTGTTCACCCTGCCGCAGGGCCCTGCATGCAGGGCTTTGAGTAGGGGCTTTTAAGTGTTGGTTTTTAGTACAAAAATAAAAAGATTTATTGTCTGTTTTGTGGTTTCTATTGCCTGCCATAACTATTTTTTCGCGATCCTCATGGGTGTCATCCGCTCTAGGGCGGGCGAAGTTATTTGTCAGACTCCCACTGATTTAATTCAGTACGGTATTCTTCGGCCGGTCGGAATGCTGAGTACTTCCGCAGTTCGTCACGCTCCCTCAGGTAGGTTTTGGCCTACCCGTTACCTCCAGCGGCAGTACAGGGCCGCAGTTCCTCCTAAGGCACAAACGCGGCGCACCGCGCCTCCTGTCCCCACTGTTATCCACAGGTCACCACACCCTTATGGCGGCTGGAAATCGTACGTATAGTACGCCCTTCGGCGTCCAGTGCGTCTGCTGCGGATAGAAAGGGAGCTTGCGTTGTTCCGCTACCTTTTTGACGCCTCCTTTGCGACCATCACTTCCTTGCAATAAGGAGGCGGATGGCTTCCCACGCGCTCCCACTTCCGGTCATAGACCGAACCACGACCGCTAGCTAGTACTATTATCTATTCTGTGCCGCTAGCGAGTCTTTCCACAGCACTGGCCGTCGATGTCAGTTATCAGTATTGATTCGCATTTAGGGTTACGGCTCAATTAGCAGCACGCTGCAATAAACCTACACTTATCATCAGCTGCGTAGCCTTTTCTCAACAGCACCGGATGCACAACGCAGTTAGTAGTACCTACTGGGTAATACGATACGATACCCCAAGACTGGTTGACAGACTCTTTGGGCCATTGACTACCTACCTTTAACGACTGTCAAAGATCTACAAATGACAGCCGGGACCAACGGCTTAACTTAAAGATGCTCTGTGGGCTTAACGTACGTTCCGAGGCACGTATTAGGAAACTCGGTATGTAATGGGTGGTCACCCATCCACAGATCAACCTAGGCAAGCACGGCAAAACCTAAAAATCGATCCCAGCCGCTGATGTTACCCACGACAAAAGTCATTTTCAATAGATAAAACTCTCATAAAAATTGTAAACAAAATTGGAAAGCCATGGGGGGGAGGCCTTTGCCCACCAGTGCAGTGGGACAAAGCAGGCTGACATTAAAACAAATGCGAATCGATGCTGCACATGTGTCCCTTTCCCACTATGTTAGGACGACAGATAATCGTGTCGTTTTAAGCGTCGTGGCTTGTGTATTTCAATAGAGGTGTTCACAATGTTCACAGCGATTACTGCCGTCCATCACTTTTGCCAACCAAAACCAACGATAAAGAAATCGTCACGACATAGTAGGAACGGGGTCTAAGATGACTGCATAGTAATTCATATCATCTAAAGTCCAGTTAAAAACCAGCGTCGAGCACTAGCACTGCGCTCTGCGCTGGCGTAGAGTTTTAGACCCACAATATTATTTCTTTTTTTCTGTTTAGTTTTGTTTTTACTTGTGGCATGACCAAATAAATTTTTCGTTTTTTTTTCTTTCTATACCTACGTCATATATCACTAACTAGGTACTGCTCTCAAAATACAGAAAACAAAACGTCGCCGCGTCGTGAAGAAACCCGCATGGTTTTTAACGAAATAAAATCAGTATTATATTTTGTAAGTATGTATTTATACCTGGGAGTTAATCGTAAAACTGTTATTTCTGAAGAAAATATTTACATGAAGTTATAATTACAAAATTATGGTACAGCATTGCAAAATCAAGAAAAGTAATTGTTAAGCAACTTGACCACCTAGCAACATGAAACTCCTTAATTAAAATCACAATAAGTAGGTACTGTAATTTTTTGATACTTGTAAGATTTTAGGATGACCCACGCTAGACCATGCCGGCTCCAAACCGAGTTTCGGCAGTAACTGTAGCATACACGTCACACAATCCCAATGGATCCATTGTCCGTTGCTCGATAGGGGCTCGGTAGTGCGAGTGTGTTCCTATAAAATTGCACGGTCGACACTCGGCTCGGACCCAACACGGTCTAGCGTTAGTCAAGCTTTATGGCTATAACACGACAAATTGATATAGGGTGTCACTTTACTTGACAATTAATTTCCCTCATGTTACATGGATTTTATTAAAAACAACTGCTAAGTACCCACAGAGTTAAAATCAGACACGTGCACATGGATGGTAAGTTGGAATAATTATTGATGTATGCTTTTACATAACAAACAGATATGAAAAGCGACTTTATTCTAAGTTGAGCTAAGTCGCTTTTCCCTTTTGATATTAGGCCCGATACAAGATCACCAAATCTACAAAGCTACAATGACTGCTCAACCTACGGGAAAAAACAAACTTTAAATATTTTAAGGGTTATGAACATTTTATCCATCACATACAACCCATGAATGCTTTAGGAAGAACTTTATTTTGGGTATTCTGCTATAACCTTACAAGAATATTGTACCTAGCTTCATACATACATGTATACAAACTGAATACTTTACACACGAGGGATAGGCAGCAAACCTAATGTACCTACCTTTTACTTCAATATCTTATACTAAGGTATGCTTCGCAGCAAATTCAAATTGGAATAGGGAGGTCGCATGATAGCCAGAATATTAATTTACTAACAATAGTGTAACTCTATCAACGAGAAAAATAATTTCTGTAATTTTACAAGGGTCTTTGGTTCTTTCAAGCGCCCAATGTTTTTTCTATGAATGCTCTCATATCTTTAAGTTCTGCCTCTGAAGAACTATGTGTCAACCCTTGGTACGTTGTAAACTCAACATTTTTCATGAATGTTTTGAGAAATGACGCTGTCATTTGTCCCCATTTAAATGGAACTACCGGATCACAGTCACCGTGGGCTTGAAATATCTGAAACAAGTAATGATAAATGATATTAGTTCAGCAAGTAGGTTTTCTCAAACACTTTTACACGTCATTTTTTTAAACTAGATGGGGCCGGTGGTTCGTACCTGACTACTCTGAGAAGAAACAGCTGAAACAAACTCAGAGGTCATAACTCATAGTCTCTTTTAAAGTACAGACAATCTTGCTTAATTCACATAATAAAATTCGTTTAATTATATTTATAACTACTTAGCTAGTGCCCGCGACCTTTGTTGGAATGGAATTATTATAAAATATTACTTCCCCATTTGAATCGGATTTTGTTAACAATTTCACAGGTTTTTTTTTTTGTTGCATGGAACCCTATTAGAGTTTCTTTCTATTAATTCTTTTCTATTAATTATTATTTTCAAAAGTAGCTTTTATTTGTTCGATAGACTGTTTTTTTATATTATAATTATTTGAAGAAAGTAAACAAAATACAGGGAGTAAACAGACCCTTCATGAAGCCGTCAACCAAGCATTCTATATTATAATATCTATGACACCGTAAAATTGTCAAACACGCTATATTGTAATCTCTCTGCCCAGTGGTACCGTACCACTCTCATGAAAAGATAATGAGTACCATTCCTAATAAATAAATTCCGATTTATAAAACCTAACCTTAAAACACTTTATATTCCCCTAAAAAGCGTAGTCGACGGAGCCTCGCTTCCATATATCCGGGTGCAGGGTTTAAAGGAACCTAACTAAACTAAAACTAAACTAACGGGGGGGGGGGGGGGGTGCCCCAAGTCCCGATTATGGGGCCAGAGATACTTCCTTATGTTCAGTAGACAATATTTCGAGAGTTTACAATATCGCTAGAGAGCAACACGTTATATTGTAATAAAACGTGTTCGACAATTTTACGGTGACATTATACTATTTATGTATTTTGATTTTTTAACAAAATGGCATTGTTCTCATTGATTTTGTACTCTACCACAATGCTGTCGTATTTGACCCAAAGGTTGACTGGGAGAGAATGCCGTGTGGCATTAAGTCCGCCTATGTACCATTCTTGTGCATGAAGTTTAAATAAATAAATAAATAATAAAACTCGCAAGTATTATTCACTATTACTACTATAATGATGCATGGGTTATCGGTATCGATAAAACTTGCATGCACACTACCCCATCTCTAGAGTGAAATTTTGACATTTGGTCAGCCAATCAGAGCGTAGTGAACGCGATGTGATTAGCTGTCAGTTAGCGGAATTGTTTTCAAACAAAGTAGGTAAGTAACATTTCTACTCTATAGGTTATAATATGCTCGATGGGTTGAAGTGGCTTTTTAGACAAAAATTGCCTGTGTTAGGTCACTTCGCTCTTCCAAAGGTTAAAGTTACGTGGTGTACAGTCACGTCTAATAATATGTAAACACTTAAGAATTTTTTAAATTGTGTCTCTCCTAATGTACTGATTAAAATTTAATGTTATTACGTACATAATATTTCTGGAACTCATATTTTTATGAAAAAGATCCAATTTCCTAGTTACAATGGTTATTTCTTGCGAAAATAGCCATAATATTGAGGAAAGTGTATACATATTATTAGACGTGACTGTACCAACAATTTAAATCTAAGATCGTATTGTCTTAAGAAAACATTTCATAGTAATTTTACATAAAGAATAAAAATTTACAAAGGCAAAAGTAATTAATTTAGAATCTAATAATACTCATATTTATACATTTTTAACCCCGACGCAAAAACGACGGGGTGTTATAAGTTTGACGTGTCTGAGTGTGTGTGTGTGTGTCTGTGGCATCGTAGCTAGCGAACGGATGAACCGATTTTGATTTTGTTTGTTTTTGTTTTAAAGGTGAATTAGTCGGGAGTGTTTTTAGCTATTTTTTACCGCCGAATTACATTTTTCTTTTCACAACTCCCTCAATATGGGTATAAATTGAAAGGGCTTTGCCTGAGGCGTTTCGTTATGTGACAATTTCAACTAAATCGCACTACCCGTAGGAAAAAAAAATACCTTGAAATAATCGCACTATGTGTCGGTGGTTTTTTTTTAATTTTAATTTAATGTAACTTGTTATAGAACAGTAGTAGTGGTGTGCGTGTTTTGTGGTAAATGAGACAAGTCAGTCACAATTATTTTATGTGTGAGGTATGAATGTGGATGTAGGTTTTTGCATTCATAATATTTTTTGTTGTATAATTGCAGCTCTTTGTTTAATTTGTTATACAGGGTGGGATGAACGTCTGTCATACTGTTTTGTTGTACTTTTATAAAAACTCAAGTCGATACGACACACGACACAAGTTCGTACAAGATAAGTGATTAGGCTATGGGGTCAGAGAGGTATCAGTTCATTTTGAAAAAGGGGTCTCTTCTCCAAAATAGTTTGGGAATCCCTGGTCTAGAAAAAATGATCGCAGTGATGAGGAGTAGTATAAGTAGGTAGTAGTAATATAATTAAGTGGGTATGCGTCACATACGCTCGTTGACTGACACTTTCGTTTGCATAAGCTTCCAAATACAACCATTAGGTCCAAGTGAAATTATGTGATGTTCTGTTCCTTGCAGTAACGTAGTCAGACCAACGGCAACGCCATTACCCAGCGACTAGGGAATAGTTTAAAAAGAAAATCCCTCATTGTAAACAGCGCGTGACGTCACACGTTAGTCGGATTCTGCAGCGGAGGCCGTATTCATTTTTGAGGACAGAAACAAAATCCGATCTTTTTTCTCGAGTTACTTTTCTATTTTTTAGATATGCTGATAACAAAAAACATTAGGGCGACTCATTCCCGTTTCTCTGCAACCTCATTACCGTACTGTTAGTGGTCGTTATTGGAGAAGCCATGGCGGTATCCGACCTGCTCGAGAGGTTGATAACGATTTATTGTCCAGAATCCAGATATGTGAATTTCTGGGACCCGCACGCGTTTTTGGATGTAACCTCCGTCATATGTTTTGTTCGCACAAAATGTATCCTATGTCACCCGGAGACCACAATAGCGAATCGATTGTAACATCATTTATCAAAATAAGGTCAGCACTTCAGACACTACGGTGGAACAAAAAATGTTAAATGCGAGATTGAATTCTATTGGGTTCCATAATAGACATTCACTACCACATTCATTACCCTTTCATTTGACCTTACTGTAGTCCGAAAAATCCGAGATTCTACGCGAAAGAATGCGTGAAGTCTAGGGCCCAGATTCACAATCCTGACTTTACTTTACAGCAAAGGAGTCTTTACAAAGTAAGCTTTGTATTACCAAAGTATACTTTCAATTTATTCAATTTCAGAGACAGTTGCTTGACTTTCCTTAGAAAAGTACGGCTCCAACCAAAGTAAAGTATAGGGAAAGACGTGTGGCTGTTACGTTACACGTACAAATGTTTTGGAGAACATTAAATACAATTTTAAATCAAGTTTTATTTCCTTAAAAAAATAGTTATTAACTTAATTATTCAAGACGAGTGTTTAGAACGTGCTCTTGCTTAGATTTATAATAATAATATTATTAATTTATTACATTTTACATGAAAAGTAAAGGTGTTTGGAAAAAACAACATGTATTAGGTAGGTGGAACGAAACGAAACATCGTTGACGTGTGGTTGACGTTCTGTTTGCTACTTGTCTTTGATTATACCGTAAAATTGACAAACACGTTATATTGTAATCTCTCTAGCGATATTTACTTATTTATTTAGGATCTCCAACAAAGAATATACACAAAACACGAAAAAAAGAATCGACGACAAAAGTAGCACGTAGGTGTACTCCTTCACTTACATAAGTATTGTAAACTCTCGAAATATTGTCAAACGAACATTCTGCTTACAATAAAACGCATTATTTTATTTTTCATGAAATGCATGCGATGTACCATTCTTGAGAAATACCGATTAACATAACCTAACCTTAAAACACTTTAGATTCCCCTAAAAGCGTAGTCGACGGCCCCTGTTTCCTAGTCACGGTTTAAAGGAACTTAACTAACCTAACGGGAGGGTGCCCCAACTGGCCCCAAGTCCCGATTATGGGGGCAGAGATACTTCCATTATGTTCAGTTGACAATATTTCGAGAGTTTACAATATCGCTAGAGAGAAACACGATATATTGTAATATAACGTGTTTGACAATTTTACGGTGGCATATACCTACATGCCAACACAATACAAACAATTAAAAAAATCACTCAAATCGACATGACTTTTCGAGCTATAACCCAACCAAAATGTGTTTCTTTTCTACGAAATTAGCTTAACAAAAAGGACTACATTATTTAAACGCATAGTAATGCAAAGTTTACTTTGAGGCCAAAGACATGATTATCGACTACTTAGCCTTTACTAGGCAAAGTATAATTTTTGGAAAGTAAAGAAGAGCTTGACAGGACTAAGGCCCAGATTCACAGTCCTGACTTTACTTTACAGCAAAGGAGTCTTCACAAAGTAAGCTTTGTATTACCGAAGTATACTTTCTATTTATTCAATTTCAGAGACAGTTGCTTGACTTTCCTTAGAAAAGTACGGCTCCAAAGTAAAGTATAGGGAAAGATGTGTGGCTGTTACGTTTCACATACAAATGTTTTGGAGAACTTATTTTTAAATCAAGTTTTATTTCCTTAAAAAAATAGTTATTAACATATTATTCAAGACGAGTGTTTATATCGTGCTCTTACTTAGATTTATAATATTAATGTTATCATTTTACATGAAAAGTAAAGATTTTTGGAAAAAAAATATGTACTAAGTACGTGGAACGAAACGAAACATCGTTGACGTGTGGTTGACGTTCTGTTTGCTACTTGTACGTAAAAAATGTTTTTCATCTATATTATTTATTAACTTGATTCTATCTATGCATTACACGTTGACGTGCCAACTTTCGTGGCGAAGGAGCTACATAAGCAGCTGAAAGGGGGAAAGCAGAACCGTCGTCGTTGTGAAACCCTTCCGAGGAATCCGGTACAGTGCTGTCCAGCAAAGCAGGAGTGTGATGAGGACGGCTTCACCTTACTTCAGAAGAAGAAGAAGAAGCCTACTTGTCGCAATCAATGCGGTACTGGACTGTCAGGACCAAATATGCTGCTGCGTGCAGCGACACCAACGACGTTGCTGTATGTGTCTCGACTGCATCACTCCACGAAGGTTGAGGAGATCGTTGAGTACATGAAGGTCAAGACCAGCTGGAACTTGAGGGTCGAGAGGTTGGAGCCGCGTCACAACACCAACTTCAAATCGTTTGTGGTGCGAGTTCCGACACAATATCTCGACATGTTTCTCAAGGAAGTTTTTGGCCGAAGGGTGTAATCTACCGTCGTTTTCGCGGCAGGCTACGTGACACCGCACAGCGTATCACGACGCCGCCACTTCGTGTGTGATGATAGTTCATAGCTTATAAGTTAGATTTTTTATGCGTTAGTATATTTTTATGTTGTTATTTTGTGTATTTTATCTATGGGCCTAAAAATGCCTGATAATAAAATTATTGATTGATTGATTACTTTTGGACTCCCGATACTGCCTCACCAGTTAACTTGTAGTTTTTGACCTGCTGCTCGATATGGATAACGTCGGTAAAATTTACCAACTTTTAAATTAAATTGAAAATATCAGAAACCAGTAGACACAGCAAAATTGAAAGAAAACGAACGACGCGACGCAACCACCAACAATTGTGTTGGTGGTTGCGTCGCGTCGTTCGCAAACAATAAAAAATCACTTCGACATGATTTTTCGAATTATAACCCAACCAAAATTAAATGTGTTTCTTTTCTAGGAAACTAGTTTGACATGAAGGGCTACATTATTTAAACGCATAGTAATGCAAAGTTTACTTTGAGGCCAAAGTCATGATTATCGACTACTTAGCCTTTACTAAGCAAAGTACAATTTTTGGAAAGTAAAGTAGAGCTTGACAGGACTTAGAAATATTTTTTTGGGTGAAAGTAGACTTTTACATCAAAGTAAAGTCAAAGTGCGGTCTGTGAATCTCAGCCTAAGGCTGAGGCCCAGATTCACAGTCCTGACTTTACTTTACAGCAAAGGAGTCTTCACAAAGTAAGCTTTGTGTTACCGAAGTATACTTTCTATTTATTCAATTTCAGAGACAGTTGCTTGACTTTCCTTAGAAAAGTACGGCTCCAAAGTAAAGTATAGGGAAAGACGTGTGGCTGTTACGTTTCACATACAAATGTTTTGGAGAACATATTTTTAAATCAAGTTTTATTTCCTTAAAAAAATAGTTATTAACATATTATTCAAGACGAGTGTTTATATCGTGCTCTTACTTAGATTTATAATATTAATGTTATCATTTTACATGAAAAGTAAAGATTTTTGGAAAAAAAATATGTACTAAGTACGTGGAACGAAACGAAACATCGTTGACGTGTGGTTGACGTTCTGTTTGCTACTTGTACGTAAAAAATGTTTTTCATCTATATTATTTATTAACTTGATTCTATCTATGCATTACACGTTGACGTGCCAACTTTCGTGGCGAAGGAGCTACATAAGCAGCTGAAAGGGGGAAAGCAGAACCGTCGTCGTTGTGAAACCCTTCCGAGGAATCCGGTACAGTGCTGTCCAGCAAAGCAGGAGTGTGATGAGGACGGCTTCACCTTACTTCAGAAGAAGAAGAAGAAGCCTACTTGTCGCAATCAATGCGGTACTGGACTGTCAGGACCAAATATGCTGCTGCGTGCAGCGACACCAACGACGTTGCTGTATGTGTCTCGACTGCATCACTCCACGAAGGTTGAGGAGATCGTTGAGTACATGAAGGTCAAGACCAGCTGGACCTTGAGGGTCGAGAGGTTGGAGCCGCGTCACAACACCAACTTCAAATCGTTTGTGGTGCGAGTTCCGACACAATATCTCGACATGTTTCTCAAGGAAGTTTTTGGCCGAAGGGTGTAATCTACCGTCGTTTTCGCGGCAGGCTACGTGACACCGCACAGCGTATCACGACGCCGCCACTTCGTGTGTGATGATAGTTCATAGCTTATAAGTTAGATTTTTTATGCGTTAGTATATTTTTATGTTGTTATTTTGTGTATTTTATCTATGGGCCTAAAAATGCCTGATAATAAAATTATTGATTGATTGATTACTTTTGGACTCCCGATACTGCCTCACCAGTTAACTTGTAGTTTTTGACCTGCTGCTCGATATGGATAACGTCGGTAAAATTTACCAACTTTTAAATTAAATTGAAAATATCAGAAACCAGTAGACACAGCAAAATTGAAAGAAAACGAACGACGCGACGCAACCACCAACAATTGTGTTGGTGGTTGCGTCGCGTCGTTCGCAAACAATAAAAAATCACTTCGACATGATTTTTCGAATTATAACCCAACCAAAATTAAATGTGTTTCTTTTCTAGGAAACTAGTTTGACATGAAGGACTACATTATTTAAACGCATAGTAATGCAAAGTTTACTTTGAGGCCAAAGTCATGATTATCGACTACTTAGCCTTTACTAAGCAAAGTATAATTTTTGGAAAGTAAAGTAGAGCTTGACAGGACTTAGAAATATTTTTTTGGGTGAAAGTAGACTTTTCCATCAAAGTAAAGTCAAAGTGCGGTCTGTGAATCTCAGCCTGAGATTCACAGACTGCACTTTAAGACCGCACGCTAAGTAGTCGATAATCATGACTTTGGCCTCAAAGTAAACTTTGCATTACTATGCGTTTAAATAATGTAGTCCTTCATGTCAAACTAGTTTCCTAGAAAAGAAACACATTTAATTTTGGTTGGGTTATAATTCGAAAAATCATGTCGAAGTGATTTTTTATTGTTTGCGATCGACGCGACGCAACCACCAACACAATTGTTGGTGGTTGCGTCGCGTCGTTCGTTTTCTTTCAATTTTGCTGTTTCTGATATTTTCAATTTAATTTAAAAGTTGGTAAATTTTACCGACGTTATCCATATCGAGCAGCAGGTCAAAAACTACAAGTTAACTGGTGAGGCAGTATCGGGAGTCCAAAAGTAATCAATCAATCAATAATTTTATTATCAGGCATTTTTAGGCCCATAGATAAAATACACAAAATAACAACATAAAAATATACTAACGCATAAAAAATCTAACTTATAAGCTATGAACTATCATCACACACGAAGTGGCGGCGTCGTGATACGCTGTGCGGTGTCACGTAGCCTGCCGCGAAAACGACGGTAGATTACACCCTTCGGCCAAAAACTTCCTTGAGAAACATGTCGAGATATTGTGTCGGAACTCGCACCACAAACGATTTGAAGTTGGTGTTGTGACGCGGCTCCAACCTCTCGACCCTCAAGGTCCAGCTGGTCTTGACCTTCATGTACTCAACGATCTCCTCAACCTTCGTGGAGTGATGCAGTCGAGACACATACAGCAACGTCGTTGGTGTCGCTGCACGCAGCAGCATATTTGGTCCTGACAGTCCAGTACCGCATTGATTGCGACAAGTAGGCTTCTTCTTCTTCTTCTGAAGTAAGGTGAAGCCGTCCTCATCACACTCCTGCTTTGCTGGACAGCACTGTACCGGATTCCTCGGAAGGGTTTCACAACGACGACGGTTCTGCTTTCCCCCTTTCAGCTGCTTATGTAGCTCCTTCGCCACGAAAGTTGGCACGTCAACGTGTAATGCATAGATAGAATCAAGTTAATAAATAATATAGATGAAAAACATTTTTTACGTACAAGTAGCAAACAGAACGTCAACCACACGTCAACGATGTTTCGTTTCGTTCCACGTACTTAGTACATTTTTTTTTTCCAAAAATCTTTACTTTTCATGTAAAATGATAACATTAATATTATAAATCTAAGTAAGAGCACGATATAAACACTCGTCTTGAATAATATGTTAATAACTATTTTTTTAAGGAAATAAAACTTGATTTAAAAATATGTTCTCCAAAACATTTGTATGTGAAACGTAACAGCCACACGTCTTTCCCTATACTTTACTTTGGAGCCGTACTTTTCTAAGGAAAGTCAAGCAACTGTCTCTGAAATTGAATAAATAGAAAGTATACTTCGGTAATACAAAGCTTACTTTGTGAAGACTCCTTTGCTGTAAAGTAAAGTCAGGACTGTGAATCTGGGCCTAAGAAATATAGACGTAGGTGAAAGTAGACTTTTGCATCAAAGTAAAGTTAAAGTGCGGTCTGTGAATCTCAGCCTAGGTTCCAGAAGTACAAAAACTGTTTTTGTAAATGTCATTCGTTTAGCATAATTACATTAGCAATACAGTATGCCCAGGTAATTAACCTGGTCTTCCGCCAAGTATTAATAAACAACAATAAATATTGATAACATTAAATAGATAGAATACAATGAGTCTTGAATACACAAAACTGTACCTCGAGTCAGCATCAAAATTTAAATTTTCTTACGTTTTCTGGGCAATTTTCAGGTCAATGTCAGGTTAAGGACGCGTTCGCAAAATTGATAGGTACAGAATCGAACTACTACATTGACACGGCTCATACACACATAAGTGTAGTGCACGACTACTATTCTCGCTACCGAGAAAAGTAAACTTGTGTGTATTGACTACTACCCATGATTGATTGATTTGACACCGCAATAAATATACATATGTGGGGTATAAAGAACAGGGTGTAAAGTTCTGCATCATCATTTCAGCCGAAAGACGTACACAGCTGGACTAGGTCTCGCTCGCCCCAAGTGTCGCCACATTGACCGGTCCCGTGCGACTCGCATCCAGTGGATTTGTGCAACCTTCACCAGGTCATCGGACATTGCTTCTGCATCCCCCCTTAAAAAAGGCAGAATCCTCCCTCATTGGAAGTTCTGATATTAGTTCATCGTTTGTAGTGTTGGCATAGATGGCGCTGTAGTCTGTACTATGTTGAACAATGTTTAGAACTACTATACTCGTAACTAGTAATTGCACTAATTATCATTAGAATCACGAATATAATTCTCTAGATAAGTGATAACCTAAAATGTCACGATATCATATTGATAAGAAGTTATGGAGTTATAAATAAATTGTCAATTTGAGTGATTATGTTTCAGTTAATACATAATATTAACAGCAAAACACGTAAAATTATTTAAAGTTCGTGGTACCGTAACGATTTCCCTCTTAAGCTGGATGCTCCAGGGTAGACCGCAAAATTCAGTTTTTTACGTTTTTTGCAATTTGCAGGCCGGTGCAGGTTGTATGTTGATTAAAATATTGTTCACGACTGAACGACGCGCGACGTATGTAGTTACAGAATGGGGCTATAGCGCATGAATTCGCCGCTAGAGGCGGAACTTTGATCCCCAATACCTATCTCCATAACTTGAAGGTTACCAGGTATGGTGTAGAACAAAAAAAATATCGCAATGACGGGGAGAACAAGAGTGCCTTTTGGCTTTGTTAAGAGATGTTTTACACCCTTTATATTGCATGGTTATCGCAAAAAACATACCAAAAACTATTGACTAATGGTTGTCATCAGTTAACAAACATAGCACCAGACCAGGGGGTCTAAAAAGGCCACTTTAGCAGAATCATAATTTGAACCACGTTAAAATTTAAAATTCTTAAAATGGACTTTATGCTAATGAAAATAAGGTCCATTTTACCAATTTAATTTTTTTAAGATGATTCAAATTATGATTCTTCTAAAGCGGCCATTTTAGGCCCGCTGAATAAGCTTGCCTCACTACTTAAAAGAAAAGAGACTTTTAGTGGTAAAGCACCTCTTATATTTTTAGATTTATAACTGTCAGTGTCAATGACGGAACTGCCTGTTGCTATTATGCTGCAAACGTGTTGACAATAAGGAGCAATTTATGAACAAAGTTGAGGTGATGGGTTAAATATTCAGCGTATGTATGGACTAGTACATTTAGTTAGATCAGAGTGTGAAGTTATGCAGAATTGTTGAATTCAACAATGTGAGATAGATTCTCTTCACTGTACTTACCAGCATATCTAAAGGAGCCTTTACTGCATCCGGAAAGTGTGCGTGTCTAGGTAACCAACAAGATAGTGACATGACTCCAGCTAATGGTTCTGGATATGTCAAACTTGCATGTAGTGCTAATGCACCTCCTTGAGAAAATCCACCCAGCAGTATCCTTTTGGGGTTTATGCCAGCCTGTAATATAAAACCAAAAATCATTATAAGAACATTTTTTAGAAAGATCTTTTACCAATCTATTCCAGGCTGTTCATCAACTTGACTAAAATACATAAAGGATAAGGATTCACGGTTCATAAAAAGTTCGGCTCAAAAAGCACAGTGCGCCGGCCAACGAAAAAAAACGTGTCACCAGTGTTGGGGAGGTCAGTCCGAGTATTTTTTACTACGGCCACGTCTCTACAACGATCCCTTGAGCTGATTGTTTCGGTTGAAAAGTTTTTCGGTTTTTCATACGTTTTATTTGACAAAAATCTTCAATCTGCTGGTGATAGAGTGATATGAGCTTGTTAAGATGAGGACTTTGAACAAGTTTTATTATGTACGACCAAACCGCTGTGAAAATTATTCAAATGTAGAAAAAGAACAAGATTTAAGTTAGTTAGTTTTGATATGTAGATTATTATAGTGAATCAACTTAGTTCAGACAAGCCATATTGCATGTTACTGTCAGTACTTTATGTCTTGTTAATACCAGACACCAGTTCCTATGCCATTGCACTTGGTTTGCACTATACATGATGTGCAATGTCTACTTAATCTTAAGTAGGGAACAAAGTGAAGGCTTTAGACAGGCATTTTTTTTTTTGTATCATCATATCAGCCAAAAGACGTCCACTGCTGAACATTGGCCTGCCCCAAGTGTAGCCACATTGACCGGTTCCGTGCGTCTCGCATCCAGCGGATCCCCGCAACCTTCACCAGGTCATAGATCCAGCTAGCGAGAGGGCTTCGAAAGCAACGTCTTCCAATTCGCGGCCGCCACTCCAGAACTTCGGCCCCATCGGCCATTCGTTCTGCGAGCAATGCCATTGCCAAACTCGTTTGGCAATTCTCCGGGCTACGTCGGTAACCTTAGTATCTTGCAAGGAAAATCCGAGCGTGGCCCTCACCATAGCCCTTTGGGTGACATTAAGCTTTCTGATGAGGCCCATTGTGGGCGACCACGTTTCGGCCCCTCATTGGCAACACACACTGGTCATAGCTTTTGTCTTGAGACACTGCGGTAAGTTTGACGTGATACTATGCAACTTTCTAAACACTTTCTAGCCCAGGCGGATTCGACGATTGACCTCTTTCTCGAAGTTATACTGATTTAACTGGACCGTTTGTCCCAGGTGGACATAATCGTCTACAACTTTGTATGAGGTTCTCCGATCTTGATAGGAGTGGGTGTTACATGGGCATTCAAAATGACTTTGGTTTTGTTTATGATCGTTTTAAGACCCAGTCTTTCGGAAGCTCTACTGAGACCATCTAGCAGAGCAACAATGCTATGCATGGAGGACCTCAGTACAAACAGGTCGTACATGGTCTGAACCGTGACCGCGGCAAACCGATGGCGAGTGACGTACTCGCCATTGACGTTGATACCTAGCCCTCTCCAGTTCAGAACCTTTAAGACATCCTTCAGCGCAGCGGTGAACAATTTCATAAATATGATGTCTCCCTGTCTCACACCTCGCTGATGTAGGAAAGATTCCGAGGTCTGATCCTGAAGTCGGAATGACAAAGTCAAAGTCAAAGTATTTATTAGTGTGCTTTTTGGTGATACACTTGGTCTTATAGTTAGGTTATAGTAACTCAAAAAACTACCCATTAGGGCATACACTATTTCACATTATAAGAATTTAAAAGTGATATTACATTTAAATCAATAAAAAAATACAAAAAAATTAACGTCTAAAATACATCAAATTTTTAAAATAACATTTAGATTACAGAGATTGAACACTATCATAGATTCAAATGAATACTTTTTAAAATGCAATGTCATAAAGTAACAAATAATACGATAAAAATTCAAATTGATAAGTAATGTCAGAGTATATGTCAAAATAATTACGAAATCTAAAAACAAATCAGCCCAGCTTATTAAAATTTGTCAAGAAGGAATTCGTCAATGGTATAGTAACATTTTTCAATTAAAAAAATATTTAGTTTCCTTTTAAATTGTGTCAAGTTTAAATCTTTAATGTCATTTGGTATTTTATTGAATATTTTCGGAGCCATACAGAGGATGCTTTTGTGCATAAGGGCGGTCTTTGAGGCTCTTAGACGTAATTCGTGACGATATTCTTGTCTTGTCGATCTATAGCGTTGTTCTGAAGCTTTTTTAAACAATTCATTATTTTTCTTGACGAACAATGCGGTCTCATATATGTAGAGACAAGGCAATGATAGTATTTTAAGAGATTTAAAATGCGGTTTGCAACTCTCCGTAAGACCGCATATCGATCGAATACACCTCTTCTGCGCTTTAAAAATGTTAATTTTCTCACAGGAATTTCCCCAAAAAATTACTCCGTATCGTAATATATGGAATCTACATAGCCATAGTAGGCAGCTACAACAGCTGCCTGGTTAACTATTTTCTTCAGTTTATAAAGAGCAAAAGCGAACCTACTTAATTTTGTTATAAGAATTGATGCATGTTGTTTCCAAGTCAGTTTAGAGTCAATTGTCAAACCTAGAAATTTTATTTGTTCTACTTCTTCAATTATGTTATCGTCAAAAGTTATATTTAAGTCAAGAGTGGTCAATCTTTGTCGAAATTGCATAATTTTAGTTTTATTTAAATTTAATTTTAAATTATTATTTTCAAGCCAGTTAATTGATTGTTGTAATGCGTCTTTAATGTCAGATTCATGGTTTCTATTTTTATCATTCCTTACAATGATTGTGCTGTCATCAGCAAAAAGGACCATAGGGAATGCGACGTGTTTTGGAAAGTCATTTATGTAAGCTAAAAACAACGGGGGACCCAATACGCTGCCCTGTGGTACGCCATAAGTTATTTTACGTTTTTCTGAAATATATTTAAGTTCTTTTTTATGCTTTTTAGAAATCCGTTTGATTTCTGTACACTGCGTTCTATTGTCTAAATAAGACCGTATAAGGGAAAGTGCATTGCCCCTAATTCCACATGCATTAAGTTTCTGCAGTAGAATATTATGATCGACTAGATCGAATGCTTTCGTCATATCCATAAATACAGCGCTAATAGGAGTTCTTTCATTAATATCTGTGGCATTTTTGTGCAAACACTTCAAAACCTCGATGTACCGGTAGCCAATTTGGCACCATTGGAGAGACTGCAATACAGCCTAGGTCTCGATCAAATTGAAGGCTTTCTCATAGTCCACAAATGCTAGACAACGAGGCTGGTTATACTTTTCAGTCTTTTGTTTACGGCAGCGTATGTATGTATTTATTTGGTCTACAGTGCTAAAGCCTTTTCGGAATCCGGCTTGTTCGGGAGGCTGAAAATCGCCCAGATGTGTGACAAAGTCGTGCAAGACAGACACATTCGCGACCTTTTCTCAACATTCGCGAAATAGTCGCTTTGCTGCTTTTAAAGATGAGTACAAGCCTCAGGTTTCAATCCTCAATTCGCAGCTTTACCAAAAGAGCGGAGTATTCCCCCTGACCCCACCGCTCGTCGTCCCACTGGTGGGGTCAATGCAGCTAAAATAGTTTGTAAAATACTTGTTCAAGGGCATCATCCCAACAAGCTCATATCACTTATTTGCCAGCAGCGTCGTCCCACTGGTGGGGTCAAAACAGCTAAAATAGTTTGTAAAATACTTGTTCAAGGGCATCATCCCAACAAGCTCATATCACTTATTTGCCAGCAGACGAAAAGATTTCAGTCAAATAAAACATACAAAGAACCAGATATTTCAACCCAAAACATCAGCTGAAGGAATGGTTGTAGAGACTTGGTGAGGTAGTCAAAAATACTCGGACTGACCTCTGACACTGGTGACATGTATTTTTCGTTGGCTACTTTGGATTTTGGGCCGACAATGAATGATCTCCTTTATGACATTTGTTTAAAAAGAAAGTTTGTTTTAACAATGTTTTAATCTAAAAAAAAATTGTTTCTAGAATTTCGAGCAACACACATTAATAACACACATGGATAATAGGAATTACAAACTCACTCAATATTGATACTCTGACTTTGAGAAATGAAATAGAATAACCATTGATTCAGAAGAATTAAAGCATGTGATAAGATTTACTTACTTTAATTTCATTCGCAATAAGACGATGAACATGCTCAGTTGCTCTTAATATTCCCTCTTCATCTTCAGGAGCTGTGGCATCTAATGTCCTTAAATCAAACCACGATGGCATACGAAAGCCTGCATTTAGTGTCACTGGCATCGTTGCGGCAGTCGGACATATTACCTTAACGTGAGGACCACGAATAGCGGCTATGGTATTTGCCCAACCATGGCTATAAACAATAAGGTCATCAATAGTATGTCTAATATCAAACGATAATTACCGGAAACAAGCAAAACATAACAATCATACTAACCCAGTGTCACCGAGACCATGTAGAAATATAAGCTGAAATAAAGACCGATTAATAGTTAGAGAATAATGTTCATAAATCTATAAAATTAACGAAAGTTGATGCTATTAGCTTACCGAAGCAGTTTGCTTGGCCGTGGCAGCAATGATTACAGGATTCGGTTCCATTATATAAACAACACGACAAAATCAATATTTATCTCGCACTAACGGAACTAACCAAAACCGGCAGTCAGTTCAATCCACAAGTTCAGTCAACAATTTTTTCCCCAAACCGAATCCCACTGACTGACTGATAAACTGATTGATAATATTGATTGATTTGACTTCATCAGGCAGTGTTACAAAGGTGAGATGTCGACAAATTACTTGCCAGCTGAAAATCGTAAAAAAAATATTTTGGACCTCTTTGGGAATATTAGTATCATACTTATTAACTTAATTATTCAAACCATATTCGTTTTCCCCATGCATTATTAACTTTTATTTGACACTTATTCATAAACCAATAGATTACTCATACATTATTATGTTGCTGCAACATACATTCAATATTCACTTAAAAAAAAACATGTCCCTGCTTCCTCACAATTTTTCATTTATCAGCATTTAAGCTTTCAGCTGTACAGGACAGGTGTTTTTTGAGAAGAAGAATCTAAAGAATAAACCACAATGAGGGATTTTCTTTTTCAACTCTTCCCTAGTCGCTGGATAGATGGCGTTGGTCTGACTACGTTACTGCAAAGAACAGAACATCACATAATTTCACTTGGACCTAATGGTTATATTCGGAAGCATATGCCATTATGCAAACGAAAGTGTCAGTCAACGAGCGTATGTGACGTGTGTTTTTTCAAGCGTTTTGCCTTTGGCACCTAGTACGTAGTCGGATCAACGCCATCTATCGAGTTCATGGATCCTATTTTTTTTTTACCCACGACCATACAGGAATAAGCTCTGGAGTTGGCATTACTGGACTTACCCCTCTGACAGAATACGTTGGCCATAAGACCATTGACATTATTATATTGTTGAAGGGAATATGCAAGAAAAACAAAACTGTCTTGGTGTACAATTACGTTTTTATGTATTGGGTGCATAAAAACATGGTACACTTGCTTAAGTTTCTAAAACATCTCTTATGTTCCCCGTCGTACCGTATGCACCATTGACCTGCACCATCAATGGTGCAATTTATTGTTTTAAGTAGCATAATATTTTTGGCGAAATGGAAAGCACTTTCAGAACGCGTTGCCCTTAACAACACCGGTAGTGACGTCAAAGTCTATAGTAATAAGTTCTAGATTTCTCCTCATAATGACAAAGTTATTTGAGGTTTCATTTAGACATGTGAGGAGCCGGTGTCTGATTAAGGCGTAAAATACCTGTATTACAAATCATTAGTTCCTCACCTCACGGAAGAATAGAAAGTTTTACTTATCATAATATTATATTATATCACAATACAATGATTAAGATGAGGACATTTAATTAAGCCTAAAACTTATTATGATTTTGGGAGTAGAAGTTAAAAAGAAACTATTAACAAAAAGTTAGTCAAGGCTTTGTTCATAACGGTCGAGGAATGTCTTTAACCTTGGAAACGTCGTTCCTCGACCTTTATGAACTTGGTGGGTTGTATTGATGATTTTGGTGCGATTTGTAGTTACAGAATTATAATCAATTGACAGTATTTTAACCAACACACAACCTAGCACTGGCCCGCGAATTGCAAAAGACGTAAGTTTGAATTTCGTTGGCTACCCTGGCTTTCACCTTAATAAAGTTGACTTCTGCAGTAAAAGCACCAAGCAAGCAAAGCAAGCAGAGCATTTTATTCATTCATGAATGACGAATGAAATATCGCTTATTATCTATGTTAAATCACTAGCACTATTTATTTGTTGCCGTAGAGGTAGACAATATTATAGATTAGATACTTACACGTTTATTTGACAATTTGCGTGTGTTTGTTTTAATGGGTGGTGGTTTTGTCTTCGTATGCGTTTTTAGCAACAGGATGCATATCTGCGTGTGTGTGATTATGAAATTCCCATAATTTTGCTGTACGTGTTTACTGTTTACGACTTCAACTCAAAAATAATTATGTTTGTCACACTAACGATGAAGGTACACTTATCAGAGCCGAAAGAAGCGAAAGAGGCGAAAGAATCGAATTTTAGAATTACTTGTATGAAATCCTATGGAACTTCGCACATTTATCCGCATCGAATCGGACGAATAGATGACGTTATGAGGAGGAGAAAAATTCTTTCGCCGCAAATAAGTGTGCGTCCACCTTATCCGCTCCGAAAGAATCGACCGCGCCGAAATATTTTTTTTCCATCCGTTTATAGGTGGACGCACACTTATCCGCGCCAAACGCGCCGAACGAATCGAAGTCAAGGAGACCCCGCACACATATCCGCGCCGAACGCGCCGAAAGAATCGACGGCGCCGAAAGATTGGAATCACTCATTTTTTTAAACAATGAAGAAGTAGAGTTTGGCCAGCGAACGCTGTCCAAGAAAAAAGGCTTGAATTTTAAAAAATCAAGAGCTGTTAGCCCTCGCTATACACTGATTAAACGGTGTTGATACTATTTATTATTCAGGAAGTAAAAAATTTTTTATATGTTTTATGAGCTGTAATTTTCGAGTGTATTATTGTCGGCGACGAGACACCAGGGTGCAAGTAGTGGCCATGCCAGGGTGTAAGTTGTTGTGCGGTCCATGGCCCTTTACGGGGCCCCAGTGTGGGCGCGTTCTTTGAGGCGGCGAGCCGCCCACTATCTGAACGCGCCCCAGAAAGTGGTGGCCGTGAGAATGGTCCGTGGATACCGCACGATCGCCCGCGAGGCGGCGGGCCTGCTTGCCGGATTGCCGCCATGGGATCTGGAGGCGATAGTCCTCGCGCGCCTACACGAATGGCGCGCGGAGGCACTACGCCGGGGGGAAACTCCGCTGCCGCGGCAAATCGCCGTTCAGCGGACAGACCTCCGGCGCGATCTCATGGCGACATGGAGAGAGCGACTGTCGCAACCCCGTGCAGGGCACGCCACGATAGTGGCGGTAAGTCCCCTCTTTGAGGAGTGGCTTGAGAGGCGCCACGGCGCCCTCACCTTCCGCCTGACGCAGGTCCTCACCGGACACGGATGTTTCGGGAGGTACCTGCACCGAATCGGGCGGGAGGAAACGCCCGGGTGTTTCCACTGTGAGGATCGACCGGAGGACACGGTGGAGCACACGGTGGAAGTCTGCCCTGCGTGGGCGGAGCACCGCCGTGTCCTCGTAGCGGCGATCGGCAGCGGCGACCTCTCGCGTCCGGCCCTGGTTCAATCCATGGTCCGGAGCGAGACGGAATGGGAAGCCGTCACCTCTTTCTGCGAAGCAGTCATGCTGGCGAAGGAGGTGGCGGAACAAGAGAGGGAGAGAGCCTCTCTTCCCGGCCGCCGCGGGAGACGCACCGGGCGTCGGGGGCCACGTGGTGGCTACCGGCCACCGTAGATGCGGGCCTGTGGACGGTTAGCTATGGGCTAGCTAGCCGTCCGTCCGTCTAGTGACGACAGGCCGTGTCGACGGCGCGTTCGTGTTCCACGCGCGCCTCAAAGAGATGTCAGCAGTAGAGAGGGGCTCGCAAGGGCCGAAGCCTGCCGGGGTTGCGGGACTGTTCGAAAGAGATACCGCGGCCCCGGAACGTAAAGGGCGAGGAAGGAACATGGATGGGTTTTAGTCAGTACGAGTCTGACACTCCCTCCCGCTCCGCCCAGAGTGGGAGAAGTCATTTGATGATTTCCCATCCTAAAAAAAAAAAAAAAAAAAAAAGGGTGTAAGTTGTTGGTTTTATGTTAACTTGGCATCATCATAGTATTATAGTTCATTATGAAGGAAAAACGTAGATTAAAGTTTTTGTGTCACTTAATTACGTAACTCGAAATGATGATTTTTTATTTGTTGAGATATAACGTTTTTTGTGTCGAAACGCTGGACTTGGCTAACCATTGTCCACGCAAGAATCATGTAAATCGGTCCAGTAGTTTAGGCAATACAAGGCAAAATAAATAGTAAACATTGTGTACATCGTACATTTCACACTCATTCTGATTCAAATCACTTTTTTTGTCAAACAATGTAAATGTGATACACGTAAACACAAGATCAAGATGACTCAAGTATGAAACGTGTAAATTTTGACAGTCTTAAATTATTGCCATACTTATTAAACCTTCTGAAAATAATTCGTGGACAGCTTTCAGCCAAACTCTAGTACTCTAACGTTGCGCTGTCGTACGCAACTGATAGAATGCGACCGCATCGGTCGAATCGCCCGCATCAGCCGCGCCGAATCTGATGACGTCATCCGAATTTGTCTAGGATTTCTGGGGTTCTGCTTGATTCGGACGATTCGACGCGGATAAGTGTGCGAGGTTTCATAGGATTTCAGTTCGACGCGGATAGGTGTGCGTCCACCTTAAGTGTGCGTCCACCTTTAGGTGACAACACAGATCTTGTTCACACTGTGATTGGTCATTTTATTATGGTAATGTCAATGGTAACCCGTGAATAAAAAAAAAAGTAAAGACTGGTGTTTATGGCCAGAATATTCGTACAATATGGTGTTTGTTACTGAAACTAATCGGATCTCTCTTTTACACTCGCTATTTATGTCTAGTCCACTAGCGCTTAGTACCTAATTGATTAGATACGCATTCTTGACTTATATTTTCATTGCTTGTTATTCCTTGGTTATACGGTGAACTTCTTTTTATATTTTGTTGAATTTTGTTACAATGGATTCAACTTTACGTGAACAAGTCATGATAAATCAATTTGTGTTAGCAGCGGGATGTGCTCAAGAACAAGCAAAACAGTTATTGCAAGCTGCACATTGGCAATTCGAGGTAAATATATAATATGTAAACAAACAGTATGTAATCATGAAATGGCTGCTACATATTTTGATTTACAATAGCCATATTTATATGTCACACATTGTTATCAAATATTATGTATTTCGTAAATAAATATTCTACATACATAATTATTATTCTTTGCGATTAATGGATAATCAATTTTGGAATCAATATTTTGATTCTCGTGACATGTATTTGTTTCGAGATAAATGATAGGTACTCGTTAATCTGTAATAAACATCTTATTATTGATATTGACGAAATAATACGCAATATGTCATCGGAGTTTGTGGCATAACCTTGATACGAATAACAAACATAAATGATTGTATATATGTTTATGTACATAGTCAGCCTCCCTTCTTGGATATTGTACAAAGTAAATAACGCTCGTCAAGTCTTAAATGCAAATCTGTGCGTTATCTAAAACTGTTTCATAGTGTGGGTGTATATTGTTACATAGAAAAACAATCAATTATTTTTATTTGGCTTGTTTTTGAAGGAAATGTATGTTTGTATTCCAAACTTTTTACATTTTTTAGTCGGATCAACATCATGAATATACATTGTATTAACAAAGTCTCATCTATCTGTGCGTCCACATAGGTCCTAGCGTACAAAATGGTTTTTTTTGTGGTTCTCGCCATAGTATGGAATTTATTTTGGATGGTTTATGTGTGAATACATTTTAATACCTGTTTAACTTAGATACAGCATAGAAATGTATAAGTTATGAACAGAGACCAAATTCATTTAAAAAAATAAATTATCTAAAATTGTTGAACTGAGCACCTAAATGCTCTATATTGCCAAAATTTTGGTGACACAAATGTACCTACTACAACATAATGTTCTTTTTCTAATTTTCTACATTTTCTGTTTTGAAAACACCTTTGTACCATGTTCAAAATTATTAGTAGTATGACTGTGCCGTCTACTAGTTAAATTATTTTTATAACATTAAAATTATGGTTAAAAATCCAAGTATGGGCACTGGGCACTATGTAACTTTACATGCTTTTAATATATATTGATACCTGCTGTTGGATACCATGAAATGGCTTTTGCACCAATAGCAAATAATAAGTTTGCAATAGGAAAACCGCTTTTACATATTTACGGTTTTCAGATTTTTTTCCTTTACGTGATTCTAAATCAACGGGAACTACGAGACTTCCGATTGACCTAGAATTGACAATTTTGGTTACAAGCAAGGTCTTACAGCACAGGTAAAGGTAAAATTTCGCAAAATAATAAAAAAGAACGCGCGAGCGCGCGTGTGCGTGTTGTTCGTGAGCCATGGTGGCCAATTACTCCAACCAGCCCACCTCCCTTCAGAAGCAGATAAAACTTCCCAGTCTCCTCAGGGCATCGGCAAGTGATCTTAGTGTTCCCAGGGTCTCCTCGCGAAACGCGTGGTAACGCCTGAGCACTCAAGGAGGACATGCGCCACTGTTTCCTCCGCCTCCATGCACGCTCTGCACAGGGGACTGTCAGTGATTCCTAGGGTGTGGAAGTATTTATTCAGTGAGCAGCGTCCAGTGATAGTCCTCACCACCAGACGCAGGCTATCTCTGTCCGCTTTGTCAAAAACGCTTGTCTGTCAGCTTTGTATCCAGGGATGGCATAGCTTCCTTGGATTGTCTACATCCTGGTGTCCTGGTCCACCATTTCTCCGCTTATATTTGGGTGTGATCCTTTAACCAGCTTCTTAGCTGCTTGAAGGGAATGGGCACAATGGGTTCGGGTCCGTAGGGTTTTGTGTTGGATCCTCTTCTGGCAAGTTCGTCAGCCGCATCGTTAACAAGTGATCCACTGTGACCTCTAATCCATTGCAGCGTGATTCGTTTCGTTGTAGGGCCTTGTGGCATTCTAGTGTTAGTCCCGACGTGATCTGATTACTCTTTAGGGTTTGAAGAACTGAGGCACTGTCGGAGAGTATTCGAATGTTGGTATCCGTAACCTCCCTGGCCTCTATAGCGTGTGCTGCTTGGATAATACCTACACACTCTATTTGGTAAACAGAGTTGAGCATTCCAAGAGGTTTGGATATTTTAATGTTTAGGTCGTCGGAGAACACCCTGAAGCCTGTCCCATCGTTGGTTTTTGATCCATCAGTGTAGATCCTTAGCTCTTTTGTGCCTGAGTAGTCACACAACTCCTCTATGAGCTCTATGTTGTAGTGTTTTTGAAGCAGTGGGTCTTCAGGGTTCTGGCGATAGGTGATGCCATCATCGGCTATTTTTTGATTGCAGCTTCTCTGATGCGTGTGTGTTTGATTCTAGAATCGTTACTAAGGGTGCCGAATATCTCGAGTTTGATGTTGCTATGGCCGCCTCCTCTCTTACGACGAGGTGTAGGGGTGGTAGCCCCAGCATCACCTGTAAAGCAGCAGTGGTTGAAGTTCTCATGCTGCCGGTGATTGCCTCGCAGGCAAATCTTTGTAGTTTCTCGAGATCCTTTTGGGTCGTACTTAGGTTGGTTCTGGGCCACCAAACTAAAGAGCCGTATGTAATTATTGGTCGGATTACAGTGTGGTGTATAGCCAGTAGGTGATTTTGGGGTTTCCGCCCCAATTTCTCCCGAGGAGTCTCTTACATTGCCATAGGGCTATACTGGCTTTTGTGATGATTGTAACAGTGTGTTTTGCCCAATGCAGCTGTTTGTCCAAAAATTATACCCAGGTTTCAGTCGATAGGCTTAGGGTTGTCCCAAAGAAGCTTAGTAATTGTAACGTAGCTTCCTTTTCTTTGTGAAGAGAACGAGTTCGGTTTTGGTTGCGTTCACTGCTAGTTTGTATTCCTTGCACCAGTCTTCTACTATTTTTAGGGCTTGGTGCATTAGGTTGCATTGTGTGTTTTCATGTGTGCCGTTTATTATTATGGTCAGATCATCAGCATAGCCCACCAAGTAGCCTCTGCTATTGAGACGTTTGATGAGGCGAAAGGACTCTCACTTTGAGGGCAGCCCTTCGCCACTATGGTTCTAGTCACTCTAGTAACTTAACGTAACTTGTACGGCTCTCAGTCGGAGCATATTTGTGATACATCCTCGCAGGGTCGAGTCCACACCTCTGATGCTATGAAAGACTGTTTTGTCAAAAGCTCCTTTTATGTCGATGAAGACGGCAAAGTGTTTCAACACTAAATTTCACCAAAAAACATCAGTTACAAAAACCGGCCAAGAGCGTGTCGGGCCACGCTCACTGTAGGGTTCCGTAGCTTCCCAGACCATTAAAAATACCAACATTTTTCGTCAGCAAAAATAACTTTGTTTTTCATAGTATTTGTATGAAAAACAAAGTTATCATTTGCGTTTTTTTGAAAAAGTGCTATATAACTCAAAAACTATTCAACTCATCAAGTTGAAAATAATTTTCCTAGAAAGTTCATATAAAGGTCTACTTCTGTGATTTTTTTCATATTTTTTAAACTTATGGTTCAAAAGTTAGAGGGGGGGGGGACACATTGTTTTTGACTTTCGGAGCGATTATTTCCTAAAATATTAATATTATCAAAAAATGATTTTAGAAAACCCCTATTCATTTTTAAATACCTATCCAACAATATATCACACGTCAGGGTCAAAATTAAAAAAAAAATCGCTCCCCACTTTACGTCTGGGGGAGGTACCCTAATAAAAATGTTTTTTTAAATTTTTATTTTTGCACTTTGTCGGCATGATTGATATACATATTGGTACCAAATTTCAGCTTTCTGGTGCTAACGGTCACTGAGATTATCCGCGGACAGACAGACAGACAGACAGACATGGCGAAACTATAAGGGTTCCGTTTTTTGCCATTTGGCTACGGAACCCTAAAAATTAAACTTCGAAAACATAATAACGCGTCCACCCAGAACAGTTAATTACGGTAAAAAGAATATTGAATTTGAGTGTACAATAGAATACCGATGGATATTAAAGAAGCTAAAAAGGAGAACACCCAGATTCCATAGAAAATTACCCCAGTCCCGGCGCAAAAGAAACTTATCTCATCCTTTAGAGTATTTTAGGTAAAAGATTTTTTGATAGGTGTGATTGCCGCAGGGAGTGGCAAACATTGCAAAAAATTGCATTGCAATTTTTTTTAGGAGTAAATTGAAAACTTCAGGATGTTGAACAAATCAGTTTAACAATGGGTAAGAATTTTTGTACATCACATTTATATTGAAAATATACGGATATTTTTACATATTTAATAAACATATGTGTAAAAAAAGTGCTGTGAAAAACTATTTTCTTGTTCTGACATAGTTATTCAGGATTGAGGCACGATAATTATAACATTAACCATTTATTTCTTTAAAAGGTGCATGAACTTGCAACACTCAATTGAATATACTATATTACAGTTCTATATCTAATAATACTTCGTCTAAGAAGGCCGCAGGATGCTCCATTTCAGCCATGTTATGGCGGGCCCAACCAAGATAGTACAAAATACTGATTACATGCGCGCAACTACGTGTTTGTTTTTTTTTTTCAAATAGGTACCTAATTACAATATTGTATGATTTATAAAAATAAATGGTTATTAAAATAATCTTGTTTTGTTCTTTATTATTTTTATTCCTGAATCACTGTGACAAAACAAGAAAATAGTTTTTCATAGCACTTCTTTTTACACATATTTTTATTAAATATGTAAGAATATCCGTATGTTTTCAATATAAATGTGATGTACAAAAATTCTTACCCATTGTTAAACTGATTTGTTCAACATCCTGAAGTTTTCAATTTACTCCTAAAAAAATTGCAATGCAATTTTTTTCAATGTTTGCCACTCCCTGCGGCAATCACACCTATCAAAAAATCTTTTACCTAAAATACTCTAAAGGATGAGATAAGTTTCTTTTGCGCCGGTACTGGGGCTTTTTTGGGTGTTCGTCTTTGTCTTGTTTTAAAAATGCTGAAATCTTGAGCAAATAAAAACAAAAAAATAAAAGCTTTGTTGCCATGTATTGCCACATCTATTACAACAACTTACATTTAGTTTAGATCCGTGTTTGCTTGGTTGGTGATTAGCCACTAAATAGATATGTGTTTTGTTGTTGTGATCGCTTACCCTCATATTTTGTTATTTTTTACAATGAACGTAGATTCTGTACGCTCATAAACATTGTTAAATTTAGTTTCACAGTAAGTGAATTATTGTTAATTCTTGATGAGGAATAATAAAGTTGTTAAACCAGATTTGTGGTCCACTGCACATTTGATCTTAGAGATCACACTATGCAGCATTAATTTTCCTGTGAAGTACGCGTGTTGCTGTTGGTGAAGTGGTCTCCCGAAGAGGTCTGTCCCGAATGTGTCGATCACAGAGTCTCTCGAAGGTTTTCAGCAAGAAAGATTTCAGGCTTCTTACTGGTCTGTACGCTTTGGGTTGTGTGTAGTCTGGTTTGCCTGGTTTAGGGATGAAATTACTTTCACCTCTCGCCATGCAAGTGGTATATATTTGTGTGCTATACAGGCTTGATAGATTGTAGCAGGGCGGGGAAAATGGTTTGAAAGTCTTTATTGCCCATTTTATTATTTCTGCGGTTACTATGGTGCGAGCCAACGCACACCAAATGACCAAGACTGGGCTCTGGCCCAGTCTCAATTGCCCAGGTTCTGTCCTCGAAGAGATCGCAGTCTGGGAAGTGGGTTTCCAGAAGGACTTTACTCGTTTCGTGGTCCGAATTGGTGTATGTGTTGTCTGGGGTTTTCAGCGACCCGTGGGTGCGATCCTGATCAGTAGATAGGATCTTTTTCACACGCGCTGCCAATTTTTTCGCAGAATTTCCGTCAGGTTGCCCTGCTGGCATTTCTGACTTGTTTTTAAAGGTGTATTATGTTTTCTTGTATAAGTCCCAGTCTTCTGGTAGTCTGGAGTTTTTGGCTCTGTTGAATTGTTTGTGCATGGTTTGCCTGAGCTTACTAAGTTCTGCGTTCCACCAGGAGTTACCCTTGCTCTTGGTGTTTGTCAGTTTTATTTTGCAGCAGGCGTGGTAGGCTTCGATTATAAATTCCCAGAGTTTTATTACGGTGTTTTAAGCTGTTTGTTGCTGCGTTAGTAGGGAGGCCAACAGTCGTTTGTAGCCGGGTACAGTGGTACGGCGTGGGTTGCGTCTGGGTTCGGGTTTTTTTTATGCTAGTCTATGTACCTAATACCGACTTCAGTATCTGGTATAAATTTCAACTTGCTAGGTCCACCCGTTCCTGAGAAAATTGGTAGTAACAGACAGGGTACAATAAGGTGTCCGTTACCTCAGCCAGATGTGGTCGAAAATGGTCATTTGAATCTTATAGATAATTAGTTTTGCGGCTTCTGTAATTGTTGCGCAAATTTTTAAATTTGTTGCGCTTATAGTTTTTTAATTATTTCACAAAAACATTTACTGCTGGGGTAACGTTACCCCAGCGAGACCTTTTTCTTTCTAATGGGAATATTTAAATAAATACTAGCTATAAAATTAGTTGTCTAGATGAAGTAAAAATGTTGTGCCTTATTTTGTATTTGTTCTTTCTTCGGTTGCGAAGTTATTCGAGATTTTGCTGGGGTAACGTTTTTGGTTTTGCTAGATCTTTGAAACGGTTAAGCGGATTCTTATCATATTTTGTACAAGACTTCTTTGGAATTAGTTTAAATTTGTTCTGCAATAAAAATACCAAAATAATACATATAAGAGGTCTAAAGACTTACTTTAAACATTATTTTGAAGCTTGTAACTGCCTTCAAATGTATGTGAAGTTTCATTAGTATCCTGTAAGTATGTAACAAGTTATGATGATATTCAGTTCTTCACGAGCACGGTCATGATGCGCGCGGTGTTATTTGGCAGCTGATAAGCCTGTATATGGATATATGAACTGAATGTTATGTCAATTATTAGTTGTGTAGTTCAGTTGTATATCAGTAAAATTTCAACGTAGTACATTGGATAATTAACGAGATAATACGATTAAAGTCATTAGGAAGTGAATGACCGTGGTAACCCGACCAAGTTTAGGTGGTTACGAAAAAGCGAAAACGTAGAACATTATGCTACCTTCTAAAATATGTAGGATAGTGTTATAAATTTAGTACAGACATTTACACAAGTGTTAAAAAAAACTACATGTTTATTAACGAATTTTTATTAACAGCTATAATAATAATTTCAATTGAACTTTTAAAGTATTAATAAACTTATACTTAAAAACAATCACAGATTAATTTCAGGTAGTAATTTTGCTTTTTTGAATTTTCTATTACTTTTTATTTAAATGATAGATTTCAGTAGGTAAACACAGTACACAGTTACAGTTTTTATTTAATGTATACACAATATTGGAATGTGTAATGATCACAGACAATAAATAATTATACAATGGTTTTTTTTTCAGTCAAGTCATAAATTTCATTAATCAAGTTTCAAGTCTATTACAAACTAGCTTCCGCCCATGGCTTCGCCCGCATAATATGTTGTCAATGTACCTATACATAAAAACCTTCCACTTGAATCAGTATATCTGTCACCGTAAAATTGTCAAATACGTTATATTGTAATATCTCTAGCGATATTGTAAAGTCTCGAATTATTGTCAAATGAACATACTGCTTACAGTAAAACGCATTATTTTTAGTGAAATGCATGCGATGGTAGTCAACTCACGCGGTGTGGAGTGAAGGAGGGGTCCCCCTTGCCCAGTGGTACCACTCTCATGAAAAGATACTGTACCATTCCTGAGAAATATCGATTAATATAACCTAACCTTAAAACACTTCATATTCCCCTAAAAAGCGTAGTCGACGGAGCCCCGCTTCGCGGGGCCCCTATTTCCGGGTGCAGGGTTTAAAGGAACCTAACTAACCTAACGGGGGGGTGCCCCAAGTCCCGTTTATGGGGGCAAGAGATACTTCCGTATGTTCAGTTGACAATAATTCGAGACTTTACAATATCGCTAGAGAGATACACGTTATATTGTAATATAACGTATTTGACAATATTACGGTGACATATCTATTAAAAAAAACTGCTTCAGATTCCGTTGCGTAGTTTTAAAGATCCAAGCAAACAGGAACAGACAACGGGAAGCGACTTTTTTTATAGGTACTATGTATCGAAGAATAAATATGTCGTCATCATTGTCGAGAATTCCAGTCCAGGTAATAACTAAGTACGTAAAAAAAGAAAATAATAAGTAAGTTCCCAAATTCAAATATTTAAGCCTTAAAAAAATACAGTTTTAGATAAGTACCTAACAACATGTACATATTAATAATAATTTTGCTACTATTTCTGTAGTTACATTATGCAAGCTACCTTGTTCGTGAATTCATCAAGCAGCACGCACCATAATTATGATCATCAATAGAAGCACTCCACATTAACAGTAATTTGCCACACGTATTATTATAATAATAGCTCTCACGCACTCGATGAATATTTTCAAAAACAGGAAACGGAACTGCCAAAGCGCACGCGCACTGTACAAGATGAATTATGTAATTATGGAGCATGTATAGTGCGTTATGCAAACAATAAATTACCCCTTCACCCCACCCCTCCCGCGTCCCGCCGAACGACGTGTTATCGGTGATTTTTGATAAGTATGTGCAACTGGAAGATAATAATAATGTTTTCATAGTACAGATATTATTAAGTATATTATTATGTATTTAACAGTGTACGCGTCTGTACCGAAATTGTAAGGTGTATTATACTAAACATTTCAAAAGATACCATAATGTTCTACGTTTTCGCTTTTTCGTAACCACCTAAACTTGGTCGGGTTACCACGGTCATTCACTTCCTAATGACTTGAATCGTATTATCTCATTAATTATCCAATGTACTACGTTGAAATTTTACTGATATACAACTGAACTACACAACTAATAATTGACATAACATTCAGTTCATATATCCATATACAGGCTTATCAGTTGCCAAATAACACCGCGCGCATCATGACCGTGCTCGTGAAGAACCAACGACCATACAGCCTATAATAGACGCCTAATACACGATCTAACGCACGAAAACTATTCTGTCAACTCGCTGAGGTACGAGGTACGCGAGGGGGACGGGGTACTGCGTTCTGATTGGCCAATTCAAGGTCATTGCATTTCACTAGGGATGGGACAGTTTTAAATCAAACAAGAAAGTATCTATATTTTTTAACTGTAGGCATAATAAAATATGTTTTACATACTTTACTTGCATTAAATTACCTTCTTTATTCTAATTACGATTGAATCATGTAGGTAAAATATCTGAACTTATATGAACTTAGTAGGCGGCGACGGTTTTTCATAGGGATAAAACAATCTTCGGTAAAATGACGTGAACATATTAATAAATAAATAAATGTTGTAATTTTTAATTATTAAAAATATATTTTTTGCATAAATAAATAGTTATAGGTTTTATTTTTTGCTTTATCGACAACAGAGGTGGTCGTACGATTTGGAACATCACTAATTATGTTAACGTAACACCGAGGAAAAGAGATAGAGAAAAAAGTACTTTCAAAAGAAAGGGACGCAATCATAAAAGACATCAAGTATGACCAGTATAAGATGAACTCCGATAAATATTGTCAGAAATTTAATCTAATTTAGATTATGGAACTTTTAAATTACCGATGAAATGTGATACCGTCTTTCAGGAAACTTGAAGTCCGGCTTTCTTTATCACACCAACGTATTATACACGGGGCCATATTATGTCTATTTTCTCGATTTTTTAATGGAGTAATGCGGAAGTGTTTGCGGCTCCCAGGAGTGGTCAAAACTAATTCGAACTCGGTGAGTGACGACGGCTATAAGATTTATTATAAGATTTATACCCCTTATGTGTTGACAGACATCGGTCGCCTGTTATTAGGAGTCTAGAGGCTGAATGGTCGTTGTGAAGAACTGAATATCATCATAACTTGTTACATACTTACAGGATACTAATGAAACTTCACATACATTTGAAGGCAGTTACAAGCTTCAAAATAATGTTTAAAGTAAGTCTTTAGACCTCCTAAATGTATTATTTTGGTATTTTTATTGCAGAACAAATTTAAACTAATTCCAAAGAAGTCTTGTACAAAATATGATAAGAATCCGCTTAACCGTTTCAAAGATCTAGCAAAACCAAAAACGTTACCCCAGCAAAATCTCGAATAACTTCGCAACCGAAGAAAGAACAAATACAAAATAAGGCACAACATTTACTTCATCTAGACAACTAATTTTATAGCTAGTATTTATTTAAATATTCCCATTAGAAAGAAAAAGGTCTGGCTGGGGTAACGTTACCCCAGCAGGAAATGTTTTTGTGAAATAATTAAAAAACTATAAGCGCAACAAATTTAAAAATGTGCGCAACAATTACAGAAGCCGCAAAACTAATTATCTATAAGATTCAAATGAACATTTTCGACCACATCTGGCTGAGGTAACGGACACCAGTATCTGGTATAAATTTCAACTTGCTAGGTCCACCCGTTCCTGAGAAAATTGGTGGTAACAGACAGGGTACAATAAGAACCCTTATAAAATCACTTTCTTGAGAAAGTGATTTTATAAGGGTTCTTTTTGTACCCTTTGAAGGTACGGAACCCTAAAAAATCGAGTCTCTAGTAATGACATTTTTGACCACCATTCAGATCTATCATAAGTAGGATATTTTTTTGCAAGTTTACAAATGGATAATTTAATAATTTCAGCAACTGCATGTATGAAGGCTCATATGAATTGAAAAAATGGTCAAGTCATATGAGGACCATGTAGATTAATGCTTGAGATTGTCTTTTGAAGAAATAGCCACAAACATTTGAGTGGTCAAGTCAGAGCAAGCATTTGTCAGTGATTGTGTAGCTCAACTCAAAACCCAAGGAGCACAGTTAATGATTAAGGGTATTACCATTGCTCAAAGCCCAAAAACAACCAATGTTTGAAGAATTTTGTTGACGAATCCCTTCATCCATTTTCCGTATAAAATGTATATGTAATACTTGAAGTCATCACAAATAAATTGTATTGAACCAAATTTAAAAAAAAAATCTTGTTTTTGTTTTGTTAATCAACTAATTTTCAACCTAAATTGTAAATGTTACGTAAAGCGGCTGAATAGTTTTGTATGAATTTTGAAACGAAAAATACGTAATGATATACTGCACAATTTGTATTTACGGTTTTTCGTACTTCATTCAATATTTTTTAAATAATAAGAAAAACCCCGTAAAATCGCGGAAAATGGGACTGTCAACTGCAAACTTAAGTTGGTCATAATATGACCACTTTACGTGTCCAGTCCACGGTGGCGTTGCTTGTCAAGAAAATTAGCATCGGTATGTCAAACTTGTTCCATTTATTTTAGTTCTGTTTTTTCCCGCCTGCACAGATAAGTTGGTTGAAGCATATTCGGACGGCATACGTCAGTGTCCGCCGGACTCTTGTGGCGGGTGGACTGCTCGCACGTTATTTTTCCAAAAAAAAAATCAAAACTGCACGTTTTTAATGATTTCTGAATGAAATAATGTAGCAAATGGTACAACTATAGATATCTCGTAAAATAAGAATAGAAAATGCGTTTATAAAATATATTTTAAGTAGTTTGTAATTTCGGTTTGTTGTTTGAACCTATCATAGAGTAAGCCTGACAGAAGTCAAATATCTGTGTGCATTATCAAAATAACAGCTTTTTACTGAATGCTAACATTATACACGGCACTTATAACAAAAATACGATTTTTTCAATATTTGTCTTTCAGTCTGTCCCTCTGTCGGTCTGTCTGTTCCGGCTAATTTTCGAAACGGCTGAACGGTGATAAGGTCTAATCTATTTGCAAAAGTAATTTTGTTTGTTACATTTTCACACCATAACCACTGAACTGATCACTTTGAAATATTGCAAATAGATTTTCAATTGTATAGAAACGAGACATAATAAACATATTTATTCCCGAGGAAAATGAAAATAACCTTCTTACGATAGTAGATATAATAGTACACGTGTCATTCGAATCGTGATTGTATTATTTTATTTAAAATAGAGTACGACCCGAACTGATTGTCAAATTTTAAATAAACGCGAGCGAGGTCTTAAGGCAAAAGGTAGTAGAGGAATAAAGCTAAATATTTCACATATTATGAACCTTTGGAAGAAAGCAATCGAAAGGCGACTGAATGAAGACAGAAAGGAGAACCAATTCGGTTTTATGCCTGGTCGGGTAACGACGGATGCCATTTTAGCTATCTTTTTTTTTATGGGACAGCCCGCCACACTATTCCCAAACCACTGTAACTCCTAAAAGCCAAAATCAACAGTGGCGACCACCAGAATAGTGCCGAGACAATGAAGCTGGACGAGTTCCCAGAGAATGAATTTTACTGTCCTGGATCCCGCAACGAAGTTAATCAGAAAGTATAGCGTAGGAAAAAATCATTATTTCCACTTCCCTCCATACCAGCAGGAGAGAGGACGAAATAGGGCCAATAGGCACAAAGGGACGTTTACAACTGGGATAGGCCCAGTTGCCTAGCACCACGGATGAATATTAACATTAATGGGCCCTAATTTGTGAGCTGTTATGTTTGATTCCGATAATGGCAAAAACCCTTGAACCCACGGAAATTTGTTCTAGTTTCTAAAAGGTCCATATAGTAAATAAGCCCGGATGTAACCTATACACTATCGAACATAATATTGCGTTCATTTTGTCAAAGACTGCATCCTACATCGATCAGTACTAACCGTTCTATACGCTTTGCATAAGAATATCAAAGCCAAACGCTGGCTTTGAAGCAATTTACGTCGAACCGCTCCTATGGTGGCCCTTTTGGCCTAAACAGGTGCCCAGTGGCACATACAACCCAAGTAAGTAAGTAAGTAGCCATTTATAGGGTCTTTACAGTTATACATGACAGACCCCACGTATAGTTGGATATTCTCGTTAAGGCAAAAAAGTTCTTAGTTCCGTAATTTTTGCTATCTGCCAGCTGTGCGAGAAATACAAAAGTGCACATTAATACTTGCATATGGTGTTTGTCGACCTCGAAACGGCATACTACGGGGAACCCTATGAGGTTCTGTTGTGGGCTCTTAAGGAGAAAGGTGTGCCTGGGAAAAATGTGCAGTTGATCCCTGCGATGTACAGTTGGTGCAGTACCCAAGGTCCGGTCTACAGCGCGCACAATCAGTAGCTTCAATATGGCTGCCGGCTTGCACTAAGGGTTAGTTCTCAGCACTTACCTGTCGTGTGATAATGGACTGGAATTTACTGGTACAACTTATGACCCACGGATTAAAATTTGATGGCGGACTGCGGACCCACCTCAAGTTAAAATAGAAAATAAATTAGTCTGGGATTAGACCTGTCGTAATGTATAGATTAGAATGCTAGGCTGTAAAAAAAATGGATAAAAACTATTGCATGTAGCGGAAATGAAAATAAATAGATAGATGTGAGGACTGAACAGAATGAACAAAGTAAGGATAAAGCAAAGACCGTGAAAGGTTAAAGCAGTGTTTGGATAGAGTTAGGAATGCGTATATTAGAGGAAGTTGTTTACCTAGGTATGGACATGTAATGAGGAGGGATGAAACGTATGTGACTAAAAAAGTGATGGACATTAATGTTTATGGATGGAGAGGGAGCGGAAGGCCAAAGAAAAGTTGGACGGATTATGTGAAAACTGATATGAAAGAGAAAGGAGTAAATGATACCGCGACGTTTGACAGGGGAGAATGCAAGAAGGAGAAGTGTTGCGCCGCGCGACCTCCAATAGAATGAGACACAGGCTGGAAGACCAAAACAAAACAATTTTTTTTCGTTCGTTTACTCTAGTCATCATCAGACATCCAAATTTATGTCTACACCGGTTTGGGTACCTATAAGATGTAAACAAGGTTATCATTAGACCTTAATGTGGAATGTACAAGCACCCGTGCTCAATTAGATAAAAGTTGAAAGCTAGGTCATTCTGACTATTTCCGTTACTGAGAGCCGATATACACTTACCTGGTCATCATTAAACCTTCAGAATGTATCATGTAAAGTACCTGCGCTCAGTAAAATAACCGACGAAAGCTAGGTCATTAGTCAAAGAAATTAATTTATTTCAAAATAAATATGTATACGTTTCTCAGAGTTCGAATAAATTAGGTAATAACGACAAAACTGTGACACATCTGCGACACATTCTTGTTTATCTTCATTATAGTATTGGTCGTTTGCCGGTAGGGGCGCCTAAAAAACAAAAACCAGGACAGAGGACAAATCGTCAAGGTCATTGAGCAAGGTAATAGCCTTAAACTGTGTAAATTGATATTGAGGAGTGAGGAGTTATAATTTAAGCACAGCTATTTAATCTGATTGGCGATATAATTATTGATTTAAATTAGGAGAAGATTTATTATTTTCGTGTCTGCAGCCGACCGCGTGAAGTTGATATCATGTCTGAACGAAGTCGAACTTACAACTGCATGCAGTTGAATATATCGACTGCTCGCGGTTGCTGCGATTCAGTCCGTCTAATGGCAGTCTAAAGGTCGTGGCTCACTTGACAAGCACCGCACCAGCACAGCTCCTGACCGGCGTCGCCTCGAATATAGGCTACGGCGCGCGGTCCGCGCGCCGCAAGCTAGGTGTAAGCACGCGGTCACCTCGCTTGCGGCGCGCGGGCCCCTCGCTTGCGGCGCGCGGGCCACGCGACGGCCACTCACCGTCCGCAAGGCGCAAGCTCGTAGTCCGCACGCTGGTAGTAATAGTCCGGGAGGTAGCATTGTATTTTAGGTATTATCTCTAGTAATTATATTTTGTTAACGTGGATTCGTGGTTTAATTCACCTACCCCGCGAACACCCTTTCCATTACAGTTCTGAGATTTTTTTAAGTTCAGTATATGTAAACTATTTACAAAAAAGTTTCAGCCGGTGTACTGTAACGATTGATTCAGTTATTGTAACATAAGATCAACCTTCGATTACAACAATATCAGTCGGTTTATTAGGGCTTTTTTACTTGCTTTTTATTTCTAACCGAACTAGGTTTAGTGTCGTGGGCTCTCTAACTAAATTTGTAACTGGCCATACATTAAACAAAGAGTACCCACGACGTGGAGAAGCATGACGGCGCAATGACATTGTTTCGCGGGCCACTCGGCGTCCGCGCGCGGTCCCCTCGCTTGCGGCGCGCGGACCCCTCGCTTGCGGCGCGCGGACGGCGCGACGTCCCCTCGCTTGCGGCGCGCGGACGCCGAGCCGCCCGCGAGGCGAGTCGTATGGTAGCGGCAAGCGCGTTGACCACCCGCCGTAAGCTTTTTCATATGGACATTAAAAAATATGTTATGCGACACACGATTTAATGCTCTAATTTGAATGGCAAGTAAATTGCTGGGTTGGAGCGGTGCTGGTGCGGTGCTTGTCAAGTGAGCCACGACCTTAAGGCCCCGTTCCTACTAGGTCGTGACGACAGATAACGACGCGATGTCGACAGTTATCGTTTCGTCCTATATGGGAACACCTCCATTTAAGTATTTAAATAACTTTTGCAAAAAAAAAACAACGATAAGTTAATCGTCACGGCATTGTTGGAACGGGGCCTAACACCGACACACACTTGGCTGGTTTTATTCACATTAAAATCCATTTATTTTCAGACAGCATTGTCAATATTTTTTCAAGAAGTGGCTATTCCTGCTGGCGCTAATGGGATTGCTGCACCGCACTATCGCCAGGTACCGTATTGCAACCATATTTCTTTTATCAAGAGGGAGGTTTCAAAAAAATCTCTCGCTTGACTTGGTTCGCTGAATCGAATCCCAATAATTTGCTTTTGATATAATGTGTCAAATAATTGCACAGGGTCCTCGAGGTCGAAAACGAAGGATAGTTTTCCTAATGTACCACTAAACAACCTTCAAAGTTCCATAAAATACTTTCCAGTCACCCTTGCCTTTTTTCAACATGTCGACTGGATTATAAATAATCCTATATGAAACTTACAAATTCTGTTTACACTGGGCTGTTCCTGCACTGCTTTTTGTTATATTAATACTAAGTTTACAAATGATTAATTTGATAATTTCAGCAACTGATGACACCATGCAATACTCCAGCTACTCCACCTAATTTCCCCGATGCGCTTGCGGCGTTCTCTCGACTGTCGACGACAGGCAGCCCCAACAACGCTGGCGTCGGGGGGTGCACAGGCGCGAGCGTGCCGCCTGTGTCCCCGCTCGCCACGCACCCACCACCGCCGCCGCCGCCACCACACGTGCAAATGAACATGTTTCCTGGCACTCCAAATCCTCAGACAAATTATTCGTCAATTTCCTGCTCAACTGCCGTAAGTTCTCATTATTGACGACACCATAATTCACCATAATTAAAAGTTATTTCTTTCGGGTTTACTTACTTAAGTTTTTTTTTTGTGTTACTCTGCTAAAGCCTAAATATTGAAGACAAATAAAAACATTTTCTTTCCAAAAATCGATTTTCGAATATTTATTTTGGCCTAACATAACAGTGCAAAGAAAAATGGTTAAAAGGGACATGCCCAAGTTTTGTTAGTGATTTTAACCTTGGGTGCACACTAATGAAGTGATGTAATAAATGTATTACAAATCGTCAATATAATTAAAAAAAAATAATTGGTCAAATAAAACTTCGGATTTCGTAGTAAAAAGCATCATCATAGCTTGTTATCGGGCGCATGTGAGGAGTTTCGGATATAGCGGAAGCAGCATCCATATTCAAGCCTAAGTCGTGGTTAGAAGAATCAAGGAGTCCATTTTAATGCCAATTCATTGTTCTATGTAAAATCCAGAATAACAACAATAAAAACAAGACAACACTAAACTATGACTTTTTAAAATCAGGGAGCGGTTGCCAGCGCAATTAAATAAAAATCGATACCTACCTAATTCATTTTGATTTTGGCAACATCACCATTCAATTTTTCATAATACGTCAGAAACAAAGTCTGCTTTTATGTCGATAACTCTCACTTAAAAACGTATCGATACTCGATATAAATTGGTTTCTTATTTTAAAGTGGCAACACTTCCGTTCCGGTGTTTTGTTGATCCTATAAATAATCATTTCAAAACTTATAAATACCTACCGTTGAAATACAGCTTACTTTTAAGATACAAGTGTATACGTTGATAATTCATATTTAATTATCATGTGTTTTTACCACAAATCTCTTTCGTGTGCCAAAAATTGCCTTTGGAATATTTTGATGTCCACTTTGCTCTATTCATAGATTTATTGCGATACGGCTGGTCGTGTAGTAAATAAAGAAATCAGAAAACAACTAAACACTCGGTTTTTCTTTCACAGATGTGCAGCGAAAACATGCCAAGATAAATTTGAAGGTAGTAGTTTAGGAGCATCTATAATTTATTTTTCTAATGGTGCGCAATGTGAGCTGTGGAATTGTGTATGAAATGTATATTACTTTAGTGAACACCCTATAGCAGCGTTGGTTTGCTGGACAATACTTGGGGTGCTGTACTGTAGTCAATCATGTTAAATTTATTACAAAATATCGTATCTACATTATAATTATGTATAAAGTGGTTTCAAAATGTGCACAATAAATCCTATGAATTGTGTTAGTTTTTGGTAATCGAAATTTATATTGTGATTGTAAAAAAATATTGTAACAGAAATGTAATGTAATCGTAAATAATCATGACTTTAATAACATACAGAGTGAGAATTTTGCTTTAGCTTCTAAAGTTATCGTCGTACTTCGATAGTTATTTTATAGTTATAATGTGTATTAAAATAATATTGACACCCGCCATACCAGGAGGATATACCTATACACTTAATTCTAGTTACAATAATAAGAGTTGAAGAATACTGTTTACTTTGCTCCTGAATTCAGTACTATATAATTACTTCATGTTTAGGTACTATTTTACATCAGCATGTATCGAATTCGAAACAATGGGACATGACAGCCTGAACGTTAACATGCAACGAACATTCGGGATATTTGAAGAGCATGTTGCCCATCCCTAACGTGACATAGATCCGGACTATAGATAATACACTATATCCGGACCTTGATGAATCTGGCCCTGGTATTTGTGGATGGACCCACTGTATAAATGTGTTTTCATTCAGACTTCAGAGGTTCTAACTTAACGATTTTTACCCACTAGATAAATAATCTTGAGTCAAAGAAAAGTTTTCTTTTGTAAAATTGTGTTGTGTTTGTGAACCATTACTCCAAAATACATATTAACATTACAATAAAATTTTATTCTTTGGAGGGGAAGAACACCCACATTCGCCAGTTATGTTAAAATTTTAATTAAAGTAAGTAATTAGTAATATTGTGAATATTATTACATATAATTTACTCTTAAAAACCGTCGAGGTGAAGACAATTAAAAAAAACACGCAACAACGATATTATGATCTCCAATCTTGTTAGACAACATGTTGATGCATGGCATCCACCTCAGTCATTATAACATCAGCCAAGGCTGCGTTTGCGGAGACGGGCGTAGCGAGTTGATGTGCAGAAATTATATGACGAGACTACAATAGTACATTTTGATACAAGTGGAGAAAGTTTGTTATTGCCGTTCGAGGCGGTATTAACACACGAGCCGTATGCGAGTAGTGTTCCTGAGCCGAGAACTGCAATAACAAATGTCCACGTGTATCAAACGACGTTTTTCAATACACTTTTGAAGAAATAATATAAAAGAATGGAAAATATCTGTGTCATGAATTATTACGAGACTATGAATTAAATCTTATTTTTTTTCCGCGCTTAGCTTTCGCCACGTTGATGGAAAAGCAAAGGTATGAAGCCGTTATACAGCCTAATATAAAACATAGTTTTTTTTTTATACATTTTTGAATTTAGAACACAAATAAATGTTAATTGGTTTATTTTATAAAAGTAAATATTAGTTTTAAATAATCATATTTATCTATGATATTGAATAATAAAAAAAATGTTTACGCCGTAAAGACGTAGCTTTGCCGAAATAAAAAAAAAAAACATTCACCTCTGACTATAGGCATTGAAACCAAGTTGGACTAAGTTTATGTATAGTAGTAATAGTATATCTGTGGCAATTTTACTTTCTGCACGTGTAGAAAAAATATCAAAACCGCACGTGTGTGAAAACACTACATTTTGAACCTAACCGTAGTGCGAAAAGAACCAGTTTTGGAGGAAGTGTATTGAAAATGTATTTTCGATTACTGCACGTCCTTTCCGCTCCGCTCTTCTCCGTATGTGACAACAAATACATACTTACCCAGTTCTATGTTGCCAGTAATATTGATTTGTCAGAAAATAGGGTGTCTGGCGAGATTTATTTGCTTTTTTTTATATAATAATTGAAGAATTATGATTCATTTTATAGACGGGATAAAGGAAAATAAAAACGTTTCTATTACCATAAAAGTAATAAAGAGGAACAAAATAAAAAAAAAAACACGATTTAAGTATTTTATGAAAAATGTTTTTGTCCGTAAGGTCCGGATCCAATAACACTGAATGGTGTAGAGTTGCTATGAGAATGTCAGTAGACATCCAACTAACCAAGTAAGATACCTACTTGTCAATCACAATCTTATTAATTACGATAGGTAACTAAAACATTGATGGTGAGACACTGAAAATATATGAATGTTTTCTGGCGAAGGCCACAGCTGTCGTGCATATTTTATTTATTAAAACTTTATGCTCAAGTAAAAACTGCAAAGGCGGACTTAATGCCTTGGGCCATATTCTCCGCCACCGGTGTCTGAGCATTTTGACATGAACAGATCATCAAGAACCCAAAATTGTAAGATTAAGCTACTAACCGCACTGGGCCCGCGTGGTGGATTACAGCCCATTCACTCTCGTAGAGAGCAGGGCTGAACTCAGTAAGTGACCAACTGCACCGCCGCCGTTTTAGTTTTCTTTTCTATATTATTGGAAGAACCCAAAATGATTGGAATACACAAGGTGAAATCTCCTTGTGCATTCCAATAATTTTGGGTTCTTCTTTCAACTCCATTGCCTGCTTGATTTTTAAACGGTATTATGACCCACGATGCTCATCGACTAATTGCAACGCATGCCCGTCGACCTCGACCTTACTTTTCTGCTATTGGCCATGACCTAGGCATTGAAAATTGATTCTAATCATTGAAAGTCCTACCTCAAGACTCAGTTCTTACAGTGATGTGGCGGATAATACAATATCATCAGTAAAGCGATAGCTGATGGCCGCGCACCTTTAGGCTCGTGATTCCCGCGACCTGATTCCTGATGAACTTGTTATAAATGTGCTGTGCGCTTGTGCACAGCTTAGGTGACAGTGGATCGCCTTACCTAGCACCTTTTTCTATGATCCAATTTGGAACTTGTTGCATGATGCAATTCGCTGTTCGCATAGATATTTGCAGCCTGCCTGACGCCCAGGCATAGAGTGAGGTCGCGTAGTGATTCTAATGTCTTCGCATTACCCACAAAGGTCAGGTAAAGCGGTTGTTGATCTACATTAAAAATTTAGTTTTACACAAAGAAAACTACGACAAATCACCAAAAAAAAACTAAAGGAGTATCTAGACTGGAGTTGCACCATGGGAGTACTTGGAATAGGAATTTTCTACCATATTGTCAAACACCCTATTGATTGCGTGTGTAGGTGGTACTTACTTTACGACCACTTTCCTTATAATACTTACTAAGCCCAAAAAGCAAAAATAACCGGGATGTAATACTATTGTAACTATGTAAAAACGGTTCGATACTTGAAATTGACACATTAAGATTGCTTGTTATTCTTGATGTTATAAATGAAATTGTTATAATATTAATAAAACAACGTAGGTATCATAATAGTGAAAATGTACTATATAAATACGACTTGGTAAATTAAAAGGATGTCTTTAGTAGCCATAGCATTTTTGCACCTGTATGTTTTCTCAATGTTGATATTACATTTTTTTTTATAGTGTTATTTCATATTGTCTTACTTTTTATAAGACACAAATTTGCTTTTTCGGCTGTCACGAATAAAAATGATTGTATTATGAATGCGTTTTATATGTTATAGGTCTGCGGAACATGCGAATTTCATACAAACGTAATACCAAAATAATTTGTTAACACTACAGTACACGCGCGGCCTACTATAGTAGACCAGGGTAACTCTTTTTCCAATAACTTTTTAGTATAGCGCGCTAGAAACTAGTGATTCTAGGTAAGCCTCGTCTGGTATATTTGTCACAACCTCAGTACCCCGCGCGACCCCGTACGCGACGCACGCGCAAGCAATTTGGCGCCAAAACCGCGGGACTACTAAAGTAGTCCGCGCGTGTATTGGTGTACCAAATTCAGGTATGTAACTTTTGATGTATTATCGATTTATAACGCTATTATATTATGCTCTAATTATTAATAATGTATTTATATGTATGTATATTCAATTGTTATTATTTATATTTAAGTTACAAATTGTAAAATGTATTTTTTTTGCTTATTTTAGTTCTTTTTTTACAGATTTATATATCCGATTACATAATGGATAATTCACAAGTGGAAAGGTGGCTGCAAGAGCTAAATACTGAAGATGAAGAAGTGATTGAGAGTGAAGATGATTTGATGAACATTGTTGGAATCAACGCTCTGGTAATCAACCAAATGAACGCCCCTGCCGAAAAAATTGTCAGGCGTAACTTTTTGTCCGAATTGGCTTTTAATTTGATAAAACCGCTTTTGATTCGCCGGGCATCCATTGAAACACTACCACGACAACTTAAATTCAGGATAGACGCTCTTTTGGGCAACACAGTTCAAGAACCCCAAGAGTCTCAACACGACTTGTATTCAAAGATAGGACGAGTTGGTCGATGTGCACTCTGCTCGAGAGCCCGAAATCGGTCGACAAAAAAGTGGTGCAAGACTTGCAATAAATGGATTTGTCCCGATCACCAAGCAGTAGTGTGTCCTGAATGCTATGAAAACAAAGAAAATATAAATACAGTTTAGTTTTAAGTTAAAAAAAAGTTACGTTGATCTCAGAAGTGCCATTTTTGTTAATTTTTCTTATATATTTACTAAATTGTTGATTATTAATACTTTCTTAATTATTTTTGTTAAATGTAAGGTTCTAGGTCTAAGTTAAATAAACACCTTTTAATTTCATTTGTTGTTTTATTCAGATAATTAGGAATATACATGTTATTGATATTTTAAAATGGCCTACCATAGTAGGCCACGCGTGTACTCAAGTAAAAAAAAGGGGCGCGTGTACTGTAGTGTCAAACATATTTATTTGGGAACATAGATATTCTATGATACAATCGAAATATACACACACCACCTTAAGAATATGTTTGATTTTCATATTATTTTGTTATTACGTTTGTATGAAAAACGCATGCTCCTTAAGATTTCCTACATCATGATTGTAATAAATACCTACTAGCTGACCCGCGCAACTTCGTCTGTCACATAAGAGATAGAAATAGAGTTAGAGAGAGAGTGAGTCAACATTAAGGGGCCGCCTCCACGAGCGAGAGAATTGCGGTTATTTGACGTATTTCTATACGAAAATATTGCCGCGATCCTCCCGTTTTTTTTTTAGTTTTTCAGGTGAACGCGAATTTTGCAGGCCAGTGCTAGTATGTTTGTTTCTAGTAAAAAAAACGGATAACAATAAATTAATATAATGTATTAACATACAATACAAAACCATAGACCATGTAAAAATTACATAATATACTTCTAGACGTCTTATCAGGTATCTTCTCGATCGAGTTCTCGGGAAACGTTTGGCTCTTCAAGACCTACAGATCTGAAATCAGATAATTAAATATTAAAGGAGAACGGGCAGTCTTCTATAGACTCTGGTCCAAGAAGCTTTGTTGATTCTAGGATACTCAAATAACCTGTTGTGTTTGATACTTTTCAATTACCAAAACTCATGAAAATCGCTTTAAAAAAAAGGTATAAAAGTAGTGATTTTTGTAAATCAAATTCTTCATTTTATTAAAAAAACAATATGGTAGATAATAATATACAAGCGATATTACCAGTATGAGAAGTATGAAACCCTCATCACTTCATCACTGATAACCATGAGCGTAACTTTCACGACTATAATCCTTAGTGGGGTAAGCAGACATGTTCATCGTACGCTGGATTTCACAATTGGTCACATTAGTTATTATGAGTTGAAAACGATCTGTTTGCTAAGACTTGGAGACGAAATCTTTACGACTATAATCCTCAGAGGTATAAGCAGACATATTCATCATTTATGCCGAAGTTCACAATTGATCGCATTAGTTATTATGAATTGAAAACGATATGTTTGCCAAGTCCTGGAGATGATATCTTCACGACAATAATTCTTAGAGGGTAAGCAGACATGTTCATCGTACGCCGGATTTCACAATTGGTCGCATTAGTTACTATGAGTTGAAAAGCGACGACACCGACTCTCCTTTTATCTCTTGAATTAGAAGATTATTAGTTACTAATAATTGTCTATAGCTTTTTTCTCCCGGTGCCGATTTGCTTATGACAACAAAGAAAAACCATTTTCTTATAAGCTCATCATATGCCTAGTATTTTACTAAGTATATATGTCGGCTTCCAGTCTAACCGCCCACACCCCAGTTAATACTGGGTAATACGATACCCCTTGGTAAGACTGGTTGCCAGACTTTTTGGGTGACTGACTGCCTGTAACGACTGTCAAAGATGGACAAATGACAGCTGGGACCAATAGCTTAACGTGCTTTCCGAAGCACGGAGGAATCTCGGTATGTAAGTGTGGTCACCCATCCACAGACCAACCTAGGCAAGCACGGCTTAACCTAAAGATCGACCGGAGCGGCTGTTATTATTTAGCCACGAGCTCCTTATAAGCTATAAAATGATATATGTGCTAATCATCAACGCCCCTTTTATCTCTTGAAAGAGAAGATTTTTAGTTACTAATAATTAAACATAACTTCTTTCTCCCGGCGCCGATTTGCTTGTGAACTTAACAAAGAAAAACCCTCTTCTTACAAGCTTTAAAATGGTATATGTGGTAATCACCGACGCTCTTTATATCTCTAGAATTAGAAGATTTTCTGTTCACTAATTGAACATTATTGTCTATAACTTTTCCCCCCGGCGCCGATTTGCTTGTGACCTTAACAAAGAAAAATTCTCTTCTTACAAGATTAAAAATGATATATGTGGTAATCACCGACGCTCCTTATATCTCTAGAATTAGAAGATTTTGTTTTCACTAATTGAACATTATGGTCTATAATTTTTTTCTCCCGGCGCCGATTTGCTTGTGACCTTAACAAAAAACAACCCTCTTCTTACAAGCTTTAAAATGGTATATGTGGTAATCACCGACGCTCTTTATATCTCTAGAATTAGAAGATTTTCTTTTCACTAATTGAACATTATGGTCTATAACTTTTTCCTCCCGGCGTCGATTTGCATGTGACTTTAACAAAGAAAAACCGTCTTCTTATAAGCTTTAAAATGATTTATGTGCTAATCACCGACGCTCCTTATATCTCTAGAATTAGAAGATTTTGTTTTCACTAATTGAACATTATGGTCTATAACTTTTTTCTCCCGGCGCTGATTTGCTTGTGACCTTAACAAAAAAGACCCTCTTCTTACAAGCTTTATAATGATATATTTGTGTTAATCACCGACGCTCCTTATATCTCTAGAATTAGAAGATTTTGTTTTCACTAATTGAACATTATGGTCTACCTATAACTTTTTTCTCCCGGCGCCGATTTGCTTGTGACCTTAACAAAAAACAACCCTCTTCTTACAAGCTTTAAAATGATGTATATCTGAATCACCGACGCCGTTTGTAATTAATGCAATCGTTGATTACATAGTTTAGTTTAAATGGTCAATAACTTTTAATCCCGTGGAGGATTATTTTTGACGGCATAACAAAAAGTGATGCTCTTTACGACAGCTTTGAGAAAATATAGGTCTCGTTCACCGACGCTACTTGGACCGCTTTGGCCCGATCTCTTCATAATTACTTAATTAAAATTAAGTACTAGGTGAGCTTTCTTTTTATATACTTCAGGATACCCTTTTGAGCTAAGGCTTAAGGACAGATAGAATAATCGTTGTTTTTACAGTAAAACGTTCTTAGGAACCTGTCTTAAACTTTTTGAGAAATTGATAACGTACGTCGTACAAACAGCTAGAAAAACATTTTTTTTGTTAGCCTGTACTGTACTGTCCTACTGCTGGGCAAAGGCCTGCCCCAATTCCAAGAGCAAGAGCACATGGAAATGTGCTCTTTTCCTGTGCCGCCTCGGACCAACGGTCCTCGCGGTACGCGTCCAAATCATCTCGCCACCTTTTTCTGGGTCGGCCTCGGCGGCGCCGTCCGTCTTCCGGCAACCATCGTGTGGAGACTTGCCCAGCGGTCATCGGGCATGCGACTGACGTGACCCGCCTAATTCCATTTTAGCCGAGCAGCCTTCATACCAACATCCACTATGCCCATTTTGGAACGTAGCGTGGTGTTTTCGAACCTTGTCTTGTATTTTGACACCGAAAATGCTGCTTTCCTGCAAAGTCCAAGGCGGATGTTCTGAGACTCTGTGAGCGACCAGGTCTGGGCACCGTAGGTTAGGACGGGCAGGATGCACAATGTCAATAAGTTTGCGCTTCAGGGGTTCGGACGATCACCCTTCATTAGCGTCTTCATGGACCAGTAGCTTTTCCAGGCATTTTCGACTGCGATCGAATTCTCTTTATTTTCTGTTTTCGAAAGATACTAACTGGCCGAAGTAGATATACTGTATTTCCTGCCCATCTTTCTCGACCCTATGCTTAGCGCGAAAAACATTATGTTTTCATTTCAATTGATGTAATTTCGCGTTAGGATTAGTCTTCTGCTTCTGCAGACGTTTGAATTGAGGAGCCACCTCAAATCTACCTTTAAAGAGTTTGCTCTTTAGGGGTTTTACTTGTTTTTTTGTTCTCGGGTGGAAATCTTCAACGGTCTTTGGAGGTAGGACCGGGGAGTGTGGGATTTCAATGTTCCAAGATTTTCACATTCTTGAAGTAGGTACCTCCACGCCCCCGTACTAATGCATTCGTGAGCACCCAAAACATTTGAGAGCGTTATATTGAGACCTACCGTAAAACGTGATATTTCACCCCAAAAAAGTCGTTACCCAGCAATATGTGCGTATACGTAGAGTTAGTATACATAGAGTTGTTTGAGGTACAGAAGTCTTGGTTGACGACTTCGTGAAGGGTCCGTTTACACCTTGTTTACATCTATTTTTAACCGACTGCCTGCGGTGAAGCCGAAAGGAAGGGTTATAAGAGTATATTTTTTATATATGATATATTATGAACTTATAAACTTATGCCCGCGACCTATTTGAATCGGATTTCGTTAACAACTTCGAGGGTTTTAATTTTTTCAGCGGAACCCTATTCTTTTTCTAAAATAAAAGTACGTACCTTAACTCCTTATAACATCAGCTATTTGCCAGTAAAAGTCCCGTCAAAATCGGTTTAGCCGGCACAAACAGATAGACAGACAAAAATTTAAAAAAGATTTTTTTTTAGTGCCGCAAATATTGAAATTACAAACATACTTCAATTTTATATATTTCTGTATAGACGTGATATGGCTACTCAATGTAATTCAAACTTATATTTATAAAATATGAAGTAGACCATGCACTTTTGAATTGTCTATGGGTGGATCAACTTTTAAGGCACTCCTTTCATGTCCTCATCATGGAAGTGGCCATATTTTTTTAATTTCTCTTGAAATTTTTAGATTGTCAACCTTAGCACATAATAAGATTTGTAACTACCACAGCAATATAATCTTTTTTTAAATTTAAAGTAAGAGTTACGAGATTTTTTGGTAACTCAGCAGAACAAAATCATTCTTTATACCAAAAGTACTTGTCCCCAAGCATAGGTGACGAAACAATTTATGAATTTTCTTTAAAAATGTTTATGGAAACATTGAATATTAACGAGAAGTTTAGATTCAGTATTAAGTAAGCTTTACATTTAAGTACAAAATTGTAGTTATTTTACTTAAATAATATTTATTTCACGTCCCTAAAGATCTGTCCAAAGTAATGTTAAAAATCTCTGGTCTACTGCGTTATTGTAAAAGTTGAAGACAATTTTCAAGAGATGGCGTCTAATTCAATGTCAGTAGATGCGAAGATTACCTAATAATTCGTTGGAGTGATCCGACAAGTCCGGCCTCACGCCACCCGCCCCTCAGTCTGCGGTAAGCTTTCAGGGAGTGTGCGTGGGTTTATTGCCGTTCTACAGCGTTACGACGTAAATCGCGGTGAGTTTTTTAAATATTTTGGTATTATTACGTTACAACGTTACCCATGTTGTCTGATTTGAAGGAAATGACCCATTTTTTTATTAGTTTCAATGGTGTAATTATTTGTCGTCATTTTAAGCAAAATTTTCTCCTGCGTTATCAGTAACGCAAGATACCGTTCTCCTGAGTTACCGGTAACGCTAGAGACCTTTCTCTCGCGTTACCGATAACGCCAGAGAATGTAAGGCAGAATGACATAGCTAATTAGGGATATTTTCAGTGCGTTTTATCGTTATGAGAGATTAATAATGTATGTATGTATCTATCATTACTACTAACAAATATTACAAAAATCTTAAAAATTAAACAATGCCTCCTAACACTTTACATGGTTTGTCTGTGGTAATAGATCAATCAAAAAAGTTACTTATCTTTTTAGATAATAAAGAATAGTTTATTTTGTCTCAGATCTGGGCAACATAAACGAAAATGCCGTTAAGTGCAGCTGAGAAACAGAAACGCTACAGGGAAAGGCTAAAAAATAATAGAGAAAAGTACGAAGAAGCTAAGAAAAAGCACCGAGAACGATATCATAAGACTAAGAGATTAGTAAAAGATTTGACTCCGAAAGAAAAATATAATGCAAATGTCATATGGAGATTACGAAAACGACAGCTTAAGGAACGAAAACGGGCTGTAGAAAGTATATTACACCAAACACCCCCAGACTCGCCTAGATCTGACTCCAGGTTGCAAAACTTTGTAGACGAAACTCCACCACCAACACCTCCCCATGCGATTCATCCACCAGATATACCACCACCAGCATCACCTACTCCCCTATGCGCATCGCTTATAGCTAAGTCACCATCGCTTTCAGCAAAATTAGGTCGAAAAAAAGTGAAAAAGGACAGGTCGAGAGTGCATAGAGAAAACATTAAACTGAGGCAAGATAATCACAATTTAAGACGAAAGTACGAGAAATTTAAGAAAAGATATAACAGACAAATCAAAACTAAAACCAACAAAGTTGAAAACAATGAAGACTTAAGATACAGAATATTGAGTGGTGCTATTAAGAAGACATTCAAAAAGACAAAATGTAGGAAAGAAAGAGAGGTAATCAAGAAGATATTTGAAACTGTAGATGTCAAAGACTCACGAATGAAAAAACAACTACTTAGAGAGAATTTAGGTGTTGACAAAATTCTGAAAAGAAAAGAGAGTACAGATAAAAACACAGTATTAAAGAAGAAAATTAGGGATTTTTACTTGAGAGATGACATATCACGTGCAACAGCCGGTAAAAAAGAAACACTCACAAAAGCAGGCATAAAAGCTCAAAAAAGATTTATGCTAGACACAATGAGAAATTTGTTTAAAACCTTTATAAAAGAGAACCCTAATCTTCGTTGTTCCTATTTTTATTTTACCAAGAATAAACCTTTTTATGTTGTAAGTGCTTCTATCGACGCCAGAGATATGTGCCTTTGCAAGACCCACACGAACTTTGCATATAAGGCAAAAGCTTTAAAAAGAAACGGCATAACGGGCACAGATGACTTAAATCTTCTTATTGAATCAACAGTTTGCAGTACTAACTCCAAAGACTGCATGTATGGTAAATGCATTCAGTGTGTCAATAAAACAAATAGTTATTGTAGTACAAATATAAAAGGTTCAATAACATGGACGGAATGGGTAAGAAAGGAAGAAAAATACACAAAAGATGGAAAAAATCTTAAAACTATTAAAAACATAAAAGAAAATAAAAATGAAGAAGCAGGTACATTTATAAAAATATTTGAGAACGACCTTGCAGTCTTTAAAAAGCACGTGTTTAATATTAAGACCCAATTTAAAAATTTTCGTTGTGTTCTTGAATGTATTCGCTCGAATGAATGTGTTGTGGTCGCAGACTTTAGTGAAAATTATAGTTGTAAGTATAGCCAAGAAGTACAATCCCATCATTTTGGAGGATCACGCAAACAAGTTTCACTTCACACGGTTGTAGTCTATACTTTTGATAGTGATTCTGCAAGAGGTTATACGGTCAATTCTTTTTGCAGTATTTCTGCATCAAATAATCACCAACCTGCCGCCATTTGGTGTCACTTAGATCCAGTATTAAAATGGATAAGATCTAAATTTGATGCTGTCAATACTGTGCATTTCTTTTCGGACGGTCCAAGTACACAGTACAGACAAAAGCAGAATTTTTACTTGATGTGTACGAAGTATTATGATTACGGGTTCTCTTACATGACGTGGTCATTTTTTGAAGCTGGCCATGGAAAAGGCCCTGCTGATGGCGTTGGAGGATTTCTGAAAAGAACAGCAGACAAAATTGTAGCCAATGGTAGTGATATTTCGGACGTTCTGCAATTTTATGATAAGATGAATAACGTCAGCAAAATAAAATTATATCTAATTGATGAACAAAAAATCGAGGACCAACATAAAACCTTGCCAGTCAACATTCCCAGGCTTGTAGGAACTTTAAAAGTTCATCAAGTATTTTCAAGCTGCTATGGTAAATTAAAATTTAGGGACATAAGTTGTTTTTGTGAGCCTGGTGGTCCGGAAGGGAGAGGATTCTGTATGTGTCTCGATCCAAAGGCATACGATATCGGAGCGTCCTGTGTTGCGGAAGTAATTGGACCGAGTGCTTCCATTCCTGACTTGACGAACGATGCGACTTTGTCGAACAATGATTCAATAACAAAAGAAATAATTGATTTCGTGACATTGAACTCTAATTTGGACCCCACAAATCGTAATCCGAAATCAAAAATACCGGACTTGGAAACTGCGTCAGATGATGATGATGATGAACCCTTGTGTAACCTAAAAATTGCAAAACAATTACAGGATATGACAAACAGAAACCGAAGAATATATGACGCAATATATGGTGGATCTTCATCGGACGAAGAATTACCATGTTGCAGTCATGACCAAAGTAAGAAGATTGGATGTGGAGATTTTTTGTTAGTGAAGGTGTATGTCGGAGCATCTAAAAACAAATCATACACCTATGCGTGCAAAACATTGACTGATGTTGAAGAAGACGGAGAAGTAAAAGTTATGTTTTTACGAGTAGTGGACGAAAACGCCAAACGTTTCCGTTTGGATGAAAAAGATATTTCATACGTGGATTATGTAAACATTATCCAGAAATTACCAACACCAGAAATTATCAAGAAAGGACATCGTTCGTATTACCAATTCCAAAAATCGGTAAATGTGTTTGAAAAGAAATAAGACTAATTACGTTATTTATACTTACTTCATTATGGTTCCTATTAGAATATTCCAGGTTACCTGTGATCTCGTTTAATTTTAAGTTTTGTTTAAATTTAGCTGTTTATTTTTTAATTGTGTGTACCTTTCAAAAAAACTGATTGTATAAGTTGACTTAAATTGTTATTACTATGATTACACACATCATATTGCTGTTATTACTTTTTAGATAGTCTAAAATTCTCAGGCGTTACCAATTTTTCTCTGGCGTTATCGCTTTGTCCCTTAATTTGTGTAAGGATTTTTTACTATAGCTTGTACCAAAATTGTATTACATTATTAAATACTGTTGATTAGCAAACTTCAGGGTTAGACTTCAACTTAGAAATATGTAATGATTGACTGATTACCTTAATACAGCGATTTACCGAAAAGTATAGCATTTAATTATGATCAAAGTAACGCAGTGGACTTTCAACTTTCTCTATTTGTTGCTACTCTTATTATAAATTAAGGTTGATTAATTAGAAGACTGCATTTTAATTTGAAATAAATATTTACTATTTTAGTTTTTCAGTACATTTAGTTTTTTTTCACATTTCCATACTTTCAAAAACGTAACTCAGGGGATAGTTTTACGACACGGGCACCCGTTTTTCAAAAAAAACTCATGAATAGTAACTTAGATGTCGTGGCCAACTACATAATCTCAAAATAAGATAAATTATTTAACACATTACACTTTGTTTTTGTAAGTTTGCGTTATTTTGTTTTTTCATTTTTACTGTTGTAAAATATTGCAAAAGGAGTGCCTTAAAAGTTGATTCACCCCTATAACAAAAAGATGAAGCTACAGCATAATAACTGTAAAAGGACAAAGGATTGTATTTCCCCATTTCAAAGCATAGATCTCTATGGAGAAGAATGGGCAAGAAACTCCATGGACACTATCTAGCTTTCACAATTAGTCTAAACCTTATCGTTTTGTGTGCAACAAATATTGCGGTTAGTTGAAAACAGTTACTCACCTAATTCTATCAATTACATGATTGACATCTTCTTGATGAGTAGGAATTGGTTCAATGTAAACATTCCCTTCTTCATCACTAATTTCTATAACTTCTTCTTCAATTGGTACATGCACAACATCAGGAGATTCCTCATCATCGCTTTTTACTTCTTCCCGTCTAGTAGTGTCATCAGTCTTTATTCCAGCTATTCCTAAGTAATAAATGATCTCAGGTTATATTTAGGTACTTATGTACTTACAGTCCCAGTTGCAGAGTAATGACAACTAATGACAAGTGCAATTAGATTATAAGGTACACCTCCGTCTTACCCTTCGGGAGTTACCGACGCTTTCTCACACGTATTTCCAACAGTTATATGTTAGTCCCGGGTTTCCCAAAGTGCGCACAGCGGCGGCGGCGCCCTGGTGCGTCATAGAGAGGCTTCCCGCACGCAGGCGCGTTTTTCCGTTTTCGCGTTTAGTTCTGCGTCCCAATACCAAATGTTCTAAGAACTCATATATCGTGAACGTCATAATGACGGGACCACGCCAGATACTGCGATTATCATGTGAATAGCATTTAGTACAATATTTCTACTATTTGATACTTTCATAGAAAAATTCTACCACCATAAAATTTGAAAATATTCCATACAGAAACTGGTCCCGCCATTTTGATATCAAAATGACGGGACCAATGTTCATTTGATGAAAAATACACGATGTGATCTTAAACTGAACACATAAAATTTTAATACGAAATAGTACGACTGCGTTGGAATCGTTATTATACATTATTAACTGTAATTTCAATAAAAAATAGGTATACAAAATTGACATCAGAGCGCCTGAAGAAAAAGTATCATTTTATGCCATGAAGTATTTTTATGGCTCATAAAATTTATTAAGGCGTTTAAAACGTTTGGACCGCGTCCAATGGGGAAGACCGTTAAAAGCTAATTGTAGATGGCGCCACCATAGCTGGTCTCAATCTGACCAATGAGGTCAAGGTATTTTAAAATATGAAATGACATTCCTTGATTTTCAACCAATGACGATGCTTGGAACCAGCTATGCTAGCGCCATTAGTTCCACAGTGTGCATCCCCATTGGTTTTAAAAATATTTCATACAATTTAATTTACTTCTTGAACTTAAACTATTTTAATTCGGTTAATTTACAAGTTACAATTAAACACTACAAAATTCAATTGCAATGAGAGATTTTATTTTAAACCCTTCGCTAGTCGCTGGATAGATGGCGCTGGTGTCGGTAGTTTACTGCAAGGAACAGAACGTCACATAATTTCACTTGGACCTAATGGTTATACTTGGAAGCTTATGCAAACGAAAGTGACAGTCAACGAGCGTATCTGACGTGTTTTTGTATATAGCGTTTTGGCTTTGACACCTGGTAACGTAGTCAGATCAACGCCATCTACCGAGTTCTTAGAAACGATGTTTTTTCTTAATTCTCAATAAAGAAAACCTTTCATTTTTCTATTCTATTTTTATTAAGTCAAGCAAATTGCAATTCTTAAGGAGCGTCCCCACTAGGAGCGCGCTCGCGAGGCCCGGGACTCGCGAGCCGTTGTGCTTTTTTGCAACGTGTCCACATTAAGAGCCGCGCGGCCTGCCTTGCGCAGATGCCACAGACTATATAGAGATATAAGCGGGAGTTTCTTTTGAGATGTACTAAGAAAAGTACGTTTTTTAGGTTCAGCAGCATTTATAGTAATAGGCACCGCTGCGCAAATAAGAAACATCATCATCATCTCAGCCGAAAGACGCCCACTGCTGGACATAGGCCTCCCCCGAGTGTCGCCACATTGACCGGTCCCTTGCGACTCGCATCCACCGGATTCCGGCAAACTTCACCAGGTCATCGGTCCACCTAGTGGGAGGTCTTCCAACGCATCGTCTTCCGGTTCGCGGTCGCCATTCCAGAACCTTTCGGCCCCAACGGCCATCCGTTCTGCGAGATGTCCGCATGGTGTCGGACGTAATATATAGCACCATCCCATATCTTCCCGTGGGTGTCGTAAGAGGTGACTAAGGGACTTACCAGAGAATGGGCAGCAGCGTTCTCTGTGCTTTTGTAACAACCGTACTGCGATCGCCAACCCGCCTGCCAAGCGTGGCGATTATGGCAATCCCCCCCAAATGGACATCACATTAAATAAGAAACATGTAACAAGAAATTTAAAAAAGCTTATAAAATGATTTTGTCTATAAAAAAACTACTTCGGCAGTCCCATAATACACCCGGCACTGCCGTACAATTCAATGAAAGAAATTGTTTTCTCGTCCGCCCAATTCATTTTGGATCGAATAAAACACAATTTGATGTACAGGCGGTTACTAGCTATTATATTACTCTGTGTAGTGAGTGACACTTCCTTTGAAGTAGTCCGACAACCGCCGGCCGCGCGGCTATACATGGGCCGCGTGGTTCAGGCTTCGCGCACGTCCACACTCACGAGGCTCTAGTGGGGACGCCGCTTTACAATAAACATATCAAGCTATTTCTCGTATTACCCTACACATACTTAAATTTTATTTTTATCATAAAAGCAGCATCTAGATTTAAAACAAAATATCAGACAGAAAAAGTATCATTTCATGCCATGAAGTATCATTTCATCAATTGAATTTTGTAGTGTTTAATTGTAACTTGTAAATTAACCGAATGAAAATAGTGTTAAGTTCAAGAAGTAAATTAAATTGTATGAAATATTTCTAAAACCAATTGGATGCGGTCGAAACGTTTAAACGCCTTAATAAATTTTATGAGCCATAAAAATACTTCATGGCATAAATGATACTTTTTCTTCAGGCGCTCTGATGTCAATTTTGTATACCTTTTTTTTTATTGATTAGAGTTATTAATGTATAATAACGATTCAAACGTAGTCGTACTATTTCGTATTAAAATTTTATGTGTCCAGTTTAAGGTCACATCGTGTATTTTTCATCAAATGAACATTGGTCCCGTCATTTTGATATCAAAATGGCGGGACCAGTTTCTGTATGGAATATTTTCAAATTTTATGGTGGTAGAATTTTTCTATGAAAGTATCAAATAGTAGAAATATTGTACTAAATGCTATTCACATGATAATCGCAGTATCTGGCGTGGTCCCGTCATTATGACGTTCACCATATATCGCATTATGTATTGGGACACAGAAACGCAAAAACGCGCCTGTGTGTGGGGGCACTGGGAGACTTTAAAAAGGGGCGCCGTGAGTTGCTCTTGTTTGCCATTCTGATTCGAAAGATTTGCGTGGATTCAGGATCCTTTTCATGCTCAAGATCCCACAGAATGCATATTGCAAGAAGAAGTGTTTTTTTTACTCTCTTTTGGTAAAATGTGTTATGGATATCAGTGCAAAATTTAACAATTAAGTAAGTACCTAGATTTAATTTTATTTACTAATGTGGAAGCAAAGTCCCACGTATGATGTATTTTACTTATTGAACCCTTTACTATGCGATACTTAGATAACTAGCAAAATGGGTATACCTTTGGACGGGAACATTGGTGTATCTCGCCGCACTCGGCGACGTCTAGTTTGGTCACTTCGCCTGACCTGGGTCATGCTTTGAAAATCTATGTTATATAACGTTCCAGCAAGCAGCAGTGTGCAATCAGGATCTCCAGCATTGAAAGCACTTTCTAATTCAAAGTTACTACGTTCATCATATTTCCACCATCCTAAAAAAATTAAGATGTTCATATTACCAACACTAGTTCATATGTACCTATACCACCATCAACGTTAAAATTTTAATCACCATGGTGAGGTACTCCTTCAATATGACATAACGAAGAGAGAGATGGTGATGATCAACATGAAATGGGAAGTACGAAAAAAGAAGATGTGCTGTGCCGACCTGCCGACCCCAAAAATCATCATTCTCTTGCCCTTATCCCAATTCATTTGGGGTCAGCGCAGCATGTCTTCAGACAAACTAACAAAAAGCAAGACAGTGATAAAATCAGTGAGATACATACCATTTCTACCCTCATAGAACCACTGGTATACTTCTTGGGTGGGACTAATGTTGACGTGTTCAACAGACAACGTTCCTAGTAATATTGGGTTATCCAGGTAAGTGGGTGGTATATCTGCTCGACACATTGCACACTTTTTACTTTGGAATGCAATGCCCTGAAATATAAAAGTAACTGTATTGGTATGGTGCCATATTAAATACCTACCCAGTGACGGAGTTGTGCAGGTCAGAACAGGAATCACTACATATTATACAGGGTGGATTTTTTCAATGCTTACCTGGAGGGAAAGTACTCTAAATACTGGAGATAGCAAATTTTACTCAAGGAAACATTCTTTTATTCTTTTAACGAAACAAATCTGCATTCACAGAATTTCGAAAATTCGCTTGCCACATTCGGGCATGGAACCTGGGCTTTTTTTTTTTTTTTTAGGATGGGAAATCATCAAATGACTTCTCCCACTCTGGGCGGAGCGGGAGGGAGTGTCAGACTCTTACTGACTAAAACCCATCCATGTTCCTTCCTCGCCCTTTACGTTCCGGGGCCGCGGTATCTCTTTCGAACAGTCCCGCAACCCCGGAACAGTCCCGCAACCCCGGATGGAACCTGGGCTGGATTCCCGGTGTAGCAAGCGAATATTTGAAAATCGGTAAATACAGATTTGTTTCCTTTTAAAAATAAAGGAATGTTTCGTTTGTGTAAAATTTGCTATCTCCCCCTAACCCTAACCTCAAAACACTTTATATTCCCCTAAAAAGCATAGTCGACGGAGCCCCGCTACGCGGCCCCTATTTCTGTCTGCCGGGTTTAAAGGAACCTAACTAGGGCATGCACCCGGTTCCATTCGGTTCTGCATAACCCGGGTATTTTAAAAAGTCTGTGGAAGCGGTTCTGAGTGATGGAACCGGGTTGACCCGGTTCTGAAAAGATTATTATAATTTTGAATTAATTGCTAATTGAATTGCACGTCACATGGAACTGGCGTCAAAGGAAATGTTGTACTTACGTATTATTTTTTCTATTTATCATTGCGAAACGAAAGTATTAAATTATTTGTTGATAAAATAAACAAAATATTTTGTTTCCTGAAAACTGGCTCGAACTAGACACCTAACTAAGTAATTATAATTACGACGATTTCAATTTTTATTAGTTTGACCGTAAGAGTGCTTTTGGACTGCATTCGGCTCGAAAAAATATGCTCCAATACAGGAGTCGAATAAAAAGTCTGCATTGTGTCGAGCCGGCCCGAATATGATTCATTAATAGTAGATGCCGATCGGCATTCGATCACATTGATCCGGGTTGGGACTGTTGTTTAAGAAACACTCAACAACCTGGCTGGCTAGCTGGACTATCCTGTGGGTGCCTTGAGTGTAAGAACACTCAAGGCACCCACAGGATACCCCGACCCTTGAAAATGTCAGGAGGGGTCGGGGGTGCGTAGCAGCACGGTTCGGGGAGATCGTCGTGGTGGGAGTCTACTTCTCCCCGAGCCGAACTCTCGCCGAGTTTCACAACTCTCTCGCAGAGTTGAGTGTCGTCGTCGGAAGCCATTCCCTCCCCGTGCTTGTTCTCGGGGACTTCAATGCCAAGAACTTGGCTTGGGGTTCTCGTTGCACAGATGTGCGGGGAAGGATGGTGGAGGACTGGGCCCTGGAGAAGGGCCTGGACGTCCTTAATCGGGGTTCTGTTCCCACGTGTGTGCGGATGCGGGGCGAGTCAGTGGTGGACATTTCGTTCGCTAGCCCCGCTCTGTCGCCGCGTGTCGTTGACTGGCGTGTCATGGAGGGGGTGGAGACATATTCCGACCACCGGTACATCCGGTTTGACGTCTCCACCCAGTCCTCAAGCGCGCCAGTCCAACAGGCCCCGAGTGGTCCGCGTTGGGCGCTGAAGCAGCTGGACCGGGAGCTCCTCCTGGAAGCCTCGATCGTGCAGGCCTGGGTGACATCACCGGACAGGCCTGCCGACGTTAACAGTGAGGCAGAGTGGTTCCGGGAGGCCATGTCCGACATATGCGACGTGGCAATGCCCCGAGTCCGGCCAGGAAGCGCCCGACGTCAGGTGTACTGGTGGTCGCGCGAAATAACGTCTCTGCGCGAGGCGTGTGTTGATACGCGGCGCCTGTACGCCAGGCATCGCAGGCTCCGCATCCGCCCGCCGGATGCGGCAGCCATTGAGGCGGAACTGTACGAGGGGTACAGAGCGGCGAAGACCGCCCTCCGGGAGGCGATCCTGCGGGCCAGGGAACTGGCCCGCTTGGAGATGCTGGAGACTCTCGACAGAGATCCGTGGGGGCGCCCTTACAAGATGGTGCGGAATAAACTCCGCACCTGGGCCCCCCCGCTGACGCAGAGTCTCCGGCCTGACCTCGTGGAGGACGTGGTGAGCGCTCTGTTCCCCTCGCGGGGGGAACATCCGCCCCCGCCTATGGCTCCGCCACCTGCGGTGCCGGAAGAGGACCCAAGTGACGACGACGACACTCCGGAAGTGACTGGGGTAGACCTGAGAGTGGCGGTAACGAGGCTCAAGGCCAAAAATACCGCCCCGGGACCCGATGGCTTGCCTGGCAAAGCCTGGGTCCTGGCCTCGGATGCGGAGGCTCTCGGGCCCCGACTGAAAGGGCTCTTAAGCGCATGCTTGGAGAGAGGCCAGTTCCCGCTTCGCTGGAAGACGGGGAAACTGGTCCTCATCCAGAAGCCGGGGCGCCCTGCGGACTCTCCGTCCGCATTTCGGCCCATTGTGCTGCTCGACGAGGTGGGCAAGCTCTTTGAGAGAGTGATTGCAAACCGCCTCGCCGAGCACCTTGATGGGATGGGGCCGAATCTTGCGGAGAATCAGTTTGGTTTCCGCAAGGGGCGCTCCACAGTGGACGCCATCATGCGCGTGAGAGCCCTCACGACGGGGGATGCGATATCCCGGGGCGGAGTCGTCTTGGCGGTGTCTCTCGACATCGCCAACGCCTTCAACTCCCTGCCCTGGAGCTGCATCAGGGAGGCACTCCGGTATCACCGGGTGCCGACCTACCTCCGTCGTGTGGTCGGGGACTACCTGACGGACAGGGCCGTCATCTACCCCAGTCGCTGCGGAGATTGGAACCGGCGAGAGATGTCGTGCGGTGTCCCACAGGGATCGGTTCTGGGACCGCCCCTGTGGAACATCGGTTACGACTGGGTGCTGCGCGCCGACCTCCCTAGTGGTGTCAGCGTCGTTTGCTACGCAGGCGACACCCTGGTGCTGGCACAGGGGAGGTCGCACGAGGCGGCGGCCGAAGTTATGACACGCGGGGTTGCGATAGTCGTTGAGAGGATCCGGCAACTGGGTCTCGAGGTGGCATTGCACAAGTCCGAGGCCATGTGCTTTCATGGGCCTCGGAATGCGCCACCGTCGAGATCCACACTGACGGTGGGAGGGGTATCCATCGGCGTCGAGTCGACGTTGAAGTACCTAGGACTCGTCCTCGACAGCCGGTGGAACTTCGTGGAGCATTTCCGACGTTTGGCCCCCAGGCTGGAACGGACCGGGGCTGCCTTCAGGCGGCTCCTGCCCAACCTTGGGGGGCCAAACGCCTCCTGCCGCAGGCTCTACGCGGGGGTCGTGCGGTCCATGGCCCTTTACGGGGCCCCAGTGTGGGCGCGTTCTTTGAGGCGGCGAGCCGCCCACTATCTGAACGCGCCCCAGAAAGTGGTGGCCGTGAGAATGGTCCGTGGATACCGCACGATCGCCCGCGAGGCGGCGGGCCTGCTTGCCGGATTGCCGCCATGGGATCTGGAGGCGATAGTCCTCGCGCGCCTACACGAATGGCGCGCGGAGGTACTACGCCGGGGGGAAACCCCGCTGCCGCGGCAAATTGCCGCCCAGCGGACTGACCTCCGGCGCGATCTCATGGCGACATGGAGAGAGCGACTGTCGCAACCCCGTGCAGGGCACGCCACGATAGTGGCGGTAAGTCCCCTCTTTGAGGAGTGGCTAGAGAGGCGCCACGGCGTCCTCACCTTCCGCCTGACGCAGGTCCTCACCGGACACGGATGTTTCGGGAGGTACCTGCACCGAATCGGGCGGGAGGAAACGCCCGGGTGTCTCAACTGCGAGGATCGACCGGAGGACACGGTGGAGCACACGGTGGAGGTCTGCCCTGCGTGGGCGGAGCACCGCCGTGTCCTCGTAGCGGCGATCGGCGGCGGCGACCTCTCGCGTCCGGCCCTGGTTCAATCCATGGTCCGGAGCGAGACGGAATGGGAAGCCGTCACCTCCTTCTGCGAAGCAGTCATGCTGGCGAAGGAGGTGGCGGAACGAGAGAGGGAGAGAGCCTCTCTTCCCGGCCGCCGCGGGAGACGCACCGGGCGTCGGGGGCCACGTGGTGGCTACCGGCCACCGTAGATGCGGGCCTGTGGACGGTAAGCTATGGGCTAGCTAGCCGTCCGTCCGTCTAGTGACGACAGGCCGTGTCGACGGCGCGTTCGTGTTCCACGCGCGCCTCAAAGAGATGTCAGCAGCAGAGAGGGGCCCGCAAGGGCCGAAGCCTGCCGGGGTTGCGGGACTGTTCGAAAGAGATACCGCGGCCCCGGAACGTAAAGGGCGAGGAAGGAACATGGATGGGTTTTAGTCAGTACGAGTCTGACACTCCCTCCCGCTCCGCCCAGAGTGGGAGAAGTCATTTGATGATTTCCCATCCTAAAAAAAAAAAAAAAAAAAAAAAAAAAAAAAAGGCACCCACAGGATAGTCCGGTTAAGTAGATGACAAGTAACCAAACTGTCAATTATCATCATTTATACAAAAAGTATAGTAAACAAGTGAAAAGGTAACTTAATTCGAGGGACTAAGTTAGATCCCGAGAGCAGTACCGGCAGTCTCGACAGAGATAACGACAGAATCGCTAACTTTCAATCGCTGATTACTAACGAATAAATTCGGTTGCAATAATTATGCTTACGAGAAACGCATCTAAGATGTAGAGACTTTCATTACTCGCTAGCATCATAATCCTGAGCGGAGCGAGGGATACAAGAACGGAGATGTTTTTTTATCACTAGTTGTGTATTTTACTTTTTACCATTTACTGCGAGAAAATAAATAAAAGCATATTATTATTTTTTTCGTGGGTTAATAATGACAGCCAATCGGGTTAATCTTCGAGGTTAAGCCACGCTTACCAAGATCAGTCTGTGGATGGGTTACCACTAATTCCTTACACACCGAGTTTCAATCTATCAAAGCGTTTTTTTTAATTCAATGTTATAGGTATTTCTTGTCGGCACGTTTCATTGTTTCAAATTCAAAATGTTATTATTCACTCAGTGAGTCAAAATCACAATCAAAGCATTTATTTCAAGTGGTAAAAATAATTATGTAAAAATACGATTTCGTCGCTTGGAACCGGGTAGAACCGGGTGACCCGGTTCCGAACACCCCTAGAACCGGGTACTTATGCAAAATCTAAATCCGGACCCGGTTCTGCATGCCCTAAACCTAACCAACCTAACGTGGTCCAAGTCCCGATTATGGGGGCAGAGATACTTCCGTCGCATGCATTTCACAATATTACGGTTTCACTTCGATAGATTACCTACAATCTACCAAAAAATAATGCGTTATATTGTGAGCAGTATGTTCAGTTGACAATATTTCGAGAGTTAACAATCTCGCTAGAGAGATTACAATAAAACGTGTTTGACAATTTTACGGTGACATACATAAACCATGGATGCAATGTTACGGAACAAAGGTTGTTTCCATTGAAATGGCTCCTTCTCTGTGTTTACATCTTTTTTCGGCTGGCTGTACAAATGGTGAAAGGGAAATCGAACCAAAGCAATTACACAATTAGTTACCTACAGAATAACAGAAACTCCAAAAATCCTAGTATAAATTAAATCTTTCAAATATTCCCTTTTTTGACGGGTTCTTGTTCAGTTTAAGGTTTGGGCCATGTTTGGGCTCTGCGAGTTTCAAACGAACATACGCTGACTTTCGAAAAGAAAAGGAGATTATTTTTTGACACATAGGTACTTACCTTTTAAAATATAAATTAAAAAGGTTTATCGGAATAAGTATGCAAATAGCCGCAACAGAGTCGCGTCATAGTATAAACAGGAGAAGTAGTGCATCTACAGCTCAATCCGCGTTATAATTACCTACCGTACTTGCCTGTCTCAGGGTTGTCACTTTTAGCTAAATTTAAATTCAGTGCCTAGAAATGTGTTGTCTGGTTTTCATTGAGATCTACTTACAGCATATTTTTTTTTACTCTCTTTTTTTTTAAATTTAGAGGGGGGTGATGGGTGCATCATCCCAGCAGTGGGATGATGCAGGCTAGCAGTAACAGTAACAGTAACAGAGGGGGGGGACAGTTTGGATGGGTCTATCTTTCAAACGATTGTAACGCAATATAACGCATTCAAAACATTGTTCTGATGAATGGATTGAATAATAATATATGTCACCGTAAAATTGGCAAACACGTTATATTGTAATATCACTAGCGATATTGTAAAGTCTCGAATTATTGTCAAATGAACATACTGCTTACAATAAAACGCATTATTTTTCGTGAAATGCATACGATGGTAGTCAAGTTTATGGGGGCAAGAGATACTTCCGTATGTTCAGTTGACAATAATTCGAGACTTTACAATATCGCTAGAGAGATACACGTTATATTGTAATATAACGTATTTGACAATTTTACGGTGACATATATACCTACATTATGTATCTATCATAAAAAGTGGAGTAAAGTGACTAAAATAAATATAAAAAACATCGTAAAACCACCAAAACACTGTGTCTATTATCAAAAAAATATTCTACAACAAAGAGTGTGAAATTTACGATGAACACAATGTTTACTATTTGTTTTACCTAATATTTCCTAAACTACTAGACCGATTTACCTACATGATTTTTGCATGGATATCGGTTTTAAGCCAAGTCCAACGTTTTTACAGTAATTTCAACGCCATATCTTATTTAACAAAAAATCACCTTTTCAAGTTACGTAAATATGTGACACAAAACTTTAAATTAAGTACATTTTTCTTGTTCGTATTGGACTTTAAAATTGTGATGATGCTAATTCATCATAATACTACGAGTATGAAGATTCCAATAAGATACCATCAAAAAATACTTATTTACGACATAAAATTATTTTCACAAGTTTTCAAAACACAAAATTTTTGATTCAAAACTAAAACGACTCACGATGCCTTTTACCTATGGCCAGTATTTGCACCATTGCTTGCACCCTGGTGTGGAGAAAGAGTCTCGTCGCCGACACCCCGTCAGTAAGTATTGGAAAATAATGGACACGTACTTTTGTGGTTTTGTAAATCAATGGTCAATACCTAGTAAGATAAAACGCAGCAAAACTCGGGAGTGGGGGCTCGTGACGTCAGAACTCATTCAAAATTATACTGAGGCATAGTCGCGTGGCCTCTGTTCGAATTGTGAGTCATCACTGAGCTTTCTAGTAGGTAGTTCGACTTTGGCTCAGCCTCGCTCCGGCTCGGCTTTGCCGCGCGCGGCATCCTCATGCACATTTAAACACAGACCGAAGCTGCCTCGCGCGGCAAACATTGTGAAGCAAACGTCCGAGACGGCCTCGCGAGGCTGCTCGCTCAGTCAGTACCTACGCGGCTAATAAATGATAACTATATTTACCTTAACACAGAGGAAACAAAATACATGTCCACATGGTAACTGAGTTGGATGATTACATTTTTGTAAGCACACTGCACAGTCTAATTCTGTAAAATAAAATATGCATAAGTATGAACTCTGATAACTTTTCAGTACCTACTATAATCTACTATAATAATAATAATAATTATATATATATATAATCGTTATAGTCCAAGTAAATATGTAAAAATAATGTAAATGTGGAAGTTTGGATGGATGTTTCTTACTCAATTATGCCAAAAAGGCTGAACGGATCTGGATGAAATTTGGCACAGATTATAGTCTTGAATAGCACATAGGCGACATCAAAATTTGCACGCGTACGAAGTCGCGGGCATCAGCGAGAATTATCTTTAGGTATAATAATATCCGATAAATGCCTACATAATAACCATTCAATTCTGCAAACCCCTCTCCCCTTATCTTAAAGTACTTATGACACAGAAGATGTCAGAATAACAGTCATTAGAAAACTTGAGACTAGTGATAAGACTTCTGTGCAGTTGAAGCATTTTGGCATTATGTAAATAGTACACCAGCACCACAGACTACCTGTAGGGTTGTGTCTCCCTCTATCTGTAATCTAGCCGACGGTAGTCTTGAAAAGATCACATTTTGCCATAATCCATCCATTGTGTAAATTGTCTACTATTCATGCTTGTAATAGGCTAGTTTCCACCATCAATAAATAGCAAATCTATTTAGTCCATCAGGTATAGGAAAATAGTGGACAGGTATTTTTTGAATGAATACTGACAAAGATGAAACGCATCAAAACTCGAGAGCGGGGTCTCGTAACGTCACAACGCACTAAAAATGCCACGGCATGACGTGTTGAGAAATTTAAAATCGTCCAAAATTGACGAAGATAAGTCGACGCTTTTAAAAAATAAAAAATACGGGTCAAATATTTTTTGATAAGTACGTAATCTAACTGATGGACTACTACGTTTTTTTCAGTACACAAGCCTATTTGTATGATGTGCCTACCTAACAAAGCGTATTCTATCTTTACACATGTATTTAGATGCTTCTATACAGCCCATTTACAGTTGGAAGACATATAGCCCGACAAAGGCTTAGAGTAGGGCCAATAGATCACATTTGACAACTTCATCAAAATTCTACAACGTAACCTTATAACGGCGTGCATAAAATGTTATTATTTTTTCAAATTTAGAACTGCACAATTGCATAATATGTAACATTTTTCAATTTTTTAGTTTTTTTTTTTTGCTAGCCTGCTCTGTCCCACTTCTGGGCAAAGGCCTCCCTCCACTCTTTTTTAATTACGATTAAGTACATATTTATTTTAATAATAACTTACGAAGGTTATTTTACGATTTACTTTCATTAATTAGCCATTTAAAGGCGTCGTCGCCGAGGGAGGCCTAGAAAACGCTGACGTGACGACCTAGACGCGTTTATGAGAGATTGGCCAGAGAAAACCGCACTGAGCGAAGAGTGGGACGCTATGGGGGAGGCCTGTGCCCAGCAGTGGGACAGTATAGGCTAAATAAAAAAAATTGCCATTTATACATAGTAAACAATTTCTGTTCTAAAACGAACTGAACATCGCTACAATGTTACGTCAGTGAACTTTTTAAATACTAGGGATGTTACCCAAAAAAAACGAAAGTTGATAAGTAGATTTGAATGCGGTAATTATGTATGATGATGAAGGGTACCTTCAGTACCTACCTACTACAAAAATGCCGACTCTGCTACAAACTGCGTGTGCAGAAGTCACATCTGAAGACTGGAGTAAGGTTGTAGTTTTAATATGATTTTGAACAAGATGTTAAAATAGATGATAATATTATTGATAATGAATTAATATCTTTGGTTAAACTATGTTTTTTTTTTATTACGTTCCATAAATTTACGATAGAAAATAATAATGGGACAGGGATACAACTGCTATTATTTTAAAATAAAATTACAGTAATCTATTCAGTTATTACGAAAAAGTACTTATGGGTACTGTAAGTCCTTATAGATTCATTCATTTTAGTCGATGTTTTTAAGCAAGTAACCTCACTATAAACCTAGAACTGACTGATGTAAAATGTGATCCATTAAATTGGCCCTACTTAACAATCATTTTATTATAATATACTACAAGTATCTTAAGCCCAAACCAGCCATTGTTATTTGGAAGAACAAAATGTAATGAGAAAATTATAGGCGAGAAATGGAACGAAAAACTTCAAACTTATTGTGGCTTTAACAATAAGATTATTCATATATGAATCACTAAACTATTAGCAACAAAAAGTGTTGCGCTTGTATTTCTTATTGTTAAAGATGGGAAGTAACTGGGTAGGCCTTTCCCCAGGAGTGGAATAATAGCGGCTAGCAAAAAACAATTTGGTTGCTCAGCTAACAATAAATTCCGCAGTAAAGAAAAAATGCATTCAAAGTAACATCAATGGGGATTGAAAACTTTTTTCATAATATTTATGGTATTTCCAGTTATATTCACTGTACAGTTGGTTTTTGCCCACTATACCTTGAATAATTATGTACTTTTAAGACTTTTGATTCTGGATCAAACCCAGAAAGTTTCTTAAGGGATCCTGACCATACCCAGGTATTTATTGTAAATTGTCATTTTGATATCTAAATTTATTAAAATAGTGTTCTAGAGTAGGTATCTCTTTTATTTTCTCTAAAGGAAACATGACTATCGTATCCATTATATAATAACTAAATTGTGAAAGAAAATAGCTCTTGATTAGAAACTAGTAAAAGTGTGTTCAATATTTTTCCTGAGTGGGAGATGATTTATTCCGGTTACATAATTATACCTATACGCTTAAACTTAACTTTTTTAAATTACTTACCAGATTTAAGGCTGTTATTATCGTCGTCTTCATTCATATTGTTATTTACTTACAAGCACTGAAGGTTTGAACTGAAAAAACACAACGGCTGAGGTTCTTTTCTTTCTATTGCTGTCCTAATTTAATCATAACAGATATACCATAACACTATGATATCCTAACTACCTACTTCCTTAGATTACGTTGTCCTCACTATATAGGTAATACTATTTCGATCAATTCAATAACAATTTCAGAAAAACTGTATTTGTGTCATTCGAAAACAGATGGATGTTTTTTTTTTTTTTTGAATTTTATGACCTGGTAACTGGACCTTTAGGTTTTTTTTTTTTTTTTTTTAAATTGATTTTGGCCTGGATGCAAAGTCCTTTAAGCCAAGGACCTTTAGGTCAAGCCACAGACTCACAGAGTATAAGTACCTATATACCTACTCTTTATACGTCTGTGCTATATACAGAAAAAAGCCTACTTTAGTGTTACCATTTGCCAACGATTATTTCGACCCACAGAACATATATGTCACCGTAAAATTGTCAAACACGTTATATTACAATATAACGTGTTTTAAAGGCGAACGAAAAAAAAAAAAAAAAACAATATAACGTGTTTCTCTCTAGCGATATTGTAATATCTCGATTAATTGTCAACTGAACATACGGAAGTATCTCTGCCCCCATAGTCGGGACTTGCACCCCCCCGTTAGGTTAGTTAGGTTCCTTTAAACCCTGCACTCGGAAATAGGGGCCCCGCGAAGCGGGGCTCCGTCGACTACGCTTTTTAGGGGAATCTATTATAGTGTTTTAAGGTTAGGTTATATTAATCGATATTTCTCAGGAATGGTACAGTATCTTTTCATGAGAGTGGTACCACTGCGCAAGGGGGTACGGGTTCCTTCTCTCCACACCGCGTGAGTTGACTACCATCGCATGCATTTCACGAAAAATAATGCGTTTTGTTGTAAGCAGTATGTTCATTTGACAATATTTCGAGATGTTACAATATCGCTAGAGATATTACAATATAACGTATTTGACAATTTTACGGTGACATATATACTCTAAAAGGAGTTTAGTTTTGTTTCGAGTCGACCTTTTTTGACATTTAGGGTGAAAACCAACCAGCGTTAAATGAGTTTACATCCGTTTTTATTTTAAATAAAATCTAGTGTTAAAATAAAAATGCGAAAAAGTTAAACTTTGTTTGTCGCGCACCTGTTTGTTAAATCACGTAAACAGACTTCCATGGTGATCCATAAAACAAAGTCCACGGCGAATCAATCATGAAAGGACCCTTCCCGGGCGACTTATTCTTCTACCTTGTGATTGCTTGTGATACGTGCGGCGCACCGTGGGCAATCGATGTCTGTCGATTGGCTAGATAAAGTCCTTTCACCGCGATAGCAAATACAACTATATAATCTGCCCTTTTCAGGACCAAACAGTCCACTAATGAAACCAGCATTGTGGTTAATCTCGATCAACATCCAAGGGTTCTCTCAGCGTGTGAGAGCCCTCACGACGGGGGTTGCGGTGTCCCGGGGCGGGGTTTCTCGACATCGCCAACGCCCATTAGGGAGGCACTTCGATATCACCGAGTGCCGACATACCTCCATGGTGTGGTCGGGGACTACCTAACGGACAGGGCCATCATCTACCCCGGTCGCAGCGGAGAGTGGAACTGGCGAGAGATGTCGTGCGGTGTCCCACAGTGATCGGTTCTGGGGCCGCCCCTCTGGAACATCGGTAACGACGGGTGCTGCGCGCCAACCTCCCTAGCGACGTCAGCGTGGTTTGCTACGCTGACGACACGCTGGTGCTCGCACATGGGAAGTCGCACGAGGCAGCGGCCGGCAATATGAAACGTGGGGTTGCGATAGTCGTCGGGAGGATCCGGCAACTGGGTCTCGAGGTGCCACTGCACAAGTCCGAGGTCATGTGCTTTCATGGGCCTCGAAATGCGCCACCGCCAGGATCCTCGCTGACGGTAGGAGGGGTATACATTGACAATGACAACTTAGGGACTACGCACACTTATTCAGCTCTATTCGCGTTTCGCTGAACGATTTTGGTCACACTTATACAGTTCTACTTCTATCAGCCGCGTACAGCGGCGTAAGAGTGTTATCTCCGCTAAAATGCTTCTATCTACTACTTACGGCGCTGAATATGCTGCGAAGACGGTCAATTAGTACCTATTGTGCCCTCAACATGGACAGTTCTATGTGCATTTCTACACATGGACATTTCTTTGTTGATCGCTATAATGTGACGAACTAAGATCGTACAAGCAAGAATATTTTTGCACTAGAAGTATAAGTTTCTCTTCGTCCATTATTTTATTTCGTAAAATTAAAGTAGGTAGGTAATTAGAATTACTTTAAAACACGTCCGAACCTTCCCTTTAGGGTATATATGTTCTGTGGTCCGAACTCTCGATCCTTGCGTGCATAATGATTACGTAATAATAAACACTGATGCAGGTCGCAACTTGTCGACAAGGAGTTGAGAACCATACGTGTGCAGCGCTGTTCCGCCGCATTCAGCGCGAACGCAGAACGCGGCGGAACAGCGCTGAACGCGACACGACAGTGCTGAACGCGGCAGAACAGCGCTGAACTCTATCTAAAATTCTAAAGCACTCGCATGATAAAAACACATTTGTTCTTATTTTATACTTGTTGGCCGCGAAAGCTGAATAAACGCGGAAAGCTGAATGGATGCGTACGCGTCTCCATACAAAATTTGCTCGGGTTTTACACGGACATTTAGTATGGAAAAGTAATGAAAGCTAATTTCTCCTAAAATAGAACACTTGGGAATCTAAATTTTTGGTCACTATAACTTCATAAGGGTACAAATTTTTGTATCAATTTGGGAAGAAATCACACAGTTTTTAATAGGGATATCTTGAAATGAAAATTTGACACCGTGACTACCGCCACCCCACCAATGGCATGGTATATCTCGTAAACTACTGAATAACGCATTTTGAATTTTGGGCACTAATTTTATCTTCCTGGGTATTAATTTTCTATGTAGGTGTGAGGAAAGCGACAAGTGCCTGAAACTCGGAATTAACATTCATATTTGTGGTCCTGCTGAACGAGCGCACGAAGTTATCATCGTTGATTTCTCGGTAAATACTGTTAGGCCGTGATCTAACCAATACGCAGCGTGCGGGGAAGCAGATGAGAAAATTAAACTGTTAAATCAACCTTGACAACTATTTATTGATAATTGCATCTAAAACACTCACAAGTAAAGTTTAATCACTTATATTGATTTGGATTGAAAAATACTTGTCCTGACGGGACGGCCATTGAACAGAGAGAGAGAAAAGGTGAGGTGTTAGAGCGAGACAACAAACCTGTCACATCTGTCAAAAAATTTTATGGCATAGACTCAAGGCTTTCTGCCTCTCCAACAAATACAAATGTTTCAGTTCTGTTTTTTTTACGAAATGATCACATTTATGGGTACAAATTATTTTTATACTTAGAATAGCTGTAGAATGCCCCCTTTTTCGGCACTCATGGTGGTCCTACTACCGCTGGACCACCTTCAAAGTCGATTTTCTCGAAAACTGCTAAGGTACCAATTTTGTTGTTCGAGTACTAATTTGGTACCAATTGAGTACAAATTATTGACCAAATATGGAAGCGATTGGCGTTGGTGGTCCGGCGGTAGTCACGGACATGCGACATAGAGAGACCGACTGTCGCAACCCCATGATAGTGGCGATAAGTCCCTTTTTCAACCGACTTCTAAAAAGAGGAGGTTCTCAATTCGTCTGTATTTTTTTTTTGTGTTTGTTACCTCAGAACTGTTGACTGGGTGAACCGATTTTGATGGTTCTTTTTTTTATTTGAAAGCTGGTGCTTCCCGTGTGGTCCCATTTTAATTTGCTGAAGATCTGATGCTGATCTTCGGAGATATACAATGGAACTCTTCAAAAATAGACAGCAAATCTGCAGTGATTGCTGCAATCGCTTGTAGGTTCATTGTTTATACTATATCATGACGTAACATCACGCCTTTATGCTCTGAGGGGGTACGCAGATGTGTAGTTGTGTTAGGTACCTCAAAACTTTCGACTGGGTGAACCGATTTTGTGCGGTATTTGGGCGTTCACTCCAGCCGGCGGGTTCGAATCTAAGCTCGGAGGGAATTATCGCACATTGGTGGCAGTAAATGAAACTGATGATTATTTTGATTCAACTGATTTACTTTGCACTTTCCTATTTCCTATAATATGATGAGTGTTTCCACAAACAATTACAATGACACAACGACCCATGCGTTGGATAAAATTTGAAGAGAGTCGTAACTTGACTTCCTTACTTCATGAGCGACCCAGTCTCGGTTTTATCACAGGTTTTATGATGATCTGACTCCGGAAACGGAACTCTTGACAGCGAGTTGTTCTTCCTGACCACAGATTATTTAATGAAAAAGCATTATACCAATGTTGCAAGCAATCAACAGGCTCGATCCATACCATAGATAAAACATTACATCTATCAACACAAAACATGTTAATTTGAGCTAACAGACTTTGATTTCTTTTTTTATTTGAAAGCTGGTGCTTCCCGTGTGGTCTCATTTTAATTTGCTGAAGATCTGATGCTGATCTTCTTCTAGATATATATGAAACTCTTCAAAAATACACGGCAAAGCTGCAGTGATTGCTGCAAACGCTTGGTTGTTTATTATACAATATCATGACGTAACTTCACGCTCGTATGCTTTGAGGGGGACGAGGGGGTACTCAGAAGTGTATAATACACCCAGATTTCGACAGTTAGGTGTGTTAAGTTCCATTTATTGGGGATAAGCCCTATTACCGTGACATGTATTGTTTTTTTTTTTTTTTGTTGGAAAGGATGTACTTCAAGGGTACATTGATGAGAATTTGATTAGGTTCTGATTAAGGGATCAAATTCTTAAGAGCAAATTAACGATACTCTGCCGAATCTTATATAGGTAGGCTATCCGGATATTTGAGTCACCATAACGTCGTTATTAACAGACTTCAAAAATAAGGAGGTTCTCAATTCAATGTTCCCCCCCGATTACTCGAAGATGGCTGGACCGATTTTTTTTTTAAATTGTTTGAAAGGTTATACTTCCCAGGTTGTCCCATAATCATCAAATCAGGATCTGATGATGGAATCCTGGAGAAATAGAGAGAACTCTTCCACATTTGATAGGCACACTAGAAGCGATTTGGGTAGTTTTAAGAAGTGTACTTTCTCGAAGTGATCCCATTTCAATTTGATGAAGATCTGATGAAGAACTTCGGAGATAAGCAACGGAACTCCTCAATAAATTATAGCAAATGTACTGAGATTGCTGAAATCTCATGTCTGTCTATTGTTTACACCAGTTCATAAAAAAAAATCACGCCGTTGCGCTGTGAAAGGGTAAGCACATGTGAAACACTAAAAAGTTAAAAATAAAACCGACTTCACACAAAAAATTGAAAAATAACTTCAGAAGTCGGTGACAAAAAAACTAAATCAAACAAAGGTCACCGATTTCTGGAGCTAAAGTTATTTTTCCCTTTTTTGTGTGAAGTCGGTTTTATTTTTTGCAAAAAAGTTTATTGAGGAGTGGCTTGAGAGACGCCACGGCGTCCTCACCTTCGACCAGTTTAGCTTTTAGTTTCAAACCACGCGGCGAGTGTCAAAACAAGCAAGCGGCACGGGCGGCGGGAGCGGATGCGGGTGTCGTTAACACTGCGGATATATCGCACCGTTGTAATTAGTTCTGTATCACATGCAGAAGAAGCTATGCGTTAACGACACCCGCTTGCGGATTCCGCTGCCCGCGCCGCTCCTACTGTATTTGAACCCACATCTTTCGAACGCAGTTTTTTGCTTTTGGTAATCTCATGGACGGCCGGCCCTGTTCTTGTACTGCTTTTTGGCAGCGGTGCTGGAGTGCTTGCGCAGTTCGTCACGCAATCACGCTCCCCTGGGCAGGTATTGCCCCTTATCCGACCTGCATGTTTTGGTTGAGGTGTCACTCCCCAGATGTCACCCCAAAGCCACACGTTTTTTTGCGATCATTACTTGTATTGTACAACGGGCTGTGTCCGCTACTCCACGTCAAAGCGCGTATTTTGCGTATGGGCTATAATCCACCACGCGGGCCCAGTGCGGGTTGGTCCTAGGACATGCCGGTTTCCTCACGATATTTTACTTCACCGTTTTTGAGAGCAGTGGTGATGAAATAAATTACACAAAGTAATGCGCCTGCCTGGGTTCGAACCCACGACTTACTGTTAAAACTGTTACCACTGATAATAATAAGGAAGCGACGGCGCCACATGTGCTCTCGTTTCCAACCATGGCCTGAACCACAACCGAAAGCAACAGATTATCTGTAGAAATCCTGCCAACAGGCAAACAGGGTAAGGAAGATTTTAGCAAGGCAGAACCCAACTGGGCCTGCTGTTCTCCGCAAACCCGACGGCACACTTACCACCTCACCAGGAGAAGCAATGCGCGTCCTCACTGAAACTCACTTCCCAGGTTGCGCTTTCACAGAGGCTATCGACTAGACTGAGGTAACTCAAACACCGTCAGAAAATGACTGGCGCTATGCACAAAAAGTCGTAACGCTGGAGAAAATCCAGTGGGCGATCCAAGGCTTCCATCCTTTCAAGGCGGCTGGTCCGGACGGGACCTTTCCTGCCCTACTCCAGTGGGGAGGGATCTCAGTCGCCCGCAGACTGGTCCCGATACTGAGAGCGTGTCTGGCCTTCAGATACGTTCCAAAGGGATGGAGAAGTGAAGGTCATATTCATTCCAAAACCGGGTAAGAGTGACTACACTGACGCCAAATCCCATCGAGCCATCAGCCTAACCTCCTTCCTACTTAAAACCATGGAGAAAATGTGCGAGAGAGAGCTGAGGGACGGCGCTTTGAAAACTATCCCACTCCATACTAATCAACATGCATACAGCTCGGGTAAGTCCACGGAATCCGCCCTCCATCTAGTGGTCAGCCGGATAGAAGAGGCGATTCACCAGAAGGGCAGCTGCCTGGGCACCTTCATAGACATCGAGGGAGCCTTCGATAAAACAAACTTCTCCAGCATCAACACCGCGCTCTCTCGCCATGGAGTAGAACAGGTACTGATAGACTGGATTACTAACATGCTGAGTAAACGAGTGGTTCGACTTGAAGGGGAACAGCAAATGGCCATGATAGCCAGAGGCTGCCCCCAAGGAGGGGTTCTATCCCCGCTCCTCTGGAATCTGGTGATTAATGACCTCATCACTAGACTCAACGAGAACCACTTCTACACAATAGGGTATGCCGACGACCTCGCTATTCTCATCTCGGGGAAAGTGACGGGGACAATCTTCGACCTCACTCAGCGAGCTCTACGTATCGTTGAACGATGGTGCAGAGAGTTCGACCTCTCAGTGAACCCAACAAAGACTGAACTTATCCTGTTTACCCTCAAACGAACACTAGGCCCTTATCGCCTACCCAAACTCTTCGAGACGGAACTCCAGTTAGCCGATGAGGTCAAGTATCTGGGTGTCATCCTAGACAGTAAGTTAAACTGGAGCAGCCACCTAGATAACAAGACAAACAGAGCCTGCATAACATTCTGGCAATGTAAGAGGATGATAGGTAAGAAATGGGGCCTATCCCCTAAAATTATACTCTGGTTATACTGCGCAGTGATCCGACCCATGATTGCCTATGGGGCTGTGGTCTGGTGGCCACGCACTAAACTAAGTACAGCATCCATCAAGCTGCAGCGCCTGCAAAGGCTTGCCTGCATGGCAATCACGGGCTGCATGAGGACAACTCCGACTGCTGCTCTCGAAGCCATGTTGGGGCTCCCACCGCTCCATCTGTTCATACAGCAGGAGGCGACGATGACGGCAGTACGCCTTAAAACACTTCAGCTCTGGGGTAAGAAAGCAACACAGCACAATGCGATACTGGAGGAATTCTATTTCGAGTTCCCCATGGCGAAAGCAATTAACGATCGGATACCGAAACAATTTGTATTCGACAAGAAATACAAAATCCAGCTTCACGAGGACCACCGCTGCGAGGGATTAAACCCCGCGGAACTACGGATCCTCACAGATGGATCTAAAACAGGTACTGGCACTGGGGCGGGAGTCTTCTCGGAAGACCTCAACATCCACATAGCCACACCTCTGGGGGCCCACAACACGGGTTTTCAGGCAGAATGCATGGGCATTTCCCTGGCGGCATCGGCCATCATTGCCAGGAACGTTGTGGGCCACTCAATCCGTATACTGTCGGACAGCATGGCGGTGCTGCTGGTTCTAAACAACCACACAGTGAACTCCGGGTTAATACACGAGTGTCATCAACGCCTGAACCAGGTTGGTAATCTCAATAACATAACCATCCAATGGATCAAAGGACACAGCGATTCCCGCGGCAACGACGCGGCGGATGAACTCGCTAGAAGGGGATCGAGCATGGCAGCGGTGGGACCAGAACCCATCGCACCACTCCCTTTCGGATACCTACGCACACTGGTAAGGAAACGAACTAGTGAAACACACCACAAGCTGTGGCTTGACCACTGCGAGTGTAGGCAAGCCAAGGAGGCACTTCCTGCCATCGACGGCCGCTTCACCAAACGCGCGCTTATTCTAACCAAGCCACAGCTGCGCACAATTACAGCCGCCATCACCGGACACGGCTCCTTTAACAAACACCTCTCTGTCATAGGAGTCACAGACAGCCCCCTGTGCCGCGCATGCATGGAGGAAGACGAGACAGCAGCCCACGTGCTTCTACACTGCCCAGTGGTTGCAACATATAGGGCAAAGTACTTCGGTCGTCCAGGTTCTCTCCGCGAGATTGTCGGCAACATCGGGGCGCTGCTGGCCTTCTTTGGGGAGCTGGGATGGATCGAGTGAAGTTCCCACCCGTACGCAAAATACGCGCCTGACGTGGAATTGCGGACATCAGCCCGTTATACAATACAATATACAATACAAAATCTGTAGAAATGCAATTGGGCACAGTACAAAAAGTGTGCTGCACAGTCGTCAGAGTAGATGCCGCCGTGTTAATATAAGACATCTCTTCGCTTTTGTGCTCATCCGTTTCCTGAAACGAAAACCGGCGATGGGAAGTATCAGCGTTCTTCTGCCCTTATCCTAATTTATCTGGGGGACTCGGTCTTCTTCTTGCATAGTTATACAGTGCCCTTAGCTACATATATTGGTTAGCGGTACACCCGCAGTTCTGACATCAGGATCGCGGGAGTACCTAATTTTTTAAATATAATTGTATGGGTTTAGGTACACAGATTTTCAGGAGAAAAAGGTACACAGAAGGTACCAAATAAGTGCAATAAATTTAGGCTGATCTGAAAAATACACCCTCGAATCTGACATACATGACTTAAGGGTAGGAGAACGATGATGATAAATTTGGTATGTGCAAAAATGAAACCAACAATAAATCTATTGTAGAATTGAATGTTTAATCCCCAGCTTATAAAATATTACACAAAGTAGTCTGGAATGAGTTGAATTACGCAAGTAATCAGGTATTAAAGAATTATTAATTTACTTTCACTTATCTAATTGAATTAAGTAAAAAATACCATGGATTTACTTGTCCCTTACTTTGATAAGATCATTTAGATCCAGTGCTACACAGATTTCCTTGGAGTCTGTGCGTGGATTCCGGTCCAATATTTCAGTGATGGGGTAGTAATTATCTCTGTTGTCAACATTCCAGCCAGAGTACTGTAAATTAAAATAATAATTTTACTTAAACAAAAGCAATAATTATTCTAACTTTATTAAAGAATATTAAGTAATAATTTGTCATAATACACATCTTTTTTGTTACATTGTGAGTAATATCCAATCACAGAAAAATTCAAGTTGGATTGCCGGCATCATAAGCTTGTGCCTCTGCCTCAAACTCCGGATAGCATTACTCCTCCAAAAAAACGCTTTGGAGGCACAGCTTTCTTCAACTCAAAAAAAATGAAGCTACTGTCATCAGAAGAAAATGTAACTTAGTAGAGGTATGGTGCAAAACTTTCTCTTTTGTTGTGAGACTGTTTCTTGCAGAATGTCAACCGGAATTACCTTATCATAGATTTTGAAAAGAGTAATTTAGTCATTATTATTATAATTATGTGACACGTGTAGGTACTTTTGTAATTATTTAGGTGTTGCAGGTAATATCAAAAAATGTTTTTTTAATCCTCTTATCTTCAGTAAAGGTAAGTAAAATTACATCAACATTGAATAGTCAGAAACTCAGAACCCCTGATTTGCTAATATGAATGTTAAATGGAAGTCATACTGATTGTTTGTCAGCTACATTGGGCTGGTGTCTGGAACTCCACATCCAAAGTACATAAAGCATCACATCATATCAGTTACACTTGTGCAATACTATGACCAGAATGCTGACTGATTGCCATTCAAGATTCCAACTGTCAAAAAATCCTGATATCAACTTTTATTACGATCTGGTTCTTTGTATAATTTTTCCAATAATTCTGTGACATCTACACAATCAACTTCATTTTCTGTCAGGGATAAAAAATTGATCACTATCAGCAGAGAGCATGCTCAAATAATGAAAATCAGTTTAAATGATACTCACCACACATGTGCATTTGTGCAATATTTTACCACTTGATTCCATTGGAATAAATTTTTGAAGCAGGGCTTTTCCATCTATTTTCCACAAATTAAGTTCATCCAGTTTAGAGGTGACAGTGTCTCCATTCCATTTGACATCAGATTTTAACAATACAAAGTTTCCTGACTGTAAATATGTTAAAATAAAATTGATTATGTTACCAAAGCTAAAAATGATGTATATTATTAGTAGTAATAAGTATACTTAAACAAGAAGTTAAAAGTGTTAAAAATACTGATGTGATCAGTAATTCAAGGACTCGGAAAAAAATAAAACATGGTTATTAACCACTAGATTGTAGATAAAGTGTAGTCGACATAGCCCTGCGTAACTGTTTGCAGGTGTACAGTAACACAAAGGGGATGCCCTTCGCATCTACCCTGTCTGAGTCAGGGTGTGACAAGTCCCGAGCTCGCTTCTAGCTCTTGCTTCCTATATTCTCCTTGCCGCAAAAGTTGGATAAATAGTTACTAACTTGGTATGATAGTCGCCCATTCAGTATATTAGTTGCCAATTAAAGTTTTATTCGCACAATTAATAACTTCCCTTATTAAAATAGCACTTACATGGAAATGTTTAGGTATATCTTTTGACTGACTTGAATCAGACTTGTTTCCATCAGACCCATTTTTCTCATCATCAGAGCCCTCTTCTTCATCCAGTTCTCCCTCTTCGTCTTCAGCTTCTTCATCTTCTTCTCCTTCACCCTCACTTTCCTCAGATGAAGAGTTTTTGCGTTTCTTTTTGGTATTATTAACAGGCGCCTTCGACGGCCGTTTCCGTGTTCCACGTGCAGGTTGTTCATTCTGAAGAAAATAAGAAAAATATTGTTACTGTTAGCCTGCATTTTCACTTCCTGCCTGCCCTATATTTTCAAATTAATTAATTCATTATTTAATGGAATGCCAAATGAAGACCCCTGGTCGATGATTTTGTCCAGTTCCTCCCGCCATCTTCTATGAGGTCTGCCGCAACGCTTTCTGATTGTGTCAGGGCTTCACGGCTATTTACGAATTTATAATTTGTTTTCATTACATTTCTGCCAATTATAGAAGAAAAACAAATTTAGCATACAAAATTGACTCCAGACAACTCATTGCTACAACAGTTTTCAGCAGAACTAACATAACCTAATATTGCAATCATTGATATTTTCACTGAGAATAAACAAAAAAAATCCCGTGAAACGATATTTTAGGGCATGGATTTCGATACAAACATAAAACATTTTATTTGGGAACTGTAGTGCACTTACAGAATCGGCATCCGGCGTCCAATCTTCACCAGAGTCTTGAAATTCTTCAGGTTCCGCTGCCGGTTCGGAACCATCAGAATCATCGTCCTTCTTTACTGATTTTCGTTTACGCATAATGTTGAAAATAACACAAATGGACAGGAAACAGAAATTCACAACCCACGCCAAGGCCTCAAAAAGGCAAGCAACAAGCAACTTTGGAAAACGAAACTGATGGTGATGCGCTGATTTAGTTGAGGCGCTAGTATCGGGCAAGCGAGCAACAAAAAGCAAGCTACTAGCAAAAGAGAAAAGACTAATCTCTAGGGATGGAGGATGGACTTTTGCATAGATAATATTTTGCAGTTTACATCGATTACTTGATGAACTAATAAAAAGAAACCTTATGAGTTTATTTCCATTTTATTATTGTATTTTACTATTATTATTGTATTTTACTATTAATTCTCTAAGCAACAAATCGAGATTTTCTTTCTTTGTTTAATAAAGCAGAGTGCAGACAAGTTTCGTTGGTTTTAGATTTTAGAGTTTCTGGTGCATCATCTGTTCTTAATTTATATTTTAATGGGCGTAAAACTAAAAAAAAGTAAATAGAAACTATAAAACTAATAAATCCCCTGCTAGTTTTTTCCTTATTAAAACTGTATAACAAACCAACTCGATTAGCAAAATAGTTTTTGAAAAGCGAGCACAGCATTGGGTGTTCCGAGTCTGTATTTGGCTTTAAAAATATTGGTTGCCAACATATAAAAGAGAAAAATGCTTTGTATTGCTTGTCATATAGATTATTCTAATCTATGGTCATATCAGCTGATTGCGTCATTGCTTCGTATTCCTGTAACGCAAAAACAAAAAACAAGTCGCAGTAGTTATCAGATCCGACTTTATTCGTGATAATTTTGAAAATTGTGGAGTGCGCAACATCTCAACATGAAATTCCAATATAAAGAAGAACATTCTTTTGAAAAGAGAAAGACTGAAGGCGAAAAAATTCGCAGGAAGTATCCTGACCGTGTTCCGGTAATTGTTGAGAAAGCCCCGAAGGCTAGGCTTGGAGACCTCGACAAAAAGAAATACTTGGTACCATCCGATCTAACGGTGGGGCAGTTCTATTTCCTGATCAGGAAACGTATTCATCTGCGACCCGAGGATGCGCTGTTCTTCTTTGTCAACAATGTAATTCCTCCGACATCAGCCACAATGGGATCTCTCTATCAAGAGCATCATGATGAAGACTTCTTTCTCTATATAGCATTTTCTGATGAAAATGTTTATGGAAACTAAGTTTCTAACATGATATTTTCATTATTTTAATTGTACTGTGTTGATTTATCTGACCATATGGTGAAACTTATTTTTAAGGTTTAGCTTAATTAATGATGATGTATTATGTTAAAATGGTGATTATTATAATTATTGGCACTTTCACACTGTGTTATGATAATATTACTTATCACTCTATGAAGAAAATATTGCAATGTTTCTAATTCTTTGTTTGGTTTAGGGCATGTACCTAATTATTCCTGTATCAAAACAATAAACTTATAACAGAAATTGTTTTCTTTTTAATGTAAGTATATTTCTTCCTACCTACCGAAATATGTACCTATGTGAATCAATATTGTTTGTGTTTTACCCAACATAAATAAGTACCACAAACCTGAAAATTTTGTCAGTGCTAGATTAAAATTTCACACAATACTTTATCATGACTATTCATTACACACATATTCCATTTACCAAAGTAAAAACAATTTGTTTTACAATCTGTATCATCTTAAACTACCTACATCATAAAAAATTAATACCTACATATTGGCATTGAATACCTACTATTTTTTTTATGGAAAAAGCAACTCCTTTGTTACTTTTTGTCAAATATGTTGTGCAACATTATGAATAACATTTTACAGTTGAGAGATTAGGTAGGTAGCTACTAGCTGAAGGCTGACGATTGGTGGCATATTATTATTTTCATAAACCTATTTTATTAGGACTCTTTTATTATTGTGATTCCTGTACTTTGGATAAGGTAGTGATCATCATTGATGTCACACGCATTTTGATATAAGTACGGGCATTGTTATAGGTACCTACTCTTTCTTCAAAAAAAAATGTTTTATGTAGGTAAATATTCTAGATATAGGTACCTACATCATGAAAATGTAGAAAATGAAAAACAGGTACTATTGCCTACAAGTACCTAGACACGCTATATTCTTCTAGCTTGCTAGGCGATGGGCGTAGGTAGAGATGTTGTTTTGTTGGTCTAGGTCCTCTTCTAACTTGAGTCTCATTTCTTCAATTACCTACATAATTTCTTAATTTGGTGGTAAATACCTACAGTACTGCATTTACGACGTCATAGTAAATATCTACAAAAATATTTTGTTGGTCATTTGTTTAAATAATATTTATTGATTTTTCTGACAAAGCCTGACGATGACTCACCACGTTCTGGCAGGCTTGAGATAAGCTGTTTACCACACAAGATACATTATATGCGTATATACGGTGCTCAGTGGAGACTGCTGTGCCTCTCCCCATAATCAACCCAACAACCAATTGAACCAGCCGGATTTCTTTTGATTTATGGATGCTGGTCAGCCATGGAATTAGCCGTGGCTAATAAAGCGTGGATTAGCAGTGGTGTCAGCTCGTATATTTTAACACCCTGCGTCGGATAGGCTAAATTGAATTGTCTTTAACTGAAATAGGAGTTCCATAAAGAACAGTGTAACCGTACGCCGAGGAGGGCCTCGGCACCTATTCCAATTAGGTATCTGTCAAAAACTTAGCTAGGCGCTCAGGGTGCCGCGACTTTTACGTTACCTTGATGTTGTAGGAAAAAAAACCGCAGTTGTTTGTAGAAAATTGTACCGTCTCGTACCTACACAATGTAAAGTTCACATTTCAATGCTTTATAATGAATCAAGTCAGTGTAGTCGGTGTAATGTGCGAAGGCCTTTAACCAGAGGGTGAACAAAATAATACTAATAGTTCTTCATTATCTTATGCATTTAATTACAGTTTAATAAATTTTACAAATGGAAATAATTGCTTAACCACTAAAAATCATCACTTCAAATTAGTTAATGACTTATATTATCCTTTTTGATCAACCCAAAGCCAAGGAAGGATCGGTTTAATATCGTATTTATAATAATGAAAAAATACAAAATTGTATCTGAGAATACTGCTCTGGCAGTAGCTTAATTAATAGATACATATTGGGTGCCACATTTAACAGTAATTTTAGAGTTTTCAGGTTATTCCACAGTTCTCCCGTAATATTATCTCGATTTCGATTTCAGCCTTTTACTGTTTATATTTATAGATTATTAATCAATGTAATAAACCATTGCTAGCAGCACTTAATAACATCAGAATCTTTCTGTGCTTTTTGTAACAATCAATAATATCGAAATTGAGATACTAATTTGAGGACTTAAAGAAATATATCACACAATGAAATGTAACAACAATGACATAGCAAAAAAACGTTTCGGTCAAAACACCTTATTCAAAATGTAAATTATAAGTAAGCTACCAACTGTCCAAATATTAGTTGCTATTTAAAGTTTTCGATACATCCATTTGACGCTGACAAATCATTATCTAATTATTTAGAACAATCATATAATTTCCAAGTATATACATAGTCATAGGATGGAAATATTTATGCAATTTAAATAAGGTTGGCATATTGAGTAGGTAGTCTTTTAGTTATTTTAAATGATTATCGAATTGCACACAGTTTTTGACAGGTCTACATCTACAATACCATTAGATCCCATACAGTTATATTACATGTGATTTTGCATAAATTCTGGTTGATTTATTAAAAGTTGCTGTCACAGGTAAAATAACTATGATAGGACTGTAGAAATAAATACGAACACGCTGCAGCTCGACTGAAGCAAAATCTCAGTGAATGAATTTCATTCGTCTATAAACTGTGTTCGGAATATCAAGTAAATTATGGTCTGGTCCTCTGGCTGTTGTGCTTGTGTGGTTAGAACCCACCTTTGTTGTTAAGGTGGGTTCAAACCAAACCAATGGGTATTCTTAACACAGTTTTGTTAGACGAATGAAATAATGCCATGCCCCAGTTTACAAGTTATTGGGAGAGAATGTGCAAGGATACGCTCGTTTGGTCTCCAAACTAAATCGACCTTTCTTTATCTTACACACGATTGTTTCGGGTTAAACTCACCTTAATATTTCTTGTAGACTTGATACTAAAGCAAAACCGCGAAGACATAGACCATTTTTCATTACGCACGTGAAGTAGCCGTTCTCGTCTAGTTCTTATCGAAAATATAACACTACAGAATATATACCGTATGCGGAAAACCTCGCGTATATGGGGCAATCCATACTGTAGTAAAACGCCCTAAGCCCTCACCCGCACTTAGGCACGTCCCGATGCATGTTTCAAGACTACTACAAGTAAACCTTACTTTAGCAACGCTGACGACAGATTTATTTGAATGTTTGTAAAATAAGAAAAAATAAAGTTGATGTCAAAGTTTTATTTAATCATGAAAGTCACTACCTAGATTAATTAAGTAATTAACTATTATAAAAAGACATTTTTGATGTAATAGGATTTTAAGTCTTACTACTACAATTAAAAATTTAGAACCTCATATAATTGTGGGATCTTCTGGAAGGTCGACCACGGGATCGCATGCCACGGCCACGTGCTCCGCTCTCGCTGTCTGTGAAATTTACATTTATTATATTTAAACAGCTGCAGCTGCAAGGTATTAAATACACATTAAAATTTTATGTTGTCATCATTTCTCAGCACATTTATTTCGTATTGTAACTTTATAAGTAACCAATTTACATAACTTTGAATCTATAAGGAGTTCCATTATATTTGGACTAAACAGACCCAGCAATCAATAAGCTTTAAACCAGTCGATTTCTTTAATGTAGCCCTGTCTAGGCTTTTCCACTCAATTCCTGCCGGCTACCGTTCTAAAGATTAAAACAGCAACTTTATCGCCATTAAAAATGGCAGCCAATGGTGTCTATCATTGCCGAATAATATAATTACGCTAGTTACGCTACGGATATGTACATAAGCGCTTAGGCAAAATACACGCTTTGAAGGTGGAGTTGCGGGCACCAGCCCTTTATAAAACAATACGCGTTAAGGCGCTACCCCAAGCGAAATTAGCAACTCTATTTGTGGTGATTCTCTGCGAATCACTGTTAGAATACAATTCTGATCAGCTTGCACTACGAAGTGGTTTTTACGTCAGTCACTGCGGGACGAATAGTGCGAAATTAGTGGTTTTTATTCTTTATAAAATCAAATTTCCGTCTTTAAGAAAAAAAAAAATAGCATTATGTTCATTATTAAGTTGCCTATCCATTAGTATAAGAAGGAAATCAAAATAATGTTAACTTTACGAGAAGAAGCATGTTATAAATATTTTTTTCTCATTTTTGTCGTTTCATTGTGAGGGGATGGATTTACTAAATATTATGAGACTTAAAAAAAAACTACCATTTTGCAGTCAAGAATATGTAGAAATTGAATGTATTTGTTATTACTTGGTATTTCTTTTGGTTATAGAGTAGTTGGCTCCAAAAAAAGCACAAAAAACGGCTTTTGCTCGGGGACGCGCCTTAAGAGCATTTTGTCACCCTTTTTTACGGATGGGAAATCATCAAATAACTTCTCCCACTTTGGGCTAAGCGGGAGGGAGTGTCAGAGTTTTACCTAAAACCCATCCATGTTCCTTCCTCGCCCTTTATCTTCCGGGGCCGCGGTATCTCTTTCGAACAGTCCCGCAGCCCCGGCAAGCTGCGGCCCTTGCCCCATCACTGAGGCGCGCGTGGAATACGAACGCGCCGTCGACACGGCCTGTCGTCATAAGTCCGTCTTATGACGACAGGCCGTGTCGACGGCGCGGACGGCGAGCTAGCCCATAGCTTACCGTCCACAGGCCGCGCCTACGGTGGCCGGAGGCCATCACGTGACCCCGGACGCCCGGTGCGTCTCCCGCGGCGGCTGGAGCGAGAGGTTCTCTCCCTCTCGCATTCCACCACCTACTTGAAAATTGATCAAGTCGTGCCGTTCTATAAGCACCCCGCCACGAAAAGCTATAAATTTTGTAGGCCGGCATATAATATTGCCGGCAGCGTGATCTTACTTCAAAATGGCGGTCCAAATGTTTAAGGCGACTAGATGAGCTAAATTAGCAACTCTATTTGTGGTGGTTCAAACTTCTACAATAAAGTTCTAATCAGCTTGCACTACAAAGTGGTTGTTACGTCAGTCACTACGGGCCAAATAGCGCGAAATGAAAGGTTTCGATCGATTTACAAAAAAATGTATTGATTGGACTAAAACACTATAATGCTAATATATTGCTTGTAGAATTATTTGCTAAAAAATCAGAATGATCGCATGCATATTAGTATGTTTTTTGTTTGGTTGAAAGAAATTTTTAGAGATAAGTTCGTGATTTTTTTTATCGAGTGAAATTAATTGTATTATGTTTTCAAAACACTATCATACTAGCATATATCCTGAAGAAATTCATACATTTTTCTGGTTTTGTTTATTGCAGTGAATCATATACTTTTAGTCATTATAAAACTCGCGTTTTGCTCATGTAGTCGCCTTAAGTGAAATTGCTCGTTAGTTTCGTATTAGTACTTGTTCACGTAGGAACGCGCGGGCGCGGCAGCGGGTGCGGACGCGGAGACGTGCCGAGTTCGTGTTCACATTGGCCGCCAGGCGTTTGCGCGAATCCGTTTCTAGCGACAAGTTCATACTGGTTGAACTTACCTGACGTCGCGAGTGAATCGCGCGCTCCGCCGCTAGTTCGACGTGAACACACACAAACATCTCACGCGTTTGATATTGCCGCGAGCCCGCCGCGCGCGCCAGTCGCTAACTTGCCCGCTACTTAGACCGCACGTGCGTTGTGTACGTGAACACTTGGATATTAAGCCATATGTTTGATATTTCGTGACCGCGCCCGCGAGTCAACGTCAATAAGTACTTACACGTATGATAATTTGAGTTGATTGAATTGTTGGTACGTATTTTGGTAGAAATGCTTTGTTTACAAAAACTATAGCTTCTCGTGGCGCGGACTATAGTGTTGTACGTTATCTAGACGTGTCAACGAAAGTATTCGTGAAAAGTTGAGAATTGTTATCTGCTAAAACCGCGACGTGTTTACAGTTTCACCAGACGAACAAGAATATACAAAACGAACGTTCGAGTTTTTGGACTTCTTCCTCTTAGCATATCGATAAATTGAGTCGACCCAGAACTGAGCTACTAGGTTTACACGATATTAAGTGCCCCGTCGTCGTTAGCGGAATAGTATGCTTACGGCGGGAGCAGAAAACACTGCTTTACCGTGCTTGGGATGACAGATCTCGACGATAAGCATTATTGATGTGTGGCCAACGACTGCCCAGGATACGCCGGACGTATAGTGACTAACTATGTTCGTTAAACGCAGGTCAGCTTTACAATTCAATGACTTTCGTAGTCTTTTCTTGTTTACGAACAATGTTATCAAATAAGCCCGTATTAAATTCAATTAAAAGCATTAATTAATTCTAAAGTTGACAAAGTACTCAGTACCTGCAGCGCGCATCCATCGCTGATTCTGCGAGTGTGGTGAATGAGGAGAGTGCGCATGTTGCTGCGCGTGAGCACGACGCGCCAACCCGGTCGGTGCACTCGCTTCGGCTTCCCGACCTTCTTCTGCCACCTGCTTTTTGACGATCATAAATACTATTAGTATTGTAAAGCTATTGCCAAACGTTATACACGTGCAACTTGTGGAGTAATTACACTAAAAAAGCCTGCAATGCTTTGCGCGTCCAGTATAACAACGCGTTCAGGGGCTTGCTGGAGCTCCCATGGAGGTGTAGTGACTCCGGCATGTTTGCTGACCACAGCAAGGACGGTTCCCAGGCGGTCCTTCGCAAAAGAATAGCCTCCCTGCGGTCTTGGGTAAAGGGTAGCTCCAACACGCTTCTGAGCGTGGTGTTGGGCAGAGTGGACAGCCAAATTCTGATGCACTGGTCGCTCATGCATGTCAAAACAATAATTATTTTAAATTTTACTAACATAGCTAGAAGTATCTACCAACTAACATAATATGGACTTGTATCAATAATTAATGTGTGCAAATAGTCTGAAATATTTTCATTTCATTTCATTGACCTAACCCAGTGTGATAAAACACAAGATTTTTCAATCTTTATGTTTTTATTAATTGCGTATAAAAATGTCGTTATTTTGACAGAGATCTAGGCTTTTGGACTTGACAACTTTGGTCGATTGATCTAAAAAATTGTACATTAGGGTAGATGACGCCATAAAACAATCAAGACACCAATCTCTAAAAGGAAAACGTTATTTTGGGCCTGAAAATTGATTTATGAAATTATTTATTTTCAATTAATTGAAAAATTATATTTTTAGTCGCTTTGAAATAAATAAATAGTTAAGTCATTGAGTTGATTGCCATACAAAATCTTTGAGAACCGCGTTTTGAACAGTATTTTTTTTCTTCACTTTAAATCAATAAAATACACTATTATCAACACAAGACAAGTATTACGTACAACTACTGTTTGTCGGTCAAAAATAATATTAAACTCTTGCAATTTTCTACAACAGTTCAAACGTCCGTGACTGTCGCGGCCATAATGTGACGTTATTAGTTTCAATCTGTCCTTGGCCTTGTCCTTTGGCCTTAATAATGTAATTTTACTAATTCATCATCATCATCATCATCAGCCTATAATGTTCCCACTGCTGGGACACGGCCTCCTCTCAATGAGAGGGAATGGGCTATAATCTACCACGCGGGCCCAGTGCGGATTGGTAGATGTCACATGTCTTCGAATTTTTGGTTCTAGGACATGCCGGTTTCCTCACGATGTTTTCCTTCACCGTTTTGAGAGCAGCGGTGAAGAAATAAATTACACACAGTAATGCGCCTGTCTGGGTTCGAACCCACGACTTATTATTCGTAAGTCGGGGCCGCCACCACTGGGCCACCGCTGCTCTCACTTTACTAATTGAATGTATTTTATTCAAGCAAAAATTGCGATAGCGATATTATTATAATAAAATCTCAGAGAAACTTTAATTACTTTCAAGTAAAACTGTTTTATTGACACATAGACTTTGAGGATACTACCGCCGTTACCGAGGACGTGTTTTGAGAGTGCATTCCGTTTCACCAAAAACATGCTATTTAAAACAATAAATTGTAAAACAATTGATGTTTTAGAAACTTAAACAAGTGTACCACAATGTTTTTATGCGCCAATTGAAGGCATTTATTTATATTAAATAAAAAGAGTTTTGTATTTCATGCAAATTCCCTATTGATTAGTGTGTCATCATCATTGTGTGTGTGTTATTTAAATATATAGGGTGACTGGTAAAAATCTGCTGTTCAGTACATTGTGACCAGTAAGGCGAACATAAAGTGTACTCAGGGGTCGAAACCGGTTCAGTGTTCAAAAATACTGATTTTACTGACCAGAAATCTAAAAAAACTGACTTTTACTGACCATCTGAACTAACTTAAAATAAAAGTTTCATGTGGAATTGAAAAAAAAAAATATTTTTGGCCTCCACCATCCCCATAGCCAACCATCACCACCTTTTTATTATTAAAAAAAAAATAAGTATCAAATAGTTATCAGTTTTAATATTTGTTAATCAAACCATCACTGGGCCCGGCTAAGAAAATTAGAAATGACTAGAAATTTGTTTTTTGTTGACACAATCTAAATGTATATTTAAAATGCTAATGTTAGGACGGGAAGACAGGGTTTTCTCTATGACCACCAACTCCAATCATCTCCCCTTTGGTCTCCTGGTGAAAGTAAGGAAGTTTGGTCGCGGTTGTGGGCGGCGAAAATGTGAAAAAGTGTTGCAACTGATGAAATGAATGGACTTGAAAGGTGAAACCCGAGCAACGCCGGGTTTGGCTGCTAGTAGGTATACTATAAGATATATATTTCTTAAGCAAAATCTAGAATGAAGAAGGTAGGCGTAAAAAGGAACGACACAGACAGGCAAAATTGTGTCAGTAAATAATTAATAAGGTTCCAAAAAAATATAGTGATCTCAAAAAACTGATAAAACTGACCATTTTCTCAAAAAACTGACTTTTACTGACCATGCTAAAAGAAACTGACTTTTACTGATTTTACTGACTAGTTTCGACCCCTGTGTACTGAACAGCTGATTTTATTTACGCGATTTCAGGTTTTGTCCCATCCCATAGTAAAAGTAGTTTGCTTTCATGAGTACAATCACGTGTTGTAAGTATCGTACAGTAATTGCCAGTCGCCCTTTATAGAGAGACGTAGATTTCATTTACTGTTCGACTGGATCTAACTGACCACATAGATGTGTTTAAATTCTAGATTTATACAAATAAGATTTAGAAACGAAATAACAAATTCTGCTATAATTTAAAATGAAAAAGCATTTAAATACCTATGCATATTAATTACGCAAACTGGTTAGCTATCAGCCATATGCTGCTTGTTATTTAATTTAGGTAAGTTACAATATTTCAAAGTTACACTTTGTCAGGGACAAACCATGGTTTATCTCTGGCACTATTTATATGACTTTCACTTTTATTTTAACTCTTTACACATGCTTGAATTATAATTTAACCCGATAGCTCTTGAGGGTTAAAACACGTTATTTATGTATGACCCAGAAAGGAACAGTCTCCTTCAGTTGTTAGAACTATCACCATTGTATTTGTATTTTTTTTTTTTACTGGTTGTAATTGTATTTTTTTTTAAACTGTATGCCTAAGTATGAGGGGCGACCTTCCTGGCCCACTGAAGCGCAAGCTCGTCGACAATAAGCTAGTTTCCACCATCAATAAATTGCAAAACTAATTAGTCCGTCAGTTATAGTATTGAAAAATAATGGACACGTTTTTTTTGGATTTGTAAATCACTGAGTACTGACAAAGATAAAACGCATCAAAAGTCGGGAGTGAGGCTCGTGACGTCACAACGCACTAAAAACTATAGCACGGCGTGACGTATTGCGAATTTTAAAAGCGTCGTATCTTCGTCAATTTTGGTTTATGTAACAAAAGAAAAAATACGGGTCAAATATTTTTTTTATAATCTAACTGACGGACTAAATAGATATTTTTAGGACACAAGCCTATTGTATCCTGTCTATCCTACCTATGGGCTCATCATCATCTCAGCCGAAAGACGCCCACTGCTGGACATAGGCCTCCCCCAAGTGTCGCCACATTGACCGGTCCCTTGCGACTCGCATCCACCGGATTCCCGCAACCTTCACCAGGTCATCGGTCCACCTAGTGGGAGGTCTTCCAACGCATCGTCTTCCGGTTCGCGGTCGCCACTCCAGAACTTTTCGGCCCCAACGGCCATCCGTTCTGCGAGCAATGTGCCCTGCCCACTGCCACTTAAGTTTAGCAATTCTTCGGGCTACGTCGGTGACCTTGGTTCTCTTGCGGATGTCTTCATTTCTGATTTCGATCACGCAAGGAAACTCCGAGCATAGCCCTCTCCATTGCCCTTTGGGTGACTTTAAGCCTTTTGATAAGGCCCATTGTGAGCGACCACGTTACGGTCCCGTATGTAATCACTGGCAACACACACTGGTCATAGACTTTCGTCTTGAGACACTGCGGTAAGTTGGACGAGAAGATACCGCGCAGTTTCCCGAACGCTGCCCAGCCGAGTCGGATTCGACGATTGACCTCTTTCTCGAAATTAGACCTACCTAACTGGACCGTTTGTCCTAGGTATACATAATCGTCTACAATTTCGAGTGTAGAGCCTCCGATCTTGATAGGAATGGGTGTGACATGGGCATTCAACATGACCTTCGTCTTGTCCATGTTCATTTTTAGACCCACTCTTTCGGAAGCTCTACTGAGGTCATCGAGCATTGTACTGAGGTCCTCCATGGTCTCAGCCATGACCACTATATCGTCGGCAAACCGAAGGTGAGTGATGTACTCGCCATTGACGTTGATGCCTAGCCCTCTCCAGTCCAGAACCTTGAAGACATCCTCCAGTGCAGCGGTGAACAGTTTCGGAGATATGACTCCCTGTCTTACACCTCGCTGCAGAAGGATAGGTTCCGAGGCTTGGTCCTGAAGTCGGACTGATATGGTGGCGTTTTTGTACAAACACTTCAACACCTCGATGTACCGGTAGTCAATTTGGCACCGTTGGAGAGACTGCAGTACAGCCCAGGTCTCGATCGAATCAAAGGCTACCTATGGGCTGAGACTTGGTATTTTGACTGAAGCTCCGAAGTCCAAACTCAACGATTGCCAGAGAGCGATGGAACGTAGCTGTAAGTCTTAGACTCGTAGCATTCTCAATATTACACTCTCCGGTCGAATGCGCAACACCTAAATTCGGTCTAAGACATACATCGCCAACATTGGCGATAAGTCTGAAAGACTGGGCGGTTTACGATTCTAGGATGAAGTCGGACAGATGGCCGAAGATAGTCACACGGTGGACGCCTGAAGAGACTGGAGTGCGAGTGAGAGAGACGGATAGCTATCCGAATATACGGACGAAGCGTTAGATAGTAGGGCCTCTGGCCCTAGAAACGCTGGCGTCACGATCTGGACTCATTCTTAATGGATTGGGGAAGGCAAATTGTAAACAAAATTGGAAAGCCCAAACAAATTCTGAGGCCTTTGCCCAACACTGGGACATAATGAGAGTTGGACTCGCGCACCGCGGTTCCGTATAAACTTGTAGGTATTTTGTTATTTAACGATATAAAATTCCAAACCAAAATAATAAAAGAATAAATGAACCTCGTATCACTGGTCCAGAAAACATGACAATGTCAACCATGCACAATAAAGAGACACAAACCACTTCTACACCAAGCAAACTGGAAGATGTGCCTACCATTTCGTCTTTTAAACAAAAAAAAACGCATTATAAAGAGTCTGTTAACGTAGTTACGAAGCCCAGACAAAAAATTAAATTGTGTTTTATAAGCAGCAGCACAACTCGGGGGTCCCTATCCACAATTCAGGACGTTTACTCGAACCACTCCCACTACTGCCACTACACCAGGACAGGACTAACAGCCTGCAGCGCAAAAGACCTTGTAACCGACATTGACCTTAAGCTAAAAGTTAACTCAAAATGATTACTGCATACTCTTCATCAGGGAACATGACATACAAGAGGACTACATCAACATAATACACAAAATTAGAGAATCCCTAAAAAAAGTAAATCATACGAATATAATTATCTATGCAGCCACATACAGGGTGTAAACCACCTCATCACGAAGCCGTCAACCAAGCATTCTGAACATCAAACTAAGTAACTTTCTGCAGGCGTGGCGCGCCAGAAGCATATCGGTTTCATACATTTAGTATGGTTAGATACATATTTGTATGTCGTGTCGTGTCGTGGCGCGTTCTGGCGTTTCGCCGAATGCTCACCACCGATTGGCCAGAGCGGTGGTGGGGTTATGGCGCGACACGCCACACCACGTAAGTGTGTTTCCGGCTTAACACTGATAGAAAACACTGGTTTCCCTTACTTTTGAAAATAGGATAGTGAACGCTTTTGAAATAGTGAAAAATGACACTGATGTGCTTTCTAAATTAAAACATCATTAAGAAAACGGGCATTCAAATGTAAGTATTAAACTTTTTTCGGCATTAATATACAGTTGTGTCGAGCGACTGTGTTGTGGCGTTTTATTACCGGTCTGGAAAATCCACAAGTATGTCCTCCGCCCTGGGGCGGGCGGAGGGGTCTGTCGGACTCTAACCGACTAAAAACCAACCCGGTGTACCCTTCCCACATTTGCATCGGGGATCATGGGAACTAGTGCGCCTTCCACGATCCCCGGCTAGTGCCGGCCTGCCTCTGCGGGGCTCCTCGAACTGCGGGGGGTGGGAGGTGTACTCCTCCCGCAACGTTCTATAGGGGCGGCGGGCGAGATGTCGATGAGAGTGTCACCGCTTTGACCGGTCCCGTGCGATTCGCATACAGCGGATTCCCGCAGCCTTCACCAGGTCATCTGTCCACCTAGTAGGAGACCTTCCAACGCAGTCTTCCGGTTCGCGGTCGCCACTCCAGAACTCTTCGGCCCCATCAGCCATCCGTTCTGCGAGCAATGTGCCCTGCCCATTGCCACTTAAGTTTGGCAATTCTTCGGGCTATGTCGGTAACCTTGGTTCTCTTGCCTTCATTTCTGATTCGATCACGTAAGGAAACGCCGAGTGTAGATTCTCCGATCTTGATAGGAGTGGGTGTGACATGGGCATTCAACATGACCTTGGTCTTGTGCATGTTCATTTTAAGACCCACTCTTTCGGAAGCTCTACTGCGGTCATCGAGCATTGTACTGAGGTCCTCCATGGTCTCAGCTATGACCACTAATATCGTCAGCAAACCGAAGGTTAGTGATGTACTCGCCAATGACGTTGATACCTAGCTCTCTCCAGTCCAGAACCTGGAAGACATTCTCCGGTGCAGCGGGAACAGTTTCGGAGATAAGATGTCTCCCTGTCCCATACCTCGCTGTAGAAGGATAGGTTCCGAGGCTTGGTCCTGAAGTCGGCCTGCCATGGTGACGTTTTTGTACAAATACTTCAACACCTCGATGTTCCTGTAGTCGATTTGTTGGATTCCGTTGGAGACTGCAGTACAGCCCAGCGTTGTGAATACGGGGGCGCTAGGTCTCGATCGAATCGAAGGCTTTCTCGTAGTCCACAAACGTTAAAAGATACAGGTTATACTCTTCGGTCGTCTGTATAACCTGCTACAGCGTATGTATGTGGTCCACGATGCTAAAGCCTTTTCGGAAACCGGCTTATAGGCTTTCCGGCCGGTAGGCTGAAAATCATCAAACCTGCGCACGAGACGATTCATGATGACTCTTGAAAACAACTTCTAGGCATGGATTAGAAGTCTGATGGCCTATAATTCTTCAGCCGGGCATTGTCACCCTTCTTGAAAAATAGTACCACCACACCTCTGCACTATGACTGTCGTCTTTCCCTCGAGTATGACAGAATTAAACAGCTTCTGAAGGGCTTTAAGGACCGGTTTTCCACCCGCCTTCAGGAGTTCGGCCGTAATTCCGTCATCACCCGGTGCCTTGTTGTTTATAAGCCGTTTCAGAGGCATCCTAATCTCGACAGGCTCACGTCCGGGATGTGTGTGAGTTTCGGGTCAGTTTAGCTCTTGGGCCGTTTGCTAGATCTACAACTGAATTACAGGTTGATGTGTACAACTGCCCATAGAAACTCTCGATCTCCCTCAGAACCTCCCGTTTGGCGGATAAGATTCTACCATCGTCGGTCTTTAGTTTCGTGACTCAGCTCTGCCCAATAGCCCAGATCTCTTTGATCCGCTCGATCGTGTCTTTAATACGCTCGGCATTAAAGCGCTGAGGTCGCTCTTCAAGGAATTGGAGATCCATCTATTGAGCTGCCAGTATTTCAAAGCCTCGTCTGAAGACTGCAGGATTATCTCACGCCGCTCCTTCATGAGCTTGAAAGTTTGATCGGAGAGTGTCTTGTTCTGATGTGTACGACGTGTCTTGAAGAACTTAGACCCGGTCGTATGGACAGTTTCCACGAACCCATCGTTGTATTCGTCCACTGAGCGTCCCAGGTACTCGGAAACGATTCTGGAGTTCAAGCTGAAAGCTCTCGGGGTCTTGGATTTGGATCTGTGCTAGACGGAGCATAGACTTCATCAGTTGAGACCTTTCTAGCTTAAAATTGATGTTTAATGTGCCTCTTACAATGCGGCAGTGACAGGAATAAAAGTATTTAAATGTGATATGAATAGGTATTATAGAGAAGTGTGGAAGAAGACATGCTGCGCCGACCACAAATGAATTGGGATAAGAGCAAGAGAATGATGATGATGGTATAATTTTGTGTACAAAAATGGCTTTATAAGGGTACATACTTGTTGATGTGGGGATGAAGGTTCGCTGCCCTGTGAACTGACAGCGGTCGCTTCTTCTTCAACTCGTGACTCCTCCCAGTCTCTTGTCTCACCTCCTTCTGCACCTAAATTAGTAATTGGTACAATGCAACAGGTACTTAAGTTGTGTATTTTGTGTACAGTTTTTACACTGTCGTTTTTTGATAACTGTTGGAAAAGCATTCCTTTTAATAGTAAACAGAGACTTCCTAGTGAGCATAGGGAAGAAATATTCCACTACACTAATGCTAAAGTTTATGTTTCTAGCCCGTTTAATTATGTTCGCAAAACTCGTCAAAATGTATGGAATAGCAGATTGTTTTTATGCGATTCAGGGTTTGATCCCATAGTAAAAGTTGTTCATAATGATGAGTACAATGACCGGTCGATGTTTATGGATATCGTCCGGAAACACGGTGTATATGTCACCGTAAAATTGTCATATACGTTATATTGTAATATCTCTAGCGATATTGTAAAGTCTCGAAATATTGTCAAACGAACATACTGCTTACAACAAAACGCATTATTTTTCGTGAAATGCATGCGATGGTAGTCAACTCACGCGGTGTGGAGGGAAAGAGGGGTCCCCCTTGCCCAGTGGTACAACTCTCATGAAAAGATAATGTACGTAAATTCCTGAGAAATACCGATTAATATAACCTGACCTTAAAACACTTTATATTCCCCTAAAAAAGCGTAGTCGACGGAGCCCCGCTTCACGGGGCCCCTATTTCCGAGTGCAGTGTTTAAAGGAACCTAACTAACCTAACGGCCCCCCCGTTAGGTTAGTTGCCCCAAGTCCCGATTATGGGGGCAGAGATACTTCCGTATGCTCAGTTGACAATATTTGGAGAGTTTACAATGTAGTGTAGTATTGTTACGTACGTTCAGCGGGGCTGGGCGCGGGCGGCAGCGCGGCGGCCAGGTCGGCGTGCGTGTCCAGGTGCGTGTCCGCGAACGTGAAGCGCGTGTCCGCGCCGCCCGCGCCGCCGCCCACCGGCGACACCACCGCCTCGCCGAACCTGAATGCAAACGATACGCTTGTTATACTAATCTATGACTCTCTTTTGTATTACTCATTTTCAAAACAAGGGTTCTGTGCAATTTTCACAGATAGTCTCGAAATGATATTGTTACGAGCTGGGTATGAGATAAATTAATTACTGCCGATTAAACAACAGCATAACATCATTAATCACAAAACAATTTAAACTTAATCCCAAAAACACTACTGCTCACTATTCACTTAGATATCGCACTTCTAGTTCACTTCGAATCGCTTCGTTGTGTAGCCAAAATCAGACTACCGGCCCCGTGTATGCGCGGTGTTTTTATATATTTTGTCAACAGACACAAAAAAAAATATTCACGAATAATCTAGAGGCGTGTAGAACTGCTTCATAAAAAAAAATCAACAAAAAAGCTATATAACGTATGTTCCTTGAACATACGCTAGCGCGTGGCGTCAAGGCACGATTTAGATCGAGCGTGCCCAGTTTAAGTATTTAAAATGTCGGCTTTCTTCAAGATAAATAATTAAATATTGCTGGACATTACACACAGCACCATCTAGTGCCACACTAAGCAAGGCTTGTGTCGT